>CM042164.1:18657701-18685201 GCA_023376005.1 Doryteuthis pealeii | reverse complement strand
TATAATCGTATAGGTGCTAGAGCTTGGTGTGACCAGTCGATTGATCGGAGTGGGGGGGGGCTCTCCGTCCACCCATCTAGCCTAAGTAAGTTTGGTTTGGTTTGGTTTGTTTTACGGCATATCAACCTCAGTGGGTCATTTAATGCCGATAAAGTTTTGAAATAAATCAATTCTTAATGGATAATACAATTTTTTTATAAATACATTTTTCTATTTAAGCCATAGATGGGACCCTAACAGATACTACCACTCCGGGTCAGAGTGTAACAGGGAGCAATGGTGACAAAGGTTTTTGTTTGTTTT
Source organism: Doryteuthis pealeii (assembly GCA_023376005.1). Classification (NCBI taxonomy): domain Eukaryota; kingdom Metazoa; phylum Mollusca; class Cephalopoda; order Myopsida; family Loliginidae; genus Doryteuthis; species Doryteuthis pealeii. The sequence continues at coordinate 18,684,898 of CM042164.1, read as the reverse complement.
GATTTACGGCATATCAACCTCAGTGGGTCATTTAATGCCGATAAAGTTTTGAAATAAATTCATTCTTAATAGATACACATTTTTTTTAATAAACACATTTTCTACTCACCCCATAGATTGGACCCTAACAGGTACTACCACTCCGGTTTAGAGTGGACCAGGGAGCAATAGTGATGAAGGGGTGCTCCACATTACCCAAACTTCCAAAACTGGAACCTCCCCGTCAGATAGAGTTTAACGTCATTCTCAGAACATAGCCACCACCTTCTAACACCCATATGATAAAAAGTGTTGGGGCTTGCCTTAAAGGCAATAGGGTTGGGGCAATCATATAGGTGCTAGTCAGCGAAGTTAAGCAGTGATGAGCTTGTTCAACTTAGATTGGGTGACCCCTTAGGCAGCAGTGGTTAATACAAGGAATTACAAGGAAGAAAAAACAATCAAAGCGAGATACTTGCAATTTTAAATGGACTTTCTCGCTAACCATGTTGGCGACCTTTGATAACTGAAGACCAAATTCTAAATTGTGTTCGCACCACCACCACCACCACCACCCTGCACCCCACCCCCCGAACCCCCGTCCCTCGCACCCCGAAAAAAACATTTATCTCGGCTACGATGCTGTTGAGAGAAATAAAATTATCCCAAAAAATTATAAATGTAAACTTAATAAATACTATACAAAGTAATTATATGAAATTACCATCAAATCACGCTGAAAGCACTGGTTCCCGTTAGATCACCGAAGTTAAGCAGCGATGAGTTAGTTCAAGAATTAGATTGGTGAATGCTTAGGCAACAGCGGCTAATGTAAGCAACCTCAGGTCCGTGTTCTATAAAGTTGGCGGAGTGGCTTATTGTCGAACAGTGAGGAAGTCTATCCCCTTTTCGCTAGCACTAGACGAGGGAAATTGTTTTTTGCTGTCGTAGAACGCCACAATTACCGTCAGCTCCACCACTTTACCACACAGATCAGATTACCCAAACTATGCTACTCATGGGCTGAGTTATCGGGGACTGGTATCGAACCGGGAACCTTGCGATTCCTAGGCGGGTGCTCTACTGACTGAGCAAATCAAAACTTAGTAATTAAGAACTATATTATTCCTTTTTACGGTCAAATCACACAGAAAGCACCGGTTTTTCACTAGATAACCACTAAAGTTAAGCAGCAATGACCCTGATCAAGACTTAGATGGGTGAATACTTAGCAATATATATTTCTTCATTTTACGATCAAATAACAACTTTCAAACTATGTGAAAAACAATTGAGGTGGTCACTACTAGATAGGCTCAGTCTCTAATAAGTGATCATCCTCCACACATTACTCAGCAACCAGCATTACGTTTGTTTTGTTGTGTTGTGTGTGTGTGTGTGTGTTGTTGGTGTGATATGTTTATATTGTGTAATGTGTGAAAATAAACCATTGTGTTCTTCTTGTCTTCTGTCTTCGCTGAAAAGAACCGGTTCCCACTTGATAACTAAGTAAGCATAATGTGTAGAGGCGCAGAATCTTGACTATGGGCCTGTCAATGTGGACTTAGAGGTGGTGTTATATGCTAAGTCAGAAGCGATGTAATATAAGCAACCTTATTGGCCACGTGTAACTATAACTTCAGTATAAATGTAATCATATAATTTAATAGTTCATGTTTTAAGCACGTACAAATAGAACAACAGTAAGGGAGCCGTTCCAACTAGGGATTAAGTCCGTAATTTAAGGCAGTTGTTTCGTTGTAGTTCTTGGTCATTTCTTAAGCTTCTTAGTCTGGCACACTTCTCAGTTTATTCTGCGTGGTGATGTATTATGCTTCTACCGATATATTATCTTTCGGTCGGTGAGTCATTAGTAGACAGCGAGAAGAAAAGGAAGACGTGAGAGCGGTGGTGGCGCAGGACTGAAGTAAGATGCTTGAAGAACTGACGGAGATAAAGAAGACTCGTTTCAATGCGTGATGATTGTTTTCATTTTCTCGTTCGACAGAGAATTACTTAGAATAGTGGAGGGTCGTGTATGTTTCAATCTTGTCGACGTAGAATATTGATTATATAGGAAAATGAAATTTGAATTAATTTATACTCGCAATATGAAGCTGAATTTTGAGGACAAGGTTAGGAGGGGTCAATCCTACACCTGGACAGCGATAAATAGATTTGGATTTATCATCAGTATTTCACACGGCGTAAATTCTATAAAGATTGGCTTTGGTAGGAGAAATTGGTTAAACCGTCAAAATGGAGAGACAATATTTCAGAAACCAATCCAAAGAGATACCAGCAATTTTCCTTTCTTCGTACCAGATAAGAGACTATGTGATTGTACGTGATAGTCGTGTGTCTGTGTCTGTCGTCTTGTGTTCGTCTGTAAAAAGCAATAACGACGCTAGTTATAGAAGTTAATTAACATTATTATTGTCACTAATTGCGTCAGAGCTAATGATACATTATATCATTAACTAAGCATACAGATAATCCTAAGCCCATGCCATCAATATAGACTTAAGAGTCACCTTGGTGAAATCGAGCTGAATAGCAAACAGTAAGTCGACTATTTTTAAAAGCAAGCGGGACATCACACAATTCAAATCACTTCGAACGGCACAGCCTTGCGCCTGCTAACAGCTTTGAGTTTGGTATTACAGTATAACTACAAGGTACCGTGTGGATGTACTACAGTATGATTAATTTTTGGTTTTGAGGACACTAGAGTTGATTTATGTTATACTTCAAAAGCTATTGCTAAATCGTTCAATATTGGATAATATAGAGGTAAAATCTTCGAAAACTAGCAGGACTTGGAATTGTATTAATAAATCGGCTACAGTATGGATAAGTTATGAGGTAATTTTACATGCAGTATGATATGTTTACTAAAAGCTATATTGAATTAAATTGGTATTAAATAGTAAAAAGTAATTATAATCTAAATATACGTAGCAGGATGGAATGTACTCACAGGTATGATAATCTTTGGTTCTTTACACCATTTGATATGTTGAGCTAAAAGCATATTGCAAATAAGTTGTTTCATATATGTAAAAGTACATGTTATAAATACTAAACTAGCCAAGGATCTGTGATATTGTACGTACAAGTTATGATAAGTTTTGATTTTTAACAAAGTAGTAAGCCGATTGATATGTATACTACAAAGCCATTGCAAATAGTTCAATATGTAAAAGTACAAATATAATCTATAAACTAGCGAGGAACCTGTTGAGATGACTACAGTATTGTAATATTTATTTACACCGTTGATATGTTACTTAAAGCTATTTGCTAAAATAGTTTCAATATGTAAAAAGATACAATAATCTAAACTGAGCATGACTTGTGAACGTACTACAGTATGATCAATTTGATTTTTATTCACCGTTTGAATATGTTTGTATCCTTAAAGCTATTGCTAAATAGCCAATATGTAAAAAGTAACATATAAGTAACTCTAAACTAGCAGGACGCTAGTGGATGTGACTATGTAATGGATTAATTTTGTTTTTTACACCGTTTTGATATTTTATAAATAGCTATTTGTCGAAATAGTTCAATATTGTAAATATTTTTTCTTTCCTTCATAATTTCATTTTGTTGAACAGTATAATTCCTTTAATAATCATCATATAAATTATATCATTACAAATATTTGAGATGTATTAAAGTAAAAATTTATATTTTTGAATTTAATTGTTTATGGATAATTGTTATCAGAATAATAATGTTAATGATATTATCAATAATGTCTATATAATGTATATAAAATTATCATAAATTTGAATAACATCAATGATTTCACTATATTTGTAGGATGATGGCAGATTTAGGTCATGCGCTTCCTTTCTCTATCTATTCTATCACTATCTTTCTGCTTGCTGTTTGACGTGCTTCTTATTTCGATTGATGGAGTACGACGTATGATGGTAACTATTATCGCCACACTTATCTCATTTTCTGTGCTATGTAGAGAGACTTGAATCGCGCGGGTTGCTGTGCCGATGCTGGTGGCTGATATAATTCTTTTGGTGTTTGGAGTCTGTAACCAACTTGTCTGGAGCTTGGGTGACCTATCATATGAGCTGCTCCAATTTACCATACAGGGACCAAGCTGTGCTACTCGAAGAAACTCGTCAGAAACACCTATTTAGCACACGCTCCGGAGACCGTCTTAAACCCAACTCATCTAACTTCGCTAATTTTCCCAACAGACTTTTTGCTATCACGTGAATTCTACTAATCAGAATGCGATGCTAAAGGTGAATCAGCTGTCAAATATTTACTGTTATTTATTCCATTCTCTTTTCCCGAATTACTCGTTAACTTTTGAATTTAGATGTTATATTACTTTTAAGAGGAGTGGGAATGAAATCGGCGAAGTGAGTTCAAGTTTTGTCAAAGGCAATGCGGCATTCACTTCGTCTGAATATTGATTGATTGTTGGTTTAATGTCATATCACCTTAGTGATTTTTAATGCAAAACCTCCTTGTAGAAGAACAGTAGTGGAACTATCTAATCCATAGTTGAGTGGTAATAGTGGTTTCATACCATTTCCAAGGGTAATAATCCTCAGTGAACGTCATCGCATACTGGCGTTTGAACTCGTTTTGCAGTTTCGTGTTGCAGTGTCCAGAACGTTAACCAGCTACGCTACTGCAAGTCCTTTCAAAGAGATTGACAAATCTGAGTCACACCATTCCGTTTTTCTTTAAGCAATATCAGTAATAACAAAGCCGTGGCATAACGTATTATGCGTGGCATGAGAAAATGGACCTAGTGAGACGGTTTTCCTATTATTTGTATTAGACATAAATCTAATGGTTCGATAATTGGTGGCATTTTTAGGCTGCAGGTGTAGAAGTACTTGACAGTGTGATCCTCTTGTGTTCATTAGTGTTAGGTAGAATCTTGTGTCCTTAGTGTTAGGCAGAATCCTTGGTAGCAGATCGTTCCCGTGTCCTTTATAGAATACTTTCGTTCTCGGCTCCTGATTATAGTATGAACTCTTTTATGATAACAGTGTCTTCAATTATCATTTTTAAATGCGTCTTATGCATCGAAAAATATCTATCTTATATCAGTATGTTCATATCTATCTATCTATCACTATCTATATCAGTATGTTCATAGTCTATCTATCTATATCTATCTTAAATCTACTGTCTGAGTTATTGTTCTATCTATCTATTCTTATCTATACTTGTTCTTAGTTAGATGTTCATATCTATCTATCTATCAATACTATCTTCAATGTGTTTCGTATCATATCTTTAGCTATNGCAAAGAAGAGAAGAAAAAAGCAAAAGAAGAAGAAGAAGAAGAAGAAGAAGAAGAAGAAGCAATAGAAGAAGAAAAGAAGAAGAGAAGAAGAAGAAGCAATAGAAGAAGAAGAAGAAGAAGTAATAGAAGAAGAAAAGAAGAAGAAAGAGCATTAGAAGAAGAAAAAGAAGCAATAGAAGAAGAGAGAAAGAAGAAGAAAGAAGAGAAGAAGAAAAGAAGAAGAAGAAGAAGAAGAAAGAAGAAGAAAAGACAGCAATAGAAGAAGAAAAAGAAGCAATAAAAGAAGAAAAAGAAAGAAGAAGCAATAGAAGAAGGAAAAGAAGCAATAAGAAGAAGAAGAAGAAGAAGAAAGAAAGCAATAGAAGAAGAAGAAGAAGAAGAAGAAGAAGAAGAAGTAGCAATAGAAAGAAGAAGAAGAAGAAGAAAGTAATAGAAGAAGAAGAAGAAGAAAGAAGACGAATAGAAAGAGAAGGAAGAAGAAAGTAAATAGAAGAAGAAGAAGAAGAAGCAATTGAAGAAGAAGAAGAAGAAGAAGAAGAAGAAGAAGAAGAAGCAATTGCAGCTGCAGTACTAGCAGCAGCAGCAGTAGTAGTAGTAGTAGTAAGTAGACCAAACAGTAATGAATAAAAAGCCAACAAAAATTAGTCATTTTATTCATTCATTTTTCATCAGTGGATGATAATCGAATATGAAATAGAAATATAATCACAAGGGAAATTTCTGATTTCGAACGAAAAAGTGAGAAACTTCGAAGAAGAAATGAAACTAAAAGAAAATAAATAAATAAATAAATAAAAACACCAAAATTTGAAAGTTTTCAGGAATGAAAGCAACATAAAATAAAATTCCTAAAATTCATTTTTAACCATCGACTCGTAACAGCATGGAAATTGTTAACATGCAATGCATAGAATATAAAGAAAAAAGAAACAGATATCTTCCAATACATTACTAACATTCTCGTTTTATCTCTAACTGTAAACCACTTAAAACCCGCCCTGTCGATTGTCGAATGCACCGACTGTACCCCTGCAGAGGAGTAAAGATCCCCCAATGGAGCCACTATTGGCCGTGGGTGGCAACCGTGATGCTTAAGGACGGAGTTTTGATGGATGAAAAGCCCATGACCTACAACATTCCATTGGACCCTTACTTAGGCTAGACGGGCGGTCGGAGAGACCCCTTCCGATCAATCGGCTGGTCACGTCAAGCCCTAGCACCTATATAGATTGCCCCGATCCTATTGCCCTTATGGGCATTCCCTTTTCTTCCCTTTCTTTCTTTATAATTTACCTGCGGTGACGACACTCATAAGATATCGTCAACAGTTTCAAAATTTTGTTAGATAGGAAGGAAGGTATGGAGAAAGAGTTATAGATCAAATAAAAGGAAGAAATAAAGAAAAAGTTAAGAAAAGATAGGAAGGAAGGAAGGAAAGAAGGAAAGAAATAAGGAAGGAGAATGATAGAACAAATGAAAAAAAAAGAAGGAAAGAAAATACACTGATGGAAAGAAACAAAGATCGGAAAGTGGAAGAAAGAAATGGAGAAAGAGTTATAGAACAAATGAAGAAAGAAAGATAGGGAGCAAGTGTCATGGTATCATGAATTGTTGACAAACCTTGTAGTTGAATAAGGGGCCATTGGCTTCCAGACCAGCTAGTTAGTTTAGATTTTAGTTTCAACCTGACGTTGGAGCAGAGAGTATCTGCCGCTCTCTACTGGGGTTGAAATCTCATCCACGCGGAAGATATGGGCTAGACTAATAAAATCTTGATCAAGAAATAAAAGTCTGTTGTTTAATTAATTAATTACAATAACTAGTGTTAGCCTAGAAGAAGCTCTTAGTTAGAGATAGCAACTAGAAGTTGACAAGATGACAGACAGACAAGAAGTTAGCAGAAGCAGTAAAGCAGAAATAAAATAAGAAAGTTTCAAGTCTTGTGTCTGTCTGTCTGTCTCTATCAGCCGAGTTTCCTCTCGATTATATACCCGATGTTGGTATACAACAACTCGTCAATTTTTTCTTTATGGCTTCGATATGTCTCCCTTCCCAATTTATGATTTCTCCTTAATCACAACAATATTCTATGTCAATGTTCTTTCCTATAAGACTAAAATCGTTATCGGTTGTATTATTTTAGCCCTCAAATAAACCAGATTACAGGAAGATTGGTATTGCCATTCGAAAGAGTCAGAATGAAACAGAAAAATATGGGCTAGACTAATAAAATCTTGATCAAGAAATAAAAGTCTTGTTGTTCATTTAATTAATTACAATGACTAGAGTTAGCCCAGAAGAAGCCCTTAGTTAGAGACAGCGACTAGAAGATGACAAGATGGCGGCCAGACAAGAAGTTAGTAGAAGCAATAAAGAAATGAAGCAACAAGTAAGTCTCTAATCTTTGTCTCTGTCTCTGTCTCTCTTCCTGTCTCTGTCTCTCTCAGCCGAGTTTCCTCTCTCGATTGCATATCCGATGTTGGGGATACAACACAAGTAACGAAGGAACAAGAAAAGGAAGAATGATAGAAAGAAAGAAGAATGGAATGGAGAGTGATAAAACAAAAGAAAGAAAGGAAAAGAGAAAGAAAAAGAAAGAAAAATGAAGGAAAGAAGGTAAGTGAGAGAACACCCGAAATAAAGTGAGAAAGAAAGAAAGAAAAAAAGAAAGGGTGAAAGAGTTAAAGAATAAAATGAAAGAAGATAGGAAGGGAGATAATAGAAAATGAAAGAAGGAAGGAAGAATAGTTGAATGAAAGAAAGAATGAATGGAAGGAAGAATGATAAAACAAACAAAGGAAAGAAAGAAAGGAGGAGGAACGGAAAAGAGCTATAGAACAGACGAAAGAAAAAAGAAAGAAAGAAAGAAAGTGAGAGAAAGAAATAAGAAGGAAGGAAGGAAGAAGAGACAGAGCAAACAAAAAAAAGAAAGAAAGAAACGGAGAGAAGAGTTATAGAAGAGACAAAAGAAAGAAAGAAAGAAAGGAATGGAGAGAGAGTTATAGAACAAACGCATGAAAATAATAAATAGATAAATAAAGATAGAAAGAAAGAAAGAAGAAAAAAGGGATGGAGAAAGAGCTATAGAACAGACGAAAGAAAAAAAAGAAAGAAAGAAAGATAGATAGAGGGAAATAAGGAAGGAACGAAGGAACGAAGAGTGATAGAGCAAACGAAAGAAAGAAAGAAAGAAAGAAATAGGAGGAATGGAGAAAGATTATAGAACAACGAAAGAAAGAAAGAAAAAAGAAAGAGGGAGGAATAGAGAAAGAGATAGAGCAAACGCATAAAAGAAAGAAAGAAAGAAAGAAAGAAAGGAATGGAGAAAAAGTTATAGAACAGAACAAAGAAAGAAAGAAAGAAAGAAAGAAAGAGAAATAGAAAAAAAAAGAAGAAAGAGGAGTGATAGAGCAAACGAAAGAAAGAAAGAAGGAAAGAAAGGAAGAAAAAGGGGGGAATGGAAAAAGAGTTATAGAACAATCGCATAAAAGAAAGAAAGAAAAGAAAGAAAAAGAAAGGGTGGAAAAAGAGTTATAGAACAGGCGAAAGAAAGAAAGAAAGAGAGAAAGAGAGAAAGAGAGAACTAAGAAAGGAAGGAAGGAAGAGTCATAGAACAAACGAAAGAAGAAAGAGAAAATGATACAGATATAAAATACAACGAAAGAAAGAAAGAAAGAAAGAAATAGTTATAAAACAAATGAATTTTTTTTCCAAGTTACAATAAATCTTCTTGTTCTTTTGGCGCCAAAATCATTAGTCTTGTTGCATTCAGATAATTCCTAAGATCATCGACTCTTTAGACGATTCGTCCTATCCCAGCTGCCTTAATTAAAGAAAGTAATAAACAGATTTATCAGTAGCATCAAGAGAAAATTAACATTCCCAAAAGAAATGAACACATTTTTTAAAAATCTGTCATTGAGTGGGGTTGTGGGTTGGTGTGTCCATTTTTTATTTTTTGCAATTTCAAAAATAATTAATAAAAAATAAAAATATAATCCATATCTGATCAATCAAAAGAATAACAAAAACTGATTATTTAACATGTTTTTGTGATAGTTTTTGTTGTAACCTAACAAAGGTTACTAAATGAGAAATAACCAAAAACAGACGTTCGAAATGAAATGGAATCTTTATGACTTTAAAAAAATACAAATACATGCAAAGGAGAATGCCAGCGGTTGTGAGAAGGTAAAACACTACTAGTGGCATGAGACTACTCAGTCTGAATAATACTCCCATATTTATCATAGTTCTTCCTCCTGTGGTAATCCTATATTGAGACTCAGGTGAAAACTAACAGAGGTTCGAAATGAAATGGAAACTTTATAACATTAAAAAGATACAATACATGCCAGCTGTGTGAAGAAAGGTAAAACACTATTAGTGGTATAAGACTACCCAGTCTGCATAATACTCCCATATTTATCATAGTTCTTCCTCCTGTGGTAATCCTATATTGAGACACAGGTGAAAACTAACAGAGGTTCGAAATGAAATGGAATCTTTATAACATTAAAAAGATACAATACATGCCAGCGGTGTGAAGAAAGGTAAAACACTACTAGTGACATAACACTACTCAGTCAGCATAATACTCCCATATTTATCATAGTTCTTCCTCCTGTGGTAATCCCATGATGAGACTCAGGTGAAAACTAACAGAGGTTCGAAATGAAATGGAATCTTTATAACATTAAAAAATACAATACTTGCCAGCGGTGTGAAGAAAGGTAAACCTCTACCAGTGGTATATAAGACTACTCAGTCTGCATAATACTCCCATATTTATCATAGTTCTTCCTCCTGTGGTAATCCCATGATGAGACTCAGGTGAAAACTAACAGAGGTTCGAAATGAAATGGAATCTTTATAACATTAAAAAGATACAATATTTGCCAGTGGTATGAAGAAAGGTAAAACTCTACTAGTGGTATAAGACTACTCAGTCTGCATAATATTTCCGTATTTATGAGGATTGGGACATACCCAATAATGTTTATAGGTAGGGTATATAGAAAGAAAGAAAGAAAGTGTTGTAACCTAACAAAGGTTACTAAATAAGAAATAACCAAAACAGATGTTCGAAATGAAATGAAAACTTTATAACATTAAAAAGATACAATACATGCCAGCGGCGTGGAAGAGGGTAAACCCCTGCTAGAGGTATAAGACTACTCAGTCAGCATAATACTCCCGTATTTATGAAGACTGGGAAATACACATCATTGCTCATAGGTTGGGTTTATAACAGTTTCACAGAATAAATGGGAGAAAGAAAGACAGAAAGAGTGGAATAACAAATGAAAGAAAGAAATATAGGAAGGAAGGAAGGAAGAAAAGAAAGAAAAAAAAGAAAGAAGTAACAGTGATTGAACAAAAGAAAGAAAGAAAGAGAGAAAGAAGAAAGAAGAAAGAAAGAGAAAAGAAAGAACAGTGATTGAACAAAAGAAAGAAAGAAAATGAAAAAGAGTTATAGAACAAACGAATGAAAGAAAAGAGAGAAAGAAAGAGTGATACAACAAATAAAAAAAACGAACATAAGAAGGATGAAGGAAGGAAAGAAAGAAAGAAAGAAAGAAAGAAAAAAGGAAGAGTGATCGAATAAAAGAAAAAAAGAAAGAAAGAAAATGGAAAAAGAGTTATGGAACAAACGAATGAAAGAAAGAAAAAAGAAAGAATGATAGAACAAACAAAAGAAGGAAAGATACGAAGGAAGTAAGAACGGAATGTAAAGAAGGTAAGAAGGAAAGAAATAAGGAAGGAGATATAGAGGACAAACGAAGGAAGAAAGAAAGAAAGAAAGAACTTAGAAATGAAATCTCATTTCTATTTAATTTCTTTATTTCGTTTCACACTTTCTTTCTTTCTTTCTTTCTTTCTTTTTTTCTTTTTTCTTTCTTTCTTTCATTCTTTCTATGATTCTATCACACTTTCTTTCTTTCTTTCTTTCTTTCTTTCTTTTTCTTTCATTCTTTCTATGATTCTATCACACTTTTTCTTTCTTTCTTTCTTTCTTTCTTTTTCTTTCATTCTTTCTATTCTTTCTTTCTTTCTTTCTTCTTTCTTTTCTTATTCTTTCTATGATTCTATCACACTTTCTTCTTTCTTTCTTTTTTTTCTTTCTTTTTTTCTTTCTTTTTTCTTTCTTTCTTCTTTCTTTCTTTCTTTCACACTTTCTTTCTTTTTTCTTTTTTCTTTTTCTTTTTCTTCTTCTTTCTTTCTTTCTTTTTTTCTTTTTTTCTTTTTTCTATCTTTCTTCTTTCTTTCTTCTTTCTTTGGTTCTATCACACTTTCTTTCTTTCTTTCATTTGTTCTTTCTTTCTTCTTTTTCTTCTTTCTTTTTTCTTTTTTCTTTCTTTCTTTCTTTCTTTCTTTCTTTCTTTCTTTCTTTCTTTCTTTCCTTTCTTTCGTTCATATAGTCGGAACAAATTCAAAACAAAGAAAAGAGAAATAGAAAGAGAAAATAATCTCTTCAAAATGACGGGGGAATTGTTGAAGCATTTTTCGCTATTTGAGAAAGCCCTAAAGTTATTCACTTTGTATCGTTTACCAACTTCCAAGTTACCGAATGAGGCAACAATCTTATTAAACCATTCAGACGAATTCTTCATGCCAATTGGATACAAAACAGTCAAAGACAAAGGAACAACAATAACAAAAAGAAAGGAACACGAATAATATCTTCAAAGGAAAACAAAAATTATCTTTTATATCTTTTACTTAACATGTAAATACAATCTACAAGAAACTTCTCACAAAAATAGCAATTCTTATCGAAATGCGTTCGGAGAAAATATTTTAAAAATTTTCTTTTTAGAATTCGCAATTTATATTTATTCATTTTCTGTCTTACTTTCTTCTTTCTTTTCTTTCTTTCTTCTCTTTTTTCTTTCTTTCTTTCTTTCTTTTTTCCTTTCTTTCTTTCTTTTTTTTTTTTCTTTTCTTTCTTCTTTCTTTCTTTCTTTCTTTCTTTTTTTTCTTTTCTTTCTTTCTTTTTCTTCTTTCTTTCTTTCTTTCTTTCTTTTTTCTTTCTTTCTTTCTTTCTTTCTTTCTTTTCTTTCTTTTTCCTTCTTTCTTTCTTTTCTTCTTTCTTTCTTTCTTTCTTTTTCTTTCTAGTTCCAGTTATCTTTCTGATAAAATGCTTTTTTTAATTTATTCAAAATTTGCAATTTTTATTTATTCATTTTTCTTTCTTTCTTTCTTTCTTTCTTTCTTTCTAGTTCCAGTTATCTTTCTGGTAAAATGTTTTTTAATATTTTCTTTTCAGCATTCACAATTTTTATTTATTTATTTATTTATTTATCTTTCTTTCTTTCTTTCTTTCTTTCTTTCTTTCTTTCTTTCTACTATCAGTTATATTTCTGTCTCCCATTTTTACCATATTTTATCAATTTATATTTATCTGTTTTTTCTTTCCGATTATTTCTCATTTCAGAACACTCAACACAAGAGAAAAGCCAAGAGGCAGTTAACTGATAATCACTAAGTCATCTTCTTGCTGTCGACAAAGTAAAAAATGGGCATAAAAAAAAAACAAAAAAAAAACGAAAAAGAAAGAAAAATACAACCAAGTCATACTAAAATATACAAAACCAAATCGAGTGAAGTTAACAACGAGTCAACGACACTGGGTGACTGTCAGTTTCTCGCCTATATGATCATAAAACCAAACAGGTAAAAACGAACAAGTTCCTCGTAAATTCCTACCATAAAATAAACTGACCCCTTTATTTTATTTATTTTGCAATAAATCTTTTATTTTTCTTGCACCTTGAAATACCTGAAGAAGGCCGGAGGGCATATAGGACGAAACGTTGTACAAATAACAATGAAGATGGGGACAATAGTCCGAATAACCCAGATAATACTAATCATCAAGCCTCATCTCAAACATTCAGAGAAATAATCTAAGATTTGGTCATGCAGTACTAAAAGACAATGTCAGTTATGTCAACCATTCAAGACAAAAAGGATTTTATAACAGAAGACCTAGACAATCAAATAGATTGATTTAATAAAAGAGGACACAAAACTACCTCTGCTAACAATGGAATATCTGAAAAGAATCCCCCCTTAAAAAAACCCAGGGTGAGATGGAGGTCTTGTGTGGACAAATATGAGTGAAGAACCTTTGCGGGTTTATTCAAATTACAATGATAAATCTAATATTGTCCTTCCCAACCACTTATTCTGTTTGGTTTGGTTTCTTTGTTTTAGTGGCATATCAACCTATATGGGTTATCTATCCGGCCTAGCTGGGGGTCCAGTGTGCTTCGGCCACTGGATCAGGTTAAGTTAAAATTAATATGTGTTACTTGATACAAAAGATGCAGATATCTAATTATATCAGATAACTAATTTACTACAATGTCACAGTCTAGCACATTAGCCACTATACCAACCAACATCCCTGGAATTATGAATAAAGAGTTGATTTATTAAGATAATGACTTAACCAGAATTAGAACTTGTGGTAATATAATATCATTGTAAAAGTTAAATAACCAAATGAAATTAAGATTGAAGACAAGTTTTGTTTTGTAAAAAAAATTAATAAATTCTACAATATATGAAGTCTTGCCACTCTAAAAAAAATTTTTTTTTTTTTGTGGGGTGGTGGTGATTCAAATACCAATGTAAGTTTATTGATTCAAAATTCAATTTCTTATTCTCTTCCATTATGTATATTAAATTTTAAACAATTCATCTCACTTATACTGTTGAACTTATAAGAAAACTAGAATATAAATCTATATTTCTGTTTATGTGTGAAATAATACAGCAATATTCAAACTAAACTTCACTTTATCACAAAGGGTTGGAAATTCAGACTATGCCATTATTAAAAATTAAATAAAATTAGACAGGTTTAATCAATGAAGATACGAATATGTGTTACTTGATACAAAAGATGCAGATATCTAAGTTTATGTATGCTGTTAATATATCTAAAAGTAACATACATTATTTTAAAAGGTTTTTATGTAACCATTCTATAAAGTCAAGAGGCTTAATAAAAGCAAAAGATTTATCAATTTCATTTGAATGAAGGAAATAAAAATATCTAAGATTTGTATTATCTGCGTTATTCAGACTATTGTCCCTATCTTTATTGTTATTTGTACAACGTTTCGGCCGATATGCCCTCCGTACAAATAACAATAAAGATTGGGACAATAGTCCGAATAACGCAGATAATACTAATCATCAAGCCTCATCTCAAACATTCAGAGAAATAGTACAGATAACAATCAAGATGAGGACAATAGTCCGAATAACGCAGATAATACTAATCCTCAAGCCTCATCTCAAACATTCAGAGAAATAAATCCAATTAAGTAAAAAAAGATTTAATTCCCCTGGAAGTGGGCCAATGTGAATGTAGCGAAATATTTTCGGCCAATATGGAAAAAGATTTAGCCAATATTATTTTACTCTTTCTAAACAGCTTTATCTGTTATTTTTTTTCACTATAGAATGGAGTCTGTTTTTCCTTTTAACCGCTAAGCTAAAGCGACAATTCTTCCAAGCCGTGTTTATATCAGTGCTACTGTACGGCTGCACCACTTTGACCCGATGGAAGTGCCTAGAGAATAAAATAGATAAGAGCTAATAGTCATAGACACGCAAATCATTCATGTATTTCCTTTTTTTCATTCTTTGATTTTTAAAACAGTTCTTACATTTAAAGTACTAGCAAATATATACACCCTCCGGGTGCAAGTATTAATATCATAAAATATATTAAATTAGAAAGTCTAAATAAACTAAATAAGAATGCAGATAAAATGATTTGAAACAGAGAGGGGTATAATCGAAAAATAAAACAGCTGTAGCTTCTTCTTTCGTTCTTTGCTAAACTTTTCTAATTTAACTATTTAGTTAAATAAGAAAGTAAAGAATAAAATTACAGTTATTTCTTTTTGTTAATTGATTTCTTTTAAGATTTATCTCCGAGATTTTTGCTCATATTCATTAAGATAAAATCAAATAATTAGAAATCAACAATACCAAGCACATATTTATTAAAATCAAATTTTAAATATCAATATGCAAATTAGCCTTCCCGTTCACACAGTAAACCGCTTTTTGTTGTACATATAAATACAATTGCATGTTATTAGTACGTAGATATGACCAGCAGTACTAATAATGAAAAACAATTTTATTAATAATTGAGGCTTAAATAAAAATGATTCATGGAGAATGTGATGTATAATAACTAAATGGATAGTGACTTGAGTAGTGATATAGTTTCGGTTACAGACAAACAAACACATAATCTCCATTATAATAAGATATTCTCAACCCAACATGGCCGTTGCTTTCCCGCTTAACTGATCTATTTTGATATTTCCAAAACTCACGAAACGGCACCCACAAGTTATTCATGAAAATTCTCTATGAATAATCTCGATTCTTTAGTGACAGACCATTTCCACAGAAAGTTATATTGATGCCATAAAGAATGATTCTGACGCTCCCTTGCCAAACACGCGAAGATTGAAAGAGAAACTTGTTCTTTTCTCTTTCTGCCTTTTTGTTTTTCTTTTTCAATTTCTCACTGCAGCTGAGAAGGATTTTTCTATTCATGTCGCCTCTTCATTGGGTTAAAGTCGACATAATCCGATAAGAACCGGAGCGACGACTCGGAAGAAAAAGAAAAAAGAAATTGATTTATGATAGAATTTTATGTGAGTCTCCAGTGCATACAAGGACATTACAATATTTTACGATGTGAAATAATGTTCGGCTTGTTATTCACTGGACGACAAGTTCTCTTGTATATTAACCAACTCCTTCGCTCTACATCTCCCCCATTTCCATGTCCCTTCCCCCTCTCCCTTCCTCTCCCTTTCTCTCCCTTCCTCTCCATCTCCCTTCCTCTCCATCTCTCTTTCTCCCCCCTCTCCTTTCCTCCCATCTCCCCCACTCTCCATCTCCCTTACTCTCCATCCCCTCCCCCGTCCTCTCCAACTCCCTTACTCCCCCTCCCTTCCTCTCCATCTCCCCCACTCTCCATCTCCCTTCCTCTCCATCTCACTCACTCTTATCTCCCTTCCTCTCCATCTCCCTTCCCCCCCTCTCCCTTCCACTTCATCTCTCTTCTCTCCCTCTCCCTTCCTCCATTTCCCTGACTTTCCATCTCCTTACTCTCCAACTCCCTTACTCTCCATCTCACTCACTCTTTATCCCCTTCCTCTCCAACTCCCTTCCTCCCCCCTCTCCTTCTCCTCCCTTCCTCTCCACCTCCTCCTCTCCATCTCCCTTCTCTCCATCTCCCCCACTCTCCATCTCCCTTCTCCCCCTCTCCCTTCCTCTCCATCTCCTTCCTCTCCATCTCCCTCAGTCTCCCTTATTCTCCCTCCCCCTTACTCCCTTTCCCTACCTATCCTTCTCCCTTACTCCCCATCTGCCTCACTCTTCCTTATTCCCCCCCTCTCTCACTCTCCATCTCCCTTCCTCTCCATCTCCCTCACGCTCTCTCTCTGTCTGTCTCTGTCTCTCTATCTATCTCTCTCTCTAACTCTAGCTCTCTATGGTTGTATTTTGGAATTGACATTTTCACAAATACTTGTTGGCCTGTGTCTTCATCGTCTTGGGTTCCGTAATGTCTTGCCATTCATACAGCACTGGAGTAATTACGCCAGAACGAAAACCTAGACTGGGCAATAGAATACGCCGACTACACCTCTGCAGAGGGGTGAAAATATCCTCGATGGAGCCACATGTTGGGCATGAGACGCGACCCATGATGCTTAAGGTTGAGCAGTCCATGACATGCAACACCCCACTTTGGCCCTTATTTAGGCCAGACGGTCGATCGGAGGGCCTCCTCTGATCAATCAGCTGGTCACGTTAAGCCCTAGCACTTATATGATTGTCCCGACCTTATTTCCCTTGTGGCAACCCCCCAACCCTTTCTATCATATGTGCTAGAAGGCGATGGCTGAGGGCCTTAATGTCCTGGACAGTGAGTGTGGAGTACCTTTCATTGCCATTACTTCCATGTCAACTCTGACCCGGAGTGGTAGTACCTGCTAGGGTCCCATCTATATGTTAAATAGATCCAAAAAGAGTTTTTAAAAATGTGGTAAAAATTTGAGTTTAAAAAAAGAAAATGAATACTCAACAAAAATGAATAAAACAAAAACTTCTTCGGCATTAAATAACCCAAGAAGGGTTGACATGCCGGGGGAGAAGAGTTACATTTTTCATTCATTCCTTAGGGTATTTGTGTTGGATTATTTTAACATATAAGATGTGCTGTGTCCCACCACTTAAACTTATAGACTCTGTGTGGGCGCGTGGATTAAAGCCAGCCAATCAACATGCTCGAATACATGGTTAGTTAACTATTTAATCTCCGATCTTGAAAGCCATTCATTTGCTCGTATTCGACGCGGACGAACGGATCAGCAACCAAGGATTCTTCACTAAGGAACAACCATGGATTTTGCCTGACACTAAGAAACATAAGGATTCTAGCTAAACACTAAAGAACACAAGGGATCTCCACTGTAATATACTCTCACCTGCAGCCTAAAAATGGCCACAAAAACCGTAACACAGAATAATGTACGTTGAAATTCTACTGAGTACAGTATTTTTTTTAGTTAGATAGATAGATATGAACAGATTGAGATATATAGATAGTTAGATAGATAGATATGAACATACTGAGATAGATAGATATAAACATATTGAGATAGATATTGATAGAGAGATAGATATGAACATACTGAGATAGATATAGATAGATAGATAGATAGATAGATAGATAGATAGATAAGATAGATAGATATGAACATAGATAGATAGATAGATATCATAATATAGATAGATAGATAGATAGATATGAACATACTGATATAGATAGTGATAGATAGATAGATAGATAGATAGATAGATAGATAGATATGAACATACTTATATAGATAGTGATAGATAGATATATGAACATACTGATATAGATAGATAGATAGATAGATATGAACATACTGATATAGATAGATATGCATAAGACGCATTTAAAAATTGATAAGTTGAAGACACTGTTATTCATAAAAGAGTCATACCTATAACATCAGGAGCACCGAGAACGAAATATTATATAAAGACACGGACGAACGGATCTGCAACCAAGGATTCTGCCTAACACTAAGGACACAAGGATTCTACCTAACTAATGAACACAAGGGATCACCACTGTAAAAGTACTTTCACCTGCAGCCTAAAAATGGCCACAATTATCGTAACAATTAGATTTATGTCTAATACAAATATATGAAACCGTCTCACTAGGTCCATTTTCTGCCACGATAAACGTTATGCCACGGGCTTGTATTACTGATATTGCTTAAAGAAAAACGGAATGGTGTGACTCAGATTTGTCAATCTCTTTGAAAGGGACTTGCAGTAGCGTAGTGGTTAACGTTCTGGACTGCAACACGAAACTGCAAAACGAGTTCAAACGCCACTAATGCGATGACGTTCACTTGAGGATTAATACCCTTGGAAATGGTATGAAACCACTATCCACTCAACTATGGATTAGATAGTTCCACTACTGTTCTTCTACAAGGAGGTTTTTGGCATTAAAAATCCACTAAGGTTGATATGACATTAAACCAAACCAATCAATCAATATTCAGGACGAAGTGAATGCCGCATTGCCTTTGACAAAACTTGAACTCACTTCGCCGATTTCATTCTCACTCCTCTTAACAGTAATATAACATCTAAATTCAAAAGTTAACGAGTAATTCGGGAAAAGAGTCATGGAAAATAACAGTAGATTTTATTGACAGCTGATTCACCTTTAGCATCGCATTCTGATTAGTAGAATGTCACGTGATAGCAAAAGTCTGTGGGGGGAAAATTAGAAAGTTAGTGAGTTGGGTTTAAGCGGTCTACGGAGGCGTGTGCTAAAGATGGTGTTTCTGACGAGTTCTTCGAGTAGCACATCTTGGACCTGTATGGTTAATTGGGAAGCTAATGGTAGGTCACCAGACTCCAGACAAAGTTGGTTACCAGACTCCAAACACCAAAGAATTATCAGCCAACCCAGCATCGGCAGAGCAACCCGGATTCAAGTCTCTCTACATAGCACAGAAAATGAGATAAGTGTGCAATTAATGTTACCATCAACACGTCGTCACTCCATTCGGAAATAGAGAACCGTAACGCAACAGAAATATAGTAAGAAAGAGATAGAGAACGGAAGCGATGACGCTAATCTGTTTCAAACATAATGAAATTATGAATGATAATTATGATAATTATATATTATATAACATTATGATAATTATATATTATATAACATTATTAATTCTGATATAACAATTATAATATAACAATTAAATTCAAATAATATAACATTATTAATGTTATATTAATATTGTAATTATGATAATTATATAATGATGATTATAAGGAAATTATCTGTTTCAAACATAATGAAATTATGAAGGAAAGAAAAAATATCTACATATTGAACTATTTCGCAATAGCTTTTAAGTAAACATATCAAACGGTGTAAAAATCAAATGATCATACTGTAGTACATCCACAGGTCCTGCTAGTTTAGATTATTGTACTTTTTACATATTGAACTATTTAGCAATAGCTTTTAAGTAAACATATCAAACGTGTAAAACCAAATTATCATACTGTAGTACATCCACAGGTCCTGCTAGTTTAGATTATTGTACTTTTTACATATTGAACTATTTAGCAATAGCTTTTTAAGTAAACATATCAAACGGTGTAAAAACCAAATTATCATACTGTAGTACATCCACAGGTTCTGTTAGTTATCTGTAATACCACAAAGCAACAACAGCACAGCAGCTGTGGTTCGAGTGCTTCTTTTAAAAATAGTCGACATCTGTTTGCTATTCACTGGATTTCGACAAGGTGACCTAAGTCAAATACGGCATGGCTTAGGAATTATCTGTTATCTGTAATGTTTAATGTACATAGCTCTAACGCAAAGCAATAATGTTAATTAACCTTAATAGCTGTCGTTCTTTGCTCCACACACAGACGAACACAGACACAGACACAGACACACAGACATACGTACCCACATACTTACTGGCACCGAAGAAAGGAAAATTGCTGGTATCTCTTGGATTGGTCTTCTGAAATAATTGTCTCTCCAATTTTGACGGTTCTAACCAATTTTCTACCAACGCCATCTTTATAGAATTTACGCCGTGTGAAATACTGATGATAATCCAATTATTTATCGCTGGTCCAGGTGTAGGATTGAAACCCTCCTAACCCTTGTCTAACGCTTCTTTGGATTTAAATTAATCAAATTCATTTCCTATTATTCAATATTCTACGTTCGACAAGATGAAAGACGAATCGTCTTATTTAATAATTCTCTGCGAGAAAATGGAACATCCAGTTGAAAGAGTCGAAAGAGTTTTTCTTTAGTCTTGTCAGTTCTTAAGCTTTTCTTAGTCTGGCACACGTTCTAAGTTTCCTTATTCTCTCTGCTGTTACGTAATGCTCACCGACTGAACAGGCTCACTGTTCAGTCGGTGAGCATTACGTAACAGCAGAGAGAATAAGGAAAACTGAGAATGTGTGCCAGACTAAGAAAAGCTTAAGAAATGACAAGACTAAAGAAAAACTGCTTAACTTCGGTTATCTAGTGGGAACCGGTGCTTACTGTGTTATTTGACGCTAAAAATGAATAATATAGTTACTATTTACTAAGTTTGGTACACGGGCCCTAGGTTGCTTATATTACCTGCTTTTGACTAGGCATTCACCCATCTAAGTCTTGGACAGGCCCATAGCTGCTTAACTTTAGTTATCTAGTGGGAACCGGTGCTTTCAGCGAAGACAGAAGAAGAAGTACACAATGGTTTATTTTCACACATTACACAATATAAACAATATCACACACACACACACACACACACACACACACACACACACACACACACACAAACAAACGTAATGCTGGTTGCTGTAGTAATGTGTGGAGGATGATCACTTATTAGAACTGAGCCTATTCTAGTAGTGACCACCTCAATTGTTTTTTCACATAGTTTGAAAGTGGTTATTTGATCGTAAAAATGAAGAATATATATTGCCTAAGTATTCACCCATCTAAGTCTTGATCAGGGTCATTGCTGCTTAACTTTGGTGGTTATCTAGTGAAAAACCGGTGCTTTCTGTGTGATTTGACCGTAAAAAGGAATAATATAGTTGTTATTTGATGGTAATTTCATATAATTACTTTGTATGGTATTTATTAAGTTTACATTTATAATTTTTGGGGATAATTTTATTTCTCTCAACAGCATCGTAGCAGAGATAAATGTTTTTTCGGGGTGCGGGGGAGGGGGTGCGTGGGTGCAGGGGGGGGGCGAACACAATTTAGAATTTGGTCTTCAGTTATCAAAGGTCGCCAACATGGTTAGCGAGAAAGTGCATTTAAAATTGCAAGTACCTCGTTTTGATTGTATTTTCTTCCTTGTAATTCCTTGTATTAACCACTGCTGCCTAAGAGGTCACCCAATATAAGTTGAACAAGCTCATCACTGCTTAACTTCGCTGACTAGCACCTATATGATTGCCCCAACCCTATTGCTCTTATAGCAAGCCCCAACACTTTTTATCATATGGGTGTTATAAGGTGGTGGCTGGGGGTCTTCATGTTCTGAGAATGACGTTAAACTGACTGGGAGGTTCCAGTTTTGGAAGTTTGGGGAATGTAGAGCACTCCTTGATCACCATTGCTCCCTGGTCCACTCTGATCCAGAGTGGTAGTACCTGTTAGGGTCCCATCTATGGGTTAAATAGGAAAATGTATTTATTTAAAAAAATGTGTATCCATTAAGAATGAATTTATTTCAAAATTTTATCGGCATTAAATGACCCACTGATGTTGATATGCCGTAAAACAAACCAAACCAAACTTACTTAGGCTAGATGGGTGGACGGATAGCCCCCCCTCCGATCAATCGACTGGTCACATCAAACTCTAGCACCTATACGATTATACCAACCCTATTGCCCTTATGGCAAACACTCAGCACTTTTTTATTTGTACTTTAAGGCGGTGGCTGAGAGTATCCATTAAGAATTGATTTATTTCAAAACTTTATCGGCATTAAATGACCCACTGAGGTTGATATGCCGTAAAACAAAACAAACCAAACCAAACCATCAAATAGTTCATGAATACCGATTTACTTAAAAGAAAAGAAAACTGTTGCCAAAAAAAATAAATTAGAAAACAGGTAGTGGTACTTTTTAATCCACAGTTGGAAGAGTGAAATGGATTTGTGATGGGCTTCATACTTTCTCTAAGGGCATTAGTCCAAAAGGGAACGTAATAGAATGGCTGGAATTCTAACTCGTTTACAATGATGTCATAATCCACCACGTGGGCATCTACGAGGGGAAAATCACAAGAACAATTCTTCATGAATAGTCATTTATTTATAAAAAATAAAAAAAAGAGTCAGAAAATTATGGAAAAAGAAAGGACCATATGACCTTTAGGCCCCCCTTTTTGATCTCGATTAAGAAAGGACAAACCAAACCAATTGTCCATTATAGATCAGATTTTATCGAAAAGTTAGAAGTAATTCGTTCGTGATACGTACCTACTTGATATCATATCTCTAAATATCATATTTTTAAATAGAAAAATGTATTTATAAAAAAATTGTATTATCCATTAAGAATTGATTTATTTCAAAACTTTATCGGCATTAAATGACCCACTGAGGTTGATATGCCGTAAAAAAAAATAACCCAAACCTCACCAAACCAAAAAAGCAAATAAAATGCGACAGCAAATAAAATACGAAAATACGTAAGTAAAAGTAGCTCTGTATATAGAAAGTATATAAGCTACATGATCCCAATGTTTCTCTTTGAAAGGCCAAGATTTAGAGTTAAATGACATTCGTAATTAAACTGAACAATGTTCCGTTAATATCAGCAGGACGAAGAGAAATTCTAAAGAGAACTTTTCCTTTAGAATTTCTTGAGGAGGATTACGAGGTAATTGAGACACCATTGGTCTTTTGTGGTTTAAAACACCTTACACGTGACATTTTAACGTCACTTAAGACTAGATGTTGTTACTTGACCTTTCTCAAATAGCCTCAACTGGACAATTGCACTGACCTTTTCCCGCGGGGTTTAGAGATTCCCGCTCTTTTTGCCACAGCCGATTGAGTTTGGTTTTCGCTGTGGCGGGAGAGAGAGTGACTAAGTAAATGCAACCGCCATTTTTGAAAGTCTTCCTAAAATGATTACTCGAACGGAAAACACGGCTCGTCACGTGACAAGGTGGCATTAGAATAAATTCGATTATTTCGTGATTGTACCTAACTGGACACCGGTGTTCAATTTAGCTGTAACTTTAGAGACTATTACCCAAGTTTAATCGATTCTTAGAAAAAGATTGTGCTATCTTTTATATAGTTAAAGCTATATATCCCAGCCTTGTATTATCTATCCATCTATCTATCTATCTATCTATCTATCTATTTATCTTTGACCAAACTTGCGTTGAGACCCAGGCAAAGATCCATAGTTTTATGATTCTGATGGGTGCAATAATAATAAAAAAGTCTATCTATCTATCTATCTATCTGTCCATTTGTATATATATATATATATATATATATATATATATATATATATATATATATATATATATATGTGTGTGTGTGTGTGTGTGTGTGTGTCTGTGCGTGTGTGTATTTGGGCAGCATTCTTTCATTTATACATGTGTAATTAAACAAAAGATAAGTCTCCTGTTTTTCAATTTTAACTATGATCTTTTCAAGCTTTCTGGCCAACTTTTTTACATTTAGATTGAATCCGTAGATTAGTTCACCAAAGTTCATATCCCAAGTACTTTCGGCACTTCGAAGTGACATCATCAGGGGTGGTATGTTTATGTTCCTGTTTTTTTCAAGACAGTGGTAGTGAGAGTAACTAGGAGGGGAACTCGTAAAATTGTATTAAGGGATGTGGGGTCTGGAAGAAGGAGAATTGGTAGGAAAAGTGTTATAGGCATTTCAAAATGTGAGTACTGCATTGAGAATTAATCTTATTTGAGGATGGTTTGAATTGTAATTACCGAAATATCCTAACGGAAAATACGCACATTCTACACAAAGAAAAAACAAAACAAAACAAAAACTTCAAATACTAGAAGCTTTATATATCAAACAATACACCCCCCTTAAATAAGATTAATTTCTTTTTGTTAAGCCCCACTTAAGAGCCTTTGCCACATCCTGCCCATGCTGAGGTTTTTTTTAAATATATTATATATATATATATATATATATATATATATATATATATATATATATATTATATATCTCCGCTAATGATGCCGTAAAAACTTGGTCCACTGCTAACTCACACATTCAGCTAGTTATAACCATACACTATTGCTATATGCATATGTAAATGTTTTTGGAGGATATGTGCTTAATTGAAGTCATACCTAATTTTTGAAAATTAATTAGTTAATAATTAATGAATTTAGGCGGGCATATATGTTCAAATGTAAGGCTAAACAAATCGAGAAAATATCAATCCCAATGTCAATCCCAATGTCAATAGGTCGAAATGTACATTCAGGGATTGACATTTTCTCGATTAGCCTTACATTTGAACATATATGCCCGCCTAAATTCATTAATTATTAACTAATTAATTTTCAAAAATTAGGTATGACTTCAATTAAGCACATATCCTCCAAAAATTGTCGGCTTAAAGCCATATAAAAAATAAACACATTTGTTTGTTTACTTAACCTCATATGTAAATGTATATATATATTATCTATTTTTAATTAAGAAACGTCGGGCATATATATATATATATATATATATATATATATATTATATATAAAGCACACAGTGTATGAGTAGCACAGGGATCTGTGCGGTAAAGTGAGGAGCTGATGGTAGGTGTGGCGCTACACCTCAGTCGCCAAAACAATCTCCTTGGTCTAGCGCTATTGAAAAGGGGATAGACTCCCTCGCTGTCTGGCTGATACCGACTTTAGGCCGCCCCGACGACTTTACTTTTTTACTTTTTATATATAAAGTGTTGTTATGGGCCCAACGGGAAAAAATTAAATAGTTTATTAAAAAAAAAAAGGTCCGCAAAATTGATGATGTTTATTATCATTTTACTTTTGCACATGTGATCCTGAACAAGACGGGGAAAGAAACACCCCACGAGAAAAACAGCTGTACGACCACCTGCCACATATCACACAAACCATCCGAGTAAGACGGACAAGACACGCGGGACACTGCTGGAGAAGCAAGGATGAACTCATAAGTGACGTCCTCCTGTGGAAGCTAGCACATGGGCACGCCAGTGTGGGCCGACCAGCAAAGATGTTCATTGACCAGCTTTGTGTGGATACAGGATGCTACATAGAGGACCTCCCGAGAATGATGAGCGATAGGGACGGATGGAGAGAGATTGTCATGGATATCCGTGCCAACAGCGCGACCTGATGATGATGATGACACCCACACACACAGACACAGACAGACACACACACACACACACACACACACACACACATATATATATATATATATATATATATATACTCTGAGGAAGGTCGATACTTTTTTGTGTGCGGAATATTTCTACATTTCTTCTATTATTATTTACTCCTTTTGAGTTTTCACATCAGTGTTAGCTGATGGTCTTTCACTGGAGTCTGAGTGACAGCAAGTCTCCTCAGGTCTCCAGGACTCTTCTGAGTATTCTGGCTGATTGCAGCAGTGCAGTGTTCTGAATGGTTTCAATCCTTCCTCTGATATCCAAACTTTCCAAACCCTTTTCTAATCCTTTTGGGACTGTTCCAAGTGCACCAATTACAATTGGTATAACTTTCACTTTCATATTCCATAACTTTTTCAGTTCTCTGGCAAGGTCCAGATATTTGTCAATTTTTTCATTTTCCTTTAACTTCACCCTGTGATTCGCTGGCACTGCAAAATCCACCAGTTGACAAGTTCTTTCTTTTTTGTTAATCAACACTAGGTCTGGTCTTCTTGCTGGGATAAGGTGATCCGTTTTAATTTCAAAGTCCCAGAGAATTTTGTGCGTTTCGTTCTCAAGAACAGATTCTGGTTTATGCATATACCATTTTGTTGTGTGGTCAAAATTTAATTTCTTGCATAATTCCCAGTGGATCACCTTCCCAACCCAGTCGTGTCTAGTTTTGTATTATTATTATTATTATTATTATTATTATTATTATTATTTCATTTCATTTTGTTATTTATGAATAATAATAGATGGAATAATTTACACATGGATAAACTTCTGACCGAAACACGTGTAAGTAAAATTGATTAAAATATCCTATTTTATCCATTCTATACTTTTTTCCTTTATTTCTCTTTTCAACATACTGTCAGATTCACTTCCATTTTCAATTTACACACACACACACACACACACACACACACACACACACACACACATATATATATATATATATATATATATATATATGAAAGTAAAATGGAAGTGAATCCGACAGTATATATAGAAAGTTAAAAAAAACAAGATGTTATTAGTTTGCTGACAGATCTGTTTCGACCTTATAAAGCAGTATTTTTTCAAAGCAACTATATTTATGAGGAAAGACGGAATAAATAAACTGTTAATCACGAGGTAATTGTTATGCAAACGTTCAATTAAATAACTTATCCACTTTTATTTATTTTGACAAGCAGGACCTGTGGATTTACCACATTTAATTATTACAAAGTTTGATATGTTTACTTAAGAGCTGTTATTCATTCGCTTGTCGGCCATTGCTGACAGATCTTGCAAATGTGCCAATCGAAAAGAATAACTGAGTTAAAAGAATTTATTTTAC
>CM042164.1:18635201-18652701 GCA_023376005.1 Doryteuthis pealeii | reverse complement strand
ATTTATTGACAATCCATTAAATTTAGTAGTTACCAAGCACTTTTTCTTTTTCCTTATGAAACTGTTAAATTTCTCCCGACCCCCCCCCTCTCTCTCTCTCTCTCTCTCTCTCTCTATATATATATATATATTATATATAAGCCAGTTAGGAAGGTAAGTCATATTGTTGCTTTTATTTTATTTGAATTCTAAATACTTTCTATTTTTTAAGCTTTATTTTTCTATGCTTCGAAAAAAAAAAAACACATTATAGACAGAGATACACAGATATATATATATATATATATATATATATATATAGGGTCATCCACAGACACGTGTTTCGACTTATCAAGTCTCTTCAGTGTGGCTAGACATTTTGTAAGCTACCTACAGCCGGAATTGAAATCCGTTCGGTTGGGTGTCAATCCGACACCTTAACCATTAGGCTGTCAATGGGATTTTAACTGTTTTAATACACACATCGCTTTGTGTGTAAAGGCCGTCACAGAGTGCTCCATTGCTTATATAGAAGAGCGTTGCGTTTACGCTTGAGTTGGCGGCCGTCAGCGAGATCCCCCATATATATATATATATATATATATATATATATATATATATGAATTTAACATTTTGAAAAAACAATTAGTGATTATTATCTGCTGACAGAATCTGTTTCGACGCCTTAGTAGAAGGGTCATCATCAACGAGCAAAAAAATATATGAAAGAAAGAAGGGATAAAAAAAACCGTTGGAAGAGAATAGGGGGTACAAACACACGCTGGAATGCTTGAATTTTTTAAAATGCGCATACTTTATTTTTGAAACAGTATGCGCATTTTAAAAAATTCAAGCATTCCAGCGTGTGTTTGTACCCCCTATTCTCTTCCAACGGTTTTTTTTATCCCTTCTTTCTTTCATATATTTTTTTGCTCGTTGATGATGACCCTTCTACTAAGGCGTCGAAACAGATTCTGTCAGCAGATTATAATTACTAATTGTTTTTTCAAAATGTTAAATTCATTCTGTCGGATTAATTTCCATTTATTTACATATATATATATATATGATAAAATGAAAAAACAAAGGATGTTTACAACAGCATGGGCTCATCAGGAGAGAGTGTGCAAACCGTTTCGGGGCCTATCACACACACACACACACACACACACACACACACACATATATATATATATATATATATATATATATATATATATATATATATTATATATAAAGAAGCCAAGCGAATTTAAACAGCAGCTGGTTTTCACTGAACGAATGAACTTTTACCAGTGAATCATCCGCTCTATTTTTTGTGGCTTGTCAATTTGAAATTTTTTAATAAAAACTTTCTAAAAACATTTTTCTTTCACAAGAAATTTTCACCTGTCGATGACCTAAGCTCAAGATTAGTTCCGAACAATATAGATTACATAAAATAAATATTCCTGTTCGTCTTATCAGGTTTTTGTGCTTATATATATATATATATATATATATATATATATATATATATATATATATATATATATGATACTAACCTATTAGATACTTTGTTATTGGAGCCTCTGTCTATGTAACGAAATATGGAGGTAGACAAAAACAGAATCTCCATTATGACAAGATTCTAAATCTCTATTTTTTTTCTGCTTTATTTTCCCATGCTTCGAAAAAAAAAAACTGTGTATTTGATTATTTAAATAATATATTCTTGCCCAACAAAATGATACTAACCTATTTGATACGTTGTTGTCGGAGCCTCTTACCTTAAGGTTTGGCTTGCAACGAACTAGGAATTTGACAAACACCGAATCTCCATTATAACAAGATTTTAAATCTCTTCTATTTTTGTTCTTGTTTATTTTCTCATGCTTCGAAAAACACCTGTATATTTGATCATCTTTTTTTAAAATATATTCTTGATCGGCAAAATGATACTAACCTATTTGATACTTTGTTGATGGAGCCTCTTACCTTAAGGTTTGGCTTGCAACGAAATCGGAAGTTGACAAACACCGAATCTGCATTATAACAAGATTTTAAATGGTTTCTTTTTTTTTTTCATATTTATTTCCCATGCTTCGAAAAACATGTATATTTGATTGTTTTTTAAAATATATTCTTGACCAGTAAAATGACACTAACATATTTGATACTTTGTTGTTGGAGCCTCTATCTTAAGTTTTGGATTGCAACGAAATCGGAAGTTCTAAGGTCGGTATCAGCCAGAAAGCGAGGGAATCTATCCCCTTTTTACTAGTGCTAGACCAAAGAGGTTGTTTTGGCATCTGAGGTGAAGCGTCACACCTACCATCATCTCCTCATTTTACCTTCTGGT
The DNA here is from genome assembly GCA_023376005.1 of Doryteuthis pealeii. Classification (NCBI taxonomy): domain Eukaryota; kingdom Metazoa; phylum Mollusca; class Cephalopoda; order Myopsida; family Loliginidae; genus Doryteuthis; species Doryteuthis pealeii. The sequence goes on along the minus strand of CM042164.1, from coordinate 18,650,381 downwards.
TCCAATGTAATTTAAGGAAGATGTAATATCTGGCCAAATAAGATCAATAATTGGTGTTGAATTCTGTTCCTCTTTGGTTTCAATTAAGCTGATTACTCCTCTGCTGTCGGTGAACAGTAAGCTTCCTTTTGTGAAGAATGTTTCATCTGGACATCTGCGTCAATTTCTTGACGAATTAGGCTTCATTTCTTTATTTATCGTGTCCGAGCTTTTATCTCCGGACTAATTTTAAAACGGACAACGTTGTTCGACGAAATTGTTGGATTACATCAGAAATTTTGTTAATTAGGCGACACTAGCGAGCAGCAAACCTTTTCGTGTGATGGTAAGCTGGTTAATTAATGCCTCTATCCAAGATTAATCTAATAGTGCGTGTGTGGGGGTGGGGATGGTGCGGGGGGGTGTTGGTGCAAGAAGGTCATTTGGGTTGAGAGAGACATTGGAGAATTCTAAATGAAGAACGACTCGGAGGCAGTGTTCTCCAAGATATTCTCAGCAAACTCTAGACCATTGAAAGTATGTAGTTCACGCCTAAAAAAAGAACACTTTCTCAAAAACAAAACAAAACAAAAAAAAACAACAACAAAAACAAAAAAACAACAACAACAAAAACAAAGAACAGACCTGGCGATAAACAAAAAGAAAAGGAATAACAAATTTAAAGTTGTGAGTTGGGTGATTTTCTTCTGAAAAAAAAAATATATGTATATATATATATATATCTTTGAAAGGAAGGAAAAACTCAACACCGATATTCTAAAATAAATTTATTTCGATAGAATCGTCCCTTACTACCAAGTTTTGGATACCTCTCTCTCTCTCTCTCTCTCTCTCTCTCTCTCTCTCTCACACACACACACACACATTATATATATATATATATATACTCGTGTAAGAACCTTTGGTGGATTCATACACCAAATCCACCCTGATATATATATATATATATATATATATATATATATATATATATATATATATATATATTAAATGTTAAATCCACCGTGATATAAAAAATATGGCCAGGCAATTAGAAAGGATAGAAAAGAAACTTGTCAGACAAGAACTGTCCGTCGAGTTCAACGAATCATATATATATATAATATATATATATATATATATTATATTATATATATAACACTATGTTATATTAATTCATTCATTCAATCTTTCCTTCTTTCTTTCTTCTTATTTATTAATTCATTCATTCAATCTTTCTTTCTTTCTTTCTTTCTTTCTTTATTTATTTATTTATTTATTTCCACAGCCACCACGCCCCCAACAAAAAAGCTCAGAGTTACTTGATTCACTTAAGCAAAGATTTCAACTTGTCAAACTTATTATTATCCCCAACTCGAAATCGGCCTTTAAGTTGGTCGCTTCAAAATTCGTTCTTCTTTCTAAATACAAGACGAGTCAGACGAAACACAGAAATCAATAAGATAGAAAGTAGAAATTTGTTATAAAATCAATACTGACTTTTTATTGCGTAACGTTATTGATTTCCTTATTACGCCTCTCCTACTCTGTTTATACGGTTTGTGGTTTCTTTGCAAAAGTCTTCATGTCTGCTTAGGACAAAGAGTATTTATCTATACTAGAAAATATATGTACCTTCCCCGGGCGCAAGTATTTAAGTTTTAATGTAAGTAAATATATTAAATTAGAAAGGCTAATGAAACTAAATAAGAATGCAGATAAAAAGATTTGAAACAGAGGGAGGTATAATCGAAAAATAGAACAACTGAAAATTACTTTTCCTTCACTCCCGCCTTTCATTGCTAAATTTTCCTTATTTAACTATTTAGTTAAAATAGAAAGTAGAGAACAAAATTACAGTTATTTATTCTTGTTAATCGATTTTTTAAAAGATTTATCCCCGAGATGTTTACTCATATTCATTAAGATAAAACCAAACAATTAGAAATCAATAATGCTAAGCACATATTTATCAAAATAAAATCTTTGATATCAATATGCAAATTAGCCAGCCGTTCACACTGTAAACCGATATTTTGTTGTATATATAATGACAATTGCATTTTATTAGTATGTAGATACGATCAATAGTATTGATAAGGTAAAACAAATTTATTAATAATTGAGGTTTAAATAAAAATCAAATCATGGAGAATGTGATGTAAATAACTAAGGGAATTGTGACTTGAGTAGTAATATAGTTTTGGTTACAGACAGATAAACATACAATCTCCATTATAATAAGATTATCTATAACAGTAATAAACACACAATTTTATCAAATCAATTCCACCCTGTCGGCTGGGGCGTTAGAAAGTACCGACTGCACCTCTACAGAGGGGCAAGACCCCCCTGTTGGCCGTGGGTGGCGACTTGTGATGCTTAAGGATAGAACCCAAGTTCATCACTTGCAATACTCCACTTTGGCCCTTTCTTTGGTTAGACGGGCGGTCGGAGAGGCCCCATCCGATCAATCCGATGGTCACGTCAACCCCTAGCAGCTATGTGTTTGCCTCAATCCTATTGCTTTTATAGCAAGCCCCAGCCATTTTATCATATGGGTGCTAGAAGGCGGTGACTGAGGGTCTACATGTCCTGGGAATGATGTTAAACTCTATCTGATGGTGAGGTTCCAGTTTTGGAGGTTTGGGGAATGTGGAGCACCCCTTCATCACCATTGCTCCCTGGTCAACTCTGGCCCGGAGTGGTAGTACCTGTTAGGGTCCCATCTATGGGTTAGATAGAAAATGTATTCATAAAAAATTGATTATCCATTAAGAATGAATTTATTTCAAAAATTTATCGGTATTAAATGACCCGCTGGGGTTGATATGCCGTAAAACAAAACAAAACCAACCAAATCAGTTTTGAACCCAATAAAATGATTGGTTCTGAGAGGTTATCTGGACTGTGTAATCAGAACACAAAACCTCAAACTCCGACTCCCACCCGTCTACTTGTTGTATACTCATATACAGCCACATAATACATCGGGTATATAATCGGGGAGAGTGTTCTTTGGTATATAAGAGAGAGAGAGAGAGAGAGAGAGAGAGAGAGAGAGAGAGAGAGAGAGAGAGAGAGAATTTCTCGGGTGTATAAGAGAGAGAGAGAGAGAGAGGAGAGAGAGAGAGAGAGAGAGAGAGAGAGAGAGAGAGAGAGAGTTCTCTCGGGTGTATAAGAGAGAGAGAGAGAGTTCTCTTAAATGTAAGAGAGAGAGAGAGAGAGAGAGAGAGAGAGAGAGAGAGAGAGAGAGAGAGAGAGAGAGAGAGCGAGCGTTAGATTAGATAAATTAAAGATGTTAGTTCTTATTGCATACTCCCCGCTTACTGGTTCTTTCTCCTAACTCGTCTAGGCCGTCGACCATTTTCTCTGTTGATCTGCTGGGCTTCTTTTAAGGGTTGGTCTTCTTCTTCTTGGGCTGGATATTTCTTGTTTTACCTTTGAATTAACAACAAGTCTTGGTGTTCTTAATAACAAAGCTTTATTTCCCCAGCCCATGATTCAGTCCGCGAGGGAGATGGACCCCGGAGCTGACAACAACGTCTACGCTCCTTGAAAGCCGGGTCGAATCTGACTAACTAAACTATCTTATTCTCACGCCTCTGTAATGGGGCATTTTTAAAGGGTCAAAGATTAATAACAGTCACAACTTTCTGTAACTTTCCATGGACCCCCTTATTCTAAATATAATGGACCCTAATTCAAAATTCTAACTACAGGTACTTTTATAGTTTATGGCCCTCATAAATTATGTAACACTTTTGGCTCCTCCAACTGTTAGCCTAGGTTGTAAAATATCCAGACTGCACTTCTGCAGAGAACTACCCCCCCCCAATATGGCTACCTGTTGGCCATGAGTGTCGAAACGGGATGCTTAAGGACGGCTTGCTGGTGGCTTAGGAGTACATGATATGAAACATACCACTTTAACCATTACTTCGGTTAGACGGTCGGTCGGTCGGAGAGGCCCCCTCTTCGACCAATCAGCTGCCCACATCAAGCCCTAGAACCTATATGAGAGCTATCGGCCATATAACTTTTAAAACAAACCTAAAACCCTTTTTATCCTATATGTGCTAGAAAGCGGTGGATGAGTGTCCTGAGTATAACGTTAAACTGAGTGGTGATGTTGCAATTCTGAAGCTCTGGGGAGTATGGAGTACCCCTCCATTGCCCTTATAACAAAATGGTTCAAACATTTTTGATCGGTTTGCAAGTTCAGATAGACCTAAAAACATAGTCCAAACAATACAGGCAAATTTACCGAGTAGCACTTGGAGAGTATCAGGCAAGTGTATTTCTTCGCCATGATTTCGTCTATAGCACCTCAAGCTGCCGAAAAATAGTGCAAACTTTTGACTACCCCTAGCAGTTTCCTTGGAGCTACACTGATAAAAGTGCTGTTTCTACCAATGGAAAGATTGCTGGAAGTTTTCTGGAAGTTTTTAACTGACAATACCTTTGTCTGGTTCATCATAACCTGTTGCTTATCATCAACATATTTTAAAAGGCATTATTGTTTCTGGACGACACCCCGAAAAAGAAACCCGAAGAGAACGCGACACGGTCAGCAGAAGGTATCAGACATTAGAAGACGTAGATTTGATTTGGATTTGTTCTTCCTGTTATGATATACCTGCAATAATATGATTAATTCTGAGAGGCTACTAGGGCAGTGGAATCGGAATACAAAACCTCCGACTCCGACCCACTCCTCTACGTTTGGCTCCTTCAACTCTGACTTCTCTTTATGTAATTAAATTATGGCTTACATATAAATGTAAAACCATGATTTTTAAAATAATCTATTTATAAGGAGAGTGTGCTGTATAATTCTTTAGCCTAAAATAGCGCCATATAAAGTGAATTAAACTGCAGTCGGAGTCAGTAAAACTATACCGACTCCGAATCCGACTCTAACTCCAGTGATCCTAAGTTGTTTCCGACTTCGATTCTGACTCCACAGCCCTGGAAGTTACTTTCCTTTTCTTCCATATCGTTGTTTCTTTGTATTTTTACCAACACTCTCTGTGAGGTAACACATGCACACACTGACATGGCTATTTTAATAGTAGTATAGATGAACTACTAATGTAATCCTCATAATTGTGCCACTTTTCTACAGAAGCAGAAAATAACTTTGAAACGTACCAATAATAAGATGTGAGACATTTATATTATCATAGTTATTATTTATTAATTTTAGTTTGACACGAAGACCCGAAACTTCCCAGTGACCCATGCATACTACGTCCCTGACGATACCTACTAGCGACCCAAATGTAGGAGCGTATATTTGAAGTAAAGTTTGACACGAAAGTCGAAGTGAGGATCAAACTCACGAAAATAGTCTGTTTTAATGCTCACCATTCTATAACATGAGGCTTCCTTGTTATTTATTAAATCAAATAAACACACCGTTAAAATCAATCAATCAGTCTAGGCATAAAATAACTTCAAACGGTTTGACATAAATCAATCAATCAAGAAATCGATCGATCGATCTTTTATCCAATGGCTTTGATTATAATCTCAATTATTTATAAATAGCAGCGGCTACCCGGCGTCGCCTGGGTAGAGGGGGATTTTTTAAAGATCCATTATTAATGAAAATTTTATTTTTTAATTATCTTCAGGAATATAAATTAAATCTCTATTATTTTTGCTAAAAAACCAAGCCCTGGTGATATTTAATGTGTATATATATTTACTTTGTCGTTAATTGTTTTATTTTCGAAGTTTCCTCCGGACGCACACATACACACAACCCCCTTCATATATATACTAGCAGTGGCTACCCGGCATCTGGCTAGAGGGGGATTTTTTAAAAGTGAGTCCCGCAGATCCATTATTACTGAATCGTGTGTTAAATGCTCGTGGGATGCCCCATTTCAAACCCTATGTAAAAAAATAGACCTTGCATTGATCCAGCTACTCTGAAAAGAAATGTTAATGTCTACTATCTAAAATATTAAATGAAAAAAAAATCCATGCTGTAATCATTTAAATTTTATTTTTTTATCATCTTTACGAATATAAATCAAATCTCTATTATTTTTGCTCAAAAAACAAGCCCTGGTGATATTTAATGTGTATATATATTTACTTTGTCGTTAATTGTTTTATTTTCGAAGTTTCCTCTGGACATACACATACACATAACTATCCTTTATATATGTACTAGAAGCGGCTACCCGGCGTTGCCTGGGTAGAGGTATGGGGGAGAGATAGTCTCGCAGATCCATTATTGTTGAATTGCAAGTTGGATCCCCGCAGGATGCCCCAGTAAAATCCCTATGTAAAAACAAACAAAAAACAAACAAACAAAAAAAAAAAACACCTTACGTTGATCCATACACTCTGAAAAAAAATTTAATGTTTTCTATTAAAATATTAAATGCAAAAAAAAAAAAAATTCATGCTGTTATTTTAATTTTATTTTTAAAAATTATTTCTCTATTATTTTGCTCAAAAACCAAGCCATGGTGATATTTAATGTGTGCACATGTTCGAAATACACCAGACTACACAGCGCAGGGTAGCGTCGTCAGTTATGTTATTGACTGGCTTCATAGGGGGGTTTCGGGTCTTCCTACATAATACCCCTCAGCCAGCCAGACTCCGTTGGAGACGATCAAACTCCAACACGCCAAGCCCTGGTGATATTTAATGTGTATATATATTTACTTTGTCGTTAATGGTTTTATTTTCTAAGTTTCCTCTGGAAACACACATATACATAACTGCCCTTTATATATACTAGCAAATATATGCACCCTCCGGGTGCAAGTATTTAAGTTTTAATGTAATAAAATATGGTATTAAATTAAAAAGGCTAATGAAACTAAATAAGAATACAGATAAAAAGATTTGAAACAGAGGAGTATAATAAAAGATTTGAAACAGAGGGAGTATAATAAAAAATGGAACAACTGAAACTTACTCTTCCATCACTCTCGTCTTTCATTGTTATTTTTTCTAATTTAAGTATTTAGTTAAAAGAGGAAGTAAAGAATAAAATGACAGTTATTTTATCTTGTTAATGGATTTCATTTAAGATTCATGCAAGAGATTTTTGCTTATATTCATTAAAATAAAACCAAATAGTTAGAAATCAATAATACTAAGCACATATTTATTAAATTCGATTTTTTAATATTAATATGTAAATTAGCCTTCCCGTTCACACTGTAAACCGCTATTTTGTTGTATATATAAATATAATTGCATGTTGTCAGTATGTAGACATAGTTAACAGTATTAATAATGTAAGACAATTTTATTAATAATTGAGGTTTAGATAAAAATAAAATCATGAAGAATGTGATGTCAATTCTAAGAGAATTGTGACTTGAGTAGGAATATAGTTTCGGTTACAGACAGAAAAACACACAATCTCCATTATAATAAGAGATATAGATTTCAACTTTTCGTTGGCGTCATCTTTTTAATCGCACTTTACACTTCCGTCATAACGATCCTTTGTTTGCATTCAGTTATATGATTTCAAGTATTCCTATCTAATACAAATAATACATTATAAGGTTTCATGTGTTTCTATCTAAGAGTAATAATTTCTATACAATTATATGGTTGTCCCTTATAATTATACCCCTCGCAAATGACCAACACATCTGCTATCCAAAGTGCCGAGAGTGGTGGGGTTAGTAGAGTTCATGAATAAACACGATCATGACAACGGAATATGAGGGCGGTGAATTTATGAGATATTCCACCTCGCTTATTTCGATCGCTCATCATAAATCTTGTACTTTTATTTTTTTAAAGGCCAATCAAATTAACTTTAAGTTTGTCCACTACAAATAAAGAATCATGGTTACTGTTGATTCTGTTTGATTAGCTCAGAGATGAAAACATTTCTACATTTCCTTCATCAAATAGAGACTAAAACTGGGGGTCACATGATGTTGTAGAGGAGTTAACAACCCTACAGGATGGACTGGCTCATAGCCTATAATAATCGACGTAGCAGTGGTAGAAACGAAAAATTATATTCGGACAAAATCACTGCGTTTGACTACACACATTTAACCCTCCTCATTCTTGTAAGTTTGTCTTTGTGACTACTTCTTGTTTTTATGTAATAAGTATCTGTTAATACCAGATACAAGTGCTGAATAAAATATTTGACTACACATTTGACCCTCCTCATTCTTGTAAGTTTGTCTTTGTGAATTGTTGTACTTCTTGGTTTTATTCAATAAGCATCTGTTAGCACCAGATACAAGTGCTGAATAAAATATTTGACTACACACATTTGACCCTCCTCATTCTTGTAAGTTTGTCTTTGTGAATTGTTGTACTTCTTGGTTTTATTCAATAAGCATCTGTTAGCACCAGATACAAGTGCTGAATAAAATATTTGACTACACACATTTGACCCTCCTCATTCTTGTAAGTTTGTCTTTGTGAATTGTTGTACTTCTTGGTTTTATTCAATAAGCATCTGTTAGCACCAGATACAAGTGCTGAATAAAATATTTGACTACACACATTTGACCCTCCTCATTCTTGTAAGTTTGTTTTTGTGAATTGTTGTACTTCTTGGTTTTATTCAATAAGCATCTGTTAGCACCAGATACAAGTGCTGAATAAAATATTTGACTATACACATTTGACCCTCCTCGTTCTTGTAAGTTTGTTTTTGTGAATTGTTCTACTTCTTGTTTTTATGTAATAAGTATCTGTTAGCACCAGATACAAGTGCTGAATAAAATATATCTCAAGCACACTATTTATCGGCGTATCTTTTACCACCTCAACGATACAACACATGAACAAACGTATATACCTACGGAACCACCCTAATAGTCAATCCACGCTGTCGACTGGGGCTGTAGAATACACCGACTGCACCTCTGCAAAGGGTTAAAACATCCCCAGTGAGGACATCTGTTGGCCGTAGGCAGTAATGCTTAAGGACGGAACAGTCCACTTTGGCCCTTACTTAGGCTAGACGGGCAATCAGAGAGCACCCTCCGATCAATCAGCTAGTTACATCAAGCCCTAGAACATATGATTGTCCCAACCCTATTGTCCTTATTGCAAGCTCCAACCCGTTTTATCATATATGTACTAGGAGGCGGTGGCTGAGGGTCTTAGTGTACTGGGTATGACGTTAAACTGCATCTAATGGTGAGGCTCCCATTCTGGAGTTCTGGGGAGTGTTGAGACAACGAGCTGTTTAATTCTTTTTCGAGGACGAATAACAAGGCCACATTTTTATGTCCATATAAACTTTATTAGTTCGACGACGACGACGACGACGACTTTCATATATATTACCGATTGCACATGTCCGGCGCCGGGTTGACATTAGATAAACCACTTGCGCCGGCGGGTTTTCTGCCGACTAAAATAAGGTTTTAATCTTGCTAAATTTTCTTGTATCCCTCGATCACGTGACCGAGATTATCCAATCCCAGCCGGATTCTCGAATGATCTCAGGGTGATCACCCGTCAAGTACACTACGTGATACCTTAACGTGATAACTTTTTGTGGGAGGGGGGCACAAGTTGTGAGAAGGGGAGGGGTATAGTGGAGGGGTATATATATATATATATATATATATATATATATATATATATATATATATATGTAAACAGACGCGTGCACACACACACACCCACACACACTCTTTCTCTCTCTTTTAAATTTGAGACCAAGCATTCATGCCAAAGTATGTTTTCTTAAGTGTGAATATCTACTGCACACAGTCACACGCCCAGTTTGTCATGTTTCATGTCGACATATGATACTAAAGTTGAACTTAATGTGGCTCAAGACCAGGAGAAAGAAACGAATGAAATAGGATATAGAAAGAGTGAGTTGCAGAGTTGCCTTTGAAAATCAGCATTCTAAATACTTTTACTAAAATTTGACCTCTCAGTGAAAAATACGTTACGGATTCAATGTTCAGTTAATTTTCATCTGTTAATAAATATGTACCAAACATTTTATCAAAATTTGTAACTCTTTAAAACGTGTTACAATTCATGAGAAGTTGAGAATGGTGAACAGACCTGTAACTAGAAATATTTGAATTAAGGTCTGTTAATTCAAAATCAATGGGTCCCCATGGAAAATTACCGGTGACGGTTATAACCATGGACTGCTTAGCCAACAAGGTTCCGTCCTTAAGCATCATCGGTCACCACCGAGTTTTTCTACAAAGAGAGGAAAGAGATAACAATCGTATAGTAAAAAGAAGAGATAATACAACTATTACATAATTGATAGGTCGCCTATAAATTATGTACAGTAGCATAAAAATTGAAAATAACGGTAATTTTGAATCATGGAAAAAGTCGTAAAAGTGATTGACAGGATGTAACCATCTACTAACCTTGTAACTGGTCTCTGATTGGTCAAAGCCAATCGTGAGAATAGATTGATAGTTTTTCTGAGATGTTAGCTTGTTTTTCGAAAGAGACAGTCATATCTCCGAAGTTGGCTTTATCGCTCGTTGGTGAATAAAGACGTCTCAAAAATATCTCAAGTCTTGTGTTCGTTAATAAGATCAACAACGGACACAAAGACGAAGGAAACCCAAGAAGTCACATGAAGCTAGACCAGAAGAACATAGAGTGATCAGCCCAGAATAGCAGAGCATAGAATGTTGGTTTAACTTAGGCTAAATAAAGATGTCTTAAAAATATCTCAAGTCTTGTGTTCGTTACTAAGAACAACAACGGATACAAAGATAAAGAGACAATTAAGAAGGAAGATCAGAATAACACAGAGAGAGAGAGAGAGAGAGAGAGAGAGAGAGAGAGAGAGAGAGAGAGAGAGAGAGAGAGAGAGAGAGAGAGAGAGAGAGAGGGGTAATTAGCCCAGCAAAGAAAGAGAGCATAGAAGAGACACATAGACGATTGCATAATCTATATAAGATGTACGCAATATTGTCTCTTCTATTTATGAATTTTCCAGTAAAATTTAGCCAATGAAATACGAGGACAGAAACCATCTAAGATCGTTCGCAACTGTCCTTAAATCAATTGCTGGATTAACTTTCTGACAGGAAGACCTATATTTTGACTTAACAAAGGAAACCTGAGGAAACCTACAGACTAGGATTACCAACGCACTACAGACTTGGACTAACAATAAAGACGAGAACAACAGTAAGAAAAACCTAAATAATACAAATGATAAGAACAATAAGTAAAATAACTATTTAACATAACAATGTGGGTAATTTTCAACTTTAGTTGGCTAAATTCCTAGCAAATGAGGCAATTAGAGTAACCTCCCTTGACTTTCACTTTGAAACAAGCCGGCAGCCATTTTGAAAGTCTCCGTGCGAAATACACAAATCTTAGAAACTTTTTCGAAAACAATACAACTGCATGCTTTAACACAAAAATATCATAAAATGTGTTCTTAATAACAATTAAGTTCATTTCAGATAATGCGCACGCACAATTTCATGCTATGAATTTAGCCAACTGACTTTCACTTTGAAACAAGCCGGTAGCCATTTTGAAAGTCTCCGTGCGAAATAAACGAATCTTAGAAAGTTTTTTCGAAAACAATACAACTGCATGCTTTAACACAAAAATATCATAAAATGTGTTCTTAATAACAATTAAGTTCATTTCAGATAATGCGCACGCACAATTTCATGCTATGAATTTAGCCAACTAAAGGTGAAAATTACCACAATGTGTTTCTTTTAATAATAGCAGAGATCAAAAATAGATATTCATGTGTGTTTAGGTAATTAAGGTTTGTATTCACTTGCAGATGTGGCGTGTCTTGATTTGTGTCAAACGAGAAGTGTTTACTGATATTTGAAAAGGTCACTTCAAAATATGGTTGGCTTTTTTTCTTCTTCGTGTACAGCCAAAAATCACGTCTCCCGCAATATTCAGTCGATGTTCTTCTAACCTGTTAGGTGGACATGTTAACATTTTATTTTGTTGGTGAGTGGGTGTCTTGGGTTTAGTGAATTTTGTGAATCAAATAAAATTAAAAGAAAATGATAAAATTATTAAAAAAAAAAGATAAATACAAATAATAAATAAAAATAAATGATAAATAATTAAAAAATAAAATAATAAATAAAATAAGTTAGACTAAATAAGTAATTGTTTTCTTTCTATTTCTCTGAATGTTTGAGAAGAGATATCAAACATCTTCTCATAATCAAGATTAGTATTATCTGTGTTATTCGGACTATTGTCCTCATCTTCATTGTTATCTGTACAACGTTTCGTCCGATATGCCCTCCGGCCTTCTTCAGGTATTTCATGTCGGACTCGGGAACTCTCGGACTCGGGAACCTTCTCGGAGTCGGGAACCTTCTTTTCGGACTCTGGAACTTTCTTGTCGAAATCGGGAACCTTCTTGTCGTAATCGGGAGCAATTACGGAACTTCAAACCTAACCCTTTATTCAGTCGACGGTGGTATCCTGTTCTCATTCCGCTAACCATAGCCGGGGCAGAGGCGTTAAGCTGTGTTAATTATTATTCTATGTTGCTGCTGCCCTTGATCAGGATTGAACCTGCAGTCTAGAGATAACTGTCACTTAGAAGAACTGTCTTAACCCAACTCCTTTATCCACTAGACCATGTGTCTAAATATGGACATGTTAACATTTTGTTTTGTTGGTGAGTGGGTGTATTGAGTTTAATGAATTTTGTGAATCAGGAGAAATATTTATTTCTATTATACAACAATTGAAAAGTTGAATAAATATGTTGTGTTATTTTTTTCTTCTTCTTCTTCTTCTTCTCGGTGAATTGACTTCATAACTAAATGCAAACTTTTACACTAAATATTCGTGTTCTATATTCTCATCCATCTGTCTCGCTACCTATGACCTCATACCTTTCTTTCTTTTGTTTCATTTCTTTCACATAATTTATCTCTCCTCCCCCCCCCCACCCAGACAGCATACTGCAGGTGTTTAATTGTCGTCTAGTGTATAAGACAATCAGAAGAGATGCCTAGTTTTAAAGTGCACGTTCAATATTTATAAATTCCATTTGGAGAAATATCTATTCTCAGATAGGAGAAACCTAGGTAGATATTATATATATATATATATATATATATATATATATATATATATATATATATATATATATATATATAATAAAGTTTGCACACTTTCTCTTCTGATGAGCCTATTTCAGTTGTAAACATCGTTTGTTTTTTCATTATATCTTATTCATACTGTCGGATTAATTTCCATTTTATTTTCACATATATATATATATAGAGAGAGAGAGAGAGGGGGGGGAAGAGAGGGGAAGAGAGAGAGAGAGAGAGAGAGAGAGAGAGAGAGAGAGAGAGAGAAAGTCAGTGTCTAAAGGTTTTAGCATCTTGGATATGACGTTAAACTGCATCTAATGGTTAGGCTACTATTCTGGATTTCTAACGATTGTGGATTACGCCTATATTGCCATTACTCCCAGTTCCACTCTAACATGGCGTTGTGGTACCTATTACTGTCCCATCTATAGGATAATAGAACAAAATTAGTTTTAGAAAAAATGTGTTAAAAATTGAATTTGAAAAATTTTTGAATACCCAACAAGCATGCATAGAGCAAAACGTCTTCGGCATAAAATAACCCAACAAGGGTTGACATGCCGTAAAATCCAACAGACTAAACCAAACAAGAATGAATAAACAAAAATGTCTTCGGCATAAAATAACCCATCAAGGGTTGACATGCCGTAAAATCCAACAGACTAAACCAAACCAAGAATGAATAAAACAAATGTCTTCGGCATAAAATAACCCAACAAGGGTTGACATGCCATAAAATCCAACTAACTAGACCAAACCAAGAATGAATAAAACAAAATGTCTTCGGCATAAAACCCATCAAGGGTTGACATGCCGTAAAATCCAACAGACTAAACCAAACCAAGAATGAATAAAACAAAATGTCTTCGGCATAAAATAACCCAACAAGGGTTGACATGCCGTAAAATCCAACAGACTAAACCACCAAGAATGAATAAACAAAATGTCTTTCGCATAAAATAACCCATCAAGGGTTGACATGCCGTAAAATCCAACAGACTAAACCAAACCAAGAATGAAAAAACAAAATGTCTTCGGCATAAAATAACCCATCAAGGGTTGACATGCCGTAAAATCCAACAGACTAAAACCAAACCAAGAATGAATAAAACAAATGTCTTCGCATAAAATAACCCAACAAGGGTATCAAATGGGGTTGACATGCCGTAAAATCCAACTAAACTAAACCAAACCAAGAATGAATAAAACAAAATGTCTTCAGCATAACCCAACAAGGGTTGACATGCCGTAAAATCGGGATCGGTTATTCTATGTGTATCTGCAATCTGTCGATTTTTATTCCAGTCTTGGATCTGGGTCTGGGCTGTTGTTTATCTCTGTTCTTATGTCTTGTGTTGGGATTTCTTGGGGTTTTCATCTTGTATCATTGTAGGATGTTCATTAACGAACACAAGACTATATTGCTTTTCTTTAGAGCTCTTATTTACTCAATAAACCAAGTTACAAACACGCATGTAGAAATGGCACCTTGGACGAAGACGCCATCTTCATCCGTTTGTTTCCAGTCACTCAACCGTAACTGATTTTCTAAACTTTCTCACATTGACTCTGTTCAATGAGAGAACAGATCAAGAGGTCAACAAAATTTGTCAATCACCTTACCTGTGTTTTTTCCATAATATTATCGTTATTTTGATTTTTACTACACTACAATACATCATTATCATCATGTCGCGCAATTAGCACGGATATCCATGACAATCTCTCGCCAACCTTCCCTATCATTAATTGTGCCAGGGAGGTCCTCTGCGCAGCATCCAGTATCCTTGCATAGTTGGTCAATGTAGGTCCTTGGTGGCCGACCCACACTAGCATGTCCATGTGTTGGCTTCTACCGGAGGACGTCGCTTATGAGCTCGTCCTTGCTTCTCCAGCAGTGTCCAGCATGCCTTGTCCGTCTCACTCGGATGGTTTGTGAGATGGGGGGGGGGGCAAGTGGCCGTACAGCTGCTTCCTTGTGGGGTGCTGTTTCCACGACTTGTTCAAGACCACAGGCAGCATCCGTGTGCAGCTTCCATCTAGCTTATTCACAGGGCGCTTCGTTAGAGTCCAGGTGGTGCAGCCATACAGCAGTACTGATATAACCACAGCCTGGAAGAATTGTCGCTTTAACTTG
>CM042164.1:18630201-18632701 GCA_023376005.1 Doryteuthis pealeii | reverse complement strand
ATCCAACGTCATAACATAGAATAAATATACTCAAAATGTGAGCATGCAATGTTAGACAATCCTCATTGTTTCAATAAATAGATGCCCGGCGTTATATATTTATATATAGATTGTTTTATTCTAATATAATATTTAAAGTTATCGGAACTGTTTCCATTTCAAATTGTTTTTCTTTCTTTCTTTTTTTTTTTGACTCCTTTAATAAATTTGACGATTTTACATACTTATGGTACACACTCTATGACATTGAATTTTCAGCTCCCATCCCATCAGGCAATATCTTTCAAAAAATTATTTTTACATCGCCCGGAGGGTGTCTTTTTATTTTGCTAGTTCAAATAAACAATGTAAAGACAATGCGAACATCTGGATAGAAGGAAAATGCGGTGTGGAAATCGTAAAGATGGCGTTGTATGGAGCATAAGGAAGGAGGAGGAGGAGGAAGTGAAGGAGGGAGAGTGAGAGGAGAAGACATAAAAGAAAAGGGAATGAAAGTAAAGAACGGAATTTCTGGAGCAATTCTCATTTTTTTTCTTCTTTTGTCCAATCATTTTAGCCAATCAAATTTAGTGAGAAGATTCCACTCAGTGAAAATTTAAAGAACGATTTTTATTAATCATTTACTAATTAAATTCTCCAAATGAAAATATTGTCTTCTTATTCCGGATGTGAAAGTCAATTTATAACATCGATTCCACAATTCTGCCTTTTGGTGGGAAGTCAATTTCATTAATTTCTCCTATCTATCTATCTATCTATCTATCTATCCCAGGCTGTTCATATCTATCTATCAGTTCATATCGATATATCTATCTTTCTGTTCATATCTATCTATCTATCTATCTATCTACCCACAGCCTGTTCACCTCTAGCCTTTTCTTTATCTATCTATCTATCTATCTATCTATCTATCTATCTCAGTCTGTTCATATCTATCAGTTCATATCAATATATCTATCTTTCTGTTCATATCTATCTATCTATCTATCTATCTATCTATCTACCACAGCCTATTCACCTCTAGCTTTTTCTCATCTATCTATCTATCTATCTATCTATCTATCTATCTATCTCAGTCTGTTCATATCTATCAGTTCATATCAATATATCTATCTTTCTGTTCATATCTATCTATTTATCTATCTATCTATCTATCTCCGTTCGTATCTATCTATCTATCTATCTATCTATCTATTTCTGTTCATATCTATCTATCTATCTATCTATCTACCCTCAACCTATTCACCTCTAGATTTTTATCTATCTATCTATCTATCTATCTATCTATCTATCTCAGTCTGTTCGTATCTATCATATCGATATATAGATAAATAGATATGATCATATCGATATATCTATCTTTCTGTTCATATCTATCTATCTACCTACCCACAGCTTGTTCACCTCTAGCTTTTTCTTCATCTATCTATCTATCGATATAATTATCTATCTATCTGTCTATCTATTTATCTATCTACAAATCTATCTATCTATACCAGTCTGTTCATATATATCGATCTATGTTCATATCGATATATCTATCTTTCTGTTCATATCTATCTATCTATCTATCTATCTATCTATCTCAGCCTGCTTATCTATCTATCTATCTATCTATCTATCTATCTCAGCCTGCTTATCTATCTATCTATCTATCTATCTATCTATCTATCTATCTATCTACAGCTTGTTCACCTCTCATTCTTTCTCCATCTACCTATCTACCTACCTACCTTGTTGGATTATTTTATGCCAAATACATTTTGTTCTGTTCATGTCTTATGCGTATTCAATTTTGAAACACATTTTTCCAAACTAATTTTTTTCTATAACCCATAAATGGTACCCTGTTTAATCCACAGATAGGCCCCTAAAAGTGAGTAATGGTGAGAATGGGGTACTCCACACTCCCAAAAGAGCTCCACAATTAGAATTTAACAATTAGGTGCAGTTTAACGTAATACCCAGGACACTAAACCCCTCAGACACTGCCTTCTAGCACATATATTATAAAAAGGTTTGAATATTGCCATAAGGGTAATATGATTGGTGTTAGGGCTAATTGACCATTTCGCCTAAGTAACAGCCAAAGTGGACTGCTGCATATCAGGGACTGCTCAGCGACCAGGGTTCCATATTTAATCATCACGGGTCGCCACGCACGGCCAATAGATGCCCCACTTGGGGGGATTTTACCCCTTTGCAGATCTGGCAGTCGTTGTAATCTTCCGCCCTAGCTGATAGGCCTGAGTATCATGTCAAACTATAGTACAGGGTTCCCAACACTCAAAAGGTTTCCCTCAGTGATACCCCTAGTCATTTTTTATAGAGCTCTCTTTTGTTTTTTAGAGAGACTTTCTCTAGTTTTTGCAACATAAACTGCATTGGGGTGGTCCCACATGTCTGTACTGATATATTCTGATATTTATGCGATCAATAGTAAGTAAATTAGGTGGAGTGTATTTTTAATAGATTTAAAACAATTTGTTTTGGTCAATTT
>CM042164.1:18607701-18625201 GCA_023376005.1 Doryteuthis pealeii | reverse complement strand
TTTGACACAGAAAGCCAACCACTTCTGTCTTCAGTGATCATCTCAATCAGATTCAAGTATCAACAGTTTGATCTGTTTCTTTTCCCACTTCATCTCCGATTGCAATCGTCACATCTCAAATTAAAGCCAGAGGTCAGATCAATCAATAAAACGAGACTGATTGACCGAAGCGTATATTCTGCTGGACAATGACCAGTGCGACACACTTGAAACCATTCCGAGTGGTTGTTTAGATGACCATTAAATGTCTGGTTGTCCAACTCGACGGATTTTGAGAAGAAACCTCTTAATGAATATATATATATATTTACCAACCCCTCCGCACGAACAGGATGCGACACAAGGTCAATTTCTTAAGCGGAGTTTATCAGGTTTGAATTCAGAGTTTTCCTTCTCCTAGACCGGTTGCCTAACCATGGTTAAAGAGCCCAGCCTGCCCTACTATTTAACCATGGCTGGAGGGAGAGTAGGATTAATACCTTTCCCAAGGGTATTAGCGCTAAGTGAAATGCAATTACCACGTCCAGGATTTGAACTCGGGGCGACGAGTCCATTTCCCAAGATTTTAACCATTACACCACACGCTTCCTCTTAATGAATATATGCAGACTGATCTTAGTTTAAGGAAAATACGAAGATATCTCAAATTCTAGGATAAAGCATTTATTTGTTAATTGTTTGAACAAGTTTTCTTATCTTTGTTGTTTTGATTTGTGTATATTTTTCATTATGTTATCCTTAAACTGCGTCTAGTGGTGAAGTTATAATTCTGGGGCTTAGGGAAGTGTGGAGTACCCCTTCTTTGCCATTACTCCCATTTCCACTCTGACCCGGAGTGGTAGTACCTGTTAGGCTACCAACTATTGATTATCAATAGATTAAAAAAAAAGTTGAAACAATTGAGTTTTTGGACCATATGACCATTAGGCACCCCTTTTTGATCTCGATTAAGAAAGGACATGTTTTTCATTTACACCGTCAATATCCGGTTGTTTTAACAGACGATTTTTAGATATTTTTAAATTATAAAACTAACCCCTAACCATAATCCCTAACAAACAACCGGATATTGACGGTGTAAATGAAAAACATGTCCTTTCTTAATCGAGATCAAAAGGAGGTGCCTAAAGGTAATATGGTTCGATTTTATAAAAATACACAACAAGAATGAATGAAACAAAACGTCTTTGGCATAAAATAACCCAATGTGTGGTCCATAATGACGTTAAACTGCATCTAGTTCTGAAGTTTCAATTCTGGATCCGAGGGGAAGTGTGAAATGCCCCCTTCTACGCCATTAAACCAGATCCACTCTGAGAATGTAACATAAATAACTAAGGGAATTGTGACTTGAGTAGTGATACAGTTTCGGTTACAGACAGACAAACATACAATCTCCATTATAATAACTAGCAAAATAAAAAAAACACCCTCCGGGCGATGTAAAAATAAATTTTTGATAGATATTGCTTGAGGAGGTGGAAGTTAAAAATTAAATTCGGAGAGTTTGAACCATAAATCATGAAATCATCAAATTTATTAAAGGAGTAAAAAAATAAATAAAACAATTTGAAATCGAAACTAAGTTCTATTAACTTTGAATATCTATTAAAATAAAACAAACTATCTATAAATATATGATACTGGGGATGTATCTATTAAAACTTGTTTTAAAAAACAATGAGAACTGTCTAATGTTGCATGATCAAATTTTGAGTGTGTTTATTCTATGTCATGACGATTTATGACGGGTATAGTGACGTAGTTTTTGTTACAGACAAAAACCGGAAGCGAATCTCCATTATTAATAGATATGTGAATGAAAAATAAAAAAAAATTAAAAAAATAGTAAAAAATGAAAATAATAAAAATTTATTAAAATAATATTTTTTTTCGTTGGCTGGAAATGTTTGAAAATTAATTATGAAGGAATTATAATTAGAGAATTAAAAATAAATATTTTTACAAATGTTATTAGGTTTATTTTCTAAAACAATTATCTCATTGAAATTTAATTTTCTTTTACTGGTAATTATTCATAATAACATATGAACACAAGAAATTGGTTACGACATTAAAATTAGAGTTGGTCCCTCAAGAGAGAAGAGTCTTATAAAATTAAACCAAACTATTTATAACGTCTCTGCACGTGTGGATAGGTTAACAAACCAGTCATCCACACGCACACACACACACACACACACACACACACCACATATATATATAATATACAAAATACACTCACTCATATATACACAGTACACACGCTGTACACACGCACATATATATACAGTACACATACATATACAAAACACGGTCATATATATAAACGCACGATACACGCACATATATATACACAGAACGCACAAACGCACAACACACACACACACACACACACACACACATATTATATATATATGAGAGAATGGGAAATGAATCCGACAATATGAGGAAAAATGAGTAAAGAAAGAAATGTAGATGGATAAAAATGAATTTTATCAATATTACTTTTAATCGATATCACTTACACATGTGTTTCGGTCTGTTTATCAAAATGTATACAGATTTACGTTATTATTATTATTAAAATAATCAGATGGAGTTGAAATGATGATAATAATAACAATAGGAAAAATGCATAAAATTTTCCATACACAGATTTTGCCGACCTTCATCAGAGTGGTATTTTTATTTTTTGAGTTGTAATAAAAATAACACTCTGGAACCTTCTCGGACTCTGGAACCTTCTTTTCGAACTCGGGAACTTTCTTGTCGTAATCGGGAGCCATCACGGAACTTTGAACCTAACTCTTTATTTAGTCCACGGGGGTATCCTGTTCTCATTACGACAAGAAGGTTCCCGAGTCCGACAAGAAATACCTGAAGAAGGCCGGAGGGCACATCGGCCGAAACATTGTACAGCTAACAATGAAGATGAGGACAATAGTCCGAATAACGCAGATAATACTAAAAATATAATGTATCAAAAAGAAAAAAAAAGTAATAGGTTCAAGGTAAATATTAATTAATTTCTTGTGACTCAAATAATATAAGAAAAATTATTTGAAGCAGCACCCCACAAAAAAGCATCTGTACGGCCACTTGCCTTCTATCACACAAACCACCCAAGTAAGAAAACAATACATGCTGTACATTGCTATTAAAGCAACGACGAATTCATAAATGACGTTCTCCTGTGTCGTGTAGGTCGGGTGTTCTAAGAAACCCAATATTTCTTTATTCTCACTCTCTCTTTTGGTGGCTGGGGTAGAGGAGACGATCATTTGCATTAATGGAGAACAAGAAACGATTCAAAGATACGAGAAGAGCCAGTTTCAACTTGAACGAAGAAACTACTCCTCACTTTATATCCATTATCACCAACTTCCAGAAACTGAAAGGAAATATGTAATCAACAGAGGTCTAGAGAGAAATTGTGTTTTTGTGTTTCTCCTTCCCGTCTGACGATTTGGCCGTCACCGACATAGCAGTTGTTGGTGACTATGCTAAAAACGTCCAACCATTTTCAACAGCCAGGAATGACAATCTCTCTTTTCTTAATCGGAAATAGGAAATTGTTCCTGTCTATTAACTACAATACGATACCGAATAAACATTATATAAACAGAGTGATCTTTACTGGATATTACAAATAAAAAGAATCAATTTAAAAGTGGAAATACGAGTGGGTGTTGGCCGCCATCTTGAAGTAAATAACAATACATTTTTCGATTAAGAACATTGACGAACACAAAATAACATTGTCGTCTTATTTTTCTTTTAAAAGAATACAAGAAACGACATTTACAAAACCTAAATAAATAAATATAAAAAATAGTATCTATTTTTTTTATATATTTGTTTATTTACAAATGAAAAAAACAAAACAAAATAAGTTATCTCATTTTTTCCTGTTGTACTGTTCAACATGAATATACTGTATAAGAATAATACACTTTTTCTTTCTATATCACACATGTGAATATCATAAATGATATCATTGATATGGATATCATAACCGTGGTTATCATAGATGTTAGTATCAGAGATGTTAATATCATAGTTTATTTTATTTTGTTTTACGGCATATCAACCTCAGCGGGCCATTTACTGCCGACAAAGTCTTAAAATGGATAAAATAATAATATATGATAAGTATATAATATATTCTTAATGGATACTCAATTTTTTGACTGAAGGGGGGGGGGGCTCCATATTCCCCAAACCTCCAGAACTGGAACATCAGATAGAGTTTAACGTCATTCCCAGGATATGAAGACCCTCAGTCACTGCCTTCTAGCACCCATATGATAAAAAGGGTTGGGGCTTGCCATAAGGGCAATCGGGCTGGGGCTTGACATGGTCCGACCGCCACTCTTGCCTAAGTAAGGGTCTAAGTGGAGAGTTGCATGTCAGAGACTGCTCATCCACCAGGACTCCGTCCTTAAGTGCCACTGGTCGCCACCCACGTCCAACAGGTAGCCCCATTGGGGGTGGGGGGCTACTCCTCTGCAGAGGTGCAGTTGGTGTATTCTAAAGCCCCAGCCAACAGGGCTATTAATATTATAGATATTTTAACTCCCATCCTCTCAGGCAATGTCTTTCAAAAATTAATTTTTACGACGCCAGAGGGTGTTTTCTGTTGCTAATAATAATAATAATCTTATTATAATGGAGATTGTGTGTTTGTCTGTCTGTAACCGAAACTATATTACTACTCAAGTCAGAATTCCCTTAGTTATTATGTCATATTCTCCATGGTTTTATTTTTATTTAAACCTCAATTATTAATAAAATTGTTTTACATTATTAATACTGTTAAGCATATCTACATACTAATAACATGCAATTGTATTTATATATACAACAAAATAGCGTTTTACAGAGTGAACGGGAAGGCTAATTTGCATATTGATATTAAAAATGTGATTTTAATAAATATATGCTTAGTATTATTGATTTCTAACTGTTTGGTTTTATTTTAATGAATATAAGCAACAATCTCTTCAATGAATCTTAAATGAAATCCATTAACAAGATAAAATAACTGTCATTTTATTCTTTACTTCCTCTTTTAACTAAATACTTAAATTAGAAAAAAGAACAATGAAAGACGAGAGTGATGGAAGAGTAAGTTTCAGTTGTTCTATTTTTCGATTATATCCTCCTGTTTCAAATATTTTTATCTGCATTTTTATTCATTTACAATAGTTTTTCTAATTTAATATAATATTATATTAAAACTTAGATACTTGCACCCGGAGGGTGCATATATTTGCTAGTAATAATAATAATAATAATAATGATAATTGATATGTATCGAAACCGGAACCTTACGATTCCTAGATGGATAGTAATTTGTATATTCCTTGCAATTTATGGAAATCTCCGCCTTTCCTAATTTGGAAATTGTCATGAATAAAGGATCGGAAATATTTCCTATTTCCG
Organism: Doryteuthis pealeii; assembly: GCA_023376005.1. Taxonomy (NCBI): domain Eukaryota; kingdom Metazoa; phylum Mollusca; class Cephalopoda; order Myopsida; family Loliginidae; genus Doryteuthis; species Doryteuthis pealeii. The sequence goes on along the minus strand of CM042164.1, from coordinate 18,619,753 downwards.
AAGATTAGAAAGTGATTTGATGTTCCGAGTTTTCCTCCCAATTTTCAGCTATTTACCAATTCAGAAAATAATGGCTGTATTTATCGTTCAATCTTTATTTTTATTTTTTATTCTTTTGAAACAAATCCTACTCACAAATTGTCCAGGCTTCCTAAAATCTCTCTTTTAAACTCATTAAAGTGTGGGCAAATTTTTCTATTTACTTCAATCAGAAGTAGCAGTTTCCGCAGGATTACTGAACTTAAGCATCAATGAAACTGTTCAACACCTAAATGGATGACTGTTCAAGCAAACAGCTTCTTCCAGGCCGTTGTCGTGTCAGTGCTGTTGTACGGCTTGCGAAAAGGGGATAGACCCCCTCGCTGTTCGGCTGATACCGACAATAGGCCACTCCACTGGGTTTAATTTTTCTATATGGAAAAGAAAAAGAACGTAAAAAGCAATTTTATTGAGGGTGTAATGCATCTATTATGATGTTTTGTCCTATACGAGCTTCATCAAATAATGATTGGGGATTTATTTTTAATTTTAGGAAAAACTTTGGGGAACCTTAAAACTTTTTGTGAGGCTGTCATGACTGTAGAATCAACCTCATACTCTCCTTCACTGGCAGGCTCTGACTAGCGCCCAGACACCAGACAAAAAAGACAGACTGTGACCGAATACAGACTCTGTACCAACTACCAGAAGGCAGATATGTGTTTGGTATATTTGGATCTTGTTCGCAGCATCGTTTAGATATTTGTTTTGAGTGAGCAGATTCAACTTGCAACACAACTGAATATTTATCACTCAATATAAATCTCCACAACAACAATGTATCATTATGACAGCAACGCTTATCATTATGAAACTCAATATGAAAAGAAAAACAATATTCTCATTTATTTGTTAAAGTGTTAAGTCCGAAAAGATCTAAACACATTTAAACATATTTAAACACATATAAACACGTCTAAACACATTTAAACACATCTAAACACATCTAAACATATCTAAACACATTTAAACACACCGAAGAATATATTTCCAACTCTCATCTTTTCAGATTAATCATTCTTTTCTTTAATTTGTGAATGCTTCCTAATATTTTCGAGTGCAAGTATTACTGTCTTTCACTGCCACGTGTTTGTGTTAGATAATGATGTTGCAGATTGAGGATCCATCCTTTAGATCAATTCATCTGCTTTTCTTTACAACTGGGATCATACGAGCTGAATACATGATGTCGTTATTGTATCAAAGTCATCTTCCTCGTCTAACATTGCAACCAGTGACTAAACAAACGAAACAGACAGCTGAGCTCGAAAAAGATGGACCCTCATATTTGAATATGTTTTTGTTTCTTTCCTAAGAGAAAATGATTTCATTAAAATCCAAATATATCCATGACATTTTTTGCACGTATAATCTTCTCGCCCCCCCCCTGCGTAGTGACTAAGGTGCTAGATTGCGGCACCGGTGTATACGAGTTCGAACTCCATTCAGGCTATTACGTAGACTGCATTACTTAATCTATCTCTCTTTATTTTTTTCTCTTTCTGGCTCCTTAATTTTCTTTTTCTTTTTTTTTATCCTTCCCCATACGTTTTTGTAGAATATTTTTGCTTCAAACTTTAAAATTCTTTCTTTCTTCCTTTTTTACAAGCTTCTTTCCCTCTTTTCCAATTTTCTTTCTTTCTTTCTTTCTTTCTTTCTTTCTTTCTTTCTTTCTTTCTTTCATGCTTGTTTTGTGGCTCTTTCTTTCTTTCTTCTTTCTTCTTTCTTTCTTTTCATGCTTGCATTTGTGCTCTTTCTTTCTTTCTTTCTTTCTTTCTCTTTCTTTCTTTCTTTCATGCTTGTTTTTGTGGCTCTTTCTTTCTTCTTTCTTTCTTTCTTTTTTTCTTTCTTTTTTTGCATGCTTGTTTTTGTGGCCCTTTCTTTCTTTTTTCTTTCTTTCTTTCTTTCTTTCTTTCAATTTGTTATTTCTTTTCTTTTCCTTTCTTTTGTGTCGTGAGTAGGGCGGTCAATTTACTTACACACAAAGAGAAGTAAGATATGTAAAGTGAATAAGATGTCAACGGCTTCGTAGTAGTATACTTATTCGCTTATATATATATATATATATATATATATTATATATATATATATATATGAAGTTAGGAGGGTTGGAGTAAAATCCAACAGTATGAAATAATGGATGAAATATAATGGTACTTAGCACATAACATCCAACTTAGTTTCTCATCTATTTCGCTCTTTACCCATGCTTCACACTAAATGCCAAAAATATTTAGGGGAGACATTAGATGATCTTTCACCGTTTAGTGTAAAAGCAAATACTCGCCAGTTGTTTATAGACTGGAGTTCTCTGGTAATTCTAAAAAACATACATCCTGTAGGTTTATCAATTAATTGTTAGCTCCTGACAGACAGTTTCCGAAGCCGAGATGGTAAGGAGCTTGACGGACGAAAATTCTGTTGGGTTTCGCACCCGGCTAGAGGTAGCTGTTAAAAAGTCGAGCCGCACTGATGAGAAGTAAAATTCGAAACACGTGTCTGTGGATGATATATATTATTGCGGCTGCTCTGCCATCAGAGCTAAACCGATGAATGAATATATTCAACTAACTAGAAAAAGAAAGATTCTTGAATTAATAGATGAGAGCAATCAAGGGATATGAATATACATGAATAATTTTCATGTCATCGAATTGAAACTAAAATGAACACAAATTATTCAACGATGTAGAAACGTATTTTTGTTAAAAATAATTCCTTCCTTATTAGCTCGTCTGTATTTATTTCAGTACTTAAACTATTTTTGTATCTAAATTTTTTCGTGGTTCTTTATTTCCGAAACAAGAAAAGATGTGAAAGAAAACTTCGTTCGTATTGACAAGATGGCTACAAAAAACGCCGAAAAAATGGCGGTATGTCTGAGTGCATATCTAATTTGATATTCCGGCAATAACCTATGTCAGGGATGCAACAAAGAATTATTCGCTAAAAACAGAGTATGAGTCAAAGGCAAGAATCGCTTTTGATAAATTTATTAATAATGGAGATTCGGTCTGTAACCAAAACTACGTTACCGCTTACGTCACAATTACCAAAATCGTCAATACATAGAATAAAGAACAATTAATATTAATAAAATAAATAAGAATTATTCCTAATAATTCAACATATGAATCCTTTCCATTATAATAAATAAACTATCTATTATTTAAATAAATAAACTATATAAACTATGAAATTAATTTTAAAATTGTATTACTTTAAATGAAAAAAATAAGGAATTGCATATATGAAATTGCCAAGTTATCTATTAATAATGGAGATTTGCCTGTAACCGAACTCCTTACGTCACAATACCCAAAATTGTCAATACATAGAATAAATACATAGAATATATATATATTATAAAATGGATACGATAGAAACCTACTCGAGTTTCATCATAAGGATCTTCAGGGTTAAATCCACTGAATTAATCGAGGTACCGATTAATTGCCGTCGAACACGTGTGTGTTCATTGTATTAGCACGTATGATCGACTGCAATTAATCGGTACCTCGATTAATGCAGTGGATTTAACCCTGAAGATCCTTATGGCGAAACTCGAGTAGGTTTCTATTGTATCCATTTTATAATGAATTTGCTCTACTTCGTATTGATGATGAAAACAAATTTTTTTTTCATCATCAGTATTGATAAATTGTTGAAGTAAGTTTAAAGCTTTGTTCATTATCTCTTCAGAAATTGATGGATAAAAATCTACCATAACAAACTGAATGAATACACAATTACTTTCATTCTGTGTCCCATGGGAAGAATTAATTGAATTTTCTGTGTTTTCCATTGGTTCACGTTTATGGTACTCCTTAGAGTATCGGGAATATTAACCAAGATTATACTTGCCGATTTTTCCTATTTGTCTTGTGTTTTCAGGTATAGTGTAGAAATATATAAATCTCTATATTGGTATTTAAGTTAGGAATAGGGAAGAGGACTCGTATCACTAGTGATTCGTTATTAAAATGAGGTGTCAATTAAGTGTGAATTTGAGCCTCCGCGAATTTTATCTCTTAGCGTTCTCCTGTGTTGAGGTTCGAAGTTAAAATTTAAACACGACAAAAAATCATCAACTAATGATTTGCAATTGTTCTAAAGAGATATGTTTGTAAACTCCACTCTCACAATAATTCTAAATGCGAGTGACCTACTAAGTTTTAACTAAAGTAGCTTGTCTCATTCTCTACTACTACTCATCTCTCTCTCTCTCTGCTCTTCTCGTCATACTCTCTCGTCGTTCTTATACGTTTTATTAGATATGAGATATTAAGGTTGTATTTTTATTTAATAATTAGTTTGCTTTATTAATAATATAAACTAACAAAATATAATCACCAATAATTACTACTATATACATATTAATTTTACTATTGAATAATTATACTTGAATCTTATCATTGAGACAAGTGTTTGTGCTTAGTTATGCTGCAATTGTGATCAATTACAATTAAATCTTAGATGTTAGAAATATATTTATCTAACATTAATAGTATAGTAAATTTGGTTATTGTTATATCTATTATATAATGAGTATAATTTATTGTTTTTTTGTCTGTATAAATCCTGATAAACTATATATTCAACGTACTCAATATCACTATCCATATAGTTATTATTTATATATATACTATACACACATTCTCATGAATATATTTATATTAAGCCTCTATAATAAAATTGTATTTATCATTATATTACATACTGTACTGTAAATTTATCTCTATCCTATATAAAATAGCATATTTGTTTAATTATATGTACTAACTACATAAATGTCATGATACCGTATTTGAACCACAATCCTTAATTTGTCGATATTTGATATTTAAGATTTATATATATTTATTAGATTAATATATGCTGTAATGTGGATTTCAATATGTATTTTATTATCTTATAATGGATATGAACAAAATTACCGTAATAAACTACCTAAAGAAATTACAAAACACTATAAGAAAATAATGTGATAAGAGGGGTGGTGATAGCCAGTCGTGTATGAACAGTCGCTATAAACCAACAAGATTTCGCTTTTAGTCATCGTATATCCGGACCTGGCACAACTCATTCGTAGGATGAAGATATCGACAGGCGAGCTTTGTGATTAGATGAAAAGTAGGAGACATGAAGGTTAGTGTGTTGCGCTCCACTCAGACGCCAAGAATAATTCTCCTTTGAGTCTAGCGTCATAACTTGTAACGAGTTATACTCCTGCTGTATCTGGACTGTTACGACTATTATGGCGCTTACGCCTGTACGTTCTTTATCGTATTACATTCAATGATAATATTATATATAATGTATTATGACATTTTATACTTGCAACCTAACCGTATGAGGTATCAAATATATGTCATATGTAATATAATAAAAATAATAAATATATAAAGTATATATATATATTATATATAATAATATAGAAAACATGATATCTCATCAATCATTGGTTTCATATGGATTGCGTACTACCGTACAACATTATCTAATAGTTATATATGTGGTAGTTTTAAGTAAATTGACAAGATAATATTAGGGTAATAAAATCCGAAATTCCATAAAGTGTAATAAATATATTTACCTGTATGTGCCTATATTATAACTATATTCATATTAAATAATAATAAATAATGAAATGCTTTCCCAGTGTTAATATGTGGTGCACGATGAGTGAGGTGCATATGAAATTCGATCGCGTTAGTCAGCGATATAACAAATTACAAAGTCTCAAATATCGAGCCGACTAGAGCACATTAATTATAAAAATAAGGATTAACAATAAGCCTTACCTCGTAGTGTTCCTACACATAAGAGATTTAACAGGAGTTCAGAAAGCCAATGTATAAAACGGTATCGGTACGATAACATGCAGTATCAAGTGTCACAGCGTATACAAGGTGAATAGTCACGTGTGTGTGATCGACTCCAATTGTAATCGGTCTGCCTCGGATTGATGCGAGTGATTGAACCTGAAGAAATACACACATCTGGTTGAAACTCGAGATTATATAAAGTCTACGTATCTGTTTATCCATAAATATAATATAGAGATATCAGTGAACCCTAAGATACTTAGATATAATAATATGTAATACCTCATAATATATCGCTGTAACTTTTATACATATATCGTCGATACATTGTCTAATCAAAACAAACATTGTGGAACTAATTTTCTATCCGGTATAAGTCTCACGCTTTTCAGTAGTGTAAAGAGTTGCTGTGAGGTAGTTGTGAGTATGGGTATATTACTGATAATATAGAAGATATACATTATATTATATATATTAATTAGATATTATTGATGTCTTTGTAAAAGTGTCGAAGTCTAATAGGAATACTGGTATTATACGTTTTCGCGTATAACAAGAATACACAGAAGCACATTGAGACAAGAACATATAATGGTCTACCGATGGTTTCCAATCAAATTGAAATGATATTCGTTCAGGACTCCTAACCTAACGGTTTAGGAACTAATCTATGTCTAATACTTCTCTTAGCTCTAATTAAAGAGCAAGTAGATAGGGTTAATGTAATGATAAATAGGGTTATATGGTCATATATAGATAGTGTATTAACATTGTATGTATAAATGGAGATGTGTGTGTTTTCTGTCTGTAACCGCCAAAACGGTAGTCTTCACCCAGCGTACCAAGTCACAACTCTCTAGTTATTGACATCACATTCTCATTGAATTTTAGAATTTATTATCCTAAACCCCTCACTGACGGATTATTAATAAAATATAGTCTTCATTTATATAAACTTTACCCATATTGTCGAACTACTTGACAAACAACCTGCAAATTTAAATATATTATATATTATACATTTACAGAAATTAGCGGTTATACTAGTAGTGGTAACGAGGAGAATAGTGTAATTTATTGTCTGTGATTGATAGATAGTTAGAAATAAGATGTGCGTAATTTATGAGTAATATTATGTGAACTATAGTATTAATTTAGAAATTTATGCTACTGAATTGCGTTTTTATAGTTAATGAAATTAATAATAGCGAATAAGATACTCTCAATGTGACATCTTATAAGGATAAAACTCCATTATACAGCACAAAATTAAACTGTCTAAATTACATAATTCTAGTTATAAGTATCTCTTTATAACTGAAATACTAATTTTGAGAAAAAAAAATTAGAATAACGAATTGAAAGGTTCGAGAATAAATGTAGATATGAGTAACGAGTTAAGTTCTTCTGTTGTTTCGTTTTGTGTCCTATGACCTAATCTCCCTCTGTTTCAAATCTTTGTGATGATCATAACTCCTTCTGATTCAATACTTTAATATATACTGTAATTCTAAGAATCTTCTAGATACTCTCATTAGTCCTTCTATTATAGACTAAAAATATCTCGTTTAATTACAATCCGAAATCTAATCACCAATACTTGCACCGGCGGTCTGCCACCTGTTTCACTAACTCCTCCGATAATTATAATAAATTAAATAATTTCGTATTTCATTCAACTTATCATTCTCATTAAATAATAACTTCTGATATAACATCATCCAATAGGACCCTAATCGTATATTATTCATAGTTCTATCTTCCTACTGGAAGTTCCTCGCCATCATACCAGAATATCGCAGAAAGTTGTTGATGTTGAGTTGGTTTTAACATAGTCAGCCTAGCCTCACGCTGCTGTTCACTTCAACGAGCAAGGCAGCCGAGAGACGAGATAAGAGATGAGAGAGAGTGCAGTTGTCGTTAGAGAGAGTTCAACGGGTACCCGACTTTAGACGAGATTGAACGATGAATAGACTGCAAGACGATTATACAGATTACAGTATGGCCTGTCTTGCAGATGCATGTGAACGTTGCAATGAGAACGAATTTACACTACATTATTAGAGATAATAAGTGCATTGATGTAAAAAACTATAAAGTTTTGATTAAGTATAGAAGAACGAGTATAAGAGGAAGAAGAAGATAAGTAAAAGAAAGAAGTAATGAATGAGGAAGAAGAGAAGAAGTATAATAGAAATTTGAAGAAGAAGAATCGTCAAGAAGAAGACATAATCTAAGTTACATAGGTAAAAGGAAGAATGTAGTAATAATATTAAAAGAAGGTTATATAGAAGAAGAAGAGAAGAAGTAAGCAATGAAAAAGATATAACAGAAGATAGAAGAATAAAGAAGTAGAATAAGTAAAAAAGTAATAAAAGATGAAAGATAAGTGAAAAGAAGAACAAATAAGGATAAAAAAATAATATAATAAAAAGTATAAAAGAAAGGTGGTCGTCTTCTCTTCTTCATCTTGCTTTTTCGTCTTTCTGCTTCTTCTTCTTCGTTCTCTCTCTATTCTTTCTCTCTCTTCTTCTTCTTTCTGGAATAATATATAAAAACAATGGATAAGGTGAAGAAGAAAAGCTCATATCTGAAGCAAGATACTAAATGAAGCTAAGATCTAGGTAAGCAAGATTCTTATATCATTACTTATAAACATTAAATACAATGAACATGTCTCATAATTGGTATTCCAACATCACTCCAAAAGTTAATTATCACAATCGTTACGATAGTGAACGTAAGAAGGTAAGAATATGCAAGAAGTCATGTCATAGTACTAGAACTTATCTAAGAATGAAGACATTGCATCATTAGAGAGATAAAGAAGAATAAAGAAGAAGAAGAGATTACTTATTTGGGGCACAGAATCAAGAATTGTAGAGAAGTCAAGAAGAAGAAAAAAAGTAAGAAGAAGAATAGAAGAAGAAAGTAAAGATAGAAAGCAGAAAGAAGAAGAAAGCAAGATGAGAAGAGAAGAAAGAAACCAATAATAATAATAATAATAATAATAGATAAATAAATAAAACAGTAAAGAATGGACGAAAAAAAACCAAAGTAATTTATTCCCAATGAGAAATGTAATTTCGAAAGTCGACCTCATCTGAAGAAGGCACACAGTATTAAATGTCGCAAATGAGTTGCAACGTCGATATTCTCTCCAAAGGGGCACACGTCACGTGACATGCAGTTTCAATTCATGTGACCAAATCAATCAATGGAGACGACCACAAACGATCAAGGAACTAGTGTGTGTGTGGGGGGGGGCGAGTGGTTTTGCAAAATTCTTTCTTTCTCCACCCCCCCCTTTTTTTTACATACGATAAAGAAAAAGAGCGATAGGTCCTGTGAGTTAATCAAGTGATTCTAAAAGATGAAGTGATGAAGCGATTATTATTATTATTTCGTTGGTGACCGGCGAGTTGAATGGTTGAAACGACTGAAAATCTGAAGTTGCTAATTCCAATCGTCTCTTTGTTCATTACGTCTTTTTTGATGTTATGTCACAACTTTGATGAGGTCAAAGGGACCAGTAATAAGATAGTCAAGGTATCTATCTCATTATGTTATCTATCTATCTATCTATCTATCTATCCATCCATCTATCTATCTATCTGTTTAAGGTCAAAGGGAAGAGTAATTATATAGTCAAGGTATCTATCTCATTATGTTCTTATCTATCTTTCTATTTAAATCTGTTCACACACACACACACACACACACACACACACACATATATATATATATATATATATATATATATATATATATATAGTGTGAGATGGTCACTGTTTCAGCTTTTGCTGGAATGGCGTTATGTATGTATTATGTGTGGGACCAGTTACCCCGCGTTCGCAACCTTTATGCTGTCCATAAACACTCTCATACATTCAAATTAACACCACATACATACGCACATCCTTTTATCCAATCATACACATCCCATGACAATTGAATTTTCTGAAATTTTTTGAAATGTTCCTTGCATTTGAAACATCTTCACCTGATGATTGCATCGCATAAAACCAATATGGTCGTGAATGTTCGTTTGTCACCTAATAAATAGATATGTAAAACCTTTATATTTATTATATTATATTATATCATATTATATTATATTATACACACACACACACACACACACACACACACACACACACACACACATATATATATATTTTTATATATATTATTACATTTTGTTTCTTATCTATCTTAGTCTGTTCACATGTATGCATCTATCTATCTATTAAGACTGTTCACATGTAAGTAATTATTTATGTATGTATTGCAACACACACACACACACACACACACACACACACACACACATATTATATATATATGACTATAGTGTGAGATTGGCACTGTTTCAGCTTTTACTGGAACGGTATGCCAAAGTGTAGTATTATTGGGAGAGTGCTCATTATAATATAGAGCTATTATATAACATAAAAAAATAAACATAGGAAAGGTTTTATATATTTAATGACATAGGAACAGTCACGACCATTGTTTCACTTTTTGAAATTTTCGATTTTTTCCGATTTTTCCTTGCATTTGAACTTAAAACACCAACATCACCTGATGAATGTTTGCGGTTACGCATGCATGAAACCAATGATTGTGACTGTTCCTATGTCATTAAATATATAAAACCTTTATATATTTATTTTTTATATATACTAGCAAATATATGCACCCTCCGGGTGCAAGTATTAATGTCATAACATATTATATCAAATTAGAAATTCTAAAGAAACTAAATAAGAATGCAGATAAAATTTGAAACAGAGTGGGGTATAATCGATATAACAGCTGTAGCTTCCTCTTCCATCACCCCCGTCTTTCATTTGCTAAACTTTTCTAATTTAACTATTTAGTTAAATTAGGAAGTAAAGAATAAAATTACAGTTATTTCTTTTTGTTAATTGATTTCTTTTAAGGTTTATCTCCGAGATTTTTGCTCATATTCATTAAGATAAAATCAAACAATTAGAAATCAACAATACCAAGCACATATTTATTAAAATTAAATCTTAAATATCAATATGCAAATTAGGCTTGTCGTTCATACTGTACATTGCTATTTGTTGTACATATAAATACAATTGCATTTTATTAGTAGATAGATATGACCAGCAGTATTAATAATGAAAAACAATTTTATTAATAATTGAGGCTTATATAAAAATGATTCATGGAGAATGTGATGTATAATAACTAAATGGATAGTGACTTGAGTAGTGATATAGTTTCGGTTACAGACAAACAAACACATAATCTCCATTATAATAAGATAACAAAAAACCCAAATTACTATACATTTAATGTTGAAAAATATTTTTCAAAACTAAGTTTAATTGAAATTATACATTGCAATACTAACACAAACATTTGTCTCAATAATAGATTCAATAATTATTTTCAATAGTTAATTAAATGTATAGTAATTTGGGTTTTTTGTTGTTTATTTTTTAAAGCAATACGTAATTAAAAACAACCTTAATCCCCTAAAACCGTAACCCAATTCGCAAAATGTTAATTCATAGACTGTAGTTAAACTGTCATTGTGGACCACCAAAAAACTTTCCGTTTTAATTTTCCGACCTAAATCAGAAGTCAGCCTACTTTTTCACAGTGATTTCTCTTTCTTTTCTTTTCTTTTTTTTTTCAATCCCCACCGTCCATTACTTTTTACTACTTATTGAAAAATAGGATTTTAAACAATGGATTTTTAACTGGGCTCGAACCCGTATTGTTCTTGCCTGTGGGAAATATCTATCCACCTCCCGTCGCTCATGATACTGACTCTCTTTGTCGTGTTTTCTTTTTCCTTTGTTGTGATGAAAGGTAATTGTTATGAGTTACCACTTCATTGCTCCCGATAATCGTCAAGAGACAATTCCAGGATTTACAAAGGATGGACAGGAAAATCCTCAACACGGAAATCCTGAGTCGGAAATTAAGTCAAAGCCGTCGCGATGTGGTCCGCCATATTTGGTTTGGAAATAATCATTTGACCCGAGGTGAACGTTGATCCGGATTTACAACACATCTTTCAGTTTTAGTCATATTTAATATTTTCCTCATCACTGGACAGGATGAAAAACACAAACAATATTCATTCAATAAATCTGACCCTAGAGATTCATTAACTCCTCTCTCTCTCTCTCTCTCTCTCT
>CM042164.1:18592701-18597701 GCA_023376005.1 Doryteuthis pealeii | reverse complement strand
GTCTCAATCTGACTCTGTGTCTGTCTCTGCCACTCTTCGTCTCTGTCTCTGTGTCCGTATATGTCTCTCTGACTATGCTATGCCTCTCTCCACGTCTATGCCTGTCTATTTATCTGTCTCTCTATGCCCCTCTCTCTGTCTGTGTATGTTATGGAAGTGCGTGGTGTAATGGTTAAAGTCATGGGAAATGGACTCGTCACCCCGAGTTCAAATCCAGGATGTGGTAATTGCATTTCACCTAGAAGCTAATATCCTTGGGAAAGGTATGAATCTTACTCTCCCTCTAGCTATGTATGTAATAGTAGGGCAGACTGGGCTCTTTAACCTTGACTAGACAACCGGTCTAGGAGAAGAAAAACTCTGAATTCAAACCTGTTGAACCCTGCACGAGCAGGATGTGACACAAGGTCAATTTCTTAAGCGGAGTTCAACGGGTTTGAATTCAGAGTTTTCCTTCTCCAAGACCGGTTGTCTAACCAAGGTTAAAGAGCCCGGTCTGCCCTACTATTTACCCATAGCTGGAGGGAGAGTAGGATTCACACCTTTCCCAAGGATATTAGCGCTATGTGAAATGTAGTTACCACGTTCAGGGTTTGAACTCGGGGCGACGAGTCCATTTCTCATGACTTTAACCATTACACCACGCACTTCCTTAAATATCCGCGAATGGATGACGTATTCAAAGTTCCATAAACTTCGTTAAAGTTAGTAAGTAAAGTAAAGTCGTCGGGGCGGCCTAATGTCGGTATCAACCAATCAGCGAGGGAGTCTATCCCCATTTCTATAGCGCTAGACCAAGGAGATTGTTTGGGTATCTGAGACGGAGCGCCACACTTGCCATCAGCTCCTCACTTTACAGCACCGATACCTGTGCTTCTCATACACTGAGTAGGCGAGGGCCGGTATCGAACTATGAACCTTGTGATTCCTAGCCGAATACTCTACCGACTGAGATAAACCGGTTCTTGCCAAAGTATCATATATTTACAGAGCAGCAATAGAATGTGAAAGGAAAAACTTGATGCTATTAGGGAACGGTAAGTTCTGAAGGTGAACCAAAGACCGGTTCTCGTTTGTGAACGGGAAATCTAAGTATCGATTCAGTCAGCTTTAGAAGCGCCGATTTATAAGCCTGTCAAGCACGATAGGATTTCCTCTACTCTCTTCATTCCCCAAATTGCATGATCTCGCCCATTAATGGGATACTTGCGCACGGATTTGATCAGCTTGACATAAAAGGCATATTTCAAGATTCAAATGACATTTTGACAGATTCGCTAGTTGGGCGTTATATAGAACCCCATATTCAGAAGTTAAAGTTCAACCCTATCCGCCCTTTGAACCTCAACATTTCCGGAGACCCTGTGCTATTACGATTCGTGTAGCCACTTTAGTGTTGAAGTTGAAAGTAGTTTCACAGTGGAGATCCCTTATAAACATAAAGTTCAAAGATGTAGTATCAGTTTTAATCCTTGTCCACTGATCCAAGCTTAGTTGTATTAGAGTTTATCCTGTCTTAAAGTGTTATATACCTACATCTCGGGTATATAATCGACGATTGAGAGAGAGAGAGAGAGAGAGACAGACAGACAGACAGACAGACAGACTATAGATGAGATAAGATGAGGGTTCTTACATTTTACTCTTCTTCTATTGCTTCTATAGTAAGGCCGGGCTTAGCTCAGTCGGTAGGGCGTTCGGTTAGAAACCACAAGGTTCCTAGTTCGATACCGGCCCTCGCCAACTCAGCGTATGAGTAGCACAGGGATCTGTGCGGTAAAGTAAGGAGCTGATGGTAGGTGTAGTACTCCACCTCAGATGCAAAAACAATCTCCTTGGTCTAGCGCTAGTGAAAAGGGAATAGACTCCCTCGCTGATAGGCTGATACCGACTAAGCCACCAAGACGACTTTATTGCTTCTAACTTTTTAGCTTATGAATTTCTCAGCCTCACCCTCGTAAAGCAGGAATTGGCCGTTTCTTCGGGGACTCTGAGACACATAGATACTTTACTGATTGTCAAATAGAGTAGGTCAATTTTGGAACTGTAATGCCTCCAATGTGGCGAAAGTTGAAAATTTACATAAAAAATTACCACACAAAATATTTTCCTTCAAAACATTATCTTCATTTCAGAAAATAGATTTCAATCTTTTAAAATGTTATCCCTGTTACAGCTTAATTATTGGGTAAAAAGCAGCATATCGAATGTGTCTGTGATGACGGGAAGCATATTTTCAAATTGCTTTCTAGCCAAAACAAGACATTAGGTTTATAAGTTCCCCAAATTCACACTCAATTGTCCAATTGGACACATGGCCTAGTGGATAAGGTAGTTAGGTTAAGACGGTTCTAAGTGACAGTTATCTCTGGGTTCAATCCTGAGCGGCGACAGTAACATAGAAAAATAATTAACACAGCTCCCACCCAGCTATGGTTAGCGGAATGAGAACAGGATACCCCAGTGAACTGATTAAAGGGTTAGGTTCAAAGTTCCGTGATGGCTCCCGATTACGACAAGAAAGTTCCCGAGTTCGAAAAGAAGGTTCCCGAGTCCGACAAGAAATACCTGAAGAAGGACGGAGGGTATATCGGCCGAAACGTTGTACAGATCACAATAAAGATGGGGACACTATTCCGAATAATGCCGATAATACTGATTTCTAGTTATAATATTTTATTTGTTTCGTTTAATTGATACTGAAGTTCCAATTCTGGAACTCTGTGAAATGTGAAGTGCAACTTAAACACCATTACTCCGAGGTCTAACCCGACCCGGAGTGGTAGTACCTGTTAGGGTTCCATTTATTGGTTTAAATAGAAGAAAATGTGTTTAAAAAATTGTGTACCCATCAAGAATGCGTAAGACAAAACCTCATTGGCATAGAATAACCCAATAAGTGTTGGCATGTCGTAAAATCCATCCAGACAACAACAAAACTGATTTTCAGATCATTTCAAACGAATGGATCAGTTTAACAGTGGGTAGAGCATCCATTTCGAATGTTTAAGTATCGGTCTTCGCCAACTCGGTTGGATCTCTGTCGTAAATTGGGGAGCTGTTGAAAAATTTGACACTCCTCTTCAGACGCAAAACAATGTCCCTGGTCTAGCGCGAGTGAAAAAAAGATACACTCCCTCGATCTCCGGCTCATTCCGACAAAAGGTCAGAGCGCTGACTTTACGTTATTTCCGATATTACCATTTGACAAACTTTTCTGTTTTAAATACTGAAATTACTAAATTTTCTAACTAATTGCTAAATGTCGCGAAAACGAGGATTTTTTGTGCATTTTTGTTTGCTTGTTTGTTTTGTTTTACGGCATATCAACCTCAGTGGGTCATTTAATGCCAATAAAGTTTTGAAATAAATCAATTCTTAATGGATAATACAATTTTTTTATAAATACATTTTTCTATTTAACCCATAGATGGGACCCTAACAGGTACTACCACTCCGGGTCAGAGTGGACCAGGGAGCAATGGTGATGAAGGGGTGCTCCACATTCCCCAAACCTCCAAAACTGGAACCTCACCATCAGATAGAGTTTAACGTCATTCCCAGGACATGTAGACCCGCAGCCACTGCCTTCTAGCACCCATATGATAAAAAGGGGTTGGGGCTTGCCATGAGGGCAATAAGGTTGGGAAAATCATATAGGTGCTAGGGCTTGACGTGACCAGCCGATTGATCGGAGGGGGCCTCTCCGACCGCCCGTCTAGCCCAAGATACGGCCAAAGTGGAGTATTGCAGGTCATGAACTGCTCATCCATCTAGGTTCTATCCTTAAGCATCACGGTTCGCCACCCACGGCCAACAGGTGGCCCCCATTGGGGGAGTCTTACCCATCTGCAGAGGTGCAGTCGGTGCATTCTAACGCCCCACCGACAGGGCGGTTTATGCATTTTAGTAGACGATCTTTGATACTATTTCCTCAAACAATGGTGCTAGTACGGGATCTAGTTTTTGGTATCTGGAATTAATATACCAACACACAACGTTTGCTGTTTGAGAGAATTTTATATTTAAAAAAAAAGTGAAAAATCGAGCTACCCTATTGCAGAGCTTGCACGATGCTAGTTGCTCTCAATCATTGCTTTCGCCATTGAAGTAGGACGCGATTGTAGTCTTCAACAACTCGTACAGTAATTACTTTTTTACCTCCAAGTCTCGAGTCAATTTCCATTTGATTCCTCCAACCCTCCCCACCCCTCCCCTATCCCCCCCTCTCCCCCCACTCGATGTGCCTGTTTTTAATTCTGAAGACAGACATGGGGTCTTTTCTTTTGTCTCTCTTTCTCTCCTGCTATTCGTACAGAGTCTTTGATCCTGACGTTCTGTAGACATCTAGTCTGATTTTTATATTCTGGTCTTTCTCATCGCCCCCCCCCCCACCCCATCTACGTCGCTTCCGCCGCTGCTTACCGACGACTCTTGACGTCATCCCTTGACCATGGATTTATCCTTGTCTTTCCTCGCAGCATAAACTAAATACAGTTGATTCGAACGATATACCTTTATAATTTGGAGAATATATATATATATATTATATATATATATATATATATATATATATATATATAAGTAAAGAAATAACAGAAGGCTTAGAGATTTAGCATTACAGTCTATTTCAGGGAGCTGAAATAGACTATAATGCTAAATCTCTAAGTCTTTTGTTATTTCTTTACTTATATATTTGCTCTGTGACTCTAACATTAAGAGCACACATTGAGCTCTCAAACTGCGACAGGTTTTTTAAAAATAGAACTCTTGTGTCGTAAGGAAGATTTCTTCTCTGGACTTTTGGATTATATATATTATATATATATATATATATATATATATATATATATATATATAAATAAAGAAGGTCCGCAAAATGTATTATGTTTCAGAAATTTTTAAAAAATTATTTTTATCTTACATATGCAACACGTGTTTCAGATCTTCTGATATCTTCTTCAGGTTTTGATAATATGATATATATATATTATATATAT
>CM042164.1:18492701-18587701 GCA_023376005.1 Doryteuthis pealeii | reverse complement strand
AAACAAAACAGAATCCTAATTATTTTTTTACATTTTTTTCTTCTTTCATGCTCCCTAACAATTCTTTTGATGTTACGATCTTGAAAGTCGTTAATGATTTGTCCGAAAGTGCTATTATTGGAAGACCAATTATTTTCGGTTCTTTTACGGAACCATTATCAAGGTCTATATCTGTCTATCATTATTAAAACTGTTCATTGTTTAACAAAATTTTTTATCTTATTTTTGTCACCAAAGCGGCAAATATCTAAAACAGCGGAAATATCTAAAAAAATAAACTATATAAATGAATATATGTAGTTAAATATGAACTATATAAATAAATATATGTGGTTATTTAATCTAAACCTGAAGGGTGTTTGCGTTTCACCTACATATCCGCTTTTTTTTGCATATATATATATATATATATATATATATATATATATATATATATATATATATATGTTGAAAAAATAAAGGAAAGAAAGTATAGAATGGATAAAATAGGATATATTAATCAATTTTACTTACTCGTGTTTCGGTCAGGAGTTTATCCATGTGTACATTATTCAATCTATTATTATTTTTAAATAACAAATTATTATTATTATTTTTAAATATTATTCCTTCTATTTTTTTAGTAGCAAGGTGTAAAGAAATAATAATAATAGAATGAAATTTGTTATTTAGAAATGATAATAATTTGTTATTTAAAAATAATAATAGATTGAATAATGTACACATGGATTAAACTCCTGACCGAAACACGTGTAAGTAAAATTGATTAAAATATCCTATTTTATCCATTCTAAACTTTCTCTCCTTTATTTATTTTTTCAACATACTGTCGCATTCACTTCCAGTTTCATTTTATACACACACACACACACACACACACACACACACACACACACACACATATATATATATATATATATATATATATATATATATATATATATATATATATATATATTTAATAGGAATTATATTAAAATGTAAATATTATTTTATGAAAACCCAGTATCCTTTCGTCTCTAGATTTGACGTTCTGATGCAAATCGGAAAATATTATTTCGGCGTTTCCATCATTCAAGAAAATATTATTGTTCTGAATGTAAACATTTGAGAAACAAATCAAATCAGCAAAAATAAATGCAATGAAAACAATGAATTAAACAAATCAGAAGAAAGTGTTTGTTATTGGCACACATTTCAAATTGTCTCGAAAAATCAAACAAACAAACAAAAAAAAACAACATTAGCCTCATTTTCGATACGAAAGGATTGATTAGAATTTTATCTGATTTACTCGCAATAAATAATATACTTTTTTTCATGTAAATTATTGAGTCTGCATTTTTATATTTTCATATATATATATATATCTTATTATAATGGAGATTGTGTGTTTTCTTGTCTGTAACCGAAACTATATTACTACACTAGTCAAATTCCCTTAGTTATTTACGCCACATTCTCCATTATTTTATTTTTATTCAACCTCAATTATAATAAAATTGTTTTCCATTATAATACGGTTGACCTTACTAATACTATAACATGCAATTGTATTTATATATACAATAAAATACGGTTTACATGTGAATGGTAGCCTAATTTGCATATTGATATTAAAAGTTTTGATTTTAATAAAATGTGCTTAGTATTATTGATTTCTAATTATTTGTTTTATCTTGAATGAATATGAGTAAAAAGTCTCTTCAATAAATCTTAAATAAAATCTGTTAAAAAGAAAGAATAACTTTGATTTTATTCTTTAGTTCCTAAATTAACTAAATAGTTGAATTAGAAAATTTGATGGCAGTTAGTTTCAAAGTTATGCTATTTTAAATATACCCCCTCTGTTTCAAATCATTTTATCTTCATTCTTATTTAGTTTCATTACCTTTCTAATTTAATATTTTATTACAGTAAAACTTAAATACTTGCCCCGGAGGGTGCATATATCTTGCTAGTATATATAAAGTACAGTTTGTGTGTACGTATGTCCGGAGGAAACTATGAAAATAAAACAATTAATAACAAAGTAAATATATATACACATTCACTGTCACCAGGTTTTGTTTTTTGAGCAAAAATAATAAAGATCTGATTTCACTCTTTCTTTCTTTTTTTCTTTCTTTTCCATTCTTTCCAATTTTGCATCACCAAACATTCTTTCATTATATATAAAGTGTGTCATAAAAGTGCCGAGATTGAAGCTGTATTTACCAAGATAGAAATGAACAATGAAATGGAATGTTAATTTTTTCAGAATACAAGGTGTGTCATAAAAGTATCGAGATTGGAACTGTATCTACAAGATAGAAGACAATGAATGTTGGAACGTTATATCGAGACCCAAGTGTTGGATTCCCCGTTAATCCGGCATCGGTTGCAAGTTTTTAGCCGGAATTCATTCCACTCAACCCAGCTACATGGACCATATACAAAAAATAAGACCCAAGGTGTTGATTCCCGTTAATCCGGCATCGGTGCTAATTTTTAGCCGGAATATCCACTCAACCACCCAGCTTACATGGACATATACAAGAAAATAAGACCCAAGGTGTTGGATTCCGTTAATCCGGCATCGGTGCAAGTTTTTACTGGAATTCATTCCACCAACCCAGGTTACATGGACATATACAAGCAAATAAGACCCAAGGTGTTGGATTCCAGTTACTCCGGCATCGGTGCAAGTTTTTAGCTGGAATTCATTCCACCCAACCCAGGTTACATGGACATATACAAGAAAATAAGACCCAAGGTGTTGGATTCCGTTAATAGGCATCGGTGCAATTTTTAGCCGGAATTCATTCCACTCAACCCAGCTTACATGGACATATACAAGAAAATAAGACCAAGGTGTTGGATTTCCCGTTATCCGGCACGGTGATAATTTAGCCGGAATTCATTCCACCAACCCAGCTTACATGGACATATACAAGAAAATAAGACCAAGGTGTTGATTCCGTTAATCCGCATGGTGCAAGTTTTAGCTGGAATTCATTCCACCAACCAGCTACATGGACATATACAAGCAATAAGACCCAAGGTGGTGGATTCCAGTTAATCCGGCATCGTGTCAAGTTTTAGCCGGAATTCATTACACCCAACCAGGTTACATGACATATACAAGCAAATAAGACCAGTCAAGTGTTGGATATTCCGTTAATCCGGCATCGGTGCAAGTTTTACGGCAATTCATTCACTCAACCAGTTAAATGGACATATACAAGCAAATAAAAGCCAAGGGTTGATTCCTGTTATATCCGGCATGTGCAAGTTTTAGACGGAATTCATTCCACTCAACCCAGGTTAATGGACATATACAAGCAAATAAGACCCAAGGTGTTGGATTCCCGTTAATCCGGCATCGGTGCAAGTTTTTAGCGAATTCATTTTCTCAACCCAGTTACATGGAATATACAAGCAAAATAAGAGCCAAGGTGTTGGACCTCCGTTAATCCGGCATCGGTGCAAGTTTTTAGTCGGAATTCATTCCACCCAACCCGGTTACATGGACATATACAAGCAAATAAGACCAAGGTGTTGGATCCCGTAATCCGACATCGGTGCAATTTTTAGCCGAAATTCATCAACCCACCAGGTTACATGGACTATACAAGCAAATAAGACCCAAGTGTTGGTATTCCCGTTAATCCGGCATCGGTGCAAGTTTTTAGCCCGAATTCATTCCACCCAACCCAGTACATTAGACATATACAAGCAAAAAGACGCAAGGTGTTGGATTCCCGTTAATCCGGCATCGGTGCAAGTTTTTAGCTGCAATTTATTCCAATCAACCCAGTTGGCATGGATACAAAAAAATTATATTATTTATATATATATCACACATATACACGCTAAAAACACACACACACACACACACACATATATATATATATAATATATGTGTGTGTGTGTGTGTGTGTGTTTAGCGTATATATGTGTGATGGGTGTACAGTATATTATATACAGCTGTTATGAAAATTCATGTCCTCACCAATATGGAATCAACTGGCATTTCAAATGTATTTCTATTATTAATTATACATATAAAGGACAGTTGTGGTATATGGTATGTCCGGAGGAAACTGCGAAAATAAAATATTTAACGACAAATTAAATATATATACACATTAAATATCACCAGGGAATGCTTTTTGAGCAAATATAATAGACTTTTGATTAATATTCGTGACGATAATTAAAATTTAAATGATAGCAGCATGGAATTCTTTTCATTTAATATTCTAGATAGTAGACATTCATTTTTTTAGAGTAGCTGGATCAATGCAATGTCTATCTTTTTTACATAGGGATTTAAATGGGGAATTCCACAAGGATTTAACTCACGATTCAGTAATAATGGATTTGCGGGACTAACTTAAAAATCCCCCTCTACCCAGGCGACGCCGGATAGCCACTGTTAGTTATCTATTATTGGATATTATCGTGTAGTTTAACAGACCCAAGACGTCATTTCTCATTTATTTTTTAACCTTGAAAAATAAAACTGATTTAAATGTATTTTAGAAAAGGTGACTTACCGATGAATATGGTCACAATGATTAGTTGATGCAATATTCAGAAAGGTAAGACAGCGATATAAACAAATAAAAAGTGCTTAATACGTTAGAGAGCAAATTTATTGAATTACAGGTACAAGTGATACCTACTAGTTTCACCATAAGGATCTTCAGGATTAAATCCACTGGATTAATCAGATATTGAATAATTCTAGTCAATTACACGTGTGTCAATCGCGAAAGACACACCCGTGTAATCGACTGTAATTAATCAATATCTTGATTAATTCAATGGATTTAACCTGAAGATCCTTATGGGAACTAGAGTAGGTTTTCACTTAGACCTATATTACAATATATATATATATAATATATATAATATATATATATATATATAATTCCCTTCACCCTCGTTTTTGAAAAAAGTTTTTTTTTTTCTGTGTTAAAAAAAACAACCTAATATGTACGATGGAAAAATACCTTAACTTGCGAAATATTTTTCTTCTCTCTTTCTTTCTTTCTTTTCAGTCTAACTATCTATTGTCAGTCTCACTCTTATCTATCTATCTATCTATTATATCACTATCTCAGTGCGGTGTGTGTGTGTTGTGTGTGTTTTAGGTTTATATAAAACTTTCTAAGCACTCACGTTTTAGAAAAATTTTCGTGTTGAAAGAAAATTATACAAAAAAACTATGGAATAATTATTAAACTTATGGACTACTTTTACTTACTTTCTTTCTTTCTTTCTTTCTTTCTTTAGAAGTTTATTCAAATCTATCTATCTATCAATCTATCTATCTATCTATCTATAGGGTGTTCATAGGTATGTGTATTAGGTTTCTGCAATTTCCCAGCACGCTCGTTTTTGACAAACATATTCTATGTTGGAGAAAAAGAAAAAGAAAATGCAAAGAAAAGATAGACGTGCAAAACTGCATGTTGTTTCTTTTCAACTTGAACAGATGAGAGACAAGCATCAGTGAAAAAGTATGATTGGTGAAGGAAAGTGGAAATATGTCAGATGGAAACAGTACGTGCCGTGAATATTTTGCAAAATTTAAAGAAAAATGAAATTGATTTGGCGAAAAAGTGGAGCGGTAGACGACATGAAAATTTTCAAGTGATGATTCGCTAAATCTTTTGAATTTGAATCCAACCAATGATCGTTCAATTGACTGACACGTCGTGTTGATCTTGCAACAGATATAAGACATTTAAAAGGCAATGAAAGGATTTAAAAGGGGAAATGATTTCTATAAATTGAAAGATTCAAATATGAACAGTGGCTCAACACATTCATTTTCATCTTGAAAGACATCAATTTTTTTTCTGAAGAAATAGAATATATAATATAAACCAATTTTTAGTAGTAGGAAGCTCTTGAACTCATTTTACAGACAAAAATAAATTACAAAATGTCGTCATTTTTCGCCAACCCCACCAAATTTGAGAGCTAAAATTCGACATATCCCGCCAATTTTTTTTAACTGGAAGCTCAAATTTTGGGGATGTGTCTAACTTTAACATAGTCCGCAGCTGGAAAAAATTCCGAAAAATTGAAGGGGTGGGTGACAATTTTACTTTTTTTCTGGATGATTTGACATGGAATTGCCCATATGTGCTCCCGCATATTTAAGTTTTTCTTACTTTCTTGGAGTATCTCGAGTAGCTGACTTGTACCTTACTGCTGTGGTCTGTTTCTTGTATATTAAGACATTTCTTCTAACTGGTCTGATTTGCTATCTTCATTTTTTTCTGGTTCTGTAGTCTGTAAGATGCTGGTCTGACTTTAAGATGCTGGATGACAAGTGTCACCAGGTTACCATTAGTTAACTCATAAACAACAACGAGGCTTATATTTTAGTGTTCACATTTTTTTTATTCAGATCCAACCTTTCTCAACCGTGGCGGAGTCGAAGCGGAGACGATGCTTACATCATGGTGTCTCTCGCTTAACTTAAATTCCCTCAGTCAATGCAGCCGTTATTCTGGCTTTCAGTTCACTTTGTGTTGCACTGAGTTTTGTTGGTCTCTTGCTAAACCACTCCCCACACTTAATAATCTGTTATAAATTGAAAGATTCAAAATTGAACAGTGGCTCAACACATTCATTTACATCTTGAAAGACATCATTTTTCTTTTCTTGAAGAAGATAGAATATATATATATAAACCAATTTTTAGTAGTAGGGAAGCTAGAACTCATTTACAGACAACAATAGATTACAAAATGTCATCATTTTTCGCCAACCTCACAACAAATTTGGAGAGCTAAAAGTCGACATAACTCCGCAATTTTTTTGACTGGAAGCTCAATTTTGGATTGTCTAACTTTAACATAGTCCGCACCTGGAAAACATTTCAGAAAAATTGGAAAATGCCCCCTGTGTGTCTGTAGCGGGGAGGGAGAATATATCACCCGTCATACTTGCTGAAACGGAAATGACTTGTACCTGCCGCCTTGAGCTACCAAAACTGTGCTATCACTCCTAGTGGCGGCTGATGAGGGCAGGGTATCGCACGTGCTATCACACGTTGTATGATGAAAAAAATTGATATATATATATATATATATATTATATATATAGGTAGAACAAGGAGACAGAGAGAGAGAGAGAGAGAGAGAGAAGAGAGAGAGAAGAAGAGAGAGAGAAGAGAGAGAGAGATTAAACGAGATAGAGAGTGAAAGAGGGGAGTCAGAGAAAGAGACAGACAGACAGACATGACATATAAACTGTGATATTAGACAAAAATCGAGTGAGATACATCAATAGATAAAACACAGACACATACATACAGATAGATAGAAGACAGACAGACAGAGAGATAGACACAGACAGACAGGAGATATTCATACAACTAGACCATAGACAGATAGATACAATGGTAGCTTGACCTACAAGTTCACCAACTTTTTGGGGAGCGCGCTAAACTGGTTAGTCAAAGTATCAAAATCTTGTACTCTCCAAAATTTGAAAACGAAATTTGATTTATTTGACTGCAATCGATTTTTTAAAAACTGGTTTGTGATTTCATCTTATTACAATTGACTCAGTGCATTCAAACTTTACTTCCAGGTGTAAAGCAGACTTTTTGAAGTTCGACTTCGATTAGGATGATCGATAAGTGAAGAAGATTTTAGCTTTGTCTACAATCTAGATGACTCAATAGGAGACATTATAATTATATATATATATATATATATATATTATAATATATTATATA
The DNA here is from genome assembly GCA_023376005.1 of Doryteuthis pealeii. Taxonomy (NCBI): domain Eukaryota; kingdom Metazoa; phylum Mollusca; class Cephalopoda; order Myopsida; family Loliginidae; genus Doryteuthis; species Doryteuthis pealeii. Next base: position 18,579,954 of record CM042164.1, on the reverse strand, counting down.
TATGAGAAGTAAACAAACAAACAATTGTTTTTGATATGGCCTTAGCCGACAATTTTTGGTAAATATGTGCTTAATTGAAGTCATACCTAATTTTGAAAAGTAATTAGTTGATAATTAATGAATTAGGCGGGCATACCTGTTCAAATGTAAGGCTAAAACAAATCGAGAAAAAGTCAATCTCTGTATGTACATTTCGGTCTATTATGCCTCATCAGCAGAGTTATAGACGGAAGACNATTTTTTTCAGAATACAAGGTGTGTCATAAAAGTATCGAAGAATTGAAAGCTGTATTTACCAAGATAGAAATGAAACAATGAATGGAACGTTAATTTTTTTCAGAATAACAAGGTGTGTCATAAAAGTATCGAGATTGAAGCTGTATTTACCACAGATAGAAATGAACAATGAATGGAACGATTATTTTTTTTTTCAGAATACAAGGTGTGTCATAAAAGTATCGAGATTGAAGCTGTATTTACCAAGATAGCAATGAACAATGAATGGAACGTTATTTTTTTCAGAATACAAGGTGTGTCATAAAGTATCGAGATTGAAGCTGTATTTACCAAGATAGCAATGAACAATGAATGGAACGTTATTTTTTTTTTCAGAATACAAGTGTGTCATAAAAGTATCGAGATGAAGCTGTATTTACCAAGATAGAAATGAACAATGAATGGAACGTTAATTTTTTTTTCAGAATAACAAGGTGTGTCATAAAGTATCGAGAATTGAGCTGTATTTACCAAGATAGAAATGAACAATGAATGGAACGTTTAATTTTTTTCAGAATACAAGGTGTGTCATAAAGTATCGAGATTGAAGCTGTATTTACCAAGATAGAAATGAACAATGAATGGAATCGTTAATTTTTTTCAGAATACAAGGTGTGTCATAAAAGTATCGAGATAAGCTGTATTTACCAAAGATAGAAATGAACAATGAATGGAATGTTAATTTTTTTCAGAATACAAGGTGTGTCAACAAGTTACAAAAAATCTCGATGCTTTTTTGACACACCTTGTTTTTTCTCATTATGTACTGACTCTCATATTTCTTGATCGCTTTCTTTCTATCTTTTCTTTCTTTTTCATAATTCTTGCCATCTTTTTCATATACCAAACTTTGCGTTCCCCGCTTCTTTACATTCAATTGACAGAAAAATTACTCTTTTTTCTTCTGTCTGAAGAGGAGACAAGATGTTTTTAGAGAGAGAGAGAGAGGAGCGAGAAGGAGAGAGAGAGAGAGAGAGAGAGAGAGAGAGAGAGAGAGAATATATATGTATGTATTTTAAGAGAGAGTGTGCATGTATTTAGAGAGAGGAGAGACAGAGATGTGTTTTTAAAGAATGAAAAAGAGAATGTGTTCTTAAAGAGAAAGAAGAAATGTTTTTGTGAAGATAGTTAAAAAATAAAATTCAAATGATAACAGCACGGATCCCTTTTCGCATTTGAATATTTAGATAGGATACATTACTTTTTTCTTTTCAGAGTGTCTGGATCAATGCAAGGTCTTTTTTACGTAGGAATTTTATGGGCATCCTGTTAGAGGATCCAACTCGGAATTCAACAATAATGAATATGTAAGACAACCTTTTTACAACCCCTCTACCCAGATGACGCCGGGAAGCCGCTTCTAGTATTTTTGTATATAGACTAAAATGAAAAAATGTTTAACTTAATTAATTCACGGTGCGCAAATATTTTTCATATATAATTATATATATAATATATATATATATATATACACACGCACACACACATCATTACACACATCATTCACACAATATATATATATATTATATATAATAAATAAAAGGTGTGTCAAAAGTATCGAGATTTTTTGTAAACACCCTGTATTCTGAAAAAATTAACGTTCTATTCATTGTTCATTTCTATCTTGGTAAATACAGCTTCAAATCTCGATACTTTATGACACCTTGTATTCTGAAAACAAACTAACGTTCCATTCATTTTCATTCTATTGTAAATACAGCTTCAAACTTGTAGATTTATGACACACCTTGTATTCTGTAAAAATATTAATGAATGGAACGTTATCTTTTTCAGAATACAAGGTGTGACAAAAACTATAAAAAATCTTGATACTTTTTTGACACACCTTGTAATATATTGAATAAATTTATCTTTCCTTTTGGAATACTTTGTTTTCTAATTTACACACACAACCACACACACATACATACATACACACACACACACACACACACAACATCATACATACACACACACACACACACACACCATACACACACACAATATATATATATATTAATTATAGCGCGTGTGTTTGTGTGTGCTAGAGTGCGTGCACGTGTATGTGTGTATGTGTCATTACCTGGCTTGGCGAATGGAGGATTTTCTACGTGTATTGCTAACAAAAGCTTTATATATATATATATATATATATATAATAATATATATATATATAGAGAGAGAGAGAGAGAGAGAGGGGTTTCAGGCACAGTTGTAGAATAACCAGTCCAATTCTGATGAATCTATCTACTAATCTGCAGATTCAGACTATTGACCTCATTTGATTGATATTCTCAAACGTTTCAGCCGCTGTATCCTTCGGTCATATTCCAAAGTCTACTGACATAGTGAATAGCCTTCGGTTCGAAGCCAACCCTACATTAAATCCACTGGGATAATTACTGCAGTAATTACAATGTACACGGACTTAGAATATCTTCGTATTAGTTAATTCGTCTTCTTATTTATTTCTGTCCATGTCTCTTTTCTTTTACACACACACACACACACACACACAATCACACACCAACACACACCACACCACACACACATCATTTATTCATTATATGTGTACAATACATTTATGAGTGCGATTGTTATCATTGGTTTCAAAGCAGCATGTTTAGCCACTTATTGTCATGAAAACGCGCCCCGTTATTTTAAAGACCAAGATATTTGATATTTTGATATTCAGGGAAAGATATTTTTGATATTCGTAAAATCAAAATAACTTGCCCTGAGAGACCTATTTTTTTGTATACTTAAACTTTATGTTTCTCTATTAATTATTATTATTATATTATTATTATTATTTTATTATTATTATTATTATGTTTAAAAATGTTTACTAATAGAATAACAATTATACAAGGACAAACTCTTGGCCCAAACACGTGTCGGCATTTCAATAAATAATTTTTACCCATACAACATTTTCTTTCCATTTTATCTTTCAACATAATTGTCGGATTACTTTAATTTTCTCACTTATGCTGCACAGCAATAGCATAATCTTTACAGATCCCTGCCGTCCCTCACAATTCCTATAACCCCACCACCAGAACCTTTCATCTCATGAGCCCTCAAATGACTCATCAAACCCGCTGCAGATCCACAAATCTCCAGTCAGTTTTCTCTTCAATGCCAGCTTTTCCCAGTTGTCAGGATCTATTTTTTATTTTTACAAGGTTGTTTTTTAGCAATCCTTATACCATCTTCCAAGGCTTATGCTGTGGCCTTTGCTATCATGCAGCTAACCGTAACAGGAGTTGGTTGGCATTCTATCATCCACTCATACAAACAACATGACCTGCCATCGCATTTGAGCGTTATAAAGAGTTTCATGCTTGGAGCATCTGCCCTTGTAAGGACTTCTGTGTTAGGTGTGTTGGAATTCCACTTGATGTTTAATGCGTCTCAACATTTCTGATGAAGTGTTCAGAATTTTCAAATGTTTTCGAAACAATGTCCATGTTTCCGAGGAGTACAATAGAACACTCAACTAGAAGGACCTATACACCTTCAATTTAGTTTTATGGGTAATGCTGGTATTAGACCATAACCGTTTTTCAAGTCTTCTATAGCCACAGATGCCTTCTGGATGCGTAAGGGAATCTCACATCCAAAGAGCTATCACAAGTCTGTGTACTTCAAGATTCAACAACATCCAAACAAGTACCATGACTGGTTATAGTTGGTTTGAATAGAAGGAAAAAAATAGAGGGGGGGGGGAAATAAATATTGTTTGTTCTGCTTAATGATCAGTCTTTCGGATCTCCCAACTGTTTAAGATTGGTTTGGTTTCTGTTGTACGGCCGTTCCTTACAGTGGAGAATATACACCGGTTCTCACTATAAATAGTGAGACACCGAGTGAAAAGGTTGTACTGTTACGTTAACGCAAGCTAGCCCGTTCCTGTACCATTATTGTAAATACACTTGTCTTATTTACCCTACCTCGCGACTTGACTTCTTTTTTACGTTGGATTAACACCAGACAACAGTTTCTTGCACAATTATGGGGTTTCAAGTAAATAGTTCTTGGTTAGGGGTGGGGGGCAAAAGAAGCGAGTCAAACGCCTTATTCGCAGGCTACAACACTGTCTCGTCCGTCTACCAGCAGCTGAAGTCGCAACACTCTTACTGCCGTCACCTCAACTTCTACTTCTACTGCCGTTTCCCCTGATCCTCCGGCACATCAGTCAAACCTCACGTCCATCCAGCGCCCAAATCGCATTTCTTTGCATTCGGGAGGGCGCGGGTTCACTCCGGCAGGCAAGACAATGACTTGCTCTTTTTCTAAATAGTACACAGTTTGCATTATACGGTTCACCTTTTAGCGGGGGTGAACGTTACCTTCGTCTTCGTCAAGATTAGCTCTTAACTTGACTTTGTTTAAATCTAGACGATTTACAGACATACAATATATAAGTTAAGAGAAAGGAAATGAATCCGACGGTATAAATATAGATAGAAGGATATGAAAACAACACATATGCTGTTAAAGTGAAAACATTTATATCATATTCATAGCTATATGAACAATATTTCTATTTATAAAATCATCTTCAGAGCTTTGATTATACTCCAGAACTTATTGTCTTCGCTATTGATAAGGCTGGAGTATAAACAAGCTCTGAAGATGATTTTAAAAAGCGAATATTGTTTCAATATTAGCTATGAATATGATATTAAAATGTTTTCACTTTTAACAGCATATTGTGTTGTTTTCAATATCCTTTTATCATATACTCAGACATACATATATACATACATATGATAGGATTTCAATGTTTGGCATCTTGATCCTTGTAAGAACTTCTGTTTTAGCATTTTTGAAAACGCCAAACAATATAGAGTGTTAGGCTTAAATAAGACATTGTTGCAATATGATGAATAGCAAAATAATGACTTCTTTTCTTTTCATTCTGGAGACAGAACAACTGTTTCACATCCGTCTTCCCTTGTGTAGCGCGTGAGTGTAATGGTTAAAGTATGGGAAATGGACTCGTGGCCTCGAGTTCAAATCCTGGGTGTAGTAATTGCATTTCACTTAGCGCTAATACCCTGGGAAAAGGTATGAATCCTACTCTCCTTCCAGCTATGGATAAATAGTAGGGCAGACTGGGCTCTTTAACCTTGGTAGGCACTGGTCTAGGAGAAGGAAAACTCTGAATTCAAAACTGTTGAAACCCGCTTAAGAAATTGACCTTGTGTCACATCCTGCTCGTGAGGAGGGGTTGATAAATATGTATTTAAAAAGTTGTTTTCTGTTTCTTGCGTTTTTATTTTCTTTCCGTTTTTTCACTACTCTACGCGGTGGAATTTTACTGTATGATAATGCCATCTATAGGCTTCCATAATTCACAAGAGTGAAACATCATTTATACCTTCTTTAACTCCGCATTTTGAACATACCTACTTTAAAAGAACTTCATAGTTTTCCCTTCCTCCTACCCTTTCCCCCTTCCAATTACACCAGTGAATTACAATGTCTTTGCTCACGTCGAATCAAATGTAAACATTCAATAAGAAAAGTCTACAGAGATAAAGAGAGAGACAAAAAATATTTATGTTGTATGTCTTCTATGAACATTTTGAAATACCGTAACAAGATATAAGCAATGTAAGAATTAAATTGTTTTTCTTTTTTGCTATTTCAAAATCTTCGCTACATTATATAACATCCATATTTGAACAAATATCAAAATTCATACAATAAACACAACAGAGACAGCTATTTTAAGATTTTTTCGATATATTTCAATGTCAAAATCCATTTGCAGATGAATTAGCGTCTTGTTTTAGTCTATAGTGGCTTTAAATACAGATATCTATTTCTCATTAGCTGAGTTGGGTACAAGATTAAATTGGATAATATAGAGTGTGGGAAGTTCTTGGGCGCCAAACATTTGAAGTGTAAGCGTTTTGGCTTTGAAAAAACATTGAAATATTGTAGTTTTATCCAATGTGGAACATTGAACAATACGTGAGGAATGCTGTCGTTACCGATCAATTCGAAAGCCTTTATATATAATATATATATATATATATATATATATATATATATAATATATATATATATAGTATATATATATATTTATTATATTTTTATTATATATATATATATATATATATATATATATATTATATATATATATTTATATATATATTATATATATATAATATATATATAATTATATATATATAATATTATATATATTATATTATATAAATATATATATATAAAAATATTTTCCAAAAACAAACTGCAACTGATAAAGAAACATCTCCAATGAACGGATGATATAATCTACTTCTCTGTTTAATTACATATACACAATTTTTTTAATACCCTGTCCGGTGGCGAAGCTGCTTGGTAGCGCTAGGAAGTGGCAGTCCTGTCGTAGCTACCGAAACTGTGTTATCACTCCTAGTCGACAGCTGACGAGGGACGGGTATCGCACGTGCTATCACACGTTTATGACGAAAAATTCATTTATATTATATATATATATATTTATCAATATACATGGATTGATGATGATCGATGAATGATGAGATATATATAGTATATATAATATTTAATATATATATGTATATTATATATTAGGTATAAATATATAGTATATATATATATATGTATATATATATATATGGTATATATATGTATGATATATATGTATATGTGTATATATATATATATATATATATATATATATATATATATATATATAATCCAAAAAACAGAGAAAATCTTCCTTACGCCAAAAGAAGTTTTATTAAAAAAAACCTGTCGCAGTTTGTAAGCTCAATGTGTGTTTTCTTAATGTTAGAGTACAGAGCAAATATATCGTAAATAAATTAATAAAAAGAACTAGAGTATTTAGCTTAATAGCTATTTCAGGGAGCTTGGACAAAGTGCTAACTCTCCCGACTCATCAGATGTCGAATCTGATGAGTCCGGGAGAGTTAGACCTTTTGTTAAGCTCCCCTGAAAAAGACTATAAGCTAAATCTCGCTTTATTCATATATATAATAAAAATAAATTATTAGAAGGGGGAGAACCCTTATGATAGTAAAGGAAATGACATAAATATAAATCAAGTCCATGGTAGAAATATCGTTAAATAGAAAAGATACCTTAGTATTACTTAATCAAAGAAATAGATATTACTAAGAGATAAGTGATAAGATGGAATTGGAGAAGAGAGTTAGTTCCATTATTTTCCAAACTTACCTAAAAGTATATACAAAATGAGTTGGACGGTATGCATGGAGCAGTTTTTGTGAATCATCCCGCAGGTACAGCATAAAACAAAGGCCAAGGTGTGATCCGTACGCTCGTCAAGTTAAGATTTTCCACACCAGTGTAATGGCTATACAGCATAAGCCGTGGGACCCGTTAATCGGATGGTCCAATTTAGGGAATTCACCCCACCGAGATGACAATACAAGTAAATAAGACGGTTTGTTCCCGTAACCGTGTCAATTAGCCATTCATCCACAACAGTTTACGGAATGAAGAAATAAACCCGGTTTGGATTCCCGTTCCGGTCGGAAGTTACGAATTCATTACAAGGTACTGCTAACAAAATAAGACGATTCTGTTGCAGCATTCCGACTTTTAATTTATCCGGTCCGTGGACTCGGTGCGAGTTGCAGCCGCGAATTCTTGCGCACAACAGTACTTGACGTATACTTTAAGCAATTAGGAGCCAGGGTAATTCTTAATGGCTGAGTCAAGTTTTAGCCGGAATTCTCACATTCACCGTACATGAAGGTGTATTACGCAATAGACCAGTTGGATGAATCCGCATCGTCAAGTTCTTGGCGGAAATTAATCCCCAACCCTAGTTACATATGGACATAACAACAAATGAAATAAGTGTGGATCCGTTAATCCGGCATCGGTGCAAGTTTTTAGTGGAATTCATTCCACCCAACCCAGGTTACATGGACATATACAAGCAAATAAGACCAAGGTGTTGATTCCCGTTAATCCGGCATCGGTGCAAGTTTTTAGCCGGAATTCATTCCACCCAACCCAGGTTACATGGACATATATACAAGCAAATAAGACCCAAGGTGTTGGATTCCCGTTAATCCGGCATCGGTGCAAGTTTTTAGCCGGAATTCATTCCACCCAACCCAGGTTACATGGACATATACAAGAAAATAAGACCCAAGGTGTTGGATTCCGTTAATCCGGCATCGGTGCAAGTTTTTAGCCGATTCATTCACCCAACCCAGGTTACATGGACATAATCAAGAAAATAAGACCCAAGGTGTTGGATTCCCGTTAATCCGGCATCGGTGCAAGTTTTTAGCCGAATTCATTCCACCAACAAGGTTACATGGACATATACAAGCAAATAAGACCCAAGGTGTTGGATTCCCGTTAATCCGGCATCGGTGCAATTTTTAGCGGAATTCATTCCACCCAACCCAGGTTACATGGACATATACAAGCAAATAAGACCAAGGTGTTGGATTCCCGTTAATCCGGCATCGGTGCAAGTTTTTAGCGCGAATTCATTCCACCAACCCAGGCTACATGGACATATACAAGCAAATAAGACCCAAGGTGTGGGATTCCCGTTAATCCGGCATCGGTGCAAGTTTTTAGCGGGAATTCATTCCACCAACCCGGTTACATGGACATATATAAGCAAAATAGACCAAAGGTGTTGGATTCCGTTAATCCGGCATCGGTCAAGTTTTTAGCCGGAATTCATTCCACCAACCCAGGTTACATGGACATATACAAGCAAATAAGACCCAAGGTGTTGGATTCCGTTAATTCGGCATCGGTGCAAGTTTTTAGCCGGAATTCATTCCACCCAACCCAGGTTACATGGACATATACAAGCAAATAAGACCCAAGGTGTTGGATTCCCGTTAATCCGGCATCGGTGCAAGTTTTTAGCCGGAATTCATTCCACCAACCCAGTTACATGGACATATAACAGAAAATAAGACCCAAGGTGTTGGATTCCCGTTAATCCGGCATCGGTGCAATTTTTAGCCGGAATTCATTCCACTCAACCCAGTTACATGGACATATACAAGAAAATAAGACCCAAGGTGTTGGATTCCCGTAATCCGGCATCGGTGCAAGTTTTTAGCGGAATTCATTCCACCCAACCAGGTTACATGGACATATACAAGCAAATAAGACCCAAGGTGTTGGATTCCCGTTAATCCGGCATCGGTGCAAGTTTTTAGCGGAATCATTCCACCAACCCGGTTTACATGGACATATAAAGACAAAATAAGCAAAGGTGTTGGATTCCCGTTAATCCGGCATCGGTGCAAGTTTTTAGCTCAATTCATTCCACCCAACCCAGTTACATGGACATTACAAGCAAATAAGACCCAAGGTGTTGGATTCCGTTAATCCGGCATCGGTGCAAGTTTTTAGCTGGAATTCATTCCACCCAACCAGTTACATGGACATATACAAGCAAATAAGACCCAAGGTGTTGGATTCCGTTAATCCGCGGATCGGTGCAAGTTTTTAGCAGGAATTCACCACCCAACCAGGTTACATGGACATATACAAGCAAATAAGACCCAGAGGTGTTGGATTCCCGTTAATCCGGCATCGTGCAAGTTTTTAGCCGGAATTCATTCCACCCAACCCAGGTTACATGGACATATACAAGCAAATAAGACCCAAGGTGTTGGATTCCGAATCCGGCATCGGTGCAAGTTTTTAGCCGGAATTCATTCCACTCAACCCAGTTACATGGACATATACAAGAAAATAAGCCCCAAGGTGTTGGATTCCCGTAATCCGGCATCGGTGCAAAGTTTTTAGCCGGAATCATTCCCCCCAACCAGGTTACATGGACATATACAAGAAATAAACCCAAGGTGTTGGATTCCCGTTAATCCGGCATCGGTGCAAGTTTTTTAGCCGGAATTCATTCACAACCCAGTTACATGGACATATACAAAAAATAAGACCCAAGGTGTTGGATTCCCGTTAATCCGGCATCGGTGAAGTTTTTAGCCGGAATTCATTCCACCAACCCGGTTACATGGACATATACAAGCAAATAGACCCAAGGTGTTGGATTCCCGTTAATCCGGCATCGGTGCAAGTTTTTAGCGGAATTCATTCCACCCAACCCAGGTTACATGGACATATACAAGCAAATAAGACCAAGGTGTTGGATTCCCGTTAATCCGGCATCGGTGCAATTTTTTAGCCGGAATTCATTCCACTCAACCCAGCTTACATGGCATACAAGAAAATAAGACCCAAGGTGTTGGATTCCCGTTAATCCGGCATCGGTGCAATTTTTAGCCGGAATTCATTCCACCCAACCCATGTAACCTGGGTTGGGTGGAATGAAATTCAGGCTAAAAACCTTGCACCGATGCGGGATTAAAGGGAAATCCAAACACCGGTGGGTCTTATTTGCTTGTTATATGTCCAATGTAACCTGGTTGGGTGGATGATTCCCGGCTAAAAAATTAGCAAGATGCCGGATTAACGGGAATCCATCACCTCTGGTCTTATTTTCTTGTATATGACCAATGTAAAGCTGGGTTGAGTGGAAGAAATTCCGGCTAAAAACTTGCACCGATGCCGGATTAACGGGAATCCAACACCTTTGGCTCTTATTTGCGTTTATATGTCCATCGTAACCTGGGTTTGGTGGAATGAATTCCAAGCTAAAAACTTGCACCGATGCCGATTAACGGGAATAAACACCTTGGGTCTTATTTGCTTGTATTGTCCATGTAACAGGGTTTGTGAATGAATTTCGCGGCTAAAAAACTTACACCGATTTGCCGGATTAAACGGGAATCCAAATCCTTGGGTCTTATTTCTGTATATGTCCATGTCACCTGGGTTGAGTGGATGAATTCCGGCTAAAACTTGCACGATGCCGGATTTAACGGGAAATCCAACACGCTTGGGTCTGATTTTTCTTGTAATATGTCCATGTAACCTGGTTGGGGTGGGAATGAATTCCGGCTAAAAAACTTGCCAGATCCGGATTAGCGGAATCCAACACCTTGGTCTTATCTTCTTGTATATGTCCATGTAAGCCTGGGTTGAGTAGGAATGAATTCCGGCTAAAACTTGCCACCGAGCCGGATTAGCGGATCCAACACCTTGGGTCTTATTTGCTTGTATATGTCCATGTAAGCTGGGTTTGGGTGGAATGAAAATTCGGCTAAAAACTTGGCACCGATGCCGGATTAAACTGGAGCATTCCAACACCTTGGGTCTTATTTGCTTGTATAGTCCATGTAACCTTGGTTGGTGGAATGAATTCCAGCTAAAACTCTGCAAACCGATGCGGATTAACGGGAATCCAACACCTTGGGTCTTATTTTTTGTATATGTCGCATGTAACCTTGGTTGGGTGGAATGAATTCCAGCTAAAAACTTGCAACGATGCCCGGATTAACGAGAATCCAACACCTTGGGTCTTATTTGCTTGTATATGTGCCATGTACCTGGTTGGGTGGAATGAATTCAAGGCTAAAAACTTCAAACCGATGCCGGGATTTTTAACGGGAATTCCAACACCAAAGAGAGATTGTTTTGATGTGTGATTCGAACCCCTGACTCTCAAGCTGACAGGCGGGGATCTAACCATTACACTAGCTGGTTTTCCCCAGATTTTTTCGTTTGTTTTGAACTCAGTAATCCACTTTTGGTGACTTAGTTCAAAACAAACGAAAACGTATTTTTATTATGTACAACTATTATGAAGTATTCAAGCACATCTTAAAAACTAGACCTGACCAAACACAATGAATAGTACTTTATTCAGCACACGTATTTTTATTATGTACAACTATTATGAAGTATTCAAGCACATCTCAAAACCAGACCTGACCAAACACAATGAATAGTACTTTATTAGCACACGTATTTTTATCATGTACAACTATTATGAAGTATTCAAGCACATCTTAAAACTAGACCTGACAAACACAATGAATAGTACTTATTCAGCACACGTATTTTTATTATGTACAACTATTATGAAGTATTCAAGCACATCTTAAAAACCAGACCTGACCAAACACAATGAATAGTACTTTATTCAGCACACGTATTTTTATTATGTACAACTATTATGAAGTATTCAAGCACATCTTAAAAACCAGACCTGACCAAACACAATGAATAGTACTTTATTCAGCACACGTATTTTTATTATGTACAACTATTATGAAGTATTCAAGCACATCTTAAAAACAGACCTGACCAAACACAATGAATAGTACTTTATTCAGCACACGTATTTTTATCATGTACAACTATTATGAAGTATTCAAGCACATCTTAAAAACCAGACCTGACCAAACACAATGAATAGTACTTTATTCAGCACACGTATTTTTATTATGTACAACTATTATGAAGTATTCAAGCACATCTTAAAAACCAGACCTGACCAAACACAATGAATAGTACTTTATTCAGCACACGTATTTTTATTATGTACAACTATTATGAAGTATTCAAGCACATCTTAAAAAACAGACCTGACCAAACACAATGAATAGTACTTTATTCAGCACACGTATTTTTCATGTACAACTATTATGAAGTATTCAAGCACATCTTAAAAACCAGACCTGACCAAACACAATGAATAGTACTTTATTCAGCACACGTATTTTTATTATGTACAACTATTATGAAGTATTCAAGCACATCTTAAAAACCAGACCTGACCAAACACAATGAATAGTACTTTATTCAGCACACGTATTTTTATTATGTACAACTATTATGAAGTATTCAAGCACATCTTAAAAAACAGACCTGACCAAACACAATGAATAGTACTTTATTCAGCACACGTATTTTTATCATGTACAACTATTATGAAGTATTCAAGCACATCTTAAAAACCAGACCTGACCAAACACAATGAATAGTACTTTATTCAGCACACGTATTTTTATTATGTACAACTATTATGAAGTATTCAAGCACATCTTAAAAACCAGACCTGACCAAACACAATGAATAGTACTTTATTCAGCACACGTATTTTTTATTATGTACAACTATTATGAAGTATTCAAGCACATCTTAAAAACAGACCTGACCAAACACAATGAATAGTACTTTATTCAGCACACGTATTTTTATCATGTACAACTATTATGAAGTATTCAAGCACATCTTAAAAACCAGACCTGACCAAACACAATGAATAGTACTTTATTCAGCACACGTATTTTTATTATGTACAACTATTATGAAGTATTCAAGCACATCTTAAAAACCAGACCTGACCAAACACAATGAATAGTACTTTATTCAGCACACGTATTTTTATTATGTACAACTATTATGAAGTATTCAAGCACATCTTAAAAAACAGACCTGACCAAACACAATGAATAGTACTTTATTCAGCACACGTATTTTTATCATGTACAACTATTATGAAGTATTCAAGCACATCTTAAAAACCAGACCTGACCAAACACAATGAATAGTACTTTATTCAGCACACGTATTTTTATTATGTACAACTATTATGAAGTATTCAAGCACATCTTAAAAACCAGACCTGACCAAACACAATGAATAGTACTTTATTCAGCACACGTATTTTTATTATGTACAACTATTATGAAGTATTCAAGCACATCTTAAAAACCAGACCTGACCAAACACAATGAATAGTACTTTATTCAGCACACGTATTTTTATTATGTACAACGATTATGAAGTATTCAAGCACATCTTAAAAACCAGACCTGACCAAACACAATGAATAGTACTTTATTCAGCACACGTATTTTTATTATGTACAACTATTATGAAGTATTCAAGCACATCTTAAAAACCAGACCTGACCAAACACAATGAATAGTACTTTATTCAGCACACGTATTTTTATTATGTACAACTATTATGAAGTATTCAAGCACATCTTAAAAACAGACCTGACCAAACACAATGAATAGTACTTTATTCAGCACACGTATTTTTATCATGTACAACTATTATGAAGTATTCAAGCACATCTTAAAAACCAGACCTGACCAAACACAATGAATAGTACTTTATTCAGCACACGTATTTTTATTATGTACAACTATTATGAAGTATTCAAGCACATCTTAAAAACCAGACCTGACCAAACACAATGAATAGTACTTTATTCAGCACACGTATTTTTATTATGTACAACTATTATGAAGTATTCAAGCACATCTTAAAAAACAGACCTGACCAAACACAATGAATAGTACTTTATTCAGCACACGTATTTTTATCATGTACAACTATTATGAAGTATTCAAGCACATCTTAAAAACCAGACCTGACCAAACACAATGAATAGTACTTTATTCAGCACACGTATTTTTATTATGTACAACTATTATGAAGTATTCAAGCACATCTTAAAACTAGACCTGACCAAACACAATGAATAGTACTTTATTCAGCACACGTGTACAACTATTATGAAGTATTCAAGCACATCTTAAAACCAGACCTGACCAAACACAATGAATAGTACTTTATTCAGCACACGTATTTTATTATGTACAACTATTATGAAGTATTCAAGCACATCTTAAAAACCAGACCTGACCAAACACAATGAATAGTACTTTATTCAGCACACGTATTTTTTTATGTACAACTATTATGAAGTATTCAAGCACATCTTAAAAACCAGACCTGACCAAACACAATGAATAGTTTATTCAGCACACGTATTTTTATTATGTACAACTATTATGAAGTATTCAAGCACATCTTAAAAACCAGACCTGACCAAACACAATGAATAGTACTTTATTCAGCACACGTATTTTTATTATGTACAACTATTATGAAGTATTCAAGCACATCTTAAAAACCAGACCTGACCAAACACAATGAATAGTACTTTATTCAGCACACGTATTTTTATTATGCACAACTATTATGAAGTATTCAAGCTCATTTTAAAAACCAGACCTGACCAAACACAATGAACAGTACTTTATTCAGCATAAAACGGTGATTATATATCCCATAATAAACCTTTGAGCCTTGGAAAATATTTTTAACGCAGGCCAGTGTAATCTGACTATAGCAATCCCAGCCGTTTCGATGCGTATATTGACATCGCTTTCTGTGGACGAGACATGGGTATATGAACTGGTGTATTAATTTCACAGATCCGTTTTTTATTTCAGTTCATATAGAGGGCAATGTCTCTGTCTTCTCTAAGCTATACAGCATTGATTCAGCTTGTATAGGAGAGTTCATTGGGTACACATACCGTTTTTATCGAATTGGTCATTGTCCTCAACGACAACCAAGAGTTAATAACTTCAAGTATCAAACCTAACATTACATGCTGCAAGAGAAGATGCTTTTTTCGCACTGAAACAAAAATATATAATCAGCCAATGGAATATTTCTCTGAATGTTTGAGATGAGGCTTAATGATTAGTATTATCTGTGTTATTCGGACTATTGTCCTCATCTTCATTGTTATTTGTCCAATTGGACACATGGCCTACTGGATAAGGTAGTTAGGTTAAGACAGTTCTAAGTGACAGTTATCTCTGGATTCCGGGTTCAATCCTGAGTAGAGGCAGTAACATAGAAAAATAATTTACACAACTCCTACCCCAGCTATGGTTAGCGGAATGAGAACAGGATTCCCCCGAGGACTGAATAAAGGGTTAGGTTCAAAGTTTCGTGATGGCTCCCGATTACGACAATAAAGTTCCCGAGTCCGAAAAGAAGGTTCCCGAGTCCGATAAGAAATACCTGAAGAAGGCCGGAGGGCATATCGGCCGAAACGCTGTACAAATAACAATGAAGATGGGGACAATAGTCCGAATAACGCAGATAATACCAGCCAATGGAAGGTTTTAGTCTTTAAGCTAAATATTCATTCATTCCTAATTAATTAATTATATCATCAATCATAAGATAATAATGCTATAAAAAAAACTATATCTTTCTTTTGCAGTCCACCAAAGCATTCCATTGTATATCCACACCCATTGGTTAAGTCTCAACCGCTTTTCTTCCTTTTCGACTCAGTCCATATATTAAAATGCATTAGAAACAATTGGCTTGGTCAAAAAGATGCAACTAAATGCCAGCTGTTTTCTCAAAATGGAAATCATGAATTAAATAGTATCCAAAGTGCCCCATTTTGTACGTTACAGAAACTTCATGCCCTGGAATCTCAGTCAATTTTGAAATATTGTTATAAATTGACCTCAAAAGCTCTTTCTCTTATTAATCTTGAAAGGCAAAATGTTAATTTAGCCCTTCAGATTTTTAATGAGTACGCTATTCAGAGATTATTGACGTTAGGAAAACAGGAATATTTCCCTAATTTTACAGAAGTTGCAGAATATGTAATCTCTATAAAAAAAACTTGTAGCAGAGATTATTACAGCTTAGAAACCGAGTTAATTCTATCAATCGCCCGTGTTATTTTGTATCTACCGTTTTGCCCGGTCAGTGGGTCTAAAAATAATCTTACCACAACCTTTGCAGAGGAATAAGATCCCCTCCCCCCCAAAAGGGGTGTTCTGGATATTGAACTGCATCTCCAATTGTAGATATGTGAGTAGTGTGGATTTCATTGCCATAACTCCCATGCTCACCCTGACCCGGAGTGGTAGTACCTGACCCAGAGTGGTAGTACCTCATCCAGAGGAGTAGTACCTGACCCGGAGTGGTAGTACCTCATCCAGAGGGTAGTACCAAGTTAGTACCTGACCCGGAGTGGTAGTACCTCATCCAGAGCGGTAGTACCTGACCCGGAGTAGTAGTACCTGATCCAGAGGGGTAGTATCTGACCCGGAGTGGTAGTACCTGATCCAGAGGGGTAGTACCTGACCTGGAGTTGTAGTACCCCATCCAGAGGGGTAGTACCTGACCCGGAGTGGTAGTACTGAACTGGAGTGGTAGTACCCCATCCAGAGGGTAGTACCTGACCCCCTGACTGGAGTGGTAGTACCTCCAGAGGGGTAGTACCTGACCCGGAGTGGTAGTACCTGATCCAGAGGGGTAGTACTGACCCGGAGTGGTAGTACCTGATCCAGAGGGGTAGTACCTGACCTGGAGTTGTAGTACCCCATCCAGAGGGGTAGTACCTGACCCGGAGTGGTAGTACCTCATCCAGAGGGGTAGTACCTGACCCGGAGTGGTAGTACCTCACCGCTAGTGGTAATACCTGACGTGCAGTGGTAGTACCTATTAGGGTCCTATTCATGGGTCAAAGAGATCTGTTTAAACATTATTTGTATTCGATAGAACCATCTGCAAAAGAAGAAGACTCAACTGCACAACAAATACGAATGTGATCGTACAACGAACGCGATTCCCTAACCTATATGTAAAAATTACCCTTAACAGTTTGACATGCGCATTCTGATGTGTCCATGTCCAGGATTTGAACTCGGGTCGACGAATATATGAAATGTTAGGACCAGTCAATCGTCATCATCATCATCATCATCATCATCATGTTACGCTGATACCACGGATTCTCATAACCATCTTTTTCTACCCGTCCCTATCGGTCAACGCTTCTGGAAGTCCCCAACATGACATCCAGCAACCGTACAGAGCTGATCAATGTAAGTTTTTGCTGGTCGGCCCACTCTGATCTGTCCATGTGCATGGGTCTTCAGGAGAACGTCACTTATAAGTTCGTCCTAAGTTCACCGGCAGTGTCCACCGTGTCTTGTTTGTCTTACTTGGATGGTTTGTGTGATAGGAGGTAAGTGGCCGTACAACTGCTTTTTTGTGGTTTGCTACTTCCGGGATTGTTCAGGACTGACAACATGCAGCATACTCGCCTAGTTCCCATCTAGCTCTTTTCCAACCGTTTCAGTAAAGTCCAAGTGGTGCAGCCACTAGGCCATGTGTCCAATTGGACAAATATCAATAAAGATGAGGACAATAGTCCGAATAACGCAGATAATACTAATCATCAAGCCTCATCTCAAACATTCAGAGAAATATTCCATTGGCTGATTATATATTTTTGTTTAAGTGCGAAAAAAGCATCTTCTCTTGCAGCATGTAATGTTAGGTTTGATACTTCAAGTTATTAACTTTTGGTTGTCGTTGAGGACAATGACCAAGTCGATAAAAACGTTATGTGTACCCAATGAACTCTCCTATACAAGCTGAATCAATGCTGTATAGCTTAGAGAAGACAGTAGCACTGATACGGCTACAATTTGGAATAATTCTAGCTTTACCTTGTAAGAATGAGAAGATTCTCATTTGATCGTAAACACTGGCCTGCAATATTTTCAAGGTCGAATATATAATAGCTGATTTTAAGGCGGTATTTTTTAAAAGCTGAATCTAAAAATCATACTCATTTTTTCTAATCAGATCAATTTTTAAAATCAATCAATCGATCAATTATTCTAACTTCACTTGACAGAATTGGAGACCATCACACTTTTACCCTGTCGGTTGGTGGCTGTATAATACGCCGACTGCAGAGGGACAAGAACCTTTCAATTGGTCCAACTGTTGGCCGTAGGTGGCGACCCGAGATACTGGAATGCTGGTGGCTGAGGAGTCCATTACTTGCAACATTCAACTTTAGTACTTACTTGGGCTAAACGAGCAGACGGAGTGACGCCATCCAGTCAATCGGCTGGTCACGTCAAGTCCTAGCATATATATGGTGCCCTGTAGGAGGGATAAGAACCACCCAATGGCTCCACCTGTTGGCCGTGGGTAGTGGCCCGTGATACTTAAAGACTGAATGCTGATGGCTGAGTAGTCCATGACTTGCAATGTTACATAATTGTTAGTACCCTAACACTTATATATAGTAGTGTAGAAACCAAAATGGCTGAATGAGTTACAACCAGTGGCCTTGAAGGATTGAGTGACAAGTCTTGATCTGATCCTGATCCCTCTTTCAGGTGGATACCGTGAGAATCGGCGGAGAATGCATCTTCCGGTTTAGATTAGAAAGTTTAGTTCAGTATCGGCCAAACCGCGAAGGGAGCAAGTCGCGCTTAGGTGCGTTGCCATACTCACAATCTGTGCAGTTATCTGGTGGGGATTTCGGAATAAAATATGATCTAAAGAAAATCGAAGTCTTGGGTTATTTATCCAAGAACTACCAATGACCCAGGGCTTATGATAAAGAGAAATCCCCAATGGAAGACCAGACACGAAGTCCCCGAGACACTAGAAGTCCAGACACAAAGAGTAATAGAAGTAAGGAGTATACAACATATACGTTTATTGGTATACAACAGCAACAATAAACTTTGACACTTACTTGGTCTAGACTAGCAGTCGGAGAGACCCACTCCGATCAATCGTCTGATCACGTCAAGCCCTAGCATGTGTATATGATTGTCCCGACTCTAATGATTTTATAGCAAAACCCCAACCCTTTTTATCATATATGTGCTAAAAGGCGGTGACTGAAGGTCTTAGTGTCCCGGGTATGACGTTAAACTGCATCTAATGGTGAGGTTCCAATTCTGAAACTCTGGGGAATATGGAGTACCCCTTCATTGCTATTACTCCCTAGTCCATGACATGCAACACTCTACTTTGGTTCTTATTTAGGCTAGACGATCGGTCGGAGAGGCCTCCGATCAATCGGCTGTTCACGTCAAGCCCTAGCATGTGTATGATTGTCCCGACCCAATCGCCCTTATGGCAAGCCTTAACCTCTTTTATCCTATATGTGCTAGAAGGCGGTGGCTGAGGGTCTTAATGTCCTGCATCGGCTGGTCATGTCAAGCCGGAGCAATTATATGATTGTCCCGACCCTATTGCCCTTATGACAAAAAGGGTTAGGGGTTGCCATATGTGCTAGAAGGCTGTGACTGAGGGTCTTAGTGTCCTGGGTATGACGTTAAACTGCATCTAGTGATGTTTTAGGTTTGGAGCGCAGGGTAGCGTGGAGTACCCCTTCATTCATATTACTCCCAGGTCCACTCTGACTCAGAGTGGTAGTCCATACTAGGATCCCATCTATGAGTTAAATATATCAAAAACTGACTTAAAATTCGATTTAAAAATGAATAAAAAAAGGAATATCCAACAAGAATGAATAAAGCAAAAATGCCTTTGGCATAAAATAACCCAATAAGAGTTGACATGTCGTAAAATCCAACCAAACCAAATCTTTCTGTACTATCAACTAAACTGAATTATATAATTTTTATTGACTCAGTACTTAATGCCGATCATTTGTGAACCAACTGGAACAAGTTGTTGTATCGCGAATTGGAAAGATACACAGATGAATGGTGTGCTTAACACATTTATTAAGCACCAGCATCCGGTGCCAAACGGATACATATAGACACAGAACAAATAAGTACAAACTATTAACAAAAAAAATTACACAAAATAGAGGAGGGTCAGTTCGGGGTTATTTCCTATTAGTCTAACATAAACAAAGGGGAACCACTCTTGACTGATAAATTATTTATTTATTTTCCCATTAAACTAACCCTAATCTTAACCCTAAACCCTAACCCTAAACCCTAACTCTAACCCTAATCCTAAACCCTAACCCTAACACCGTCTTCTTTTTTCCAAGTAGATCAATAAATAAATAAATAATTTATTAGTCAAGAGTGGTTCCCCTTTGTTTATGTTAGACTTATAGAGAATAACCCAGTTCGGTATAACTAACGCAGCACAGCCAGTCTGAATATTATTCAGCTAGTTAATCCACTTTAATCGTAGGCTATTTTATGGTTATGAGCCAGACCATCTAGTGAAGTGTTGAAGGGGTGTTAGCTACTCTACAACACGTTTAATTTCTGTATTTTCTATTACCGTGTAATATGTCTCATCTGCCAACAGCATTAAATGGTGAGAAGTCGTTTTATTTACATTATATGGATGCTAGGAATTGGAGTTCAGAAATTATCCCGGTGAATGTTGCTATAAGAACTGGGCGTATTGATTTATAACCAACAGTAAATCCTTATAATGCATTGGTGCATCCATAGATACACTAACACTGAACATTCGGTAAGGAAAGACGAATTCACATGAACAATTGACATATCTATATATTAATGCTCGTCTTCCTTAATCGAACAACCGTTATCATCTTGAAACACCCTATGGTTAAAACCAACACTAAGACTTTATAATGCATTAGTGCATCCATAGATACACTAACACTGAATATTTGGTATGTATTTACCCCCCCCCCTTCGCACGACCAGAATGTGACATAAGGTCAATTTCTTAAACGGAGTTTTACTGGTTTGAATTCATAATTTTCTTTCAACTAGAATGGTTGCCATACCAGTATTAAAGAGGACAGTCTGTCCTGTTATTTACCCATAGCTGGAGGGAGAATAGTTGGATGTATACCTTTCTGAAGGACATTTATTGATTGGTTGGTTGATTGATTTTAAGGCATGTCAACCCTTTTCGGTTCATTTAATGCCAAATCAAGTCATTTTGATATGTTTACAGTACCTGCTGTTGATTAAATGGTCATTTATCTAAATATTAAATATGCCCCTCGCTGCCTCCCTGATTAACTACAGTGATATAGCGGGAACCGGTGTTTTAAACATGACATGATAATCCTTAGTAAATAATTATAGCTTCAAGTAACAATTCTTAATACAAATAATTTGCACACAGTAGCGATGTTAATACACGAATAGGAAAGGCATGGTCGGCCAAAAACAAATTATCAGTCATATGGAAATCCGATCTCACTGACAAGTTAAAGCGAAAATTCTTCCAGGTTGTGGTTGTATCAGTGCTGCTGTATAGCTGCACCACCTGGAACCTAACAAGGCACCTTGAGAATAAGCTAGATGGGAGCTGCACGAGAATATTGCGTGTTGTCTTAAACAAATCATGGAAACAACACCCCACAAGGAAACAGCTGTATGGCCACCTGCCCCCATCTCACAAACCATCCGAGTGAGACACACAAGGCATGCTGGACACTGCTGGAGAAGCACGGACGAGCTAATAAGCGACGTTCTCCTGTGGAAGCCAACACATGGGTATGCTAGTGCGGGTCGCCCACCAAGGACCTACATTGATCAACTCTACGAGGATGCTGGAAGCTGCGTGGAGGACCTTCCTGGATCAATGAATGATAAGGAGGGTTGGCGAGTGCTGATTGCGCGACATGATGATGATGATGATGACTATGGCATCAATTATTCCTAACATCTCTATTAATAATTGAGATTCGCTTCCGGTTTTTGTCTGAAACAAAAACTACGTCACTGATTACGTCACTATACCCGAAATCGTCATAACATAGAATAAATACACTCAAAATTTGAGCATGCAACATTAAACAGTCCTCATTGTTTTTTTAAACAAGTTTTAATAGATACATCCCCAGTATCATATATTTTTATATAGTTTGTTTTATTTTAATAGATATTCAAAGTTAATAGAACTTAGTTTCGATTTCAAATTGTTTTATTTTTTTTTACTCCTTCAATAAATTTGATGATTTCATGATATATGGTTCAAATTCTCTGACATTTGATTTTTCAACTTCCACCTTTTTTATTTTGCTAGTAATAATACATTTTTTTAAACAGATCTATTTAATCCATAGATGGGATCCTAACACTTCTGCTTTTTATTGTTTTTTTTTTCTCTACTGGTGATCTCTATCTATTATTACGACCTTATTCCATGAGAATCGATGAATCCCATTTTCCCGGGATCAGCCATACCTGATTCTAATGTCTCTTCATGGATTACGACATGAGATGTTCTTCCAACTTTATCCATCAAAACCCTTAGTCCCTATGGGAAATACAAACAGGTTTTGATTTATTCATTTCATATCATTACACTTAGATTTAATGGGTTGCATTTCAAATTGTTGTTTTGACAGTGGGTCACAGTAAAATGATTTAAAAAAAACAAAAACAAAAAAAAAACAAACAAAAAAACAACACTGCTCTACATTAGGGTAGGTCGATTTGGGAACTGTAACGTATTCAATGTGGCGAAAGTTGCAAATTAAACTAAAAAATAACTAACAAAATATTTTTTTCAAAACTTTGCTTTTGATTGAGGAAATATATTTCAATCTTTTAAAATATTATTAGTGTTAAAACTTAATTAATGAGATAAAAAAACCCCAGCATATCAGAGGTGTTGATGGTGATGGGGAGGGGGTATTTTCAATTTGAATTCTAGATATAATATTTTATTCGTTTAGGTTTAATATGACAACATTTTCTGTTTTAAATATTGAAATTGCTAAATTTTCAAACCAATTTCTAGGGTAAATATTGCAAAAACGAGGATTTTGGTGCATTTTAGCAGACAATATTTGATGCTATTTCCTCAAACAATGACGCAAGGGAAAGATCTAGTTTTTGGTGTCAATATTTATTATAGCAACACACAACTTTCGCTGTTTGAGAGAATTTGATATTTACATTGTCTTTTATGCCAGTTTATCTGATGCAGTCATTTCCATTGTGAATCGTAAAGAAGAATTACCTAGCAGTACCTCCCCATTCTCTTATCTGCCAGCTTGACAGTAGTTGAAATCCCACTGCGACAGTGAGTATCGTATTGCTTCTACAATCTCAGGAGAATAATTTCAACAAATATACCCATATCGAATCACCCAGAAAAAAAATTAAAATTGTTACACACCCTTCAATTTTTCTTAAATGTTTTCCAGGTGTGGACTATATTAAAGTTAGACAATCCCCAAAATTTGAGCTTCTAATTCCAAAAATTGACGGAGTTATATTGATTTTTAGCTCTTCAAATTTGGTGGGGTTCGCAAAAATGGTGACTTTTTGTAATCTATTTTTGTCTGTAAAATGAGTTCTAGAGCTTCCCTACTACTAAAACTTTGTTTATGAAAGCATTTTTGCCCGCGGAACCCAAAAACACTAAAAAAAAAGTCTTAAAGTTAACCAATTTCAAGTTATTGATGATTTCTGATTTTTTCATTGCCAGATCAATAACCCGATGCAGTGCCACACGACATTTTTTTCTATTATTCTTTCACATATATTGAACAGTATTTTTACCAAAAAGATAGTTTGTTTTTTGCTCAACTTGAGCTTTTATCCCTCGGACAATTCCATGTTAAATCATCCAGAGAAAAATAAAATTATCACCCACCACTTCAATTTTTCTGAAATTCTTCAGGTGTGGAATATGTTAACGTTGGACAATCCCCAGAACTTGAGCTTCTAATTCCAAAAATTGGCGGAGTTATGTCGATTTTAATTCTCCAAATTTGGTGGTGTTCGCAAAAAATAGCGACATTTTGTAATCTATTTTTGTCTGTAAAATGGGTTCTAGAGCTTCCCTATTCCTAAATATTGGATAAGGAATCAAAGGAATCCAGAAATGTTATATAAAAAAAATCTTAAAGTTAACCAATTTTAAGTTATTGATGATTTCTGGTGTTTTCATAGTAAGATCAATATCCCGATGTGGCACTGCATCTATGACATTTTTTTTCTATTATTCTTTCACATATATTGAACATTATTCGTACGAAAAAGATAGTTTGAACAAAATTTCAGAAAAATTGAAGGTGATGTGTGACATTTGATGATTTGACATGGAATCAAACCTATGCTAATCAAACAACCTAATTTATCTTAACTTGATAATAATGATCATAACATTAATAATAATAATAATAATAATAATAATAATAATAATAATTTTGACCACACAACAAAATGGTATATGCATAAACCAGAATCTGTTCTTGAGAACGAAACGCACAAAATTCTCTGGGACTTTGAGATAAAAACGAATCACCTTATCCCAGCAAGAAGGCCAGACCTAGTATTGATAAACAAAAAAGAAAGAACTTGTCAACTGGTGGATTTTGCAGTGCCAGCAGATCACAGGGTGAAGTTAAAGGAAAATGAAAAAATAGACAAATATCTGGACCTTGCCAGAGAACTGAAAAAGTTATGGAATATGAAAGTGAAGGTGATACCAATTGTAGTTGGTGCACTTGGAACAGTCCCAAAAGGATTAGAAAAGGGCTTGGAAAGTATGGATATCAAAGGAAGGATTGAAACCATTCAAAACACTGCACTGCTGCAATCTGCC
The DNA here is from genome assembly GCA_023376005.1 of Doryteuthis pealeii. Classification (NCBI taxonomy): domain Eukaryota; kingdom Metazoa; phylum Mollusca; class Cephalopoda; order Myopsida; family Loliginidae; genus Doryteuthis; species Doryteuthis pealeii. The sequence continues at coordinate 18,554,601 of CM042164.1, read as the reverse complement.
AGAATACTCAGAAGAGTCCTGGAGACCTGAGGAGACTTGCTGTCACTCAGACTCCAGTGAAAGACCATCAGCTAACACTGATGTGAAAACTAAAAAGGAGTAAATAATAATAATAATAATAATAATAATAATAATAATAATAATAATAATAAACTCATTATATTATTGTATAAGAATTTGCAATACAGTTTTATGGTAAAATAATTTGCAATATATTTCATAATCAATGAAATTGCAATACAAATTCTTATACTTATTTCTTATCAGCCGCACTAGATGAATTATTAGTGTTATTATCTTCATTATAATTACTAGCAAATATATGCACCCTCCGGGTGCAAGTATTTAAGTTTTGATATAATAAAATATCATATTAAATTAGAAAGGCTAATGAAACTGACTAAGAATGCAGATAAAAAGATCTGCAACAGAGGGGGTATAATCGAAAAATAGAACAACTTTGAAACTAACTATTCCATCATTTTCCATTACTCCCCTCTTTCATTGGTAAATTTTCCTAATTTAACTATTTAGTTAAAATAGGAAGTAAAGGATAATATTACAATTATTTCTTCTCGTAAATAAATTTCTTTTAAGATTTATCCACAAGATTTTTGTTTATATTTCTTAAGATAAAACCAAACAATTAGAAATCAATAATACCAAGCACATATTTATTAAAATAAAAATTTAAATATCAATATGCATACGTTCAAACTGTAAACCGCTATTTTGTTGTATATATAAATACAATTGCATGTTATTAGTACGTAGATATGGTCAACAGTATTAATAATGTAAAACAATTTTTATTAATAACTGAAGGTTTAAAAGAATGAAATCATGGAGAATTTGACGTAAATAATTTAGGGAATTGTGACTTGAGTAGTAATATAGTTTCGGTTACAGACAGAAACACCCACAATCTCCATTATAATAAGATAATTACTAGGTTATAGGTTAGATTAGGTTTTGATTTACTCATTTCATATCATTACATTTAAGTTTAATGGGTAGCATTTAAAATTGTTGTTCTGACTGTGGATCACAGTAAAAACGAAAAGTTTCAAAAACACTGCCCTACATTTCTCTTATATGCCAGTTAATCTGATGCGATCATTTCCATTGTGAAACGCAGTGATGCTGATAGCTTTTTGATTTAGAGCATCCTGGGAGACACATATTTGCTTTGAATGAGTACCCGGGAAAATTTATGGGTCCCAACTAAAGTTTCTTAATAGATTCTAGGTTTTTTTTATTTATGATCTGGGGAAACAACTAAAGCAGCTCAACTCCTACCTCGTAACCTATCCTGTGTAATTCGTTTCTAAGAAACTATTGGAATGTGTTTAGAGTTACCTTGAAATGGTGAGGGAAGAAAAAAGAAAGAAAAAACTGGGACGCATGGATACGATTTGATTGCGTCCTTTTAGATTTTTGTGTGTCAGAGATGCAGGACGCGTAGCTATCAGCATCTCTGGAAACGTATAAGAGGATTTACTTTGTTTAAATGGTCTAGCATAACCTCCCCATCTTCTTCGGGAGTTCAGAGTATGAGGTTTTCACTCCTGTTTCCCGGAAAAGTGAAATATATTAAAAAAAAAAAAAAAAAAAAAACAACAAAAAACAAACCCAACAACATGAGATATAAGAGAGGACAATTTAGAATATTTTGAAAGAAATGAATTATCTTGAAAAAAGAGAAAATTGTGAAATTGATTACATTTATCAGAAAAAAAGTCTGTTTGATTTGGTTTGTTTTGTTTTACGGCATATCACAAAAAAGGATGAGAACCACTGCTCAAGACAGTATTCAGTATCCACATAAAGTTGTTGAATTTAAGTGTTTGTTAGTCGGCCAACACTGGTGTGTCCATATGTAGGAGTCCAGTGGAGAACGTTTGTGATTGGACATAGCAATCACGTGACGCGCCCAGCGGAGTTGGTGCCCATATTCAACAGATAGCTCAGAACCAGTTCCACGACAAGTCGACCATAATTTATCTCCGAGAGGATTGACTCAAAGATACCAGATATCATTAATTTCCATCTCCATCAGACTGGTAGGTCTCTCAAACTTGACTCTATATATGGGAAGGACACATATTGTTAGTCATTGTTTTGTTGTATAATAAACCTTTCAAATTGAACTAAGTTCTAATTCATTTATTTGTTGCTGTCGACCGTAGAATAAATGCCATACTCACATGATATTAGTTTATTGATACACATAATGTTAATGACAAATCTAACATGAAAATTATTTCTACCAATATATTGATGCTCACTGAGTTAATAAAAATTATTTCCACAAAACTTATTGATACACATCTTATTATAATGAAATTGTGTGTTTGTCTGTCTGTAACCGAAACTATATCACTACTCAAGTCACAATTCCCTTAGTTATTTACGTCACATTCTTCATGATTTTATTTTTTATCTAAACTTCAAATATCAATAAAATTTGTATAAAAATTGTTTTACATTATTAATACTGTTGGCCATATCTCCATTCTATTAACATGCAATTGTATTTATATATACAACAAAATAGTGGTTTACAGTGTGAACGGAAAGGCTAATTTGCATATTGATATTAAAGATGTGATTTTAATAAATATGTGCCTGGTATTATGGATTTCCAATTGTTTGTTTTTATGATAATGAATATGAGCAAAAATCTCGGTGATAGATCTTAAAAGAAATCCATTAACCAGAGGAAATAATTGTAATTTTATTCTGTACTTTCTAATCTAAAAAAAATAGTTAGATTATGAAAATTTAGCAACAAAAGACGGGAGTGATGGAAGAGTAAGTTTCTGTTGTTCTACTTTTCGATTATACCCCCCTCTGTTTCAAATCATTTTATCTGCATTCTTATTTAGTTACATTAGCCTTTCTAATTCAATATAATATTTTATTATATTAAAACTTAAATAATTACACCCTACGGATGATGCATATATTTGCTAGTTTATAGAAGGCAAGAAACGAAGATAGAAAAAGAAAAATAGGAAGAAATATAGATAGATAAAAGGAATATATATATATATATATATATATATATATATATATATATATATATAATATATAAAAAATATAGAAAATAGATATGCATAGAAAGAAAAAGAAGAAAGAAAGAATATAAAACAAAAAGAGATTATATATATATATATTTACCAACCCCTCCGCACGAGCAGGATGTGACACAGGGGCAATTTCTTAAGCGGAGTTCAACAGCTTTGCATTCAGAGTTTTCCTTCTCCTATACCCCACCAAGGTAAAAGAGCCCAATCTGCCCTACTATTTATCCAGAGCTGGAGGGAGAGTAGGATTCTTACCTTTCCCAAGGGTATTATCGCTAAGTGAAATCCAATTACCACGTCCAGGATTTGAACTCGGGCAACGAGTCCATTTCCCATGACTTTAACCATTACACCACGCGCTTCCTAAAAAGAGATAGAGACGAAGAAAGAAAATAAATCTACAAAAATCAAAAGATAAAAGGTAATCAGGGAAGAAAGAAAAATAAGTGACAGTTATCTCTGGGCTGCAGGTTCAATCCTGGTCAAAGGCGACAGTAACATACAATAATCAACACCGCTTAATACTTGTACGCGGTCATCGTTAACAGAACGAGAACAGTCTATCCCCGTGGATTGAATAAAGGGTTCGGTTTGAAGTTCCGTGAAGGCTCTCGATGAAGGTTACCGAGTTCGACAAGAAATACTTGAAGACGGTCGGAGGACACATCAGCCGAAATGTTGTGTAGATAACAATAAAGATAAGGACAATAGTCCGAATAATCGAAATAATCCAAATTATCAAGCCTCATCTAAAAAAATTCAGTAATATTTCTTCTTCTCTTTCAGGTGTTCTGTGGAATCATGAAGAGATTATTCCAGGAAGCAAGAAAATAGAGAATAAGAGAATGGCCAAAAGAAAGAAAGAAAGAAAGGAGGGAAGAAGGAAAGAAAGAAGGAAGGAAGGGAGAAAGAAAGAAAGAAAGGAGTAAAGAAGGAAAGAAAGAAGGAAAGAAAGAAAGGAAGGAAGGGAGAAAGAAAGAAAGAAAGAAAGGAAGAGAAGAAAATAAAGAAAGAAAGAAGAAAGAAAGAAGAAAGAAAGAAAGAAGAAAAAAAAAGAAAAGAAAGAAAGAAGAAAAAAAGAAAGAAAGAAAGAAAGAAAGATTAATGAACGGTTGAAAGAAAAATGAAAGAATATACACGAAGGAGGAAAAGATGGACAAGAGAAAGAAAGAAAGAAAAAAGAAGAAAGAAAGAAAAAGAAAAAAAAGAAAAGAAGAATTAATGAATGAAAGAAAAAAAAAAAAGAAGAAAAAAGAAAGAAAAGAAAGAAAAAGAAAAAGAAAAAGAAAAAAAGAAAGAAAGAAAGAGCGATTAAATCATGAATGAAAAGAACATGAAAATGCGAAGAATTTGAATGACTAAGCATCATCATGATACAACAATCTTTGCAAAAGAAGAAGCAGTCGCACTAGTTGCTGTGTCTAAAGGTAGATCAACGGAAGGGTGCCAGCAAGTAGCACACGATGAACGAGAGCAGCAGCGGCAGCAAAGTCGAAGAGGAGAGCAGTAGTATTAGTTGTAGCAGTAGCAGGTGAAGTGTCGAGTTGGTTATAGTGCCGTACGAGGTTGGCGGCTGCCACCAGTCAGGGGAAACAGCTGTATTGAATTGAAGCCATAAAGAGATGGAAAGAAACGTCAGTTGGATCGACAGGATAACACAGCGATGTGGAGAGGAGGTTACATTTGCCCGCTCAAAATCCCCAATGAGTTCAACGGTTGAAAGGTAAGATGCCTTTACACATTAACTTTACTTTGACTTGATGGGGGGGGTTTGATCTGTTGGAGGGGGGGTTGATCTGTTGGAGGGGAGTGATTTGGAGTGAGCGTCGTCAAAGGAGATGCTCTCACAATTTTGCAAAAAAAAAAAAACAGAAAAAAAACCAACAAACAAAAAAAGAAAAAAGAAAAAAAAAGAAAAATACAAACAAAGAAAAAAAAAACCAACAACAGAAACAAAAAACAAAAAAAAAACCCCAAACAACAGTTTAAGAGTGCATAATGCTGATAAAGGCATCAGAAGCATTGTTTAGAAAGAAATAAACACCTAGTATTATTTGGATTATTCGGACTATTGTCCTCATCTTTATTGTCATCTGTACAATGTTTCATAAAGATGAGGCCAATAGTCTGAATAATCCAAATAATGCAAATTCTCAAGACCCATCTAAAAAATTCAGAGAAATAAATAAATAGCTTTATAGTTGAAAAGAGTTGAAGATTTTCGGACCGAGCCAGAGGTCCGTGTTCGAGCCCGTGCGATTCGGAGCGAGCGTCGTGAAAGGAGATGCTCACACCATTTTGCAACAACAACAACAACAACAACAACAACAACAACAACAATAATAATAATAATAATAATAATAATAATAATAATAATAACAACAACAAAATAAGGAACAGTATAAGACTGCGATATACTGATAAAAACACAAGAAAGTATTGTTTAGAAAGAAAAGAAATAGCTTTATAGTTGAAAAGTGAAAATTTTTTCTGACAGAGCCAGAGGTCGGTGTTCGAACCCCGGCTGCAATCTCGAATTTCGAATGATGATAATCAACACAGTGCAGCCCTTCATTATACCCTATTTGATTTGAGTTGTAATGAGGCAATGTTAGGGATTATGTTATGAATGAACGAGTATGGAAGAACAAATGTGTAAAGATGCGGAAAGATTGTCCGCAGTACAACAAGTGGTCAGTAGTGGTGCAAACACACAATAAACCGGGGGAGGGGGGGGGGAAGCGTGGTGATAAACACCGGGGGGGGGGCGCGAAAATCAGTCGATGAGATTATATTCATTGGTTTTTTAATTTTTATTTATATATCTTTTTTTTTTCTTTATCAATACCCTTATTTATTTATTTGATTTCATTCGGACACCTGTTTTGTTTTAATGTTATTGTTTTTCCTTCCCTATTCTTCTCTTTTCTTTTTCATATTTTTCTTTCACTTTTTCACTTCTTTCTTTCTTTCTTTCTTTTTTTCTTTCTTTTAGTCGATGGGATTAAATTGCTTTTTTAAAAATATTTTCATTTATATTTTTCATTTCATTTTCTTCATTAATTTATTTATTTGTTTTCATTCGAACACTTCTTTCATGTTTTGTTTCAATGTTATTCTTTTTCCTTTCCTATTCTTCTCTTTTCTTTATTCATGTTTTTCTTTCACTTTTTTCTTTCTTTCTTTCTTTCTTTCTTTATTTCTTTATTTCTTTGTATTGTTTTATTCCCCTAGTTTTTTTATCTTCAATTCTTTCTTTCTTTCTTTCTTTCTTTCTTTCTTTCTTTCAGTCGATTTGATTAAATTCTTTTTTTTCCATTTTATATATTCCTTCTTTTTTTCTTCCTTAATTCTTTTATTTTTTTATTTTCCTTCAGGCAATTTTTCCTTCTTTGTTTCTATATTGTCTTTTCCTTCGTATTCTTTTTTCTTTACAATATTCTTTATTCATCCTTTCTTTCATATCTCTAGATTTTTTCTTTCTTTTTTCTTTCTTTCTTTCTAATATAATTAATCATCTTTTATTTATTTATCTTTCTTTATTTCTCCTTCTATCTCACATTTTCTTTCTTTCTTGGCTTCAGCGTTGTTGTTTTTTCTTCTTCCCTTATTCTTTCTTTATCTTCTATCATTTTTCTTTTTTCATTCATATCTTTTTTCCCCTCTTTAACTCTTATTTTCTTTCTTTTATCTCATCTTATTAATCATCTTTTCTTTGTTTATTTCTCCTTCTTTCTAACATGTTTTTTCTCTTGCTTCAATGTTGTTAATTTTTCTTCCCTCTTCTTCTTTTATTTTCTTTCTTTTATTCATTTATTCTTTTTTCACTTTCAATATTTCTCTTCTTTCTTTCTTTCTTCTTTCTTTTTCTTTCTTTCTTTCTTTTCTTTTTCTTTGTATTGTTTTATTCTTCTTTTATATTCAATCGTTTCTTTCTTTCTTTCTTTCTTTCTTTCTTTCTTCTTTCTTTCTTTCTTTCGGTCGATTTGATTAAATTCTTTTTTTTTTTTCACTTTATATATTCCTTCTTTTTTTCTGCGTTAATTCTCTTATATTTTTATTTTCCTTCGGACAATTTTTCCTTCTTTGTTTCTATATTGTTTTTTCTTCCGTATTCTTTTTTTTTCCACAATATTCTTCATTCATACTTTCTTTCTTTCTTTCTTTTTTATTTCTCATATCAGTTTCTCTTCTTTCTTTCTTTCTTTCTTTCTTATCCATTCCTATTTTCTTTTTTCTTTCTTTCTTTCTTTCTTTCTTTCTCATATCCATTCTATTTTCTTTCTTTCTTTCTTTCTTCTTTCTTTCTCATATCCATTCCTATTTTCTTTCTTTCTTCTTTCTTTCTTTCTTTATCTTCTCTTTCTTTCTTTTCTTTCTCATATCCATTCCTATTTTCTTTCTTTCTTTCTTTCTTTCTTTCTTTCATATCAGTTTTCTCTTTTCTTTCTTCTTTCTTTCTTTCTTTCTTTCTTTCTTTCTTTCTTAGTGTGACTGCAAAACATCGAAATGAATAAGTCACAAGAGTTGAAATACAATAAAATAACTTTGATCCGACTCTTATTTATTTCGCTCTTGAAAAAGGCATGAACTGAAGCTTTCCCGCGCTTTTTCATACAAAACCCAATCACCTTTTTCTAGCTCTGATAATCATCACGTGCGGGGTGGTTGAGATTTAGTCGGGCAGGTGATGCTGCTCAAAATTACATTAGTGTCTGATTTTCTGAGTAAATATAAACACACATCTCCCTCTCTCTTTATATATATATATATATATATATATATATATATATATATATATATACTTATTCCCACCAGCTATGGGTTAAATAGTAGGAGAGACTGGGCTCTTTAACCTTGGGTAGGTAACCAGTCTAGGAGAGGGATAACTCTGAATTCAAAATTCCTGAGGTCGGTCGTTGATTGGGTTTATGAAAACCCTTGATGCACCAATTCTTTCCTATCGACTGTGCCAAAAAGTGTGGATGGTCCAACACAAACCTTCACCACTATAAACAAATCACTGTGTGGATGTTCATTGTATGAACACGTCAACCGACGGGAGAGTCCATCATATATATATATATATATATATTATAAAGTTGCCGGAGTGGCCTATTGCCAGTCCATCCCCTTTTCACTAGCGCAAGACCAGGGATACTATTTATGCGTCGGAGGTGAAGCACCACACCTACCATCAGCTCCTCACTTTACCGCACAGAGCCAAGCCATGCTTCTCAGGTGCTGAGTTTGTGAGGTCCGGTATCGAACCTGGAACATTGTGGTTCCAAGTTGGATGCTCTAAAACTGGCCCTATTGTTATCTACAGACACCGTGTTTCGACGTATCACGTCTCCTCAGTGTAGCTAGACATTGCAACCTATCTCCGACCGGGATAGAAACCCGACTGATTTTTCGTCAGTCCGGCGTCTTAACTATATATATATATATATATATATATATATATCAGTCATCCACAGACACGTGTTTCAAAGTTTACTTCTAATCAGTGCGGTTCGACTTTTAACAGCTACCTCTAGCCGGGATCAAAACCCGACGGAATTTTCATCTGCCAAGATATCAGTGGCCGTCAGTCTGGAGTGAACAATTAATGTTTTTACAATCACCAGAGAACTCAACTGTAAACAGCGGACAGACGAGTAACGGCCTTACGCCAAACGGTGAAATATGGGAGCATATATATATATATATATATATATATATATATATATATATATATATATATATCTTTAAAAAGAAGGAAAAACTCAACACCGTTATTCTATAATAAATTTATTTCTACCAAAATTGGGGCGTTTGAGAAAACTTTTCTGTTATGCAATTCAAATTATTGATGATTATCCATCTGATGAGACTTGATTTGGGGAGCTTTGTTAAATCAACTTAGATTTATAAAGGCCCCAATTTTGGTCAAAATAAATTTATTATGGAATAACGGTGTTGAGTTTTTTCTTCCTTTCAAGATAAATATTGCTCTGTCTAAAAAGATTATTATACATTGAGCTCTCTGTAGTGATTTAAAGATTCACTGTATTTATACATACTGGATCATACAATAATAATACAGTGTGTCTTAGAAATCACATATAGAATCATCCCTTACTACCAAGTTTTGGATACCTCACACACACACACACACACACACACACATATATATATATATATATGTATATATATATATATTTTTTTTTTTTAAAGTCGCCGGGGCGGCCTAAAGTCGTATAGCCAATCAGCGAGGGAGTCTATCCCTTTTTCAATAGCGCTAAACCAAGGAGATTGTTTTAGCATCTGAGGCGGAGCGTCACACCTACCATCAGCTCCTTACTTTATCGCACATATCCATGTGCTACTCATACGCTGAGTTGGCGAGGACCGGTATCGAACTAGGAACCTTGTGGTTTCTAGCCGAACGCTCTACCGACTGAGCTAACCCGGCCCCCCCTATATTATATAATATATATATATATATATATATATATATATATAATGTGTGTGTGTGTGTGTGTGTGTGTGTGTGTGTGTGTTATGTACTTGTGAACGTTGTTTGTTTGGTCTTATATATATATATATATATAATATATATATATATATATATAGCTGTTTTATTAATCTATTTATCTATGCTTACTTTATCTATCTATCTATCTATCTATCTATCTTAGTCGATACATTTCTATCTATCTATCTATCCATGCCTGTTCATACTGACGCTTCACAATCTTTCGAAGCCTTCCAATGTTACTACACCCACATATTCGCAATACTTGCATTGTCTTCCGTTCAGTCAGTCTGTTTTTTTTTCCTTCTTACTTTCCAATATTTTCCATCCTCCCTAATACGACTTCTCCATTCCTATAAGTCATTTCTGATAAGAAGAAATAATGTTATTACTCGATTTGTTCTATGGTCAATTAATTAAACCGTAGAAAACTAAAACACGAATAAAGTTCTTAGAACGAGAATCGGAATTTCGTCCCATCCACCGGAAGCTCATATTTTACGTACGGCACTTTTACCATTAAGCTGTCAATATCAAGGATTGTTAACACCTCGTATTTTATTACTTACCTGTCCTTATCGGGGTTCAATGGCTTCGGCCCTGCACCAGTTAAGTAATATTAACAGCGTTGGTCCCAGGGGGCTATCCTCGCAGGCAACACCTGCCCCCTTGATTTAAAGGGACAGGGCTGGGTTTATTGCCCAGCGCCTGAGGCGCCCCCTTGAGGGGAATGCCGACGGGATCGACGCAATTTTTATGCACCCACATAAAAACGAGACCTTCTGTCCAGCGCTCATAAGTGGGGTGAGAGGCAAATACCCTTACCTGACCTCGTCAGGGTCCAGTGTCTTCGGCCTTGGACCGGTTAAGTAATGTTAACAGCATTGATCCCAGGGGGCTATCCTCCCAGGCAACACCTACCCCCTTGAATTAAACGGACAGGGCTGGGTTTAGTGCCCAGTGCCTAAGGCGCCCACACGAGGGGGAATACCGACGAGATCAACGTACTTTTTGCAAACTCCTCTCATGAGCTTCGGTTCGGTGGTAGTCCCATATTAATAGGGCCTTGCGCCTAACCCATGCACGTGGGATACGTGGTGAATACACAGTGGTTTCGGCATTGGACCAGTTAAGTAATGTTAACAGCATTGATCCCAGGGGGCTATCCTTGCAGGCAACACCTACCGCCTTAATTTAAAGGGGCAGGGCTGGGTTTATTGCCCAGTGCCTAAGGCGCCCCATTGAGGGTGAATGCCAACGGGATCAACGTATTTTTTGCACCTACCATCTCATGAGTCTCGGCTCGTGGGTTGTCCCACATTAAAAAGACCTTGTGTCACACCTGCATACGTGAGATGCGAGGTAAATACCTCATATTTTATTACAGTCAAGTCATGCTGAAACCACTGGTTCCTGCTAGATCACCGAAGTTAAGAGCCTATTCTAAACTTATTTGAGTGAGCACTTAAGCAACAGCAGGTACTGTAAGCAACCGAGTCCTTTGTTTATCAAAATGACGATTCAACATTAAATTACTCAAAAGAGGGTTGATATGCCGTAAAACAAAACAAACACCCATTTTAGTCAGTAAAGCAATGGTGAGCCTGTTCAATACTTAATTGGGTGTCCACTTAAGCAACAGCAGGTACTGTAAGTAAGCTGAGTCCTTTGTTTATCAAAATGGCTTGATTTAGCATTAAATGACCCGAAATGGTTTGATATGCCGTAAAACAAAACAACCTGCTACTTTAGTCGGGTAAGCAGTGATGAGCCTGTACAATACTTAATTGGGTGACCACTTAAGCAACAGCAGGTACTGTAAGTAAGCTGAGTCCTTTGTTTATCAAAATGGCTTGATTTAGCATTAAGTGACCCGAAAAGGTTTGATATGCCGTAAAACAAAACAACCTGACACTTTAGTCAGTTAAGCAGTGATGAGCCTGTTCAATACTTAATTGGGTGACCACTTAAGTAACAGCAGGTACTGTAAGTAAGCTGAGTTATTTGTTAATCAAAATGACTTAATTTGGCATTAAATGACCTGAAAAGGGTTGATATGCCGTAAACCAACCAACCAACCAACCAACCAACCCCGTTTTGTTTCACGATGTCTTTGTTAACTGTCGAGTTGTATTGATGTAAGTATGGAGATGTGTGGCATAATGGTTAGAGTTGTAGGAAATAGACTCGTCGACCCGAGTTCAAATCCTAGACGAATCTGTTTGCATTTCACATAGCGCTAATACCCTTGGGAAAGGTATGAATCCATATATTCCCCCTCCAGCTATGGGTAAAATAGTAAGGCAGACTGGGCTCTTTAACCTTGGATAGGTAACCAGTCTAGGAGAAGGAAAAGTCTGAATTTGAAAATCCCGGGGTCAGTTGTTGATTGGGTTTGTGGCATTCCTTGATGCACCAATCCTTTCCTATCGACTGTGCCAAAAAGTGTGGATGGTCCACCACAAACCTTCACCACTATAAACAAAACACTGTGTTGGTTGTTCATTGGATGAACCCTCATGCGTCGAAATCGACGAGAGAGTCCATGAGCACAGGTCTACGCTACAATACTCTCTCTCTCTCTCTCTCTCTTCTCTCTCTCTCTCTATATATATATATATATATATGAGTGTGTCCGTGTGTGTGCATGTGTGTTTATGCAGGCGTGTGTAAGAAATGTCTATTGTAGACTAATAAAAATTGATAAAAGTATTTGTTATATTATGGGTTTACCCATGTCATAGAAAATTCATTTCCATTAAACTGCTTCTGTAATAAATATCTATTATTGAGAGTACGGATTACGGTCTAGTTTGGTACAAGGCTAAATATATAGAGCACTGATTGAGTCTAATCACGCATAAAGTATTATTTTCCTGTTCGATCATCGGAGTTAAGCAGAAATGCGTGTGCCCATTAGAGCCCTCAACGGCATTGAGGCATTTTTGTGTTTTGCTCTGCAATTTTTTTACTGCTATTTTGTGATGTAGAGGGTCAGTATCGAATCCGGAATATTTGTGTTCCGAGGCGGATGCTCTTCCCATTGAGATAAACCAGTCCCTAGTGAAATTAAATCCTGGAAGAGATTATATATATATAGTGAGGTATCCAAAACTTGGTAGTAAGGGATGAGTCTATATGATTTCTATGACACACCGTATCATTATTGTATGATCCAGTATATATATATATATATTATATATATATTATATATAATATATATAAGATAAATCTAATGAGTCAGACGATCTACTAAAAATTTCGCTTAATGCTCTTCAGGGCTAAGATCTGACTCTAAGAGTCAGATCTTAGCCCTGAAGAGCATTCAGCGAAAATTTTAGTAGGTTCGTCTGACTCATTAGATTTATCTTTATTATTTGCTCTACTTAGGTATTGAGCACTTTTTACTTATTAACTTTAGTCCACTGGCGGTTTTGTATGAGTATATATATATATATATATATATATATATATATATATATACTCATACAAAACCGCCGTGGACTAAAGTTAGTAGAATGTTTTGGCCAAAAGAAAAAACAATTTTATATATATATATATATATATATATATATATATATATATATATATATATAATGTTTTTTCTTTGGCCAAAACATCTTACTAAGAGATTATTTCTGTTGGTACGATTATCTTGTCTTTTCTTTTTCTATAAATGTTTTTCACCCGGGTGATGTTTGGTAGTATATTTTTACATCAAACTATTTGCTGTTTTTTTTTCTCACGCGAGGATTTACCAACAAGTTTGGTATATTAAATTATATATAATATATATTATATATATATATATATATATATATAATATATGAGTGATATTTTTAACCATTGTTAGATAGCAATATGAACCTATAACTCAGTTAATTGTTGATAGGAAAGGAAAATGACTCAAAAGTGTTTCTTTCTCTTGTTCTTCCCAAACAATTAATTAAATTAACAAGACAAACTTACACTAAATAGAGGAGGGTCAGTTCATATAACTAACACTACAAGGTCAGTCTAAATATTATTCCGCTAGTTAATCTACTTTAATCGTAGGCTATTTTATGGCTATGAGCCAGTCCATCTGGTAGAGTGCTGAAGGGGTGTTAGCTATTCTACAACATAAGCATTCAGCCCTAATGCTCTTATGGCAAGCCCCAGCCCTTTTTATTATATGGGTGCTAGAAGGCTGTGGCTGAGGGTCTACATGTCCTGGGAATGACGTTAAACTCTGATGATGAGGTTCCAGTTTTGGAGGTTTGGGGAATGTGGAGCACCCCTTCATCACCATTGCTCCCTGGTCCACTCTGACCCGGAGTGGTAGTACCTGTTAGGTCCCATCTATGGGTTAAATAGAAAAATGTATTTATAAAAAATTGTATTATCCATTAAGAATTGATTTATTTCAAAACTTTATCGGCATTAAATGACCCACTGAGGTTGATATGCCGTAAAACAAACCAAACCAAACTTCCTTAGGCTAGATGGGTGGACGGAGAGCCCCCCTCCGATCAATCGACTGGTCACGTCAAGCTCTAGCACCTATACGATTATACCAACCCTATTGCCCTTATGGCAAACACTCAGCACTTTTTTATTTTGTACTTTAAGGCGGTGGCTGAGAGTATCCATTAAGAATTGATTTATTTCAAAACTTTATCGGCATTAAATGACCCACTGAGGTTGATATGCCGTAAAAAACAAACCAAAAACAAATAAACGTGAATATAATAGATTGGTAGGATTCCTGAATTATAAAATGGAAGAATTCAAAATAATCAGCAGCAAATAAAAAGCTTAATGTTTAAAGAGAACAACCCATCAAAAACAAGTCCACCATTTGAAGACCAAACGCAGATACAGGGCGTGCCATTGTGGTATAATAGTTTGCAAGCTAGTTCCGCAGACCCATTACTACTGAATGGCCAGTTCGATCCTCGCTGGATCGTACCATTCTCGAGACGTTATGTCATATCCGTAGCGATGTTTGAAAATTTCAATTAGGTGACATCCTTATATTAAATCCGTCACCGAGAGAATAAGGCGCCATCTTTATTGCGTATTTGACAACGAACGCTGTCGGTAGGTAGCTCATTGACTAACAAGACTACTATTACCATGCCAACGCAATATTTAGGCTGGAAAAAGCTAAAAGTGCTTCGGGATATGAATTAAAAATTGCCAATGAAACTGAATGTACAGTTTGTAAAGCGACATAAATATAATATTATCACAAGTTAGAATTTTAGTTACCGACTACCAACTGAAAAGAAAGTTACCCAGTGTGATACTATGGTTGAAGACGAACAGGGTCAGAATAAATAAATAAATAAGAAAGAGAGTAGGTTAAAGCCAGGCATAAGTAAAAGGGGTGGGTGGCTGACCTTTTTACTAATCCAAAGATTAGGTCGTAAAGTTTAAAGAGACCTGTATGCCCACCATGAAATGGGACCACTTGGTGATAATATCTTAGGCACCCAAGTATTACAAGCAAAAAGGATTTTTAGGAGAAATTCTCTTTTGAAAAAATTAATGATCAACGTATTGAAGACGGATTGTCTGAAAAAATACTTAAGTACTTTAATTTTAAGGGTTAATGGCGACTAGAAGTCGGCGATTTATTTAAGTGCTGGCCCTTTGTGTGGTCCGGAGAAGATGGTTTGGGGAAGGGGAATTTGACATAAATACAACTAAACTCGAACCTTAAGGCAGTTAGAACTCGGCCGTTGGGGTGTTAAGATCGCCGGTAGGGATAAACAGTAGCAGCCAGCGAAGTATCAAACACACCCTTCTTCCACCCGCGTCTTGTTTACAAACATTTGTAGTTGTTGTTGTTGTTTTGTTTTTAATCCTTGTGAGCCTGTTTTTCTGACTCGTGCCTTAAATTCGGCCAGCTCATAATTCACAACGTTGGGGTCTAGACAAGTATATCGACAGAGCAGAGTGCATAACAGGTCTTCTCACACCAGTAAGACAGTTCAGTTTGTAATTCAGTAACTCTAGTTTCAATTGGCATGATTCAATAGAAAGCACATTAATAAACCAAACCAAACCAAACCAAACCAAAACCAATCAATCTGATCCCGGTAAATATGCACATAAAATGTTTATTATGCGGCATTACTTAACCAGATAGTCTTACTAATATCACTAGTTCTTAGGCACCTAATTCTTCTAGCCTTATGCCAGACCGTTAGTGTTGTAGAATACAGCGACTGTACCGTGTACCAAAGGATCATCCCAACAATGAGGAACACCAAGGAACAACCAAAGGATCATACCCAACAATGAGGAACACCAAGGAACAACCAAGGATCATACCCAACAATGAGGAACACCAAGGAACAACCAAAGGATCATACCCAACAATGAGGAACACCAAGGGGCAACCAAAGGATTCTTCACTAAGGACCGCGCTATGCTTAACACAAAGGATCTCTCGCTTGAAGCCTAATGATGGCCACAAAAATCGTAACAATTGTATAAGTATTACAGAATCACCTGTAAGTTGGTTTTGTAAACCGTTACTATTGCTATGTGTTACACCCTCAGGGGGTACTCATCTCTTATGGTCACGTGTCAAACTAAGTTTAGAAAATATTAGCATTAGGTATCTACTCCACAGTACCCTGACAGTAGTTAGCAAGATTTGTTTGTTGTTTTTTGCTGCTTTATGGTCTGAGTTTCCCCCCTCCCCGTTATCTTACAATTTATGAAAGTTAAGCTAAGTTAATAGATATATGTAAACACGGTTTCTTTTTTCTTTCTTTCTGGTGTTCTCTTCTTCTATTACACACACACACACACACACACACCACACACACAATAAACTCTCCTTCTCTCTCTCTTTCAGTCTCTCTCTCTCTCTCTCTCTCTCTCTCTCTCTCTCTCTCTCTTCTCCTTGATGCACTCTCTCTATGATGCACTCTCTCTATATATATTTGACGCTCTCTTTTCGCTTTCTCTCTTTGAAGTTCTCTCTCTCTCTCTCTCTCTCTCTCTCCCTCTCTCTCTCTCCGATGCTCCTCTCTCTATATATTTGAGCTCTCTTTCACTTTCTGTCTTTGAAGCTCTCTTTCTCTCTCTCTCTCTCTCTCTCTGACATACTGTCTCTCTCACTTTGATGCTCTCTCTCTACCACACACACACAATACACGTTCTCTTTCTCTCTCTTGCTCAGTCTCTCTCTCTCTCTCACCCCCTTTGACACATACTCTCTTTGATGCAAAAGCACTTTACCTCTCTCTTTCTTTCTTTCTCTCTCTCTCTTTGGCGCCTCTCTCTCTTTCTCTCTCTCACTCTTTCTCTTTCTCTCTCACTCTTTCTCTTTCTCTCTCTCTTTCGTT
Source organism: Doryteuthis pealeii (assembly GCA_023376005.1). Lineage (NCBI taxonomy): Eukaryota > Metazoa > Mollusca > Cephalopoda > Myopsida > Loliginidae > Doryteuthis > Doryteuthis pealeii. The sequence goes on along the minus strand of CM042164.1, from coordinate 18,537,646 downwards.
TACTTAAACGTCCTCTTGCATTATCATTTTACCCCCCCCCTTTCATATTCATGCATCTCTTACCTTACGCACAGAGAGTTAGAAAGAGAGACATGATAATATCTTTCTCTCTCTCTCTCCCTCCCTCTCTCTCTCTCTCTCTCTTCACTTTAACCCCCCTCTCTCTCTAACACACACACGCTCTCTTTCTCTCTCTTGCTCTGTCTCTCTCTCTCACCCCTTTGACATACTCTCTTTGATACACAAGAACTTTATCTCTCTCTTTCTTTTTCTCTCTCTCTCTCTTTGGCGCCTCTCTCTCTCTCTTTCTCTCTCTCACCCTTTCTCTCTCTCTCTCTCGCTATCTCTCTCTCTCTGTCGCTCTTTCTCTCTTTCGTTTACTTAAACGTCCTCTTGCATTATCATTTTAAGCCCCCCCTTCATATTCATACATCTCTTACCTTACGCACAGAGAGTTAGAAAGAGACATGATAATTATCTCTCTCTTCTCTCTCTCTCTCTCTCTCTCTCTCTATCTATATATATATATATATATATATATATATATTCTTGAACTGCAGTGATAGAGAGAGAGAGTGTGTGTGTGTGAGGGAGGCAATTATCCTTTTTTTCTCCTGTCTGTCCGTCTGTCTCTGTCTTGCCATTCAAATGTCAAATGCATTTTTTTTAAATCCATCTCTTTCTCATCGATAAAAGATCAGAGTTTTATTCGACAAAATCGAGTGCAATTTTCATTCTGATATTATAAATCAAACAATACAAAACAATACGTATCTACGTTTTGTGGTATGACAGATGGAATTTATTAAACAAATACACAAAAAGTAATGTAGTCGTGGCCGTGTAGCTGTGGCAGCCATTACACTCGTTTGACCCCGAATTGATTGTTGGGGTCAGAAAGACGCGTCGCCTTTTTCACTGAAATGGCAACTCGTCTATATTTCTTCTCGGGCGACCGCTGATTGAAAGAGATACTAACCATCCAAGTGCAACATCTTATTATAATGAAGATCATGTGTTTGTGTGTAACCGAAACTACGTCACCACCGACGTCACAGTTCCCTTAGTTATTCACGTTACATTTTCAATGTCTATTAGATATTTATAAGAAATGTCTCTATTAAGGTCTAGCTGAGATAGATTTTCCTCAAAACAGCCCATTTTATTAAGGTATTTGCCTCTCATCCCACTTATGAGGGCGTGACACAAGGACATTTTTATGTGGGCCCACCCACAAGCCGAAGCTCATGGGTGGTAGACACAAAAAATGTGTCGATCCCGTCGGCATTCCCTTTCGAGGGGCGCCTCAGGCGCTGAGCAATAAACCCAGCTCTACCCCTTTAAGTCAAGGGGGCAGGTATTGCCCGGGGGGATAGCCCCCTGGGATCGACGCTATTAATTCAAACACACCGATCCAGTGGCCGAAGCACACCGGGCCGCCGCCCCGAAGGACGGATTATTAATGTGTTTAAAATCCTGCGATATGTGTTTTATATCATCAAAAAATAAATATTAACATAGTATATGGTCTGAATTATTTTGCATACCGGCTTTATCAAAACCGTGTTTAATAAATAATTACTTGGGATTATTGATTTCTAATATTATTTTTATTCTCAAACGTATTATAAACAATCTATAAACAATAATAACCCATAGCTGAGGGGATACGTTTTCTTAATTTTCCAAAGGGAATTAATCATTAATTGAACCTAATAGCGCGATAGGAGATCGAACTCGTTTACTACGGTGTCGCAGTCCAGCACGTTAGCTATGACGCAATGCTGATACTGTTTCTATCGGGAAAAATTATTAAGTATTCTTATAATTCTTTCATACTCGATAATATGGAATTTATATATTTTATATTCTCAGAGGGGTAGTACCTGTTAGGGTCCCATCTATAGGTTAGAGAGAAAAATGAGTTTAGAAAAATCTGTTTAAAAAAATGTATTTACATCAAGAATGAATAAATAAAACAAACGTCTTCGACATGAAATGATCCTTGAAGGGTTGGCATGCCGTAAAATCCAGCCAACCAACATTTCATTGCTTAAAGTTGTAACTTGAAGTGTTTGTATCATTCAATTCGATTTTCAGACAATTGTGCTCATTAGTATTATCTGCGTTATTCGGACTCTTGTCCCCATCTTCATTGTTATTTGTACAACGTTTCGGCCGATATGCCCCCCGGCCTTCTTCAGGTATTTCTTGTCGGACTCGGGAACGTTCTGAATACCTGAAGAAGGCCGGAGGGCATATCGGCCGAAACGTTGTACAAATAACTATGAAGATGGGGACAATAGTCAGAATAACGCAGATAATACTAATCTTCAAGCCTCATCTCAAACATTCAGAGAAATTGTGCTCGTGTTTATAGTTTCTGACACATCGTTTTAGCCGACATATCCTCTATTTTTAGAAAGTTGGATTTTCAAACGTAATATTAATATGTGCATATTTATCGAACATCTCTGCTACGATCAGAATGTGTCGATTTCTTAGCAAATAACAGGGGGGTTTGTGTGTGTGTTAGAGAGAGAGAGAGAGAGAGAGAGAGAGAGAGAGAGAGAGAGAGAGAGAGAGAGAGAGAGAGAGTTTGAATTCAGTGTTTTCCATCTCCTATTTTATATTGAAATCAATTAGAATAAAGTAAAAATAAGTGTAATTTTTTGAATTCGTATTTAATTTCATTAGTCTTTATAATTCAATGTAATATTCAATTATATTAAAATTTAAATAATTGTGCCCGGAGGGAACATATTTTAGCTAGTTGTATAAATTCACAATTCAACACTGGTGCCACTGAACTAATTAGTGAATATACTTTGTAGCATACGCTGCTTTCTGCGGGGTTTTCTGGGATGTCAATCAACGACAGTACACTTATTGACACAACAATATCGCTTACTGCACCTTTCCTGGGCAAGAGAGGTGATTCCCAGTGGTGTAGTGGCTAACGTGCTCGATTGTGACATTGTGGCAAGCGGGTTCGAACTCCAGTCAGTGCTATTATATTCACTTTAGAACTACCATTGGGGATGTTATTAATTCACTCTTTCCACCGGCAATGGGTTAAATCGGTGTTTTTCAAATTTGTTTTATTGTGATCCAGAGTCAGGGTAAACATTTGAGTTGCGACTCGGCTCTCTTAAGCAGTGGTTTTCCCACGTATCTTACTGCGACATACAGTCGGGAAAACAATTTAAATTGCGACTCATTGTACCTAAGTCTACTTCGAACATCATTAGATACCCTAAAAGAAAAAAAGTTTCACACCAAGAAAGGCAAGAAGCAGGCGATATTCCTCACAGTCACAGATGCAGACTACGCTGATAACCTCGCACTTCTTGCAGATACACCAGCTCAAGCTGAGTCTTACTACATAGCTTGGAGGAGGCAGCAAATAACATCGGCCTCTATATGAACTCTGATAAAACGGTGTTCATGAGTTTCGAAAAGAAAGGAGACATATCCACACTCGACGGTAAACCTCTTAAGCCAGATCAATTCACATACCAAGGTAGTAATATCTCATCCACAGAAAGCGATGTTAATACACGTATAGGAAAGGCATGGGCGGCCACAAACAAATTATCAGTCATATGGAAGTCCGATCTCACTGACAAGCTAAAGCGACAATTCTTCCAGGATGTGGTTATATCAGTACTGCCTTATGGCTGCACCTCTTGGACCCTAACGAAGTGCCTTGAGAATAAGCTGGATGGGAGCTGCACAAGAATGCTGCATGCAGTCTTGAAAAAATCGTGGAAGCAGCACCCTACGAGGAAGCAGCTATATGGCCATCCGAGTGGGACGGACTAGGCATACAGGACACTGGTTGAGAAGCAAGGACGAGCTCATAAGCGACGTTCTCCTGTGGAAGCCAACACATGGACATGCTAACGTGGGCCACCCACCAAGGAGCTACATTGACCAACTATGCGAGGATGCTGGTTGCTGCGCAGAAGACTACCCTGGGACAATGAATAATAGGGAAGGTTGGCGATAGATTGTCATGGATATCCGTGCTAATTGCGCGACATGATGATGATGATGATGATGATGATGATGATGATGATGTAATAATAGGAAACTAGCAGGACCTGTGGATATACCACATTATAATAATTTAATTATTACAACATTTGATATGTTTACTTAAGAACTACTGCCAAATATTTCAATATGTAAAAAGTATACTAATCTTGATTTAACTCTCTCTCACTCTTTTTTTTCTTTTTATTCATCTTTGCACCCATTTTATATTTTGTTTATTTCGTATTTTAATGTAAACTATTAATTACTACTGGTGCGATAATAATAATTATAATATAGGAAAAAAATAGAGGGGGAAAATAGAAAATTTAACTCAACAAGTTTCTGTTGAAGGGGGGTGTGTGCAAAAAGAAGCTAGTCCAACGCCTTCTTACAGGCTAAACTTTCTTTTTGTAAACACCGACTTCTTCTTTCTTCTTCTTCTTCTTCTTCTTCTTCTTCTTCTTCTTCTTCTTTCTTCTTCTTCTTTCTTTCTTTCTTCTTCTTCTTCTTTTCTTCTTCTTCTTCTTCTTCTCTTCTTCTGTCGTCGTCGTCGTCGAAATCCTCTAGCAGCAACACTCGTTTCTGCCCTCTCCGCCTCTGGGTGCCTCCCTCCATTTATCCACAGGCTTGCCCCCATCATCCGGGCGTCCGTGCTTTACACGCGGAATTCTCAACTTAATCCCAGTTGCCGGAATTGCCCGCAGCTATCACCCGGGCATCTGGCGCCCACATACGGGACAGTGGCATCTCGACTCCGGTGCCAGCGCCAAAGTGACGTCTTTTCGCATTCTGAAGGACGCGGGATCGATCCTAGGTCAGCCTAGCCCGCTTCCTTCGAGAATACGACAAGTTCTCATGTCCGCCTCTCAACTCGTGTTCTCTGCCACAAAATAATAATAAATAATAATAATAATAATAATAATAATAATAATAATAATAATGGCCCAACAGATGCCTACAAGAAACAAATGTACCCAAATGGAGGACAAAAGGAATAACTACTCTAATCCAGAAAGACCCACAAAAAAGCAACCATCCTTAGCAATTATAGACCAATAACTTGTCTACCCATGAATAAAAGAATAAATAATTGTCTACCACCAATAATTATATATATTAGATAAGCAATTATTGATACTTATTAGTATATTAAAAAGTCGGCGGGGAGGCCTAATGTCGGTATCAGCCAGACAGCGAGGGGGTTATTCCCTTTTCACTAGTACTAGACCAAGGAGATTGTTTTTTTTATAGTCAGAGGTGCAACGCCACACCTACCATCAGCTCTTCACTTTACCACACAGATCCTTGTGTAACTCGTGTGGCGTGTGTGCAAGAGAGAGAGAGAGAGAGAGAGAGAGAGAGAGAGAGAGAGAGAGAGAGAGAGAGAGAGAGAGAGATGTGGAGACATATAGTGAATGAGAGAGTGTGTAGGAAAGATAAAACTGAGGGGGGGAGAGAGGAGATAGTAATAGATTGGCAGACAGGGGATAGAGAGAGGAGATAGAGAGAGAGGAGGAAAGAGAGAGAGAGAGAGAGAGAGAAGAGAGAGAGGAGGAAGGTGGAGACATATAGTAAATGAGAGGGGTGTGTGCGAAAATAAAACTGGGGAGAGAGAGAGATAGAGATAGTAATATATTGCAGACAGACAGACAGCAGGGGGAGAGAGGGAGAGAGAGAGAGAGAGAGAGAGAGAGAGAGAGAGAGAGAAAGAGAAATGGAGACAATGAGAGAGTGTGTAGGAAAGATAAAACTGGGGGAGAGAGATACAGAGAGAGAGAGAGAGAGAGAGAGAGAGAGAGAAGAGAGAGAGAGAGAGAGAGATAGTGGGATCCATATATACATACATACATAAATACATAAAAATAATTTAAGGTCTTTATATTGAATTGCACCTATCATCGAAGGGAGATTAGATTTAAGTTTGAATTAAGTTTAGCGAAATCGTCAAATAAATTGTTTTTTTTGTTGTTGTTATTGAATCTATTCGTCTGACATAAGCGGCCTTTTTTGTTACTTCCAGTTGTTGACTTTTGCAGCAATAAAATTCTTTAAAATTCAAACAGTTCTGTCTCTTCAAAAATGTTCAATTTTTAATTTGTGTAATTTTCTCTTTTACCTTTCATCATTTTTGATTTTTCGCCCATTAAATTAGAAGCCCAAAAAAAAAAAAAAAAAAAAAAAAAAAAAGAAAAAAAAAAAAAGAAAAAGAAAAAAAAACAGTTTCAAGATGAAAACGAGGCTGTCATCTAATTTCAGTCACAGTCACTGGTGGTTTAAATAAAAGCCTCGAACCAAAAGAAAAACAAACAAAACTTCATTAATCATTGTCTCTTTGTTTACGATTAATTTTGAAATGGACTTAAATCATGAAATGAGAATTGGGGGGGGGGGGGAGCCTGTTTATTGGTTAAGGTAGCTGCGTTTTCTTCCATCAGTTATCATTAACAGGTACCTGGAATTGTAGGTAATCCTTAACTTTTTCCTCGTAAATTAAAAATAAACTGAACCCTCATTTCATGTCCGTGTTTTTGCAATAAATGTTTTATTTTTCTTGCACCCATTATTTTACAATACTAAATATATTTCCTTTATTCTTTATTCTTTAACAAATAAAGAAAATATATTTAGTATTGTAAAATAACGGGTGCAAGAAAAATAAAACATTTATTGCAAAAACACGGAATTATATAAGGGTTCAGTTTATTTTATGGTAGGAATTTACGAGGAAAAAGTTAAAGATTACCGAATTGTAATGCTACTGGGGTTGGTTATCTATATGGTAATACTCGTGTTCCTTAAAAGTACTTCATGCTGTAGCTTCTAGGCCCACGCAGTTGGTCTGGCCATGTCAATCTTCATCCTGTCGGTTCTACGTCCACGCAAGAGGCCCCAAGCAACCTCTCCCTTCTGTTAATTATAACCCAACGCAAAAGACCCTAGTAAACGTAATATTCCTTCCGTTGGTTCTAAGCCCACGCAAGAGGCCCTAGCCGACGTCATCTTTCTTCTGTTGATGACGTCACTAACTACATTTGACAAGAAACCTACAGAGTAATTATAATTTTTTTAAATTGTGAAAAATTGTCAAATAAATAGATAAATCTTTTAAAAGGTGTTATCTTTGGCAAATAACAAACTCAGATTCTTCAATAAATATAAACAATACAATTAATACCCCCCTCTCTCTCACCTCTCTCTTTCTCTCCCCTCTCTCTCTTTCTCTCTCTCTCTCTCCCTCTCTCCCTCTCTCTCTAATACACCGTTTTTAGTGTATGTGCGGTTGATTAATTGTTTTCGACACATACAATGACGTTTTATGTAACACCCACTTTAATGTCTCTCTCTCTCTCTCTCTCTCTCTCTCCCTCTCCCTCTCTCTCTCTCTCTCTCTCTCCTCTTTATTTCTCTCCCAATGAAGATTCAACACCCGCTCTAATGTTACTCTCTCTTATTCTCTGGGTATATAACTTCACCATATATATATATATAAGGTGTGACAAAAAAGAATCGAGATTTTTTGGACTTCTTGACACACCTTGTATTCTGAAAAAAATTAACGTTCCCTTCATTCTTCATTTCTATCTTGGTAAATACAGCTTTAAACTTGTGCTTTTTGATACACTTTGTATTCTGAAAAATATTAATGAATAGAACGTTATTTTTCAAGAATAAAAGGTGTACCAAAAATTACCAAAAATCTCGATACTTTTTCGACACAACACCATATCTTGATTAATCCAGTGGATTTAACCCTGAAGATCCTTATGGTGAAACACGAGTAGGTTATTGCTTGTACCTGTATTACAATAAAATTGCTCTACTAACGTATTGAGCACTTTTTATTTGTTATATTGCTGCCTTACCTTTGTGAATTTTGCATCAACTAACCATTGTGACCATCTTCACCGGTAAGTCACCTTTTCCAAAATAACACACACACACACACACACACACACACACACACACACATATATATATATATATATATATATATATATATATATATATATATATATATATATTAAATATGATATATCCAGAGCCAATGATCTATTATACTATCCAAAAGATGAATTTATTTTTAGATGGTAAAGTTGACGTTGAACATTTCTTTTTCGTTTTTTGTTTTTGCTATAATAGATCACTGACTCTTGTAAACATTACTTATATATATATATATATATATATATATATATATATATATATATATATATATATATATAAGTATAATATATCCAGAGCCAAAGATCTATTATTTCTGTTGTGACACATTCTGTCATTTATGTTTGCTGAGTGTCAGAATATCATCTCAAGAAATGAAATGATTTTTGTCATTCGAGGCTTTCATATTTTTTTTTCTTAATTAGACCGAATCTATTTTCTCTTTTCGTTGCTTTTCTATTGACGGATGAATGATCTTGATTGACAAGGAGATTCCCTGGGTATATAGTTTCACCATTACCCATTTACACAGACACAAATATGTATACACGCACGTACACACGCACACACAACACACGCACACACACACACACACACACACACAAATCTCTCTCTCTTTCTCTCTCTCTTTTTTCTCTCTTTCTCTCTTTCTATATATATATATATATATATATGTGTGTGTGTGTGTGTGTGTGTTGAAAGGTAGAAAAACACGGGATGTTGTAGAAAATGGATGTTTATTGTAGGTAGTGATGTCGATGTTGTAACGTTTCGGTCTGTTGGACCATCTTCAGGACTTTAGAATAGAGTTCTTGCTTCTCTGGTGAACATTTTGATACTGGTGAATTAGGAGGTGCGTGAATAAGGGAGAGGTGTCAGTTGTTGGTGTTAGCAGAGGTTGGTAGTAGGAGATTTTCCTTTTTCTCTCAGATAGGGAGTGTATCAATGGGGTTCTGATAATGATGCCACAGGTGTTAGGTGTTTGGGAGTGGGTGGTCTTATAGACTGGGTTTGAAGATGTAGTGATTCATGTGTATATGGTGATGGCATAAGGATCGGTTTTGAGTGTGTGTGCGTGTGTAAATCAATTTATTATTTAATTTCGTCTCATCTTGTCTTATTGTCTGTTATTGTTTGTGAAGGCGATTTCTTTTGTGGGGGGGAATGGGGAAATATATGGGCAAGCTGGATTTACAATTAACATTTGTGTGTTGCTTATGTTTCAGGCTTGGAATATTTGTCTAAATTTTTGGTTGTGGATGTTTGAGAGGGGAGTGATAGTAAGATTTGTTATAAGTGTATGTGAGTGTGTATTATTATTATTATTATTATTATTATTATTATTATTATTATTATTATTATTATTATTATTATCTCCTTTTGAGTTTTCACATCAGTGTTAGCTGATGGTCTTTCACTGGAGTCTGAGTGACAGCAAGTCTCCTCAGGTCTCCAGGACTCTTCTAGGTATTCTGGCAGATTGCAGCAGTGCAGTGTTCTGAATGGTTTCAATCCTTCCTCTGATTTCCAAACTTTCCAAACCCTTTTCCAATCCTTTTGGGACCGTTCCAAGTGCACCAACTACAATTGGTATAACTTTCACTTTCATATTCCATAACCTTTTCAGTTCTCTGGCAAGGTCCAGATATTTGTCCATTTTTTTCATTTTCCTTCAGCTTTACCCTGTGATCTGCTGGAACTGCAAAATCCACCAGTTGACAAGTTCTTTCTTTTTTGTTAATCAACACTAGGTCTGGTCTTCTTGCTGGGATAAGGTGATCCGTTTTTATTTCAAAGTCCCAGAGAATTTTATGTGTTTCGTTCTCAAGAACAGATTCTGGTTTATGCATATACCATTTTGTTGTATGGTCAAAATTACATTTTTGCATAATTGCCAGTGGATCACCTTCCCAACCCAGTCGTGTCTAATTTTGTATTCTCGTTGTGCTAGTTTGTTACATTCGCAGAGTATATGGTTTACAGTCTATTACCGCAAAGTCTACATTTACTATTTTGTTAGGTCTTATCAATTTTCGCTTTGATATAGTTTGTCCATTATGTTCACTCCTTTTGAGTTTTCTCACCAGTGTTAGCTGATGGTCTTTCACTGGAGTCTGAGTGACAGCAAGTCTCCTCAGGTCTCCAGGACTCTTCTGAGTATTCTGGCAGATTGCAGCAGTGCAGTGTTCTGAATGGTTTCAATCCTTCCTTTGATATCCAAACTTTCCAAACCCTTTTCTAATCCTTTTGGGACCGTTCCAAGTGCACCAACCACAATTGGTATCACTTTCACTTTCATGTTTCATAACTTTTTCAGTTCTCTGCCAAGGTCAGTATTATTATTATTATTATTATTATTATTATTATTATTATTATTATTATATATCCATATATATATATATATATATATATATATATATATATATATATATATATATATATATATATATCAGAGTATGATTTTTCTGTTTGTGTATATAGTTTTTGCCCTGTGCCTTCCAGGATCAGAGTGTAGTATCTGTACACGTGTAAATCTAATTGGGTGTATTACAAAATATCAATTTTAATAATTAAAATATTCTATTCAAAGAATTTGAGATTTAGAATTTTTATTCTTGCACAAAGTTCACTGTTATCTTAAAATATACGGGGAAAAACATTACAGCTATCTGGCCTCCTCTAAATTCAAATGAAGGTAAATAATTGATATTTTTAAAATTAATTTACAGCTTAATTTTAAGAATGTTGTCATAGAAATCTCTGCGATACCAATTCTGTGAAACTGCAGTAACATTTTGAAGAATATTAATAAGCCGACGAGGTAGCAGTAGGAAGATAAGTTTTGTTGAATTGAACAGACAATTCCTGTCTGACACGTCTTTCATTGATCCTTTCCAATCTTCGGGCCATCCTTCTGGTGTCAGGGTGGAACTGGTATAACAGTCCACCGAAGGTTTCAACACTAGCGCTTTCGGCAATACACTTTGCCATCCTCAGGTGGGAAACGATGGAATAGTTTTCACGTCTCGTTTTCAACGAGAACGAGTAGTAGCAAGGAATTAGTGGGAGGTAATATCAATTGGTAGTGGGAGGTTTTTGGAATGGTAGTAGTTTGAACAAAGCGGTGATGATTTTTTTTTGGGGGGGCACAGGTTGTGATAAGGGGAGGGGGAATAATGGAAGTAATGTAGGCAGAAAATTATAAGCATTTTAGGATATGTTGACTTACTTCAAAGTTTATTTTGTTTAGGGTAGTTTTTTGTTTGTTTTATATATAAAGCTTCAATTATTTGAAGTTTTTGTTTGTTTTTTTTTCTCTATGTAGTGTGTGTGTATTTTCAGTCAATGAAAGACTTGTCAGACAGGAATTGTCTATTCAATTCAATAAAACTTGTATAAAAGAAAAAATGCTGCCAAAATACACTTATACGTATTTTTTGTTTTTCTTTGAAAAAAGGGAAAAATGCTTAATGAATTAAAACCGATTGTTGATAGAAAGAAAAGAAATAATTGAGAGAAATCCTTTACAAAGATTAAATGTTGCTTAACTGTCCTTTTCCACCTCCCTCCCCCGTTACGCAGATACCAGCTTGTTGAAATCCTTGAAAGAGGGACAGATCTAATATATATATATATATATATATATATATATATATATATATATATATATATATATATTTGGGCACTATTCTTTCATTTATACATGTGGAATTAAACAAAGGGCAAGTCTCCTGTTTAACGATTTTATTGATGATCTTTTCAAGTTTTTCTGGACAACTTTTTAAAATATTTGGATGGAATTCGTGGATTAGTCCACCGAAGTTCATATCCACGCGGTTGATAAAGGTTGGATCTGCATAAAAGATGTGAACACATAAAATATAAGCCTCGTGTTTTTTCTGAGTTAACTAATGGCAACCCTGGTGACACTATGTCATACCAGCATCTTAAAGTCAGACCAGCATCTTACAGACTACAGAACCAGAAGAAATGAAGATAGCAGATCAGACCTGTTAGAAGAAATGTCTCAAATATACAAGAAACAGACTGCAGCAGTAAGGTACAAGTCAGCTACTTGAGATACTCCAAGAAAGTAAGAAAAAACTTAAATATGCGGGAGACATATGGACAATTCCATGTCAAAGCATCCAGAAAAAAGTAAAATTGTCACCCAACCCCTTCAATTTTTCTGAATTTTTTTTCCAGCTGCGGACTATGTTAAAGTTAGACAATCCCCAAAATTTGAGTTTCCAGTTCAAAAAATTGGCGGGGTTATGTCGACTTTTAGCTCTCCAAATTTGGTGAGGTTGGCGAAAAATGATGACTTTTGTAATCTATTTTTGTCTGTAAATTGAGTTCTAGAGCTTCCCTACTCCTAAAAATTGGTTTTTATATATATATATTCTATCTTCTTCAAGAAAAGAAAAAATTGATGTCTTTAAAGATGTAAAATGAATGTGTTGAGCCACTGTTCAATATTTGAATCTTTCAATTTATCGAAATCATTTTCCTCCTTTTAAATCCGTTTCATTGTCTTTTTAAATGTCTTATATCTGTTGAAAGATCAACACGACGTGTGTCAGTCAATTGAAACGATCATTGTGTTGGATTCAAATTCAAAAGATTTAGCGAATCATCACTTGAAAATTTTCATGTCGTCTACCGCTCAGCTTTCTTCGCCAAATCAATTTCATTTTTCTTTAAATTTTGCAAAGTATTCACGACACGTACTGTTTCCATCTGACATATTTCCACTTTCCTTCACCAATCATACTTTTTCACTGCTGCTGTTGCTCTCGTCATGTTCAAAGTTGAAAAGAAACAACATGCAGTTTTGCACGTCTATCTTTTCTATTGCATTTTCTTTTTCTTTTTCGCTCAACATAGAATAATGTTTGTCAAAAACGAGCGTGCTGGGAAATTTTGCAGAAACCTAATAGACATACATATGAACACTCTGAGATAGATAGATAGATAGATAGATTTGAATAGACTTCGAAAGAAAGAAGAAAAGAAAGAAAGAAAAAAAGAAAGAAAGAAAGTAAAAGTAGTCCATAAGTTTAAATGATATTTTTATAGTTTTTGTATAATATTCTTTCAACACAGAAAAAAGTTTTTCTAAAATGTGAGTGCTGGAAAATTTATATAAAATTAGAGCACACAAACGTACACACACACACATGCGCGCGCGCACACACAAACACACACACACACACACACACACACACACACAACTGACAGAGATACATAGATAGATAGATAGATAGATAAGGAAATGACTGAAAAAGAAAGAAAGAATATTTGGTAGGTTTAACTATCGTTTCCATTACATTTTGTTTTCTAAAACGAGGATGCTGGGAATTTTTTATGCGACTAATACGCACAAACACACACATACACACATAAACACGCGCACACATACTAACAAAAATCGATCGAATTTGCGCAGTAAATTAAATGTCAGGTGGTGGCAACATGTTTCAAACAGGACCATCCTGAAGAGAACTGGACTCCCTGCCACTTAAACAGACTTGGGGATGACAGACTACCAAAGCAGATTCTATACTCTCAACTGAGAGAGGGATCACGTAGAATCGGTAGACCAAAGCTCAGGTACAAAGACAACATCAAAAGAAACCTGAAGGACTTGAATATCCCCATAGGCAGTTGGCAAGACGCAAGCAGAGACCAATTGAAATTGGAGGAAAATGATTCGCGTGGTGTCATCATCAGATACGATGGCAGCAAGTAGTAGTAGTAGTAGTAGTAGTAGTAGTAGGAGAGAGAGAGAGAGAGAGAGAGAAGAGAGAGAGAGAGAGAGAGAGAGAGAGAGGGGGGGTTGAGTGTTGGCTGAAAAGTTCATACTATGGTGTCATAATTTAATCTAGCTTAATTTTTAACCAATGTGATTCAATAACTGCAATGCCGATGCGTGGACCGAAAGGGTGAACTATGTTGAAAAATATAGTAGGTTTTATGTAAGAAATCATTAGGACAAAAACGACACAGTTCATGATTTTCTGTCATTGTAATACATAAGTCCAATGGTTTAACCATTCCTATCATAAAATTATGAAATTCACGTAACGGAAAAGTTTACTTAAAGAGTTTCAAATGTTCCACACCATTTCAAAACGTTCGTGGATCATCATCAGAATTCACTTGAGATATTTCCATCACTGTAGGAAATGTTATGAACTATCACTGTATTGTTATTCAGCAATTATATCCTTTTCCAAATACTAAATAATATTTTCTCTTTGATTTAACTGCAGTATGTCCGAAATAAAAAATATAATAAAAAACTATTGAATTTGATTTAGAGACAACATAGTATTAAGTAAAATTAAATATGGACAGTCTATTGACTTTAGAATAGAGAGATATACAGACTCATACATACATAGCATAGCAATAGCATAATCTTTACAGGTCATTGCTGTCCCTCACAATCCCACAACTCCACCACCAGAACCCTTCCTTGCATGAGCCCTCAAATGACTCATCAAACCTGCTGCAGATCCACAAAGTTTGATGCAAATATGACATTGAAAAGACTTCCTTCCCGTTGAATGAGATGATTCAGATGATAAAATTGATGCTTATGCACCACCATATGTCTCACCATATGTCTCTTAAGACCAGAAGCCGACTTACAGACCTTGCCACAGATAGCACAAGACATATTGTTTGCTCCTGGAATCTGCGTGGATTGACCCAGGTGAGACTTCCTATGATTGACATAGCCAACCTTAGAAAGCAAAACTCGACCACATGTCAGACATTTCCAACCCTCCGTGTTCTCTCCAATATGACAGGTGTATCCCTTTCGAAGTTGACGCTTGAGGTTTTCATGCACGATTCTTTCACTCTCAAACTGGTACAGCCATCATCCACATGAACTCTCCAGTCAGTTCTCTCCATACATACATACATACATATATACTGAAAGGGCGATATAGGATCAGATTGAGTTAGGCAGATACGATCAGACTGAGATAGATCGAATCTGTTGGAGACGAGAAAAAAAAGCAGAGACGAACTGGAAGATCACGAAAATTCGTGACGTCGGAACAAACATGTCTAAGATCATTGGCGGGAAAAATTGTTGAGTAGGCAGAAATGATCGCCATGTCAGCTAGGTCAGACGCATTCACCGACTGCACCTCTGCAGAGGGACACTTATTGGCCAGGGGGGGGGGCGACCCGTGACGCTTAAGGATGGAATATTGTTTGATGTACAGTCTATGACTTGCGACACTCCGTTTTGGCCCTTACTTAGGCTAGATGGTCATGTCAATCCCTAGCACCTATATGATAATCACCATTTCGGTCACCACTTTGGCCCTATCTTGGGCTAGACGGGCGGTCGGAGAGGCCCCCTCCGATCAATCGGTTGGTCATGTCAAGCCCTAGCACCTATATGATTTTCCCAACCCTATTGCCCTTATGGCAAGCCCCAACCCCTTTTTATCATATGGGTGCTAGAAGGCGATGGCAGCGGGTCTACATGTCCTGGGAATGACGTTAAACTCTATCTGATAGTGAGGTTCCAGTTTTGGAGGTTTGGGGAATGTGGAGCACCCCTTCATCACCATTGCTCCCTGGTCCACTCTGACCCGGAGTGGTAGTACCTGTTAGGGTCCCATCTATGGGTTAATAGAAAAATGTATTTATAAAAAAATTGTATTATCCATTAAGTATTGATTTATTTCAAAACTTTATCGACATTAAATGACCCACTGAGGTTGATATGCTGTAAAACAAAACAAACCAAAAAAAACAAAACAAAAAAAAACATTTCGGTCAATGCCTTTTTCTAAGCGCTGTGGCAGTTTTTGTATGCTCATATCACACCAGCTGATAGCCCTGTCATTGCGGAAGCGTTGAACCTCATCGTCGTTAAAAACTCCCGACAACATCTACGGACATTTCTGCCATCCATGCACGACTCCCCATTCACTACCATCAATAGGCGATGAATTTCAATCGGTTTAATGCCTTTTGCATTCTAAAAACCGAATAACTGCGTGAAGTTCACACTTGGCGGAATGTTCAAACTGCAAAATGATGTAAGCATCATTTACAATAAACAATAGACGTTTCTGTGATTTCTAAATATTTTGGAGACCTTACATTAGTAATTACCCTCGTATTCGAATTTCATTATTAAAGTTCTCAGAAAGAGTTAGGAAATAGAAATTGAATATTTATCGAAAGGGTCGGGTTAGCTCAGTCAGTAGAGCGTTCGGCTAGAAACCACAAGGTTCCTAGTTCGATAACGGTCCTCGTCAACTCAGCGTATGAATAGCACAGGAATCTGTGTGGTAAAGTAAGGAGCTGATGGTAGGTGTGGCGTTCCATCTCAGATGCTAAAATAATCTCCTTGGTCTAGCGCTATTGAAAAGGGGATAGACTCCCTCGCTGACTGTCTGATACCGACTTTAGGCCGCCCCGTCGACTTTACTTACTTACTTATATTTGTTATAAAGAAAGCGGTAGAGTGTCCGGCTAGGAAGCACAAGGTTCCTGGTTCGATACCGGCTCTCACGAACTCAGCGTATAAGTAGCACAGAAATATGAGCAGTGAAGTAAGGAGCTGGTGGTAGGTGTTGCACTCCACCTTAGATGCAAAAACAATCTTCTTGGTCTAGCACTAGTGAATGGGGGGTAGACTCCCTCGCTGTCTGGCTGATACCGACTTTAGGTCAGCTCGACGACTTTTTACTTTACGTGCAAAAAGGGAAGAAATAGAGAATGAAGTCTTGTTAAGGAAATAAATAAGACAAACATACACTCACGCCCAAATAGATAGATAGATAGATAGATAGATATATCTTAGCAGCAACACCCATATCTTCGTTTGTATGGAAAAAGTCAGCTTCAAATATATTCAATCTCTGAGTGTAGTCTTTTCCACGCCCTGGAATATCTTACCTATTTAGTTACGTGGAAAACCATTTTTTTTCTTTTCTGTGCCCAGGGCGCAAAATTTCTATGCGCTTCCGATTAAATGTTCTTAATCCAATGCTTTTAACACCTATTGTGTCTTGGTACAATTTAGGGGCCGGGTTAGCTCAGTCGGTAGAGCGTTCGGCTAGAAACCAAAAGGTTCCTCGTTCGATACCGGTCCTCGCCAACTCAGCGTATGAGTAGCACAGGGATATATGCGGTAAAGTAAGGAGCTGATGGTAGGTGTGGCGCTCCACCTCAGATGCCAAAAACAATCTCCTTGGTCTAGCGCTATTGAAAAGGGGATAGACTCCCTCGCTGACTGGCTGATACCGACTTTAGGCCGCCCCGACGACTTTTTTTACTTTACAATTTAGATACTATTTTTAAGAACCGTAACCCTAATATTTACTTGTCTAACTCTGTAACCCTCACATATGTTTCATTTTATTTTATTATTCTAACTAGCAAAGGTATGCGCCCACTGGGCGCAAGTATTTAAGTTTTGATGTAATAAAATATCTTATTATAATGGAGATTGTGTGTTTTTCCGTCTGTAACCGAAACTATATTACTACTTAAGTCATAATTCTCTTAGTTATTTATATCACATTCTCAATGATTTTATTTTTTATTTAAACCTCAATTATTAATAAAATTGTTTTACATTATTAATACTGTTAACCATATCTACATGATATTTACCGCGTACCCCACTTGTACGGGTCAGGCACAAAGTCCCTATTAACGTGGGACCACCCACAAGCCGAAGCTCATGGAGTGGCAGGTGAAAAAATTGCGTCGATCCCGTCGGCATTCCCCCTCAAGGGGGGCGCCTCAGGCACTGGGCAATAAACCCAGCCCTGCCCCTTTAAATCGAGGGGGCAGGTGTTGCCTGGGGGGATGGCCCCCCGGAGATCGACGCCGTTAATTATATCAATGGTCCAGAGGCCGAAGCCACTGTAGACCATATCAAAATACTAATAACATGCAATTATATTTATATATACAACAAAATAGCGGTTTACAGTGTGAATGGGAAGGCTAATTTGCATATTGATATTAAAAATATGTGCTTGGTATTATTGGTTTCTAACTGTTTGGTTTTATTTTAATGAATATAAGCAAATATTTCTTCAATGAATCTTAAATGAAATCCATTAACACGAACAAATAACTGTCATTTTATTCTTTACTTCCTCTTTTAACTAAATACTTAAATTAGAAAAAATAACAATGAAAGACGAGAGTGATGGAAAAGTAAGTTTCAGTTGTTCTATTTTTCGATTATACCCCCCTCTGTTTCAAATCTTTTTATCTGCATGCTTATTTAGTTTCATTAGCCTTTCTAATTTAATATAATATATTATTACATTAAAACTTAAATACTTGCACCCGGAGGGTGCATATATTTGCTAGTTATATTAAATTAGAAAGTCTAAGGAAACTAAATAAGAAAGAATATAACAATTTTACACTTATTTTAATGTGGTGGAGATGTGAGGAACAAAAGAACAAACAGTGTGTAGGATATATTTCGCTAGAGGTTTGAGCTCGGCATCATCAGTCGTTTTAATGAATTATCAGGTTATCATACAAGTGTTTTATAGAAGGGGTAGTGTGGCGGGAGGAGGTGGATAGGAGAGGAGGTCTAGTGGGTGGGTAAGCGTTAGTGAGGAGAAGTTTTGAATGGTCAAGCAGGAATCATTGGAGAGGAAGAGAAGGAAATCAGAAGGGGAGAGAGATAGAGATAGAGAGCAGGGAGAAAGTAGAGAGAGATATTGTAAAAGAAACAGGTTAGGGGCGGAGGTGGGTGGCCTTCTTGGAGAGAAATTTGATCAAAGCAGCAGCAAAAGGGAGTAATACAAATTTTAATGTTATTTTAATTGATTCCCAAATAATACTATATAAAGGATACATTTGAGAATAAGATGATAGTATTAGAAATCAGTAACAGCAAATGATTATTTATTAAACCCAGTTTTGTTAAAATCACTGTGCAAATTATTCCCACCATATACTAAGTAAAACCTTATTCATTAGAAATATAAAACAGATATTTCAGGATTTTAAATGCATTAACAATATGGGCAGTTTTGAGGCAAATCTAACTCTAGACTTTAATAGAGACATAGTTAATGAATAAACTGCTAATTAAGATCAGATAATGACCATTTCATAATAGTTGAGAATATAACTTAAAGAACTAAAGAAATCGTGACGTCAGTGGTGACGTAGTTTCGGGTACAGACAGACAGTTACATAATCTCCAGTATAATGAGATATAGTTATTAGTATCAAACCCTCATCTTGGAAGTCTGAGACGATTTGTATTATTTAGATTAGATTTAAAAAAAAAAATAAAGACGTTGGGGTGGCCTAAAGTCGGTATCAGCCAATCAGAGAGGGAGTCTATCCCCTTTTCCATAGCGCTAGACCAAGGAGATATTTTTTTTGCATCTGAGGTGGAGCGTCACACCTACCATCAGCTCCTTACTTTACTGCACATATCCCTGTGCTACTCATACGCTGAGTTGGCGAGGGCCGGTTTCGAACAAGGAACCTTGTGGTTTCTAGCCGAACGCTCTACCGACTGAGCTAACCCGGTCCTTTAGATTAGATAAGTAATACAAATTATCAAGCCTCAGCTCAAAAATCAAGACTAGTGATTTATTTCATTGTTATAATAAAGAAATTCATAGAAAAATAAATTTATATGAAAGTTCAACGTATTATTTAAATCTTTTCGATGAGGCTTGATAATTTGCGTTATTAAGATTTTTCGGACCGTTATACACATTTCGGCCGATGTGCGCTTCGGTCATCTTTGCTTGTTTATATAACAATAACGATGAGGACAACAATCCAAATAATACAAGGAGATTCCCAAGTTCGACATGAAACATATTAAGAAGTCCGGATGACACATCGGCCGAAACGTTGTTGATATAACAATAAAAATGAGGACAACAGTCCGGAAAATCCCAATAATACTGACCTTATTTTATGCATAGAAGTTAGTGAATTACTTACATTGGACGTTCATATATATATACATTCTGTTGTGTAATTGAGATTTTTTTTGCACACGGTCCTATCGAATATAAATGATTTTCAAACATCTATTCGACCTATATATGAGACCCTAACAGGTACTACCAAACCGGATCAGTGTGGACCGGGAAGTAAAGACAGAATGACTTCGCACTCCCCAAATCTTAAAAACTGGAGCCTAACATCAGATACATTTTAATATCATATCCAGGACTACGCCCTTTTTTTTTGGGGGGGGGGGTGTATTACCCCTCTGAAGCGGATACAAACAGCGTATTTTAAGGCGGCAAATGAATCACTATAAATTTATGATTGAAAGTAGCAAATTCACTAAAAAGTACAAAAGTAGACACGAATGGGCAGCAACGGTTATTTGCTAAGAACTATGCAAATAACTTGAAAATATAGACAAATATCATAAGCACCAATTAGAACAAAAATCTCTGGAATATCACAACGATGCTTTTACCTATTATTTAGCTTGGTCCCAAATTCTTTTATTAGAATTCCGAGAAGTGAATGAGCTATTGAAAAAACAAACAAACAAGAAACACCAACATACTGAGGAGAGTGCTGGAGGTCTGGAGCGACTTGCTGTCAGTTGATCCATGGTGAAATCTACTATATGTATTTCTGTTGTGATGAGATGTAATAATAGTAATGCATATTATAATAATCCGTAGAGGCCAGACTAGTGATAAAGGATTTGATGTAGCGGCTGTTGGCATTTAACGGGAATGATGGAATAGACTTTAACACATATGTTTACGCCTTGGGGGGAATGCATTGTGACGGAGACTTCTGCGGTTTTTATGAATTCAAATTTACGTTGTCTGGGCGCCAACGGGCTATGGATTCAAAGGGATAATGGCTACAAAAGTAGCATTTAAATGAATAATAATAATAATAATAATAATAATAATAATAATAATAATAATAATAATAATAATAATAATAATAATAATAATAATAATAATAATAATAAACTTCATTAAAAAAGCCATGGAAAATTGGCGAGTTCAATTAAAAGCTGGAAAACAATCCCTGGCAGACGTAAAAATCCAAAGAGGTATCTTCCAAGGAGACTCGTTATCACCACTACTCTTTATTATAGCAATGATGCCGCTTAATCATATACTTAAAAAATGTACAGGGGGATATAAATTCACTAACTCACAAGAAAAGATAAACCACCTTATGTACATGGATGACATAATTTTTTTGCAAAAAATGAAAAAGAATTGGAGATCCTAATACAAACTATTAGAATATATAGCCAAGTTATAGGAATGGAATTTGGAATTGAAAAATGTGCTATGCTAGTAATGAAACAGGGTGAAAGAAAACTAATGAATGGAATACAACTGCCAAATCAGGACACTATAAAATCACTTGATGAAAATGAAAGTTACAAATACTTAGGAATTTTAGAAGCGGACAATATTAAGCAAACAGAAATGAAAGGAAAAGTTAAAAAAGAATATCTCAGGAGAACTAGAAAACTTCTAGAAACCAAACTTAACTGCAGAAATCTGATCAAAGGAATCAATACCTAGGCCGTCCCCATTATAAGATACTCAGGACCATTCTTAAAATGGACAAAAGAAGAACTCAGACAGATTGACCAAAGAACGAGAAAGTTAATGACCATTCACAAGGCTCTTCGCCCTAGAGACGATAGAAATAGATTATATGTGTCAAGAAAGGAATAGGAAGAGGTCTTGCCAACATAGAGGACTGCGTAGAAACCACTATTCAACAACTTGAAGATTACACAAGAAATAGCAAAGACAAATTACTTATGGTGGCCAACAATAGTAGAGGCGACCGATGGACAAACAGAAAAACAACAAAGACTAGAAAACAAAAATAGAAAGAAAAACAATTATATGGACACTTCAAACGACAAATTAAAGAGGTTGCCCATGAAAAGACTTGGACATGGTTAAGAAAAGGAAACCTCAAAATAGAAACTGAATCACTTATAATTGCTGCACAAAATAATGCCATAAGGACGAACTATATCAAAGCGAAAATTGATAAGACCCAACAAAATAGTAAATGCAAACTTTGCGGTAATAGAGATGAGACTGTAAACCATATACTCTGCGAATGTAGCAAACTAGCACAACGAGAATAAAAAACTAGACACGACTGGGTTGGGAAGGTGATCCACTGGGAGTTATGCAAAAAATGTAATTTTGACTATACAACAAAATGGTATATGCATAAACCAGAATCTGTTCTTGAGAACGAAACACAAAATTCTCTGGGACTTTGAAATAAAAACGGATTGCCGTATCCCAGCAAGAAGACCAGACCTAGTGTTGATAAACAAAAAAGAACTTGTTAACTGGTAGATTTTGCAGTTCCAGCAGATCACAGGGTGAAGCTAAAGGAAAATAAAAAAATGGACAAATATCTGGATCTTGCCAGAGAACTGAAAAAGTTATGGAACATGAAAGTGAAAATGATACCAATTGTAGTTGGTGCACTTGGAACAGTCCGAAAAGGATTGGAAAGTTTGGATATCAGAGGAAGGATTGAAACCATTCAGAACACTGCACTGCTGCAATCTGCCAGAATACTCAGAAGAGTCCTGGAGACCTGAGGAGACTTGCTGTCACTCAGACTCCAGTGAAAGACCATCAGCTAATGCGGATATGAAAACTCAAAAGGAGTAAATAATAATAATAATAATAATCTTATTATAATGGAGATTGTGTGTCTCTAACCAAAACTATATTACTACTCAAGTCACAATTCCCTTAGTTATTTGCGTCACATTCTCCATGATTTTATTATTTAAACCTCAATAACTGATACGATTGTTTTAATTTATTAAAAGGTGGAGCGCCACACCTACTGCCAGCTCTCACTTTACCGCACAGATCCCTGTGCTACTCATACGCTGAGTTGGCGAGGGCCGGTATCGAACCAAGAACCTTGTGATTCCTAGTTGAACACTCTACCGACTGAGCTAAACAAATAAATGAATAATTTATCAGTCAAGAGTGGTTCCCCTTTGTTTATGTTAGACTTATAGGAAATAATCAATTTATTTATTTATCTGCATTATAACTAGTTTAATTAGCCTTTCTAATGTAATTTTTTTTTACATTAAAACTTAAACACTTGCTCGCCCTGTCGGCTGGGGCGTTAGAATGCACCTACTGCACCTCTGAAGAGTGGTAAGATTCCCCCCAATGGGGCCACCTGTTGGCCGTGGGTGGCGACCCGTGATGCTTAAGGATAGAACCCAGGTGGATGAGAAGTTCATGACTTGCAATACTCCACTTTGGCCCTATCTTGGGCTAGACGGGCGGTCATGTCAAGCCCTAGCACCTATATGAGTTTCCAACCCTATTGCCCTTATGGTAAGCCCCAACCCCCTTTTATCATATGGGTGCTAGAAGGTGGTGACTGAGGGTCTACATGTCCTGGGAATGACGTTAAACTCTATCTGATGGTGAGGTTCCAGTTTTGGAGGTTTAGGGAATGTGGAGCACCCCTTCATCACCATTGCTCCTTGGTCCACTCTGACCCGGAGTGGTAGTACCTGTTAGGGTCCCTTCTATGGGTTAAATAGAAAAAGATGAGTTTATAAACAAAATTGTATTATCCATTAAGAATTGATTTATTTCACAACTTTGTCGGCATTAGATGACCCATCAAGATTGATATGCCGTAAAACAAAACAAACCATACCAAACCATTAAATACTTGCAACCTGCGAAGGTTCCTTATATTTGCTAGTAAGAATAAAATATTTTGCACGAAATAACCCTTATAATTTAAAGTAGAAACGAGAGAAAATTATTTTTGAACGTAAAGTTCTGTTCCTTCCCACAATAACCAAAACTATAACCCTAAACCCTAAACCCTAAATCTAACCCTGTCTTCTTTTTTCCTAGTAGATTAATAAATAAATAATTCCTCAGTCAAGAGTGGTTCCCCTTTGTTTATGTTAGACTTCTAGGAAATAACCAATTTATTTATTTATCTGCATTATAATTGGTTTGATTCGCCTTTCTAATGTAATTTTTTTTACATTAAAACTTAAATACTTGCACCCGGCGGAAGGTGCATATATTTGCTAGTAACTATATAACCCTTATAATCTAAAGTGGAAACGAGAGAAAATTATTTTTGAACGGAAAGTTCTGCTCCTTTCTCCCAATTCTGTTTTGACTGCTAATCCGTCCTCTCGACCGATTGACGGTGAACGATAGGCGTCAGTGATCGGGCTTAATTGATTTGTATTGGCAGATATTTGAAAGGTATCCCGGGATGGAAATCATCCAATTTCTGGAACGCGTCTTGGATTATTTCCAATTCCATTGCTCGAGTGAGGGCAGCAAGTGCCCTCGGCACGGGGGCGTGGCTCGATTTCCTCACGTTAGGACATTTCTTTTTTTTTTCTTTTTTTTTTTTTACTTTTAACTTAAGATCGAAACCGGATAGTTGAAAGTACTAATTAAGTTATCAACAAAAGTTATCTGTGCCCCTTGCTTTATTGCAATCAGTCTAATGGCGCCTGTTTTAATGGCTGTTTAGGTCAAAGGTCAGTATATGTACATATATATACATACATACATACACACATATCTATACATACACACTTATGCAACTGGATGAGTTAAAATGATAGGCAATTGATTTAGCTGACGTCGAAAGAGAATGAGCATGTTTATATAAAGACGTGTATAGTGATATTGAAGTCATTTGAAGAACTGCCAATTTTACAAGCATGTGATGGCTACTAGGTGACTAATATATATATATATATATATATATATATATATATATATATATATGCGTGTGTGTGTACTTATATATATATATATATATATATATATATATATATATACAATCAAATATTAGATATTATGGATTTAATATCTCGTTACTATTAGTTCCATGCTTACTGCAATCATCTGTCTCGTCTGATGATTGCAGTAAGCAGGAAACTGCCTGTGCATATTATTAGTTTGTTAGATTTTTGATATTTGATAGGTCGTGTGTGTGAGTGTGTGTGATTGTAGTTTACTTTCTGTTGTGGTGTGTTTGTTTATGTGTGTGTGTGTGTGTGTTGTGTGTGTTCTGGTGTGTTTTTTTTCTGAGAATGTCTATGTGTGTGTGTGTGTATGTATGTAAGTGTGTCTCTGTTGATGATTGTGTTGGTGTGTTGTATTTTGGAGTGATTTTTTATAATAAAATTGATGCGTATGTACATGCAGATACATCACATAGTGTGTGTATCCTATTATGTACATCATATATGGTTGTGTAGTAAAGTTATTGTTGTGTGTGTGTGTGTGTGTGTGTATGTGTATGTATGTGCTTAATTTCGGTTTAGTTGTAGTTTATATTTGAGGTGTTTTTTCTTTAATTACGAGTATAGTCATCGGTTTGGTATATTGGCTTCACCTTAAAATTACCATTGCTACATTCAAAGAGATGGTTTGATACATAAAGTTTTCTGTTATTAGCTAGTCTAATGTTGCTCTTGTGTAATGAAATCCTTTTATATAATGATGATGTGCACTCGATATATATTTTTTGCAGTTAATGCATTCTATTACGAAAATTACATTCCTTGAGGTGCAGTCACGGTCTCTATTTATTTTGAATATCGTGTAGCTTTTTTTTTTGAAAGTATAGGATGTTCCTTCTATAATTACATTGCACACTCCACATCTTTTGTTTCTGCATTTTGAAACCCAGTGTGTTTCCCAAATTTGGACGAGGTTAATATTTGAGATTTTTTGTTTATCTTTGGCGCATAAATATTTTTGTTGTATTTGATATGTTCTTAGTTTCATATATATATATATATATATATATATATATATATATATATATATATATGCTTGAATGCAATTACAATGCGCATATCGCATAAAATTCGATGATTATAGAAGATAATAATGACAAGTGAATTTCGCAAAGAATTACTCGGTGTGTAGAATACCATACAGACTGTTTCAACTTTATTAAGTCTCATCAGCGATATATACTAACGATTTCCCTCCGACAGAAATCGAAACCGGGACTTCAGCAGGATAGTCAGAAACTATACAGCTTCAGCCACGGTACAGCACGGAGAAATTCCTGGGAAATTAACCTGTCAATGATACTGAGACGTCTCTACCATATGAGGGGGCGCTGAGTGAACAATAACAAACTCGGGCTTTAAGCTCTTCGGCGAAGGAAATAAGATTTTTGGATGTTTGTTTATTTTAGAAGCATTGTTGATTAAAGTATATATATTAATATTTATATTTTTGCTTGAAGGCAGTTACAATGCGTATATCGCATAAAATTCGATAATTATAGAAGATAATAATGACAAGTAAATTTTGCAAAGAATTACTCGGTGTGTAGAATATCGTACAGACTGTTTCAACTTTATTAAGTCTCATCAGCGATATGAAATTATGAACATATTAAATATTACCTTCTATAATTTTAAATAATTTATTTTATTACATAATATATATTTTAATTTAAGATATCACAAACAAACACCTTCACTAGTTAACTGTGTTCATATTTTTACTTTGTTCCAAAAGAAATACGTCCAAGGTGGACACTTTCATGGTAACAATTTAAATAATATAATATACTATAATAACTATATTAATCTTTATATAGTTAATTCTTTAAAACGTAACGCCCTCTTAAAATTACGGTCAGTCTAGAGCTGTTAATATAAGGAAAAATAACACTTTGTCATTTACAATTTAAATATTTAATTTATTATATTTAATCTATTTGAAATTTAAAAATACACAAAATATAGTCTTCTAAAATTATTCATCAATCTTTCTATTATATAATTAAAGATAATCTTTTTATTTATTTACTGATCTATCTAATTAATTTAATATAACTTATTTTATTTAACAACTGAAAAAAAACCTAAGTAAATAAATTTTCTATTTGACCGTTTTTATTTTGAATTCGAATAGTTGTAATGTATCAATATTAACAGGAAGTTAACCAGACAAGATTATATATAATATATATATTATATATATATATATATATATATATATATATATATATTCAAACCCATTATCAACAGATATTACAAAGGTAAGAGACGGATTTTATCTTCTCTAATAAATTATAGAATAATTAGATTAACTTGATGCTTCAAAGGAGTCTAATAATAGATGAGAAAAACTTTCTATCAGGGACCCCACTCTCAAAAAGTGTTTTAATACTTTTGAGAGGGGGCCCTTGGAAAGGATTTTTCATTTATCCCCATCATTTCTTACATTTTTATTTCATCCATTCATTCATTTTACCATTAATTTTCAACTATATATATATATATATATATATATATATATATATATATATATACTTTGGCAGAATTTTTTTATTTGTACATGTTGTATTAAACATGATGGACATTTCATGTCTGGAAACTTTCTTTTCTGGAAAAAATCGAGAAGATACACGTCAGACATGAAATGTCCTTCGTTTTTAACACAATATATATATATATATATGTGTGTGTGTGTGTGTGTGTGTGTGGAGAAAAGTGTACAAACACGGGATATTGTACTGGATGGATGTTAATTATAGGTAGTGATGTCGACTTGATAACCTTTCGGTCTATCAGATCTTCTTCAGGACACATGAGTTCTTGTATTGAAGGATGTCGTTCTCATACTGCCGAGAGTCTTGCGGCCAAAACAAAAGATTAAGACAAATCTTCGAGACCAGCGCCATAAGTAACACACCAAATGTTAATTGTAGATCCTCACGCCTAGCCAGAGCTGTCATCAACAGCTACACGGCTAAAAATAACAACACGACACTTAGTAAAAGGAACTAAATAATGAATAAATAAATAAACACACACATAATAAACACACACTCTATCATTCCCTACTCTTATCACCCACACCCCTATTTCCTCACAAAACCCAGCGTCTAGGATCCACAGACGACCCCTTCCACTCCATATCACCCCAATTCCATTCCATGACTCCACAAACGCTACATCTCACAAAAAATCTCTTCTTTGTAGAACCGGAAATTTACATGATTCAAAATTGGGTTTTTAAAAAAATCTAAAACTTGCAATTTTCTAAGCTAAAAAATATTCTGTTTTAAAATAATATAATTGTTTCATTTCTAAGTAGGTCTAGGGTACACGTTAAGCGATGGCTGTACTCGTGAAGCGAAGAGAATTTTGTTTTCATAAAGATTTGTGGGCGTGTCTAAAGCTGATTTCATTGGCAGAACTCGAGCGAGTGGCAGTTTGGCAGTACCAAAAAAGTATTACCCAGTATACTGGTATACCCTACAAAATTTTTGTTGATCTGAATTTTATGAGCACCCAGTGGAGAAATAAAATAAAATTTATTTGCCCTGTGGGATGCACATATTCTAGCCTAAACATTCAGAGTAGGCATCAGCAGCTGCCCCCCCCCCAATCACAATATATCTTCAATTAGTTAGACACTCATAAATAAAAGTAAGTGGCCTATTATCGGTATCAGCCGACAGCGAGGGAGTCTATCCCCCTTTCACTAGCGCTTGACCAAGGACATTGTGTTTTTTAGCTGAGGTGGAGCGTCACACCTACCGTCACTCCCCACTTTACTGTACAGATCGAATTACCCAATCTGTGCTACTCATACGCTGTGTCTGTGGGGACCAATATCGAACCAGAAACCTTACGATTCCTAGGCAGATACTATTCCTACTGAGCTAAACCGGCCCCGAGACAATAAGGACATGTTTTTTTAGCTGAGGGAAGCGTCACACCTACCGTCAGCTCCCCACTTTACCGTACAGATCGAATTACCCAATCTGTGCTACTCATACGCTGTGTCTGTGGGGACCAATATCGAACCAGAAACCTTACGATTCCTAGGCAGATACTATTCCTACTGAGCTAAACCGGCCCCGAGACGATAAGGACTGTTTTTTTAGCTGAGGGGAAGCGTCACACCTACCGTCAGCTCCCCACTTTACCGTACAGATCGAATTACCCAATTGTGCTACTCATACGCTGTGTCTGTGGGGACCAATATCGAACCAGAAACTTACGATTCCTAGGCAGATGCCTCCGACTGAGCTAAAACGGCCTCATAGGAAGTGATTATTTTCCTTTATTATTGTTGTTCCCTTACAATTTTTTTGTTTCTTTAGATTCACTGGTTTTTCTTTTGCGGTCACGAATTTCTTTTATCAAGATTTTTTCCAATTTCCTTTTAACGTTTTTAGGAAAACATCTATTGATGAATGATGACAATTCAATTTATTTCCCCTTATAGAACATACCCATCCATATATATATATATATATATATATATATATATATATATATATATATGTGTGTGTGTGTGTGTGTGTGTTATATATATATATATATATATATATATATATATATATATATATATATGGGGGTTAATATGTTAATACACGAATAGCAAAGGCATGGTCGGCCACAAACAAATTATCAGTCATATGGAGGTCCGATCTCCCTGACAAGCTAAAGCGACGGTTCTTCCAGGGTGTGGTTGTATCAGTGCTGCTATATGGCTGCACCACTTGGACCCTAACGAAGCGTCTTGAGAATAAGCTAGATGCAGGTGTAGGGCGCCCAGCAAGGACCTACATTGACCAAATATGCGAGGATGCTGGTTGCTCTGCAGAGGACCTCCCAGGTGCAATGAATGATAGGGAAGGTTAGCAAGAGATTGTCATGGATATCCGTGCTAATTGCGCGACATGATGATGATGATGATATATATGGGAGTAGATATGGAAATAAATCCGACAATATTAAGAAATTTGAAAAAACAAATGTTCCAAAATTAGATGAATTTATTCATGAATAAATTCATCTAATTTTGAAACACTTTTGGAACATTTTTTTCAAATTTCTTAATATATATATATATATATATATATATATATATATATATATATGTATTTGTGTGTGTGCGTGTGTGTGTGTGTGAAGAGAAAGTGGAAGTGAACCTGACAGTATGTAATATAACATATATATATATCAATACTCGTGCTCCTTAGAAGTACAACCGTTATCATCTTCCAACACACCCTGTTTAAAAATGAGAGCGTCTAAATCTTCCAAGATGAAACGAAAGAATGAAAATCCTGATTATCTGGAGCTGCTTATCCACCGAATTCTTATTTTTTATGAGTGTCGTCACATCAGCTAAATAATGGACCATTCCGTTTTTATAATAAAAAAGAGGATAAAAAGGACATGCTACACAGAAAAAATATAATAAGAAAGAAAAAAAGAAAGAAAGAAAGAAAGAGATGGGGAAATATATACAGAGGGTGAGCGCACTGAAGCGATTACGCTAATCTGTTTTAATTGAACATAAAGAAAAGATGAAAAGAAGGGAAAGAAAGAAAGGGAAAAAAAGAGCGAGAGAGGTTAAATCAAGATTATTATACTTTTTACATATTGAACTATTTAGCAATAGCTCTTAAATAAACATATGAACCTTCTAATAATTAAATTGTTATACTTTGGTATATCCACAGGCCCCGCTGGTATGACAATAAATCCTTTTAGATTGCCGCTCAGACGAGCAGAATTGTTCGCGGTACAACTAACATAAGTAAACCCCGAAAACAAATCAGGAGCCGGAGTCCTTAAGTTGCCACCTAGAAACTTCTGCAACACTACCGCTGCCAAACTGCATTGGTTCCTTACCTTTCCTTTGAATCACAGCGGGAGTGTGGAGAGGGGAGATTTGCTGCTTGGACTACAGCTCACCTCCACATAACCCCGCCCAGGTTACGTTGTTAAAAAAAAATTTGGACACTACTCCCTTGTCTCTCGTAGACGGAAGGGTATCAACAACAATACCTACCCTGCTTACTTAAACGTCCTGGTTCTCAATCGAGGAAATCTTTAGTTTGTCTGGAAATTTCAAAGCCATGTCGATTTTCAAATCGGAGTCGACACTAATCTTTTTCTTTCTTTCTTTCTTTCTTTCTTTCTTTCTTGTGTTCTCATTTTTACTAACACCATGGTCGACTAAACCAGACCATATCAAGTAGCCATGAGCCTACTTATTCAACAAAGTGAGAGAGAGTTAAATCATAATAAATAAACTTTTTACATATTGAACTATTCAGCAATAGCTCTTAAGTAAA
The DNA here is from genome assembly GCA_023376005.1 of Doryteuthis pealeii. Lineage (NCBI taxonomy): Eukaryota > Metazoa > Mollusca > Cephalopoda > Myopsida > Loliginidae > Doryteuthis > Doryteuthis pealeii. The sequence goes on along the minus strand of CM042164.1, from coordinate 18,506,491 downwards.
CATATTAAACGATAGACAATTAAATTATCATGCTGTGTTATATCCACAGGCCCTGCTAGTACGATAAGCTTTTTAGACTGCCGCACAAACCAGCAGAATTGTTCGAGGTACAGCTCAGTCGGTAGAGCGTTCGGCTAGGAATCACAAGGTTCCTGGTTCGATACCGGCCCTCGCCAACAGTCGTATGAGTAGCAAAGGGATCTCTGCGATAAAGTAAGGAGCTGATGGTAGGTGTGGCGCTCCCCCTCAGACGCAGAAAACAATCTATTTTGTCTAGCGCTAGTGAAAAGGGGACAGACTCCCACGAGCCTACTTACTCAACAGAGTGAGAGAGAGTTAAATCATGATAATTATACTTTTTACATATTGAACTATTCAGCAATAGCTCTTAAGTAAACATCATCATCATCATGTCGCGCACGGATATCCATGACAATCTCTCGCCAACCTTTCCTATCATTCATTTTCCCAGGAGGTCCTCTGCGCAGCATCCAGCATCTTTGCATAGTAGGTCAATGTAGCTCGTTGATGGGCGGCCCACTCTAGCATGTCCGTGTGTTGGCTTCCACAGGAGAACGTCGCTTATGAGCTCGTCCTTGCTTCTCCAGCAGTGCCGAATGGTTTGTGAGATGGGGGGCAGGTGGCCATAAAGCTGTTTCCTGGTGGGGTGCTGCTTCAACGATTTGTTCAAGACTGCACGAAAAAAAAAAAAAACGAAAAAAAGAAGTAAACATATTAAACGTTAAATAATTAAATTATCATGCTGTGTTATATCCACGGGTCCCGCTAGATGGATCAGCCGCCGCGCAAACCAGCAGAATTGTTCAAGGTACGCCTCGCCTACACACGTCCTGGTTGTCAATCGACGAAGTCTTTAGTTTGTTTGTAAGTTTCAAAGAAATGTCGCTTTTCAAAGTCGGAGTCGGCATAATCGTTTTCTTTTTTTCTTTTTCTTTTCTTTCTATCTTTCTTGCAACACGTGGATGACAAGATCGTGTTAGATTGACTTCATTATAGCTTTGGCGCCATTTTCACAACGATCCTGAGTGAAAAAGTCTCACCACGTGACTCCAAGCCACACCTAATCGCGCGCAAATCGTGTCGAACAAGATCACTATTAATGATGTACCATCTGATAACAACAAAAAACGACGCCTTCTTAGCATTTTTCACACGTGTAATCTTACAAGTGCATCTGGTTATTCTTTTTTTATTATATGTGTGTGTCCTTTTATAATATAGTATTAGAGTATTAACCATATATAGTAGGTAATAAAGGACTATTTGCTCGTAAATTCCTACCATAAAATAAACTGAACCCCCTTTTTTGTCCGTGTTTTTGCAATAAATGTTTTATTTTTCTTGCACCCGTTATGTTACAATACTAAATATATTTCCTTTATTCATTTTAATATTCACTTCAATGTGTATATTCTAAAAGCTTTTATTTTGTGAGCATGCTTAGTTTTAAAGTGGGGGTTCGTTTTTACACTTCAACTTTTTACTCGTAAATTCCTACCATAAAATGCCCAAGCCTAATTTTATGGTAGGAATTTACGAGTAAAAAGTTGAATATTACTTTGTTGTTGTTATTTCTTTTCTTTTTGGTTTTGGTACTCTAAAATAAAAACGTCAGATTTCGTCGACGAAAAAACCAAATTACGGTCATATCTAATTTATGCCTAAATTGTAAAATGAGCACTCACTTTAAAACTAAGCATTCTCACAAAATAAAAAATATATTGCACAAAAAAATATATGGGGGTTCAGTTTATTTTATGGTAGGAATTTACGAGCAAATAGTCCTTTATTACCATATAGTATTAACCAACACGTGGAGTTTTATGTTTGTTTATTGATTGATTTTAACGGCATATCAACACGTCTGGGGTTATGTCATGCCTAACGGTTAAGAAGTAATACATATCGTGTATTTATATTTATACTTTTTAGTAATTGGTTTTATCAATGTGTTAGCATTATTTGGGATTATGTTGTATGTATTGATTTGTTTCATGTCTATATTCTATGGTATAATTTTATTTCTCTCTAAAAAGAGAGAATATCCTCCATGTTGACATTTTCAAACAGATCTTTCATATTGTTTACTTTAAAATAACGGTTTCTGATGTGAGCAAAAACCCTGCATTCCATGAATAAGTGTTTAACTGTCAAAGGTGTTTGACATGTCCCACATTGTGGTTGTTGTTCTTGTTTTAGTATATTGAAGTGTGTTAGTCTTGTATGACCAATGCGTAATCGGGACACAATGACTTGTTCCTTTCTAGACTTCATTAAAGTTGGTCTCCAAAGTGGGTTTGATTAGGAAGAGTTTTATTATTCAACGCTAAACGAGTGTGTGAATAGAAACAGTTTGCTTATATATATATATATATATATATATATATATATATATATATATATGTGTGTGTGTGTGTGTGTGTGTGTTTGTGTGTGGAGAAAAAGGATAACAAACACGGGATATTACAATGGATAGAAATTCATCAGACGATGTTCGAACATTTCAGTTTATAAAGGAAACCTTCATCAGGACAATGAAATTATTCAAGGAAAAAAAAAAAAGATGGATTTATGTAGTTAAAAGATGATGGATATTTTGAATGCGTTGAGTTTCAAACATCAACTTATAAATTTCCGTCCATTGTAACATCCCTTGTTTGTTCTACATTTTCTCCACATACTGTCGAATTAATTTCCTCATCTTACTCCCATATATATATATATATATATATATATATATATATATAGTAAAGAAATAACAAAAAAACTTAGAGATTTAGCATTATAGTCTATTTCATATATATATATATATATATATATATATATATATATATATGGGAAGAGAAAAATGAAAGTGAATCCGACGTATTTAATATAGTGAAAAATAGGTTCAAATAAAATGAGTGGTATTTATTCAGCCAATGCTGCAGTGTTTCAATCTGTTTAGTAGATCTTCTTCAAGGCCTTTGTTGATATAAGGAAAAGTAAAAATTTTATCACAGGATAATAAGACGTAAAAAATATTCGATTTCAAAACCGTTTATCTAATGCGTCTCATAAATTTTCGAATCTATTTCCGGGATCGCTGACTTTCCATTCAAAACTTTGTAAACAAACCGATAACAGACATCTTATCATGGGGTAGAAGCGTTAAGCTGTGTTAATTATTATTCTATGTTACTGCTGCCCATGATCAGGAATGAACCTGCAATCTGAAGAATGCCAGAGGGCATATCGACTGAAACGTTGTACAGATAACAATTAAGATGAGACAATAGTCCGAATAACGCAGATAATACTAATAATCAAGCCTCATCTCAAACATTCAGAAAATTTGGATTTGAGTTCTGATTATTTAGATGATAGTTTTGGAAAAAGGTTTCAGTGGAACGTGAATTTCAAATGAGTCATACAAGATTTCCATTGGAATCTCTTGGGTATTTTCCTGACCTCTGTAGTGTGTCTGAGTCTCATTTGATTCCAATGTCGTTTGCACTGAAACTTTTCACATTTTATGTCATATATGACATGTCCAATTCTTTTGGTTACCGTTCCTTCTTCCCAATGCATTTTTCCAGTCCTAAAGTTCTTGGAGAAAACGTTGTCACCTGGTTTATATGCCTTAGACATCTTGTTTTCTATTTTATCAGTTTTCTTCGTCGGACTACGCAACACAGAGCGTATTTTTCTTGCAAACATTAACTCTGCTGGCGATAAACCTGAATTTGTATTCGGGTTTGGCGTGATTCTGTAAACTGCCAAAATTTTTGAATACTTCTTTCATTCGTGTCCATGTCTTGATTTTTCTTCAGAGCTATTTTAAAAGAGTCTACAAATTTTCTGCCTGTCCATTTGATCTTGGGTGAAATATTGCCGTTTTTAAACTAGAGATACCTTTCTTATTTTCCAAGTTATTTTTTGGTATGTTTTGGTTTGATCTTTTGAGGTCCCATATATGTCTAAACCAATGGTCTTCAACATTTTTTTTACCTACGGGTGTTGAGCTTAAAGGTCTCTGACAACTTGCAGTGGTGTGGGTTAGTTGACTCATAGTGTTAGTAGAATGAGAACATAAGACGTATTTTAACGGAGTTACAATATACACGTTGCTTACAACAGAATGGTACAAGGAAACACAGACAAAGGGAAAACGAAATACGCGCCAATTCTCATGGCGCCAGTGGTCGTCGCGTATTAATGTTATCATGTAGTTCTGGTAAAACAACATAGGCATTAACCTTACAAGCTGAAGGAACTATTTTAGTTGGTAAAATCTAACAACGGGCCCCTTTTAATCCTATTTTACTCTGGTGGACCCTCCTATTGCCATTCGATGTTTAAAAATCCCATTGTATTTTTATAGTTGAATATATTTTGCTTGCCTGGGTCTCCAAAAATGTTATATGGTCCCTGGGGTCCATATGGACCCCGGTTGAGAACCACTGGTCTAGACAGTGTTGTGCTGTGCTCTTATTTATTATTGATAAATCACACACACACACACACATATACACACACACACACATATATATATATATATCATATACTTTTATACATGTAGGTATGTAGGCCTGTGTAGATATATGTGTGTACTTATATAGATAAGTTATGTGTAAGTGCATACATGTATGGGATGGGTGTGTATGTAGATATGGTTGTGTATAGGTTCTGGATGGGTGTGTGTGTGTATATATGAGTATGTTTGTGTACATATGTACATGTACATGTGGATATATATATATATATATATATTATATATATATATCCACACGTGCATGTACATATGTATATATTCATATATATATCCATATATACTCATATATATATATATATATATATAGAAGTGAGAGAAATGGTCACGTAAACGTTGGTAAATAAGCTTTATTAAATTTTCATGTCTCGACCGCTTTCGACTTTATGTTATCACCAGGGAGTTATGATTTAAAGATATTTCAAGAACTTCGTGGTGATCATAGATTTTGATTAACAAAAAATGAACGTTTTCAATGATATTTCATCTGATAATGAGAGGTTTATTGTTTAAAAATTAATTAGAATTTGATAATTATTTTTCCTATCTTATTACTTATACATATATTATATCGATTTTTATGCTATCCATTATACATATGTAGGTATACACACACATAAGTACATAGATAAACAAGCAGGCACACACACACACACACACACACACACACACACATATATATATATGAGCGGTATTTGAAGTACGTGACAATCAACTCTCCGTTAAACTCTGTTGAGTAGATCTTCTTCAGGGCTTCTTCGAGCAACAAAAGCCCTGAAGAAGATCTGCTCAACAGATCGAAACACTGCAGCGTTGGCTAATAAACTTACCACTCATTTTATTTAAACTTCTATTTTTTTTCAAATTTCTTACTATATATATATATATATATATATATATATATATATATATATATATATATATATATAAAGATAAATCTAATGAGGCTAAGATCTGACTCTAACATTCAAATCTTAGCCCTGAAGAGCATTAAGCGAAACTTTTTGTAGGTTCGTCTGACTCATTAGGTTTATCTTTATTAATTGCTCTACTTAGGTATTGAGCACTTTTTACTGATTAGCTTTAGTCTCCTGGTGGTTTTATATGAATATATATATCTTATATATATATATATATATATATATATATATTATACATATAAATTGTTTTTTCTTTTGACCAAATATTGTACTAATAGATTATTTTTTTTTTTGTTGGTACGATTATCTTGGTCTTTTCTTTTTTTCCAAAAATCTTTTTCTCCCGGTTGATGTTTGGTAGTATATTTTTACAATCAAACTATTTGCTGGGTTTTTTCTCACCGCGAGGATTTACCAATAAGTTTGGTATATTATATATATTAGCAAATATATGCACCCTCCGGGTGCAAGTATTTAAGTTTTAATATAATAAATATCATGTTAAATTAGAAAGGCTAATGAAACTGAATAAGAATGCAGATAAAAAGATTTGGAACAGAGGGTGTATGATTGAAAAATAGAACAACTTTGAAACTAATCTTCCATCATTTCGATTACTCCCGTCTTTCATTGGTAAATTTTCCTAATTTAACTCTTTAGTTAAAATAGGAAGTAAAGAATAAATTTACAGTTATTTCTTTTTGTTAATGGATTTCTTAAGATTTATCCCAAGATTTTTGCTCATATTCAATAAGATAAACCAAAAAATTAGAGCATATCAAAATTTTAAATATCAATATGCAAATTAGCCTTCCCGTTCACACTGTAAACCGCTATTTTGTTGTATATATAAATACAATTGCATGTTGTCAGTATGTAGATATAGTTAACAGTATTAATAATGTAAGACAATTTTATTAATAATTGAAGTTTAAATAAAAAATAAAATCATGGAGAATGTGATGTAGATAACTAAAAGGAATTGTGACTTGAGTAGTGATATAGTTTCGGTTACAGACAGACAAACCCACAATCTCCATTATAATAAGATATATATATATATATATATATATATATATATATATATATATATATATATTGATAGTCTGAATAATACAAATAATACTAGAAGGGATTAATATAGGAAAACAAAGATGGAAGGAAGAAAGGGACGAAGAAATAAAGAAAGGCGAAGATCACGACTTGTCAGAAACGATTTTAGAACGGAAACAAAAGGTGAGCATGTTATGGGGGTGGGGGGAGGAGAGCCGAGCTAGAAATAAGGATGCAGAATCAATATCAAACATCAAAACTATTCTTAGTGAATCCAAAAACAAGCCAGTTTTCAAACCGGGTGGCCATGAAAAAGAAAGAAATAGATTAAAAAAAAAGAAATAAAATAAAATAAAATAAATAAACAAGCTCTCGTTCGTATCTGATCAATATCATTATTTTTAACCCCCCCTCCTCATTGTCTGCCTTGCAACTCGCAGTCAATTTCTGATAGGAAGAATAATAGTTATTGTCATTGTGATATCAATGGCTGTATTTATATTAATTGAAATTTCACTGTTGGATATTGTTGAAGAGATTTGACTATTTATAGAGAGATAGTTAAATGGAGAAGAAGAGATTTAAAGGCCACATCGGCTCATTATGGACTGACTTGTAGAAACGGACGTCCAAAGAAGAGATGACCTTCAAGAAGAGATAAACATTAATCTATCTCTATCTATACATATATAAAGGGCAGTTGTGTGAATCTGTATGTCCGGAGGAAACTTCGAAAATTCACCGACAAAGTAAATATATACACATTAAATATCACCAGAGCTTGGTTTCTACCTATCTATACATATATAAAGGGCACTTCGAAAATAAAACAATTGACGACAAAGTAAATATATATACACATTAAATATCACCAGAGCTTTTTTCTACCTATCTATACATATATAAAGGGCAGTGTGTATGGGTATGTCCGGAGGAAACTTCGAAAATAAAACAATTAACGACAAAGTAAATATATATACACATTAAATATCACCAGAGCTTGGTTTTCTACTATCTATACATATATAAAGGGCAGTTGTGTGTATGGGTATGTCCGGAGGAAACTTCGAAAATAAAACAATTGACGACAAAGTAAATATATATACACATTAAATATCACCAGAGCTTGGTTTTCTACCTATCTATACATATATAAAGGGCAGTTGTGTGTATGGGTATGTCCGGAGGAAACTTCGAAAATAAAACAATTAACGACAAAGTAAATATATATACACATTAAATATCACCAGAGCTTGGTTTTCTACCTATCTATACATATATAAAGGGCAGTTGTGTGTATGGGTATGTCCGGAGGAAACTTCGAAAATAAAACAATTAACGACAAAGTAAATATATATACACATTAAATATCACCAGAGCTTGGTTTTCTACCTATCTATACATATATAAAGGGCAGTTGTGTGTATGGGTATGTCCGGAGGAAACTTCGAAAATAAAACAATTAACGACAAAGTAAATATATATATACACATTAAATATCACCAGGACTTGGTTTTTGAGCAAAAATAATGAAGGTTTGATTTATATTCGTGAAGACAATTAAAAAATTTTTTAGATGATAACAGACTAGATTTTTTTTTTCATTTAATATTTTAAATAGTAGATATTGATTTTTCTTTTCAAAGTGACTGGATCAACGCAACGTCTTTTTTTACGTGGGGATTTTAATGGGGCATATTACTAGGATCCAACTTATGATAAAAAATGGAATGGTCCATTATTTAGCTGACGTGACGACGAATTCAGCGGATTATTGACACCATATAATCAGTATTTACATTTTTGCATTTCATCTTAGATGATTTGGACGGTCTCAATTTTAATCAGATGGTGTTGAAAAGATGATAACGGGCGGAAGATTAAGGAACAAGAGTATTAAAATACAGACTAGCAGGACCCGTAGAATTAAACAAAATGAAGCAAAAATCAAGAGGAGCTATTTAAGCCAGAAACGATGATTTACAATTTCATTACATATAAATCTTATCGTTGTCTTGCGAAATAAATGATACAAAAATAAAAGTGACAAAAACACGACTTGGAAAAAAAAGTTGAATTGAAAACGCCAAAATAGCATAAATTAAGCACCCCGGGGGCGACCTGGTTTCAGAAGGACATGTTTCGCTTTGCACTATCCACATCCGGTTGTTTGTTAGAGTTAGGGTTAGGGGTTAGGGTTAGGGTTAAGGAATTAGAGTAAGGGTTAGCAGTTAGTTTTATAATTTTAAAAAATACGTCTAAAAATCATCTGGTAACAAACAACCGGATGTTGACGGTGCAAAGCGAAACGTGTCCCTCTGAATCCAGGTCGCCCCTGGGGTGCTTAAAGGTAACTTGGTCCGAAAAATTATCCAATAAAGGAATTGGCTGATAAGAATTCTATAAATTCGTTTGAAAGCCATGGGCTATTTAAAAAAACAAAAAAACAAAAAAGAAACATAAAACAAAAAAAAAAAACAGAAAGTTACGTCGCAAAGGAATTCGAGGAATTACATATAGACTAATGTTGCATGATTTATAATCAGCTTCTAAATTATGTAGTTCAAATAAATTTCGTTAGATTTAAAATTGGAGGTGGGGATTGACGATTGGGCGCCGTGAGAATAAGTTTTAGTTTAGTTCAGATGTAAGCCGGCACTCAGTCAGAGAGGATGTCTCTTAGGGTTTGCAACTAACTCATGGGCTGAAGTTCCTATCCCGAGTACTTTCGGCTCTTCGAAGTGCCATCATCAGGGGTGATGTGTTCCAGTTTTTTCAAAGTATATTAATGGATGTGGAGGAAAAAGTGTTATAGGCATTTTAAAATGTGAGTACTTCATTGGAAATTCATTTTATTTAAAGATGGTTTGTATTGTTTTATGTATAAAACTTCTAGTATTTGGAGTTTTTGTTTATTTTTTCTTTGTGCCGAAAGTACTCGGGATATGAACTTCGGTGGACTAATCCACGAATTCCATCCAAACATAAAAAGTTGGCCAGAAAACTTGAAAAGATCACCAATAAAATCGTTAAACAGGAGACATCTGTTTTGTTTAATTCTACATATATAAATGAAAGAATGCTGCCCAAACACACACACACACACACACAGACACACACACACACACACACACACACACACACACACATATATATATATATATAAATATATTGAGGGTTATCATAGTGATCACCACTTCAATGGATGCAATGAAAGGAATAAAAAATGTTTTTTTAGTAAAACAAGGGCCCTTTCGTCCGGTGCTTTTCAAGTTATACACCCGGAATCGATTAAAAGACAAGTTGTAAACAAATTATCTGACATGAATGGATATGGAAACGGTCTGACAAGAGGGGGGGGGGCGAAAACAAAACTAAGAAACCCCCCATCAAGTCGCACCAGGCCCCCAAGCCGCTCACTTAATAAAATAAGTGAATGCTTAGGCTTAATTTGTTTGCATAAGGTAGGACGAGAAAAAAAAATAGAAACAGCTTTTAAAATACTAAGCAGATTCCTGGAAAACTGAGGAGACTTGTTCTCACTCAGTCTCTCATGTTCTATGGGCTGTAAAAAAGAATCAAGACCATCCAAACAACAACATTGTTAAAATCGGCTAAAATACTAAGCAGAGTCCTGGAAAGAGGGTCATCCACAGACAAGTGTTTCGACTTATCAAGTCTCTTCAGTGTGGCTAGAAAATTTTGTAAGCTACCGACAGCCGGAATTGAAATCCGATCGGTTGGATGTCAGTCCGGCACCTTAACCATTAGGCTGTCTTCACTTACAGAATGGGAAGGGGATTTAACTGTTTTAATACACAATTCGCTTTGTGTGTAAAGGCCGTCACATAGTGCTCCATTCCTTAGAAGAGCGTTATATATATATATATATATATATATATATATATATATATATATATATATATATATATATATATATGATTACGACAAAATTAATTTATCAGAGGCAAAGTCAAATTCTAAGCCACGTTTCTTTAAAGGTCATTATGAAACGGATCAAGAAACTTGACGGACATCAGAAAAACACCCTGCTGAGCAATAATGTGGAAATATTTCGAATCATCATTTCGCATCAGTTTAGGGCTTTGCGGTATTTTATTTATTCTATTTTATTTTATTTCATTTTTTTAGAAAGACATCCAAGAAAAATTACGTTGCAAATTTCCGGCAAAAAAGCTTTGAAGAAAAAGCTTATTTGCCAACTGCTTCAATCTGCTCTCGGGGTTGGTGTGTTTTTTTTTAGACTGATTTAGCAATTCAGCCTATCAAACACGTCCCCCAGAGAGAGAGAGAGAGAGAGAGAGAGAGAGAGAGAGAGAGAGAGAGAGAGAGTATTTATTTTAAAAGAAATGTTAATCTGAAAAATTACCCACAACAATCAATAACCGTTTCTGTGATTTCTAAATATTTTGGAGACCTTATCTTTGGGATTACCCTCGTATTTTATGTAATTTCTTTGGTAATCTGAACATTAGCTACATAAATGAGAGTAACCTCCCCTTGTTTCTTTCACTTTAAGGAAGCCGTCTGTTTTGGTTGGCCATTTTCATTTCACCATAAATCTACACTGAAAATACGAAATTGTTCGAATAAATACAACTAAATGTTTTAACATGAACATATCATATAATGTGTTCTTAATTGTGCTTGTGCATTATTTGAAATGAACTTAATTGTTATTAAAAATATATTTTAGGATATGTTCGTGTTAAAACATACAGTTGTATTGATTACGGTGAAATGAAGATGGCCGACCAAAACAGATGGCTTCCTCAAAGTGAAAGAAACAAAGGGAGTTTACTCTCATTTATGTAGCTAATGCTCAGATTATCAAAGAAATTACCTAATATAAGAGGGTAATCCCAAAGATAAGGTCCCCAAAATATTTAGAAATCAGAGAAACGTTTATTAATTGTTGTGGATGATGATTTAAGACTGGTTTATCAATTCGGGCCATCAAAGACGTCCCTCAGAGAGATAGAGTGTGTGTGAGTGTGTGTGTGTGTGTGTGTGAGTTTGTGTGTGTGTGTGTGTGTGTGTGTGAGAGAGAGAGAGAGAGAGAGAGAGAGAGAGAGAGAGAGAGAGAGAGAGAGAGAGAGAGAGAGAGAGTATTTTTTATAAAAGAATTTACATAATGTACGAGGGAAAATCCAAAAAGGTCTTCAGTTAGAAATCACCCTTACATATGGCTTCAACTTTCATTGTTTTTTATAATATAATTCACAGGGCGGTCCGAAAGTCTTGTCACCACGACTTATGGCTTTAACACATTATTTTTTATAATATAATATACTGGGTGGTCTGAAAGTCTTGTCACCCTTACATATTGTTTTAACTTTCATTATTTTTTATAATATAATATACAGAGTGGTCTGAATGTCTTGTCACCCCCTACATATTGTTCTAACTTTCATTGTTTTTAGTATTTATGATATAATATACAGAGTGGTCTGTTGCATAGTTGCCAGGCGTTTACTTGTTATAGTCTTGGTTGCCGAGTTTTTAGTTTTGCTTTTTGTTTTTTAACGAAGACCTATTTTCAGCTAATTAATCTCATACAGTGTTGGGGGAGGTGTTGGGTAGATAAATACTTCATTTCGGAAGAAGAGGGTTTTAGTCTGGACGAATCTATTTGATATTTAACAAGTGCAACTTAGTTTTGGCATGACATCAAGGAAATTACACCCAGTGACTTATAGATCATTTTATTTACTCACAGAAGTTCAATGAACCGAAAAGACCGGAAATGACCTGAAAATGCCCGGATAGTGATGCTGGAAAAGAGAACAAACACAGCACTTCCTTTAAATGAAAAAGTGAAAGTTCTCAATTCAACAAATAAATTATTTCATATATATATGCACCACCATGCTCTACGACTGTTTTTTTCTGATTAATTTATTTGAGCATTAGAAATTCTAAATATATAAGGATTGAAAGTGTAGAAAGTGTTAACGGCTTGTTTGGTGGGTCAGTGGTACAAGTGGTTTATTTACTGTTATGATCACATTTTACGAGATCGAATTATAGAAACTCCTTTATTTATGTTTACTTTATTTGAGCATTAAATATTCTAAATATATAAGGATTGAAAATCCTTTCCCATACTATCCCCAACACTCCATGCAATGAATCAAAAATCTTTCTTCTAACCAACCAAGAATTTTAACCCAACTTCTTCCTACCCGCCCCGCTCCAAACAAGCACCTAGCAACCTCCACATCTTATCTCCCAGAACAAACTCCAACCCTTTGATCTTTTCCCCTCCACTTTCCATGATAGATGTACTCTGACCAACCAAATCCTCACAAACTTTCCCCTCCCCTTGAATTTATTACCAAACTCTCCCCGACCCCTCACTTTCTCTTCTGGAAATACAAATGTATGTACTATGTTTTAATAAACTGACTGAAGAAGTTCCTGCTTAACGTGGAACGAAATATATCTCTCATACATCTACTTGTTTGAGTTATTATTTTTTGTCCATTTTATCCTTTTTCCTTACCACATTCTGTCGGATTCACTCCAACCCTCCTATCTTCATATATATATTTACCAACTCCTCCGCACGAGCAGGATACGACACAAGGTCAATTTCTTAAGCGGAGTTGAACAGGTTTGAATTCAGAGTTTTCCTTCTCCTGTGTATGTGTGTGTGTGTGTGTGTGTGTGTGTGTGAAGATTAGTTTACCTGTTGCACAAAGCCAGAAGAATAGTATACCCAGCGAGAATCATTCTAGATCTACACTGATTATCAAGGCCACACAACCGATTCTTTAATAACGGAGGTGTGTGCATGTGTGTGTGTGTTTGTGTGTGTCTCTGTGTGTCTCTGTGTGTTGCTCTAGTAACTCTCTCTCTCTCTCTCTCTCTCTCTCTCTCTCTCTCTCTCTCTGTGTGTGTGTGCGCGTACCCTGGCGATACTGGAGTATATGTACACTAGGGCGTTGGCCAGGGCAAAGTATCTTGATGTCATGTCGCAACAAACACCCAGTCCCCCCCTTTTCCACCAACAGCAGGATCGAAGTAAAATACAAATATGCTCAGTGCTAGTGGCAACATAGGGGTTACCAGGATATGACACAAGGTCATTTTCTTAAACGGAGTTTAACATGTTTGAATTCAGGCATGTCATTTAATTATCAGTCAACTTATTTTGACATTTCTGATATTTAAATGGTCACCCATCCAGGTATTGAGCAGGTTCCTCACTGCTTACCTTCGTATACATATTTACCAACCCC
>CM042164.1:18480201-18487701 GCA_023376005.1 Doryteuthis pealeii | reverse complement strand
TTTGAGATGAGGCTTGATGATTAGTATTATCGGCGTTATTCGGACTATTGTCCTCATCTTCATTGTTATCTGTACTATTTCTCTGAATGTTTGAGATGAGGCTTGAAGATTAGTATTATCTGCGTTATTCAGACTATTGTCCTCATCTTCATTGTTATCTGTACTATTTTCTCTGAATGTTTGAGATGAGGCTTGAAGATTAGTATTATCTGCGTTATTCAGGACTATTGTCCTCATCTTCATTGTTATCTGTAGTATTTCTCTGAATGATTGAGATGAGGCTTGATGATTAGTATTATCTGCGTTATTCGAACTATTGTCCCCATCTTCATTGTTATTTGTACAACGTTTCGGCCGATATGCCCTCCGGCCTTCTTCAGGTATTTCTTGTCGGACTCGGGAACCTTCTCGGACTCGGAAACCTTCTTTTCGAACTCGGGAACTTTCTTGTCGTAATCGGGAGTTCCCGAGTTTGAAAAGAAGGTTCCCGAGTCCGACAAGAAATACATGAAGAAGGCCGGAGGGCATATCGGCCGAAACGTTGTACAAATAACAATGAAGATGAGGACAATAGTTCGAATAACGCAGATAATACAAATCATCAAGCCTCATCTCCAAAATTCAGAGAAACCTCCACTAATTGGAAGATTGGCGCTACACAATCTTCCGTTCATCTTTGTGCCCATCAGGCAACAATGAAATCAAGAAAGAAAAATATTAAAATCAGTGTTTGTTTAAGTAAAAAGGTAATGTATTTTACAATATGATGTACCAAGGCTAAAGAATCTAGCCTGTCCTACAAGGAGCATTGACAAATGTTCATGCAAAATGGTGAATACACTGCCTTCTGATATCTTCAACTCCTCTGCTATCTCACGCAATTTCAATTTACGATCGGCCAAAATGAGTTTGTGAAGAATTTTGGTGTTTTCCGGGACAACCGCCGAATTTAGGCGACCTGAGCGTTCAGCGTCATTTGTGTCTGTACGTTTAAAATCAGTATACCACTTCTTCTGAATTTTGTAAATTGATAATCCAATTGGACTCAAATTTTGAGACGTGATATTTAAAGGTTAGTACTTTATAAAAATCATATGGATTTTTTTTAATTAGTGGCGCCATCTGTATGTCAGGCTCGGGACTTATTGAGTGATGTATTATTTACCTAAAGCTGGGGTGGGGAGAGTGTTATATACCGCTTTGCTGCATTATAGGCTTATTATAGGTTTATTATAAGCTTTTTATAGGTCTATTATTATAGGCTTGTTATAGGTTTATTATAGGCTTTTTCTAGGTCTATTATAGGCTTATTATAGGTTTATATGTTTATTATAGGTTTATTATCGTTAATTATAGTTCATTATAGGCTTTTTATCGTTTATTATAGGCTTAATATAGTTTATTATAGGTTTATTATAGGCTTTTATCATAGGTGTATTATAGGTTTATTATAGGTTTATTGGTTCATTATGAGTTTAATATAGTTTATCATATAGGTCTATTATAGGCTTATTATAGGCTTATTATAGGTTTATTATATGCCTCTTATAGGTGTATTATAGGTTTATTATAGGTTTATTATAGGCCTCTTATAGGTTTATTATAGGTTTATTATAGGCTTATTATAGGCATATTATAGGCCCCTTATAGGTTTATTATAGGCTTATTATATGCCTCTTATAGGTTTTTATAGGTTTATTATAGGCTTATTATAGCCTCTTATAGGTTTTTATAGGTTATTATAGGCTATTATTATTATAGGCCCTTATAGGTTTATTATAGGCTTATTATAGGTTTATATATGCCTCTTATAGGTGTTTATTATAGGCTTATTATAGGTTTATTATAGACCTCTTATAGGTTTTATAGGTTTATTATAGGCTTATTATAGGCATATTATAGGCCCCTTATAGGTTTATTATAGGCTTATTATAGGTTATAGTTTATTATAGGTTATTATATTTATTGTAGGCTTATTAATACCTGTTCTTTAATACCGCGCAGGCGTCGACATTCTCTTGTACTTTATCAAATCAAAACAGAAGCTTTTTATTTAATAAACAAAAAGTGCATCGTCTTCATTTTGTGAAATACCGTTAGTGAAAGAAAGAGATAAGACTTAAAACCAGATACTGTTGACGCTGAGTGAAGTTTTTTTTGTTGCTTTGTGGAGCCATAGAAAACATTGTATGCAGTATCTTTCTTGGATTTTGTTCATTAACTTTTTCTTTCTTCGTTGTCGAGCCAAGAATCTGCGGCAAAAACAAAAAAAAAACAGAAATGCGCACGCGCACCGAACATGGAAACGTTTTTACTCGTTTAATATGAATTTCAATTATTTTTTTTTCTTTCTTATCTCAACCGCCTCTACAACCTCTCCCCGTCTCTCTCTCACACTCTCACTCTCACTCACTCTCTCTCTCTTCATTCTCTCTCCCCCCTCTCTCTCTCTCTCTAGAGTCCGGGTTAGCTGAGTCGGTAAAACGTTCGGCTAGAAACCACAAGGTTCCTACTTCGATACCGACCCTCGCCAGCTCAGCGTATGAGTAGCATAGGGATCTGTGCGGTAAAGTAAGGAGCTGATGGTAGGTATGGTGCTCCACCTCAGACGCAAAAACAATCTCCTTGTCTAGAGCTAGTGAACAGGGGATAGACTCCCTCGCTGATTGGCTGATACCGACTTTAGGCCACCGCCACGACTTTACTCCTATATATATATTGAATAAATAAAAAGGTATCTGAATATACCTATGAGCGTCATCAGACCGCTAACTTTATTGAAAATGGTGCACAGATAATTCATGAGCCATTTTATATTTTTTCTGGTGACCCCTGTGAAGAGATCGGGCCGCAGTTTATCTCATCTTTTTAGTAACTGGTTGTGTTTATGACCGGGAGGTGGTGGAAGGTGTTTATCTGGGTGGTTTTATATATATATATATAAGATTTTTGGATGTTTGTTTATTTAGAAACGTTGCTGAATAAAGTATATATTAAATTTTTACTTGAAGGCACTTACAACGTATGTATCGCATAAAATTCGATACTTTTTCTTATAGAAAATGAACTTGACAAGTGTAATCCCAGCAAAGGATGGCTTGATGTGTAGAATACCGTACAGACTGTTTCGACTTTATTAAGTCTCATCAGCGGTATATCTAACGATTTCCTCCGACAGAATCGAAACCGGACTTCAGCAGACACAGTGAAACACTAGTGAAACACTTTTCGCCTCGGCCACAGTACACAGCTGACCATCCTAGCGAAATTAACCTTGTCAAATGATACTACTACACGCCTCTACCATAATAGGTAAGAGGGCGTTATTGAGAGAATAATATACCGCTGATGAGTATATACCGCTGATGAGACTTAATAAAGTCGAAACAGTCTGTACGGTATTCTACACATCGAGCCATCCTTTGCTGGGATTACACTTGTCAAGTTCATTTTCTATAAGAAAAAGTATCGAATTTTATGCGATACATACGTTGTAAGTGCCTTCAAGTAAAAATTTAATATATATATATATATATATAGCAAAATAAAAAACACCCTCCGGGCGATGTAAAAATAGATTTTTGAAACATATTGCCTGAGGGGTGGGAGTTAAAACTTCAATGTCAGCGAGTTTGTACCCTAAGTAAGTAAAAATCATCAAATTCATTAAAGGATTAAAAAATAAAACAATTTGAAATGTAAACTTTAAATATGTATTAAAATAAAACAAACTATATATAGATATATAATACCAGTCATGTATTTATTAAAACTTGTTTTAAAAAAACAATGAGGACTGTCTAATGTTGCATGTTCAAATCTTGAGTGTATTTATTCTATGTTATGACGATTTTGGGTAATATGACGTAAGCAGTGACGTAGTTTTTGTTACAGACAAAAACCGGAAGCGAATCTCCAATATTAATAGATAGATAAGATGAACAAAAGTGATAATACTAATAGGAATATTTGTTTTATGTTATTTATTTCTGATTGTTCTCAATTAGTTTCGACCTTAGGTCGCCGCCCGGAGAAAAAGTTTTGTGAAAAAAAAATGTTTTTAGAAATTAAAAATACTTATTGAGTGAGATTCATCTTCTAATTAAATTATCTTGGATTGCTTATTATATATATATATATATATATATATATATATATATATATATATATCTCAGTCATCCACAGACACGTGTTTCGACGTTTACGTCTCATCAGTGAGGCTCGACTTTAATAACAGCTACCTCTAGGCAGGAGCGAAACCGGACAGAATTTTCGTCTGCCAAGTTCCTTTCCCTTGCGGACATCAGCGACTGTCAGTCTGGGGTGAACAATTGATTGATACTATAGAAGTCAGTTAGTCTACTGTTGGTTTGAATAACAGTAACTAGCTAAGCACAACTGAAGCAGTATCCAAGACAGTTGATATTTATAGAAATCAAGAATGATCCATTCATGCATTTGGGTGATTCCATTCCTTGAGTTCTGATTGGCTGCTTAGTTTCTATGATATTGTGGAGTTTTATAAATACCCTGTCTTTCTGCAGTAGAATCGCGACAAGACGGGATTGTATTAAGTTACAACCGTTTGTTGCCGTGTCTTACCAATTCGACGGTAATTGTAACTTAGCTTGATTATTCTTCAGATATATACTTACAGGATATGTTTTTATGTGTGTGTGTGTGTGTGTGTGTGTGTGTGTACGTATATATATATATATATATATATATATAAAGTAAAGTAAAGTCGCCGGGGCGGCCTAATGTCGGTATCAACCAGTCAGCGAGGGAGTCTATCCCCTTTTCACTAGCGCTAGACCAAGGAGATTATTTTAGAGTCTGAGGTGGAGCGCCACACCTACCATCAACTCCTCACTTTACCGCACGGATCCCTGTACTACTCATACGAGTTGGCGAGGGCGGGTATCGAACCAGGAACCTTGTGGTTTCTAGCCGAACGCGCTACCGACTGAGCTAACCCGGCGCTTACCGCCTCCTTTTTTTCACGTCCGGACATTTTTAAAAGCTATAGTTATGTCTCTGTGGTGAAGGCATCTGCCTAATGAGTTTTTTTTTTTATTAGGTTTGGAAATTGTTCTGACTTTCCGACATATTGTTTTAGGCAACGTGTGCAGTCCATTAAATGAATTACATTTTTGCTTCCGCAATTTGATTAGTGGCAAATTAAAAAAAAGAAGTCTTTTTAGTTGTGAAACGATTGGCTGTGTTGGTTGATAAGTGTAACTCGTATCTCGTTTGTTTGTGACTTTTTTTTCAAGGGAGTCTCACTGCCAGGAGTTCCGTTTTCTTATAGTTTGAGTTTAGTATGTTTGGTTGTTTGGGGGTAGTGATGTTAAATGCTGTTTCATGGGAACACTGTGTTCTTCTTCTTTTTTCCATAATTACTAAGACAAACAAAAGTAATAAGACAAACAGAATATTTCTTTTATGTTATTTATTTTTCAATCGTTCTCAACTAGTTTCAGAAGTAAAAGTTTTGTGAAAAATGTATATATATATATATATATATATATATATATATATATATATATAGAGAGAGAGAGAGAGAGAGAGAGAGAGAGCGAGAGTTCAATTCCTAGACGAAGCTGTTGGCATTTCACATAGCGCTAATACCCTTGAGAAAGGTATGAATCCATATATTCTCCCTCCAGCTATGGGTTAAATAGTAGGGCAGACTGGGCCCTTCAGCCTTGGGTAGGTAACCAGTCTAGGTGAGGGATAACATGGGAACAGTGTGTTCTTCTTCCATTTCTTATTTTCATAATTACTAAGACAAACGAAAATAATAAGACAAACAGAATATTTCTTTTATGTTATTTATTTTTCAATTTTTCTCAACTAGTTTCAGAAGTAAAAGTTTTGTGGAAAAATTTATATATATATATATATATGAAAATAGATGGAAATTAATCCGACAGTATGAATTTAACATTTTTGAAAAAACAAATGATGTTTATAATTGCTGACAGAAATCTGTTTCGACCTCTTCAATAGATCGGTCATCATCAAGAGCAACATATGAGAGAAAGACGGAATGAAACAACCGTTAGAAGAAAGGGTACAAACAAAACGCTATTATTCAATGCTGGAATTTTAAAAAATGCGTGTTCTGTGTTAAAAATAAAATAAATTTTATTTAAAAAAATCAGAAACATTATAGTTCATAATAAAACTCAAAAGAGTTTCATGTAAAATTATATAAAAGTGTATAATGAGTAATATAATATGAGTGTATAATATATATATATATATATATATATATATATATGTGTGTGTGTGTGTGTGTGTGTGTGTGTTTGTGGTGTGTGTGTGTGTGTGTGTGTGTGTGTGTGTGTGTGTGTGTGTGTAAAAATGAAACTGGAAGTGAATCCGACGGTATGTTGAAAAAATGAATAAAGGAAAGAAAGTATAGAATGGATAAAATAGGATATTTTAATCAATTTTACTTACACGTGTTTCGGTCAGGTGTTTATCCATGTGTAGATTATTCAAACTATTATTATTTTTAAATAACCAAATGAAATGAAATAATAATAATAGAACAATATTTACAACCAATGGTTTCCTGCTAAAGCATTCGTCAGGTAAACGAAAGTTTAAAAAACTATTTCGTTTACCTGACGAATGAGTTAGCAGGAAACCATTGGTTGTAATATTGTTCCCAAGTAAATGAATAAAAGCTAAACCTTTTATTTGTCCATTCATTTATATATATATATATATATATATATATATATATATATATATACTGAGTGATTCAGAATAACAAGGTGTTCTATGACTTATGCCTCATATGTATATAAACATGTTATTCAATTCACATGTGCAGATCTGAATAATAAAGTCCTCTTGAGAAAAGCGTTACTTTAAACATTTCTAGAAACGCCGACATTTTTTCTAATCTTTTTTCTGGTTGGTTGCTTTCATTCTGGGTCCTTTTCACACTTCACGCTTTTCGATTCAACGATATAAATGAAGTCAGACGCGATTCAAATTGAAAAGAACCCACGTAATATTTTAGTAAGAAGCTTCCTTTTTTTTTAAATACATATACAAAATTATTAAATGAATAAAATGATAAAAATATATGGAAGGTAGTAATTTTGAAAATCCCTTTTCATGTCAACGGTTCAGTGACTTCTATCATACAAAGCTGCCGAAAAAATGTCTTTTTTCGATGTTTTTAAGTAAGTTCTAAGACCCAATGGAAGGAGAAAATATTAATGAATAAAATAAGATGCTGAGGGCTTAAAATGTCATTGGTATTTCAGTCTCGGAGGACTATGAGGACCATATGACCTTTAGGCACCCTTTATATATATATAATATAAGAGTTGCTTAAGTTAAATATACTAAAGTGCTAAGGTATTTGCCTCATACCCCACTTGTATGGGATGGGCATAAGGCCTCGTTTTAACGTTGGCCCACCCACAAGCCGAAGCTGATGGGTGGGAAAGAACAAAAATTTCGTCGATCCCTTTG
>CM042164.1:18442701-18475201 GCA_023376005.1 Doryteuthis pealeii | reverse complement strand
ATATATTAATATATATATATATATATATGGGAGTAAATATGGAAATTAAATCCGACAATATAAAGAAAATTTGAAAAAACAATGTCCGAAAATGGGATGAATTTAATAATCGATGTTTAAAACATTCGGTTACATTGAACCTTCATCAGGATGTCTCTTGGGGTGAAGAAAATGATGGATGTTTTTATGTGACAGGAGATGAAAATCTTTTTAGTTATGTAAACTGTATTTGACACCTTCGCAGTGAGAGATCGCGACTTGCCTTTCAAAAATAAAACGCTGATCAAATACAGTTACATAACAAAAAGATTTTCATCTCCTGTCACATATAAAAACATCCATCATTTTCTTCACCCCAAGAGACATCCTGATGAAGGTTCAATGTACCGAAATGTTTAAACATCGATTATTAAATTCATCCCATTTTCGGAAACACTTGTTTTTTCAAATTTTCTTTATAATATATTATATTATAATAATATATATATATATATATATATAATAATATTATATAATTTGCCATATTTATAAAGAAAAGACTTCTCAAGCTCGGTGATACAAAATCCTTAATGATGGGAGTCTTCTTCCTCCTTTTTTTAAACACATATGTCTCTCTATGTCATCTCTCGGGATTATTATATTATATTATTATTATTATTATTATTAGTTTTTCATACCACTGTATGGCTTCGAGGATTAATAGCGTACCTCACCATTCATTGTCTGTCGTATTGTTATCTCTCTGCAATAAAATCCTCTATCTTACATACGAACGTGTTAACTGGTTCTTCCACTCGACTACAACCTTGTCCGATTGTAACCCTTTTAAGGAGACAACAATATATATGCGCGCGCACGTGCGTGTGTGTCTTGATTTCTATTTCTAGTTTTATTTCTCTCTCTTCTTTCACACACACACACCACACACACGCGCACACGCACACACACACTCTCTCACTTTTTCTTGCGCACTGTTTTCCACACGCACACACACACACACACACGCCCACACACACCACACATACACCACACACACACACATACCACACACACCCACATACATAAACACACACACCACACACAGGGGACACGGACACACACGTCACAACACACACACACACACACGACACGCACAGAGGCACACGGACACACATACCACACATACACGACACACACGACACACACACACAACACACCACACACACAAGCACCACGACACATACACCACACACACACACACACAACATACACACACAACACACCATTGTATCTCCACATCTACCAAATACATTATTCTTTCAAATCTTTCTGAATTCATCAATATTCTCTCTTTCTATTTCTCTGACTGCTTGAGATGAGCTTGAAGATTAGTATTATCTGCGTTATTCGGACTATTGTCCCCATCTTCATTGTTATTGTACAACGTTTCGCCGATATACCCTCCGGCCTTCTTCAGGTATTTCTTGTCGGACCGGGAACCTTCTCGGACTCGGAACCTTCTCGGACTCGGGAATTTCTTGTTCGTATTCGGGAGCCATCACGGAACTTTTCCGAGTCCGACAAGAAATACCTGAAGGATGGAGGATATATCGGCTAAAACCTTTTTACAAATAACAATGAAGATGGGTACAATAGTCCGAATAACGTAGATAATACTAATTCTCTCTTCTCTCTCACAACACAAACACATTTAAACACCGTTATCTCCATATGTACGAAATACAATCATTCTTTCAAATCATACTGAACCTATTATTACTCTCCTCTCCCACTCTCTCTCTCTCTCCACTCTCTCTTTCTCTAACTCTCTCTCTCTCTCCCTCTCTCTCTCTCTCCCACTCTCTTTCTCTAAATCTCTCCCTCTCCCTCCACTCTTTCTCTAACTCTCTCTCTCTCTCTCCCTCTCCCACTCTCTTTCTCTAACTCTCTCTCCCTCTCTCACTCTCTTTCTCTAACTCCTCTCCCTCTCCCTCTCCACTCTCTTCTCTCTAACTCTCTCCCTCCCCCTCTCCCACTCTTTCTCTAACTCTCTCTCTCCCTCTCTCTTCTCTCCCACTCTCTTTCTCTAACTCTCTTCTCTAACTCTCCCACTCTCTTTCTCTAACTCTCCCTCCTCTCCCTCTTTCACTCTCTTTATCTAACTCTCTCTCCCTCTCCCACTCTCTTTCTCTAACTTCTCTCCCTCTCCCACTCTCTTTCTTTAACCCCCTCTCTCTCTCTCTCTCTCTTCTCTCTCTCACAACACACAACACACACACACACACATACGCTTCATACTCCCTTTTTTTTCTCCATATCAACCGAAATACGTTATCTCTGACATCTTGTAATAAGATGCCAATATTGTTAAATGTCAAAAAAGGATGTTTTCCCTCCATTCTTGCTAATTCAACTTCAGAGAGACCAATGAACTGGGCTTCTTTTTTTTTATAGACAAACGACTTGTTTCCCACATGAGGAAATGTCCCCATCTCTTCCGATATATATATATATATATATATATATATATTATATATATATATATATATATATATATATATATATAAAAGTGCTCAATACAAAAGTAGAGCTAACTTAATAGAATCGGAATTATCCTGATGATCCGTTAGGAGAAATCTTGGTACATATACTCTGACTCATTAGGCTTACTATATTATATATATATATATTCTCCTAACGGATCATATCAGGATAATTCCGATTCTATTATTAGTTAGCTCTAATTTGTATTGAGCACTTTAGTATATGTATGTAGACCCGCCCAACGGGTGGGGTCCAGTGGCTTCGGCCCTGATCTTTACATGTTAATAGCGTCGATCCCCAGGTGGCTATCCTCCCAGGAATACCTGCCCCCTTGATTTAAAGGACAGGGCTGGGTTTATTGCCCAGCGCCTGAGGCCCCCCTTGAGGGGAATGCCAAGGGATCGACGGATTTTTGTTCTTTCCCACCCATCAGCTTCGGCTTGTGGGTGGCCAACGTTAAAACGAGGCCTTGACCCATCCCATACAAGTGGGTATGAGGCAAATACCTTAGCACTTTAGTATATTTAAACTTAAGCAACTCTTATATTTATATATATATATAAAGGGTGCCTAAAGGTCATAGTCCTCATAGTCCTCCGAGACTGAAATACCAATGACATTTTAAGCCCTCAGCATCTTATTTTATTCATTAATATTTTCTCCTTCCATTGGGTCTTAGAACTTACTTAAAACATCGAAAAAAGACATTTTTCGGCAGCTTTGTATGATAGAAGTCACTGAACCGTTGACATGAAAAGGATTTTCAAATTATACACCTTCCATATATTTTTATCATTTTATTCATTAATAATTTTGTATATGTATTTTAAAAAAAAGAAGCTTCTTACTAAAATATTACGGGGGTTCTTTCAATTTGAATCGCGTCTGACTTCATTTATATCGTTGAATCGAAAAGCGTGAAGTGTGAAAAGGACCCAGAATGAAAGCAACCAACCAGAAAAAAGATTAAAAAATGTCGGCGTTTCTAGAAATGTTTAAAGTAACGCTTTTCTCAAGAGGACTTTTTATTCAGATCTGCACATGTGAATTGAATAACATGTTTATATACATATGAGGCATAAGTCATAGAACACCTTGTTATTCTGAATCACTCAGTATATATATATATATATATATATATATATATATATATATATAAATGAATGGACAAATAAAGGTTTAGCTTTTATTCATTTACTTGGGAACAATATTACAACCAATGGTTTCCTGCTAACTCATTCGTCAGGTAAACGAAATAGTTTTTAAAATTTCGTTTACCTGACGAATGCTTTAGCAGGAAACCATTGGTTGTAAATATTTTTCTATTATTTATATTTCATTTCATTTGGTTATTTAAAAATAATAATAGTTTGAATAATCTACACATGGATAAACACCTGACCGAAACACGTGTAAGTAAAATTGATAAAATATCCTATTTTATCCATTCTATACTTTCTTTCCTTTATTCATTTTTTCAACATACCGTCGGATTCACTTCCAGTTTCATTTTTACACACACACACACACACACACACCACACAAACACACACACACACCACACACAAACACACCACACACACACACACACACACACATATATATATATATATATATAATATATATATTATACACTCATATTATATTACTCATTATACACTTTTATATAATTTTACATGAAACTCTTTTGAGTTTTATTATGAACTATAATGTTTCTGATTTTTTTAAATAAATTTATTTTATTTTAACACAGAACACGCATTTTTAAAATTCCAGCATTGAATAATAGCGTTTTTGTTTTGTACCCTTTCTTCTAAACGGTTGTTTCATTCCGTCTTTCTCTCATATGTTGCTCTTGATGATGACCGATCTATTGAAGAGGTCGAAACAGATTTCTGTCAGCAATTATAAACATCATTTGTTTTTTCAAAAAATGTTAATTCATACTGTCGGATTAATTTCCATCTATTTCATATATATATATATATAAATTTTTTCCACAAAACTTTTCTTCTGAAACTAGTTGAGAAAAATTTGAAAATAAATAACATAAAAGAAATATTCTGTTTGTCTTATTATTTTCGTTTGTCTTAGTAATTATGAAAATAAGAAATGGAAGAAGAACACACTGTTTCCCATGTTATCCCTCACCTAGACTGGTTACCTACCCAAGGCTGAAGGGCCCAGTCTGCCCTACTATTTAACCCATAGCTGGAGGGAGAATAATGGATTCATACCTTTCTCAAGGGTATTAGCGCTATGTGAAATGCCAACAGCTTCGTCTAGGAATTGAACTCTCGCTCTCTCTCTCTCTCTCTCTCTCTCTCTTATATATATATATATATATATTATATATACTATATATAATTATTACATTTTTCACAAAACTTTTACTTCTGAAACTAGTTGAGAACGATTGAAAAAATAAATAACATAAAGAATATTCTGTTGTCTTTTATTTGTTGTCTTAGTAATTATGGAAAAAGAAGAAGAAACACAGTGTTCCCATGAAACAGCAATTTAACATCACTACCCCCAACAACCAAAACATACTAAACTCAAACTATAAGAAAACGGAACTCCTGGCAGTGAGACTCCCTTGAAAAAAAAGTCAAAACAAACGAGATACGAGTACACTTATCAACCAACACAGCCAATCGTTCACAACTAAAAGACTTCTTTTTTTTAATTTGCACTAATCAAATTGCGGAAAAAATGTAATTCATTAATGGACTGCACACGTTGCCTAAAACAATATGTCGGAAAGTCAGAACAATTTCCAAACCTAATAAAAAAAAAAAAAAACTCATTAGGCAAGATCCTTCACCACAGAGACATAACTATAGCTTTTAAAAATGTCCGGACGTGAAAAAAAGGAGGCGTGAAGCGCCGGTTAGCTCAGTCGTAAGCGCGTTCGGCTAGAAACCACAAGGTTCCTGGTTCGATACCCGCCCTCGCAACTTAGCGTATGAGTAGTACAGGGATCCGTGCGGTAAAGTGAGGAGTTGATGTAGGTGTGGCGCTCCACCTCAGACTCTAAAATAATCTCCTTGGTCTAGCGCTAGTGAAAAGGGGATAGACTCCCTCGCTGACTGGTTGATACCGACATTAGGCCGCCCCGGCGACTACTTTACTTTATAATAATATATATATATATATACGTACACACACACACACACACACACACGACACACATAAAAACATATCCTGTAAGTATATATCTTGAAGAATAATCAAGCTAAGTTACAATTACCGTCGATGGTAAGACACAGGCAACAAACGGTGAACTTAATACAATCCGTCTTGTCGCGATTCTACTGCAGAAAGACAGGGGTATTTATAAAACTCCACATATCATAGAAACTAAGCAGCCAATCGAACTCAAGAATGGAATCACCCAAATGCATGAATGGATCATTCTTGATTTCTATAAATATCAACTTTCTTGGATACTGCTTCAGTTGTGCTTAGCTAGTTACTGTTATTCAAAACCAACAGTAGACTAACTGACTTTCTATAGTGATCAAATCAATTGTTCACCCCAGACTGACAGTCGCTGATGTCCGCAAGGAAAGAACTTGGCAGACGAAAATTCTGTCCGGTTTCGCTCCTGCCTAGAGGTAGCCTGTTATTAAAGTCGAGCCTCCACTGATGAGACGTAAACGTCGAAACACGTGTCTGTGGATGACTGAGATATATATATATATATATATATATATATATATATATATATATATATATAATAAGCAATCCAAGATAATCTTAATTAGAAAGATGAATCTCACTCAATAAGTATTTTTTAATTTCAAAAACATTTTTTTTTCACCAAACTTTTTCTCCGGGCGGCGACCTAAGGTCCGAAACAATTGAGAACAATCAGAAATAAATAACATAAAAACAAATATTCCTAATTAGTATATCACTTTTGTTCATCTTATCTATCTATTAAATTGAGAGTTCGCATTCCGGTTTTTTGTCTGTAACAAAAACTACGTCACTGCTTACGTCAATTACCCAAAAATCGTCATAACATAGGAATAATACACTCAAGATTGAACATGCAACATTAGACCAGTCCTCATTGTTTTTTAAAACAAGTTTAATAAATACATGACTGGTATTATATATCTATATATAGTTTGTTTTATTTAATACATATTTAAAGTTTACATTTCAGAATTTTTATTTTTAATCCCTTTAATGAATTGATGATTTTTTACTTACTTAGGGTACAAAACTCGCTGACATTGAAGTTTTAACTCCCACCCCTCAGGCATATGTTCAAAAACTATTTTTACATCGCCCGAGGGTGTTTTTATTTTGCTATATATATATATATATATATTAAATTTTTTACTTGAAGGCACTTTACAACGTATGTATCGCATAAAATTCGATTACTTTTTCTTATAGAAAATGAACTTGACAAGTGTAATCCCAGCAAAGGATGGCTCGATGTGTAGAATACCGTACAGACTGTTTCGACTTTATTAAGTCTCATCAGCGGTATTTACTCATCAGCGGTATATTATCTCTCAATAACGCTCTCTACCTATTATTAGGTAGAGGCGTGTAGTAGTATCATTGACAAGGTTAATTTCGCTAAGGATGGTCAGCTGTGTACTGTGCCGAGGCGATAAAAGTGTTTCACTAGTTTTCACTGTGTCTGCTAAGTCCCGTTTCGTTTCTGTCGGAAGGGAAATCTGTTAGTATATACCGCTGATAGACTTAATAAGTCGAAACAGTCTGTACGTATTCTACACATCAAGCCATCCTTGCTGGGATTACACTTGTCAAGTTCATTTTCTATGAAAAAAAGTATCGAATTTTATGCGATACATACGTTTGTAAGTGCCTTCAAGTAAAAATTTAATATACTTTATTCAGCAACGTTTCTAAAAAACAAACATTCCAAAATCTTATATATATATATATAAACCACCCAGATAAACACCTTCACACCTCCCGTCATAAACACAACCAGTTACTAAAAGATGAGATAAACTGCGGCCCGATCTCTTCACAGGGGTCACCAGAAAAATATAAAATGCTCATGAATTATCTGTGCACCATTTTCCAATAAAGTTAGCGGTCTGATGACGCTCATAGGTATTTCAGATACCTTTTTATTTATTCAATATATATATAGGATAAAGTCGTGTCGGTGGCCTAAAGTCGGTATCACAATCAGCGAGGGAGTCTATCCCCTGTTCACTAGCTCTAGACAAGGAGATTGTTTTGCGTCTGAGGTGAGCACCATAACCTACCATCAGCTCCTTACTTTACCGCACAGATCCCTATGCTACTCATACGCTGAGCTGCGAGGGTCGGTATCGAAGTAGAACCTTGTGGTTTCTAGCCGAACGTTTACCGACTCAGCTAACCCGACTCTAAGAGAGAGAGAGAGAGGGGGGGAGAGAGAATGAAAGAGAAGAGAGAGTGAGTGAGAGTGAGAGTGTGAGAGAGAGACGGGAGAGGGTTGTAGAGGCGTTGAGATAAGAAAGAAAAAAAAATAATGAAATTCATATTAAACGAGTAAAAACGTTTCCATGTTCGGTGCGCGTGCGCATTTCTTCTGTTTTTTGTTTTGCCGCAGATTCTTGGCTTCGACAACGAAGAAAGAAAAGTTAATGAACAAAATCCAAGAAAGAATACTGCATACAATGTTTCTATGGCTCCACAAAGCAACAAAAAAAACTTCACTCAGACTGGTCAACAGTATCTGTTTTAGTCTTACTCTTTCTTTCACTAAACGGTATTTCACAAAATGAAGACGATGCACTTTTGTTTATTTAAATAAAAAAAGCTTCTGTTTTGATTTGATAAAGTACAAGAGAATGTCGACGGCCTGCGCCGGTATTAAGAACAGGTATAATAAGCCTACAATAAACCTATAATAACCTATAATAAACCTATAAGGGCCTATAATATGCCTATAATAAGCCTATATAAACCATAAGGGGCCTATTATATGCCATAATAAGCCTATAATAAACCTATAAACCTATAAGAGGTCTATAATAAACCTATAATAAGCCTATAATACACCTATAAGAGCATATAATAAACCTATAATAAGCTATAATAAAACCTATAAGGGGCCTATAATATGCCTATAATAAGCCTATAATAAACATAAAAAACCTATAAGAGGCATATAATAAGCCTATAATAAACCTATAAAAACCTATAAGAGGCATATAATAAGCCTATAATAAACCTAAAAGGGCCTATAATATGCCTAAATAAGCCTATAATAAACCTATAATAAAAACCTATAAGAGGCCTATAATAAACCTATAATAAACCTATAATTACACCTTATAAGAGGCATAAATAACCTATAAATAAAGCTATAATAAAGCCTATAATGACTATTATGATAAACTATATTAAACTCATAATGAACCAATAAAACCTATAATAAACCTATAATACACTATGATAAAAGCCTATAATAAACCTATAATAAACTATATTAAGCCTATAATAAACGATAAAAGCCTATAATGAACTATAATTTAACGATAATAAACCTTATAATAAACATATAAACCTATAATAAGCCTATAATAGGCCTAGAAAAAGCCTATAATAAACCTATAACAAGCCATAATAATAACCTATAAAAAGCTTATAATTAAACCTATAATAAGCCTATAATGCAGCCAAAGCGGTATATAACACTCTCCCCCACCCCAGCTTTAGGTAAATAATACATCACTCAAATAAGTCCCGAGCCTGACATACAGATGGCGCCACTAATTAAAAAAAATCCATATGATTTTATAAAGTACTAACCTTTAAATATCACGTCTCAAAATGATGTGGCCAATTGGATTATCATTTACAAAATTCAGAAAGTGGTATACTGATTTTAAACGTACAGACACAAATGACGCCTGAACGCTCAGGTCGCCTAAATTCGCGGTTGTCCCGGAAAACACCAAAATTCTTCACAAACTCACTCATTTGCCGATCGTAAATTGAAATTGCGTGAGATAGCAGAGGAGTTGAAGATAATCAGAAGGCAGTGTATTCACCATTTGCATGAACATTTGTCAATGCTCCTTGTAGGACAGGCTAGATCTTTAGCTTGGTACATCATATTGTAAAATACATTACCTTTTTTACTTAAACAAACACTGATTTTAATAGTTTTTCTTTCTTGATTCATTGTTTGCCTGATGGCACAAAGATAACGGAAGATTGTGTAGCGCCAATCTTCCCAAATTGTGGAGTTTTCTCTGAATTTTGGAGATGAGGCTTGATGATTTGTATATCTGCGTTATTCGAACTATTGTTCCTCATCTTCATTGTTATTTGTACAAACGTTTCGGCGATATGCCCTCCGGCTTCTTCATGTATTTCTTGTCGGACTCGGGAACCTTCTTTTCAAACTCGGGAACTCCCGATTTACGACAAGAAAGTTCCCGAGTTCGAAAAGAAGGTTTCCGAGTCCGAGAAGGTTCCCGAGTCCGACAAGAAATACCTGAAGAAGCCGGAGGGCATATCGCCGAAACGTTTACAAATAACAATGAAGATGGGGACAATAGTTCGAATAACGCAGATAATACTAATCATCAAGCCTCATCTCAATCATTCAGAGAAATACTACAGATAACAATGAAGATGAGGACAATAGTCTGAATAACGCAGATAATACTAATTCTTCAAGCCTCATCTCAAAACATTCAGAAAATAGTACAGAAACAATGAAGATGAGGACAAATAGTCTGAATAACGCAGATAATACTAATCTTCAAGCCTCATCTCAAACATTCAGAGAAATAGTACAGATAAACAATGAAGATGATGGACAATAGTCCGAAATAACGCCGATAAATACTAATCATCAAGGCCTCATCTCAAACATTCAGAGAATAGTACAGATAACAATGAAGATGAGGACAATAGTCCGAATAATGCAGATAATACTAATCATCAGCCTCACTCAAACATTCAGAGAAAAAGTACAGATAACAATAAAGATGAGGACAATAGACCGAATAACCCAGAATAATACTAATCATCAAGCCTCATCTCAAACATTCAGAGAAATAGTACAATGAAGATGAGGACAATAGTCCGAATAACACAGATAATACTAATCATCAAGCCTCATCTCAAACATCAGAGAAATAGTACAATGAAGATGAGACAATAGTCCGAATAACACAGATAATACTAATCATCCAAGCCTCATCTCAAACATTCAGAGAAAATAGTTACAATGAAGATGAGACAATAGTCCGGATAACGCCGATAATACTAATCTTGAAAATCAGTACTTTTATTTTTTATTTAGGTCAAGGAGAAAGAAAAAACTCTGCATTCAAATTCCGATTAAAACGACCTTGCGCACATCCTGCCCTTAGCGAAGGCGTTAGTAAATAGAGAGACCAAGTGCTAATGATATGAGATTTACTGTTGTTCCATCTCCGCTGATAAACGGCACACACATCCGAATCTGTGAATATTCAAATGCATGGAATATAATTAATCATTCTACTGCTATTTCTATGCCATCACAACATGACTAGTTGCCTCAGGACACAGACACATGACCTTGACTAGTAATGTGGAAATGTATTGATAATCCTAATACTAGCAGGACCTGTGATATATCACAGTATGATGATTAGTATATTACAACTTTGATTATGTTTACATAAGAAGCTATTTAAAAAATAGTTCAATATTAAATAGTAAATAACTCTCTCTCTCTCTCTCTCTCTCTCTCTCTCTTCTCTCTCTCTCTCTCTCTCTCTCTCTCTTCTAAAAGAGGGGGGTGTAAAAATAATTACATTGATTTGCGATAATGATCGGAGGGGAGGACGTGTTTAAGAGCCAAATAGTTAATTGTAAATAGTATAATAATCTTGATTTAACTCTCTCTTCTCTCTCTCTACTCTCTCTCTTCTCTCTCTCTCTCTCTCTCCCTTTCATTCTTTCTTAAAAAGAGGGAGTGTAAAATATTTACATTGATTACGATAAAGATATGTGGGGAGAAGCGTTTTAAGGCTTACTTAATAAATAGTTTAAAATGTAAATAGTATAATTTAATCTTAGATTTTACTCCTCTCTCTCATTCTTTTCTTAAAAAGGGGGGTGTAAAATATTTACATTGATTACCGAGAAAGATCTGGAGGGGGCGTTTAAAATATCTACATTAATTTTGCCGACAAAAAAAGTGACAAAGCACCGACTCGCAAACATATCTAAGTTGGGCCGAAAAATTCGCCTGGACATATTCCGTTAATTCGCAATTTCATATTACAAATGAAGAGAAACATGAACTTTTTATTATATAACAAGTGAAATTGAAGATAGATAGATAGATAGATAGATAGAATAGATATGTACAGGACTGAAATTAATTGATAGATAGAAATAGGTAAGATAATAGATGTTGTCAGTGTTAGATAATAGATAAGATAGATTAGATAGATAGATATGCCAGTGTTAGATAAAAAAAAACCTTAGATAGATAGATAGATAGATAGATATGCCAGTGTTAATAAAAAAACCTTAGATAGATAGATAGATAATAGATAGATAGAAGATATGATCAGTGTTAGAAAAAGACCTTACATAGATAGATAGATAGATAGATAAATAGATAGATAGATAGTAGATAGATAGATAGAAGAATTTCAGGTTAAGATAAAAACGTTAGAATAGATAGATAGATAGATAGATAGAAGATAGAAGATAGATATTTCAGTGTTAGATAAAAGACATTAGATAGATAGATAGATAGAAAGATAGATAGATAGATATTTCAGTGTAGGACAAAAGACCTTAGATAGATAGAGTACGGATAGATTAGATATAACGATAGATAGATAGATATGACAGTGGTTAGATAAAAGACCTTAGATAGATAGATTAGAAGATAGATTAGATATGCACTGTTAAGATAAAAGACCTTAGATAGATAGATAGAAGATAGATAGATAGATAGATAGAAAAAAGAGGAATACAATCAAAACATTAAACTTAAAAGGAATATCATTAATCATTACAAAAAAACAAGAGAAAAACAAAAAAGAAATGATATTTCCGCTTCGTAGCGCCATGATTCCTCTATATCCCGAGGCCAATACAGCATGGAAGAATTTGTTTTTTTCGAAAACACTTCAAGAAGAAAATGTTGCAAGACAATCATAAAATTATGAAAGAACTTGACGTGGAAGCAAACAAAAAACAAAATCATAGTAGCAAACTCTTTTGTATTTTGTGCTTTGTTTCTCAGTTTTTTCATTAACACAACATGATTCATCATAAAAGTATCACACATTGTATTAAGCCTTTGAAAAAAGGTTTTATAACAATGACTTTAAACCATCCTCCATTCGAGAATAGAATGCCTTTATAAATATAGCTTGTAAATAAAGAAATAGGGCCCTTTTCCTCTTTCTACCTCTTCAGTTCTCTATGTAGTGTTATCTGTCTGATCTATCCAATATATTATATATATATATATATCTATAATATATATATATATAGTATATGTAGTATTGGATAGATAGACAGATAAACATATATCTATTATATATATATATATATAATATAATATTATATATATATATAATATATATATATATTATATTATATGGTGTGTGTTGTGTGTGTGTGTGTGTGTGTGTGTTTCCAAGAGCGTTGGTACTGATGAGAAAGATCGTTACTTCCTATTACATATATATATACAAATAATATATATATTAATAATATAGCCAAATCTGTTGGTGAATCCTCCGCGGTGAGAAAAAAACCCAAGCAAATTAGTTTGAGCTTGTTAAAGATATAACAACAAACACTCAACCGGGGAGAAAAGATTTTTGAAAAAAAGAAATGTAGAGACAAGGTAACGACCAACCAAAATATATCTATTGGTCAATATTTGGGCCAAAAGGAAAAAACAATTTATATAGATTATATATATATAAGTATATATATATATATATATACAAAACTCGTCAGGAAACTAAAAGCACTAAAAGTAAAAAGTGACTCAATACCTAATAGAGCAAATAATAAAGATAAATCTAAGTAGTCATATAAACCTACAAAAAGTTTTCGCTTAGTGCTGTTCAGGGCTTAAGATCTTTGTCATTTGATATATATATATATTATATATATATATATATGATATATATATACTACTAATATATAAAATGACGGCAAATAAAGAATATGTTTGCAACAATTTTTAACTATGGTAAATTCAACATACAGCTGAACGTTAATTAGAAAGAAATATCATTCCTTCTT
This sequence comes from Doryteuthis pealeii, assembly GCA_023376005.1. Taxonomy (NCBI): domain Eukaryota; kingdom Metazoa; phylum Mollusca; class Cephalopoda; order Myopsida; family Loliginidae; genus Doryteuthis; species Doryteuthis pealeii. The sequence continues at coordinate 18,461,401 of CM042164.1, read as the reverse complement.
CATCACAAACACACACTCACACACACACCACAGCAGACAGCACACTACAACACCATCCACACAGCACACACACACACACACACACACATATATTATATATATATATATATTATATAATAGAAAAAAGTAATCAAAATAAATGATATTCTGTAAATTAATTCTGAACAATTTGACCTCAAGGTCATCAATCACAAAGTTTTTATATGGCTTTTAAGGAAGTTTCCCAAATAATGATTTTTTTGCATTCAAATGTTTGTCATAACCAGTTTAGGCCCGGCGGACGCCACTGGATGGAAGACACACTTTGAAGAGGTTCTGTTTCTTGTCAGGGGAATATTTTCAATCTATTTAGTTTTTAATGGTAGAATTTGTTCTATCTAATTGCCTGTGTCACATCACCTGTCCAAGCGACAAGGTAATACTTTGAGGATGCTACAAACTTAGATTTGCTTTACGAACAAATTTTAAACCTTATTCTAGGCAACCAGTCAAGGAGATGGAAAAAACTCTGAAATTTAAACGTTAAACCCCGCTTAAGAAAGGTGTGAAAAATTTGCAAACAAGATTTCTTTGCACGTTTTTCAGATAATGACTATCACAGGAAAAAATTGATTAGTTCGCTAGAAAATGATGCGATTCATTTTTGGCAGAGGTCAAGCTCTGAACAATGCGAAAACAAGTAATAGTTATATTTAGTTTTTAACCTTTGTTAGGCAACCAGTCTTGAGAAGAGAAAACTTTGAATATTAACCTGTTTTTCGAAACAGTCTGTACGTATTCCCACATCGAGGCCATCTTGGCGCTGGGATTACACTTTGTCAAGTTCATTTTCTTATAGAAAAAAAGTATCGAATTCTTAGTGCGCATACATGCGTTGTAAAGGCCTTCAAAGTAAAGAAACTTAATACTATACTTTCAGTCAGCAACGTTCTAATTAAACAAACCATCCAAAACATATCTTATGATTCACCTTCGCCAAGAGGCACTACGGTCTTTTGTTGCTTATTATTCTCTCAAAATAACGCCCCCGTTACCTTATTAGTAGCGAAAGATAAGCGTGTAGTAGTATCATTTGACAAGCTTAATTCGCTAGGATGGTCAGCTGTTAACATGTGGCCGGAGGCGATAAAAGTGTTTCACTAGTGTTTCACTGTGTCTGCCTGAAGTCCCGGTTTCGATTTCCTGTCGGAGGGAAAATCGTGTATAATACCGCGTATGAGACTTAATAAGTCGAAACAGGTCTGTACGGTAATTCTATCACATCGAGCCCATCCTTTACTGGATTACACTGTCAAGTTCATTTTCTATAAGAAAAGTATCGATTTATGCGATACATGCGTTGTAAGTGCCTTCAAGTAAAATTTTAAATATATATATAGTATATAATATAATATAATATATATAAATTAATATATATTATATATATTATATATTATATATATTATATATATGATTATAGCAGAATACACTGAGGCGCTTGTGGTGTTATCATTTACCGTCTTAGGAAAATGGACACGCGTTAGACGAGTCAAATCCTGGACGGAAGCATTTGGATTTCACTAACGCTAATAACATCGAGTAAAAGGTATGTCATCAAACGTACACCTCCCACCAAACTATGAGTGAATAAGTATGCGTAGGCTGGACTCTTTATCTTGACTAGGCGACCAGTATTGGAGAAGGAAAACTTTGATTCAAACCTGTATTAAACTCGCTTAAAAAACGGACATTGTGTCATTGCGCCTACTCGTTCGGAGGGGTTTGGTAAATATGTATAACGAAGGTAGCGCAGTGAGGAAACTGCTCAATACCTGGGCAATGGGTGACCATGTTAGAATATCAGAAATGTCAAAAATAAGTTGACTGATAATTAAATGCATGCCTGAATTCAAACATGGTTAAACTCCGTTGTAAGAAAAATGGACCTTTGTCATATCCTGGTACGCCGCTTATTGTTGCCACGGGTAGCGACATGGATCCCGCATATTTGGGTATTTTACTGTCGATCCTGCGTGTTGGGAAAAAAGGGGGTGGGACTGGGGTGTTTGTTGCGACATGACATCAAAAGATACTTTGCCCGTGGCGTCAACGCCCTAAGTGTACATATATCCAGTATCGCAGGGTACGGCGCACACACACACAGAGATAGAGAGAAGAGAGAGCAGAAGAGAGAGAGAGAAGAGAGAGACTTACTAGAGCATACACACAAGAGACACACAGAGAGCACACACAAACACATCACACACATGCCACACCTCCGTTATTAAAGAATTCGAGTATTGTGTGGCCTTGATAATCAGTGTAGATCTGAATGATTCTCGCTGGGCTTATACTTTACTTCTGGCTTGTGCAACAGGTAAAACTAATCTTCACACACACTACATCACAACACACACACACCATACACAGGAGAAGGAAAACTTCTTGAAAATTCAAACCTGTTCAATGCTCCGCTTTAAGAAATTGACCTTCGTTGTCTAATCCTGCTCGTGCGGAGTAAGTTGGTAGCATATAAGTACTGATGTAAAGATATGGAGGGTTAGGTGGAATCGACAGAATGTAGGTAAGGAAAGAAGGATACACAAATGGACAAAAATATAACTCAAAAAAAGTAGATGTAATGAAGAGATTATTCGTTCCACCGTTAACAAGGAACTTCTTCACGTCAAAATTCATGTAGAATACAATGTACATATCGATTTGTATTTCCAGAAGAGAAAGCTGACGGGTGCGGTGGGAGTAGTTGGTACAAAAATTCAACGGGAGGGAAAGGTGTTGTGAGGATCTTAGTTGCAATATCAGAGTACAGTTCCTATCATGGAAAGTGGAGGTGGAAAAAGATCAAAGTGGTGGGTAGTTTTGTGTCGTGGAGATAAGATGTGAGGTTTTGCTAGGTTGCTTGTTTGGAAGCGGGGCGGTAGGAAGAAGTTGGGTTAAAATTCTTGGTTGGTTAGAAGACAAGATTTTGATTCATTGCATGGAGTGTTGGAGGGATACGGTATGGAAAGGATTTATCAGACTCTTTATAATATTTTAGAATATTTAATCTCCAAAAAGTAAACATAAATAAGGAGTTTCTCTATAATGCGATCTCGTAAAAATTGATCATAACAGTAAAATAAACCACTTGTACTCACTGATACGCCCGACCAAACAAATGCCGTTTTAACACTTTCCTTAACTACTTGTATCTCATATCTTATATGATGTAGGAATTTCTCAGATGCTCAATTAAATAATCAGAGAAAAATAAAACAGTTCCGATCAGAGCATGGTTGTGTCTAGACATATATATGAAATCAATTTATTTGTTGAATTGAGAACTTTCACTTTTTCATTTAAAAGGAAGTGGCTGTGTTTGTTCTCTTTTTCCAGCATCACTATCCGGGCATTTTCAGGGTCAATTTCCGGTCTTTTCGGTTCATTGAACTGTCTGTAGGAGTAAATAAACATGATCTATATAAGCTCACTGGGTTAAATTTCCTTGATGTCATTGCGCACAAACTCAATCTTGCAGCTTTGGTTACAATATCACATAAGATTTCCGTAGACTAAAACCTCTCTTCCGAAATGAAGTATTTATCTAAGCCCAACACCTCCCCAAACACTGTATGAGATTAATTAGTGAAAAGATAGTCTTCGTTAAAAAACACAAAAGCAAAACTAAAAACCTCCGGCTAACCAAGACTATAACAAAGTAAACGACCATGGCATACTATTGCACATACGACACTCTGTATAGTACATTATGATCATAAAATACGTAAAAACAGTATGAATAGTAATTTAGAACAATATGATGGGTAGCTGGGAGGGTGACAGAGACCATTCAGGACCACTCGTATTATTATATTATAAAACATACATAGAACATTAAAGAACAATATGTAAAGGGCTGAGCAAGCTTTCAGACCACCGCCGGTATATTGAGATTATAAAAATAATGTGTTAAAGCCATAAGTCGTCGTGTGACAAGATGTTCGGGACCTGCCCTGTGAATTATATTATGAAAAAACCAATGAACAGGTTTGAACCATCTGTAAGGACTATCCGAAGGATTTCTATCTGGAAAGACTTTCTTGGACTCTTTTTCCTCTCACGAATAAAAATACACAAGTGTTGCGTATCCTATAAAAAAATACGTCTTCTCTAACCCTCTCTCTCTGTCCTCTCTTCTCTCTCCTCGCTCTCTGCTCTGCGTGAGCTATCCCTCACTTCGTCTCTCGGCTCCCTCCACAACACACACACTACACACGACACAAAACTCACTCACAGCATCACACACACTCAATCCACAAGCGAGCGTGCTACTCTCTCTGTATGGACGTCTTTAGATGGCCCGAATTGACGTACTACACCAGTCCCTTGAAATATCCATCAATTCCACAACACACTTAATAAACATGCTTTCTGCTGATGTTCAACAGTAGTTTTGGGGACCTGTATTCTTTGGTGATCTTCACCCCTACGGTGCTAACTACTCTACTAGCATTATGCGTTATTTTCTTATTAATGCTGAGATGTAGCTAGCATTACACATTGAGAAGTAACTCCCTTTGTTTCTGTTCCACTTTCGAGGAAGCTCATCTGACTTTGGTCGGCCATTCTTGCATTGATTTCACCGTCACAATACAACATGTACTGTTTTAACACGAAGCATATCCATACACACTATTCTATCAATAACAACACCCAATTCGATTTCAAAATAATGCAGCAAAGCACCAATTAAGCGAAACACGACTTCATATGATATGTTCATGTTAAACATCTTAGTGTATTTATTCGAACACAATTTCGTATTTTTCAGTGGTAGATTTTTATGGTGAAATGAAAAATGGCCAACCAAAACAGACGGCTATCTCCTCTCTTATTTTTTTTTTTTTTTTTTTCTGCTTGTCATAAACTTGAAATGATTAGAGCTCAAAGTTATGCAAATTAGGTGATGGAATCTTAACGTCGATCAGGGCAACAATAATCTACCTGGTAATTACAGCCAAAATCACGTCGAAAGAAGCGGTTCTCACTAGACCATAAACTTAAGCAGCAATAAACCTGTTCCAACTTAATTGGGTGGACCACTTAAACAAAGCAGGTACTTTAAGTAACATGGGTCCTTTCTGTTATAAAAGACGGCCTTGCATTCAGCATTAAATGACCCAAAAAGGGTGAATGCAATGAAAAAAAGACCGGACAAAATAAGATAAAACAGAGTCACTATGTTTATTAATCAAGATTATTCTCTAACCGTAAGCCTCAATAAACTTATCCAGATGTGTAGGATAAATTCATTAATGTCTATTTCTTTATTATTCTATGCCAACAATCTTCTTCTCTCCCTTATATATATTATATATATATATACAATAATATATAATTATATATATATATATATAATAATTAAGTTTGAAATGAAATCAATAGGTATGAGAAAAAGAATACCAGTACAAAAATCATATGTAATACATCCATGTACAGTATACATAATATAATATATATAGTAAAGTATCATCCATTCTATACACAATCTCCCTCTCTCTCTCTCTCCCTCTCTCTCTCTCTCTCTCTCTCTCTCTCTCCTCTCTCTCTCTTCTCATGTATACCGCTGATGAGACTTAATAAAGCTGATACAGCTGTATGATGTTCCCACATGGTACATTTATTCGCCGAGTCTTGCTTCTGCATTATTTTCAATAATTATCGAATTTTATACGATATACGCATTGTAATTGCCTTCAAAAATATCAATAATAATTTACTTTATATAACAATGCTTCAAAAGCAAAATATCAAATTCCATATATATATATATATAGTAAAGTCTTCGGTGCAGCCTAATGTTCGGTATCAGCCAATCGGCGAGGGAGTCTATCCTCTTTTCACTAGCACTAGACAAGGAGCTTCTGAGGTGAACACCGCTCCTACCATCAGCTCCTCACTTATCAACATGAGTTGCGAGGGCCGGTATCGAACCCAAAACCTTGTGATTCCTAGCCGAACACTCTCTGACTGAGCTAAAGCGCCCTTTATGGTCATTCATGCTGAAAACACCGGTTCTTATAGATCACAACAAATAAGCAATGATGAGCCTCTTCAATGCTTAATTGATTGATCACTTAAGCATCAGTAGGTACTGTAAGCAACCTGAGTTTTTGCTTATCAAAATGACTTGATTCAAAATTAAATGACTTGAAACGGTTGATATGCCAGTTCAGTATTCGAAACAATATGGCGGCACACGATTCTGTAACGGTCTCAGATTGGCGCGAAAAAAAATCCTACAAAAAGCAAATGCTGAATTGCATTGACATCACCAGTGTGTTCAATTTACTTTTCAATGCTAATATCTGTGTGGGATAAAGAGACAGTTCTGCTTTTATTATATCAAAAATATTTCATACTCGTTATAATCTTTTAGTGGTACAAAAGTGCGCGAAATTTTATGGATTTCTTTATAGAATATTAAATAAAAGATGCTTGTTCATACGCATGCGCAGAATGAGTATTTTTGAAAAAATATAAAATTGTCTATTAAAATTGCTGACTCAGGAATTTAGTTCTTGTCTGTTTTCCCGATTCACAAATGCAAATCCACTGAAAAATGAACTTGTAAATACGGAAGACATTAAGGGTAATAATCATTGCTTTTCTCTCTAAAATTGGGTTTGAGACTAAGGAAACAGTTTTGCTTCTCTTCTTGGAAGAAGAAGTGAGAGAGCGAAGAGAGAGAGACAGAGAAAGTGAGAGAGACAGAGAGAGAGACAGAGAACAGAGACAGAGACAGAGAAGTATATATATATATATATATATATAATATATATTATATATATATATATATATATATAAGTAAGGTAAAAGGAAAAGTGGCAAAAAAAATGACTCAAACAGTAGAAATAGGAGAGAATATTTAGTTCTTCTTTACGCGGAGAACTTCATCAGTATAATTTTCTTCGCGTAAAGAAGACGAAATATTCTCTCCTACTTCTACTTGTTTGAGTCATTATTTTGTTCACTTTCCTTTTACCTTACCTCATACTGTCGGATTTCACTCCAACCTCCTATCTTCATTAGAGAGAGAGAGAGAGGAGAGAGAAAAGAAGAAAAGAAGAAGAAGAAGAAGAAGAAGAAGAAGAAGAAGAAGAAGAAGAAGAGAGAAGAGGAAAGAATGAAGCATGAAAGAAAAAAATATATTTCATCTGTCTATAATAATCATTTATTTGCACAGTTATATGGTATCAGTTATACCTATGTAATAAAAATAATGTTTTTAAATAACTAATCCTTTTTAATAATAATAATAATAATAATAATAATAATAATAAGAAGAAGAAGAAGAAGAAGAAGAAGAAGAAGAAGAAGAAGAAGAAGAAGAATCGTATGCAGAAAACTGGCGCAAAAGGAATGCAAGACTGTGCACGACTGAATGAGAAAGGAATCCACTAGGAATTGTTCAAGAGATTAAAATTTCAACATGCTGACAAATGGAATATGCACAAACCAGATCGTCTAGAAAATGAGACGCACAAAATTCTCTGGAATTTGAGATACAAAGATCACCGAATCACAGAAGATTAGACATAGTTTTAATTAAGAAAAAAAGGACTTACATCGAATGGATTTTGCTGTTCAAGTGGACCAAAAAATGTGAAAGTTTGGTTTGTTTGATATATATCAATCCTGTGGGTTATTTCTTATAAGAACACTATGATTCTTGAATTTATTTATTTATTTATTGATCTACTAGAAAAAAGAAGACGGGGTTAGGTTAGGGTTAGGGTATTAGGTTAAGGTTAGGGTTAGTTTAATAGGAAAATAAAATTAATTTATCAGTCAAGAGTGGTCCTCCTTTGATCATGTTAGACTTATAGTAAATAACTTCTGTGGGTTACTTAATGCCAAAACTGTTAGAGTTCAAGTTTCCAATACAGGTGTATTTTTGTATATATGAAAGACAGCGAAAAGATAGATAAATAATTGGATCTTGTCAAAGAGATAGTCATAAGATACACATTATGAATGCATGAATGTGGTTGTCAGTGATGCACCATTTTCATCGACAATTACGGGTTCTTGTCCATAATAACGGCTCTGATAGCAACCCCAACTTGAACCCGACATCTTTGAGTTGCCACCCTGCAAACTACGTGCTGCTAGTCTTTACATTTTTGCTTCAAATGAAACTACAAAAACTTAAATCGAGAAACCACAGTCAGTGTGAGCCAATGAAAAAGCCCATCCACCCTACTATTAATATATAATGGATATAATATATAATGGATACTCTGTTCCTTCCGGTTTCAGTCTAATTTACTTTCCACGGATTCCATGGTAAGTTCGTCCCCATCTATAAACTTGATTTTATCTATTCTAACTTACCACCTTAAGGGATTTTAATGAACTAATCACCAACCATTACACAGTGGACCAGTTTTATTTCCCCTTCAAAAATTGTTGAGATAATTTTGAAAAATGAAAAAGAGTAAAAAGATAGACAAATACTTGGATCTTGCCAGAGAGCTAAAATAAATGCTGTGGAACATTAAGGTGTCGATGATACCAGTTGCATCGGAAACCTTGGAACGATCCCTAAATTTGAAATTACTGGAAGGATAAATCCAAGGATTCGGATTTTTTTTCTTATCCTAATGTTAAGATTTGACTGGATATTATTTTTAAAATATATTTTTTTCCTTTGTACACGTTCTGGTTTGTTTTTCTGGTCGTATGACCAAACGTGGAGTCGCTTCTACAGTTCTGATTAGGGTTAGTTTGGCCAAGAATTTTTACGCATTTGCAACCCTGGGATATTTATGCCAAGACATTTTTGTTTGTTCTATTCTTTGTAGAATACTCAATTTTAAAAAAATTTCTCACTCCCTCTCTCCCTCTCTCTCTCTCTCTCTCTCTTCTCTCTCTCTCTCTCTCTCTCTCTCTCCTCTCGCTCTGTTGAGCTTGGTTAGTTATTTTTTTATTTTACGCATGTAACCCTTGGGGTTATTTCATGCCAAGACATTTTGGTTTTGTTCATTCATTTTTTTTTACCTTCTTCATATTTGAATCCATTTTATTTCTTTTCTATTCCTTTTATTTCGTCAATGGATTCATCACTGTTTATTCGTCTTTCTCATTCTCTTTTGCTGTCATCTTCCTTTGTCAATGTTTTTTTGCAAATCTCCCCCATCAAACACCAAAACGCAACCATTTTCTTTCTCTTCGAATAATTATGATCTTATCTTGTTTTTTCAAAAATAAAATTCCCCACACATTAAAATCCGATGTTTGTTCTCACTGACAAAATAATCTTATCTTCATTTGCACAATCTTTTTACATGTCTTTGGTGTACTATACCGGATAATTCCCATTCATAAACACCTATCAGGGCAATGTGAAGGTTATTTAATAGTGGCGACCACCATCAAATAACCTCTCCAAGTAACATGTGAAAGATTTTAAAAGTGTAACATAAGAGAGAGGGAGAGAATGAGAATGGAAAGAGCTAGTAGGTTAGCATGGAAAATTTTAAAGGATAAATCAGCATAATGCCACATAGCATTTTTTTAATGGTCGAGAAGTGTCAAATGGCGAATGAGAGAGAGGAATAGTGAGAGGTGAGGATGTTGGGATTATGTTTTTGAGGACGTAAATAATAATAATAATAATAATAATAATAATAATAATAATAATAATAATAATAATAAATAAACCAGCAGATCACAGGGTGAAGCTGAAGGAAAATGAAAAATGGACAAATACCTGGACCTTGCCAGAGAACTGAAAAAGTTATGGAATATGAAAGTCAAAGTGATACCAATTGTAGTTGGTGCACATGGAACGGTCCCAAAGGGATTGGAAAAAGGATTGGAAAATCTGGACATCAGGGGAAAGATTGAGACCATACAGAATACTGCACTGCTGCAATCTGCCAGAATACTCAGAAGAGTCCTGGAGACCTGAGGAGACTGAAAGACCATCAGCTAAAGCTGATGTGAAAACTGAAAAGGAGTGAATAATAATAATAATAATAATAATAATAATAATAAAGGCAATCCAATGTTATTTTAAGAGCAACCAGGCCCAGAGTAGCTATTGAAAAAGAATTATACCAATTTGGAAAGACGCAAATAATAATAACAGAAACAGTCAGAGACTGGTAGACTAAGCAAGGATGATATTAAAAATGAAAAATTATCTCTGATCTCGAGATAATAGAAATATGAGGACAAGAACATCGAGATATATATTCCCAAGAAAAAACCCCTGAAACGAAGTAAGCCACAACACAATAACAACCAAAACATCTTACAATCAATCATTACAACACCAGTATTAACATAAGAACAAAGAGATGATACAAAGATTTAAAAAATAAAATTATTATTTTGTTGAAGAAATTTCCATTCTTTTTTTTCTACTGGTCGATAAGTGTCACGGCGAAATTGGGGAGAGGAAGAGTAAGAGGTGAGAATGTTCGGAGAGTTTGGAACTATGCGTTGACTGAGTGCGACGGGGCTCTTACTTAAGGAAAAATAAAAATCTCATGAGAACAAATAGACCACCTTGCATTCCTAAACACTATAAATGTTGCAAGGCAAGATGTCTACCAGCAATACAATTTTTTTCTTTTTTACTGATGCTCATTATTTACTACTTTTCGACTTAGACAAAAATTTGACCTTAAATAATCGATTTAATCAATTCGTTTTAAAATGAAAACGATCAGACCCTAAATTAGGAATACCCAAAAATCGTCGGCCAATGTTTTTAAAAACGAATTAGAATTAATTAAATCGATTATTTAAGGTCAATTTTTGTCTAAATCGATAAGAATTGTTACCCAACTCAGCATCGGCTCATTGAAATAAAAGTAACAATTATTATTTTGTTGGTGAAATTTTCATTCGTTGTGTTGAACAAAACAACTCCGACCAAGAGTGTAACATACACAAAGGACTTTAATACAAACACATGGAGAAGCATTTAAGACATGAATACATATACAAGATACATGAGAAAAGTTACATAGTAGATATACACGTACATAGAAAAGGGATAAGATAAAACGTATACAATGGTTATCTAAATGTACATACAAAAGATAGGGATAGTTATGAGAGTCCATAGGTTATAGTCCCTACTAGCGTTGTTTGGGATGAACCCCACACAAGAAGGGGTAGCATAAATGTCTACACATGTGCGTGAGTCTCGAGGAAGAAAAGGAAGAGAGAGAGAGAGAGAGAGAGAGAGAGAGAGAGAGTTCGAAAACAGGCGCTTAAATACATTAAAACCTGGTGGTCAAAACAGGGAACCCAGAGGGAAGATAACTTTTCCAGGCAAAGGAAGACAACCAACAGTTGTTTCGGAAGGTTCTGTTTTGCTTTTATTGTTCGACTCTGTCTTGTTATCTTTTTGAGTTTTCCTTCTTTCGCTAATATGTTTTGATTTACTTCTTCCAGTTTTTTTTTTCTTATCTTTTTAAAGTCGTTTCAATCGATTGTGTATTTGTGTTTTTCCCTTCGTTAACGTTTTCGTTCATTGTTGTTGTAGTTTTTTTTGTATTTATTTATCCTTCCAATCTAACTCCAGCCAATTTTTTTGTTTGGCTTCCGTAGGGATACCAATTTTATCCCAAAATTTTGTTCTTGCATAAATTAGGTTATTTAATTCAGTGATGTTGTCTGTTGGGATGTTATATATTTTATTTAACTTTTCGGTTTCTATCATGACTCTTTTCGATTCTATATTTCTTAGGTGCGTGGTCTAATCGTTAGACTCATGGAAATGGACCCGTCAACCCGAGTTCAATTCCTGACGAAGCTGTTTGGATTTCACATAGCGCTAATACCCTTGGGAAGGTATGATTATTATTATTATTATTATTATTATTATTATTATTATGAAATTTTCACAACTGCGTTAGCTGATGGCCTTTCACTGGAGTCTGAGTGACAGCAAGTCTCCTCATGTCTCCAGGACTCTTCTGGGTATTCTGGCAGATTTGCAACAATGCAGTATTCTGATTTCCAGATTTTCTAAACTTTTTTCCAATCCTTTTGGGACCGTTCCAAGTGCACCAATTACAATTGGTATCACTTTGACTTTCATATTCCATAACTTTTTTAGTTCTCTGGCAAGGTCCAGGTATTTGTCAGTTTTTCGTTTTCCTTCGGCTTCACCCTGTGATCTGCTGGAACTGCAAAATCTACCAGTTGACAAGTTCTTTCTTTTTGTTAATCAAGACTAGGTTTGGTCTTCTTGCTGGGATAAGGGATCCGTTTTTATCCCATTTTTATTCCCATTTTTGTTTTCTAGTCTTTGTTGTTTTTCTGTTTGTCCATATGTCACATCTACTTTTGTTGGCTGCCATAAGTAATCTGTCTTTGCTCTTTCTTGTGTAGTCTTCGAGTTGTTGGATTGTGGTTTCTACGCAGTCCTCTATATTGGCAAGACCTCTTACCCCTTCCTTTCTTGACACATATAATCTATCTCTATCGTCTCTAGGGTGGAAATCCTTGTGCATGGTCATTAATTTTCTCGTCCTTTGGTCAATTATTATTATTATTATTATTATTATTATTATTATTATTATTCATGCCTCGCGCAAATAAATACTGAGATATCATTAGTCTCATTATCTTTGGTTGAAGAATATTACACATTATCTCTTGGAGATTTATAGAATGGTTTAGCAAATAATCTTGGCTTATAAGTGTGCTCAGGTTGTCAGCTAAATGAATAGAAGAAAAGAAAAAGATGCCGTTTCCGAAGTTCTGGCTTCTTTCCGGATTGTTGAAATGCAACAGGCAAACGGTTGAAAGAATCACATATAAAATGAAAGATTCAAATTATAACCTTTTCGTGATGGCACAATCTGTCAGCATCTCCCGCTGAGTTGCCTGGATACGGTGAAGGTGAAATGCGACTGGAATCCAATTCTTCCAACCATTTCCCTCTATGTTTATTCTCGTTCCTTTGTTTTGCGTTTCGCATTCTTAGAATCTGGCTCAAAAATTGACACGTCTTATTTTTATCTCGACAGCCTAAAATTTAGACTGTCGAGATAAAAAAAAGAAATATATATTTACCAACCCCTCCGCACGAGCAGGATGCGACACAAGGTCAATTTCTTAAGCGGAGTTCAACAGGTTTGAATTCAGAGTTTTCCTTCTCCTAGACCGGTTGCCTAACCAAGGTTAAAGAGCCCTGTCTGCCCTACTATTTACCCATAGCTGGAGGGAGAGTAGGATTCATACCTTTCCCAAGGGTATTAGCGTTAAGTGAAATAATTGCCACGTCCAGGATTTGAACTCGGGTCGACGAGTCCATTTCCTATGACTTTAACCATTACACCACGCACTTCCTATAAAAAAAGAAATAAGACTTTAAATGGTTGCGGTTGAATGCTGATCATTTTCTGATGATCAGATCAACCTTGTGAAAAGGGTATAGACTCCCTCGCTGATTGGCTGATACCAATATTAGGCCGCCCTGACGACTTTACTTTACTTACTTTAGATCAACCTTCGTATTTGACGTACACGGCCTTGAGTTTCTTTATATGAAGAAATCCTGCTGATGCGGAGGGGTTGGTAAACATATATATTGACTTTCTAAGGACCGGTTTAGTTCAGTCGATAGAGCACCCGACTGGGAACCAGAAGATTTTGGGTTCGATATGAGGCGAGTGGTCTAATGGTTAGAGTCGTGGGAAATGGACTCGTCAACGCAAGTTCAATTCCTGGACGAAGCTGTTGGCATTTCACATGGCGCTAATACCCTTTGGGAAAGGTATGAATCCAATTCTCCCTCCAGCTATGGGTAAATAGTAGGGCAGACTGGACTCTTTAACCATGGCTAGGTAACCAGTCTAGGAGAAGGAAAACTCTGAATTCAAACCTGTTAAAAAACTCCGTTTAAGAAAATTGACCATGTGTCGCATCCTGCTCGTGCGGAGGGGTTGGCAAATATATATATGCAGAAATTACAAGAAATTTCTTCCTCAAAGAAATTTCTAGAATTGGGTTTGGGATCAAGCTTGCAAAATATTACAATCTAAGGAAGTCAATATATTTCAGAACAAATCAAAAATTGATTTGATTTATTTTAACGGCATGTCAACCAGTATGGGGTTATTTTCTGCCATTCTTATCTCGACAGTCTAAATGATTGTGGTTGAATGCTGCCCATTTCCTGATGATAAGAGCAACCTTTATATTTGACGTACACGGCCTTGTGCTTCATGGAAATGCACAAGCAATATCTTCTTCACAACCAGTCTAGAGCTGTGTTTGGGATCAAGCTTGCAAGACGGACAAGAATGCTGGACACTGTTGGAGGAGCAAGGACGAACTCATAAGCAACGTTCTCCTGTGGAAGTCAACACATGGACATGCTAATGAACTTTGGTGGACTAATCCACAAATTCCATCCAAATATTTTAAAAAGTTGGCCAGAAAGCTTGAAAAGATCATCAATAAAATCATTAAACAGGAGACCTGCCCTTTGTTTAATTTCACATGTATATATATATATCTTATTATAATGGAGATTGTGTGTTTTCTGTCTGTAACCGAAACTATATTCCTAAAGTCATAATTCCTTAGTTATTGACATCACATTCTCAATGATTTTATTTTTATTTAAATCGCAATTATTAATAAAATTGTTTTACATTATTAATACTGTTGACCATATCCAAATATTAATAACATGCAATTATATTTATATATACAACAAAATAGCGGTTTACAGTGTGAACGGGAAGGCTAATTTGCATATTGATATTAAAAATGTGATTTTAAAAATATGTGTTTAGTACTATTGATTTCTAATTGTTTGGTTTTATTTTAATGAATATAGCAAAAATCTCTTCAATAAATCTTAAATGAAATCCATTAACAAGAAGAAATAACTGTAATTTTATTCTTTACTTCCTCTTATAACTAAATACTTAAATTAGAAAAAATAACAATGAAAGACGAGAGTGATAGAAGAGTAAGTTTCAGTTGTTCTATTTTTCGATTATACCCCCCTGTTTCAAATCTTTTTATCTGCATTCTTATTTAGTTTCATTAGTCTTTCTAATTTAATACAATATTTTATTACATTCAAACTTAAATACTTGCACACGGAGGGTGCATATATTTGCTAATATATATATATATATATATATATATATATATATATATATATCAATAAAGGAAGAACTCAATACAGTAATCCCATAATATTAACATTATACTTATCTTGTATACTGTCTCCAACCAAATAACCTCAACCAATTATTTCCAAACAGAAAGAATGCCAACAAGAAAAGTAAGTTTCTTTCTTTCTTTTTTCTTTTTGTTTTCTTTTTTTCTTCTTTTGATCAGATGAACTGATATCGTACAACTTATTCAATTAATAGTGTAACGTTTACGCGTATACAACAGGAAACATAAAAAAAGTCTGGTGATATTTGAAACGTTTATCATAGAATCAGAAAAGCTAAAGTTTATCTTTAGTTTTTAACCTGAAATTTTATATGTAATTTACAAGTGATAAAAGACACTTCATGTATAACAAATAAATCGTCATGATCCTATATATATATATATATATATATATTATATATATATATATATATATATATATTGGTTTTGAGGTTGATTTTGAAGGCTATCACCAATGCAGGTGTAAAAAATAAGATAACAATGGTGTTGGTGTTAACCTGTATTTTATTCTTGAATTTTCGAGATAAAATCTCTTTTTCAGAAGATCACTGGAACTGAAGTCGTTTTGTTATAGCATTTCTAATTAAATGAAATTTTTTTTTTTTTGAAAATGATGGTATTTTTTATAACTGTATTCTCGTGTTGCATGTATACGTGAAGGTGTTTTTTTTTTTTTTTATACGTGTGCGTATGTTGTCATGTGCGTGTGTATGAAAATGCGTGTAGGCTGTGACGTTATGAATAACCGTATCCACGTGCGTATGTGCGTATGAAAGAGCGCATTTGTGTTTGGTGGCCATGGTGATGTATAATATTTAGTTTTGGATGTAATATAAATCAATTTAATCATTTCTTCTTCTTCTACTTCTTCTGCTTATTATTATTATTATTATTATTATTTGTATATTTACTTATTTATATCTAATTCAATTGATTTTTTTTATATTTTATAATATTTCTTAATATATATATATATATATATATATTAATATATTATATATATTTTATTTTTATTTCTATTTATTTTTTATTTATATATATATTATATACAATATATAAAATATATATATATAATATATATATATATGGTGGAGTGATGATTTGTTTTACTCCCATATTGTACATGCAATTAGCTCAGTCGGTAGAGCGTTCGGCTAGAAACCACAAGGTTCCTAGTTCGATACCGGTCCTCGCCAACTCAGTGTATGAGTAGCACAGGGATCTGTGCGGTAAAGTAAGAAGCTGATGGTAGGTGTGGCGCTCCACCTCAGACGCAAAAACAATCTCCTTGGTCTAGTGCTAGTAAAAAGTGGATAGACACCCTCGCTGATTGGCTGATACAGACAGTCAACCAATTTTAAGTTGTTGATGATTTTTTGATTTTTTCATAGCAGGATCAATATCCCGATGTGGCATTGAATCTAAGACAAATTTTTTTCTATTATTATTTTCCTGCCCCCCCCTCAAATTTGGAGAGCTAAAAATGGACAATTCTTGGAATTGGAAGCTCAAATTGTGGGGATTGTCTAACATTAAAAATGTACAAAATTTCAGAAAATTTGAAGAGAGTGGGTGACATGACCTGGATGATTTGACCTGGAATTAACCATATATATATATATATATATATATATATATATATATATATATTATATATATATATATATAGAGAGAGAGAGAGAGAGAGAGAGATAGATAGATATAGATATATCGATATATATATAGATATATAGATATATAAATAAACCTTGTCTTTTATTTTTGCTGTTGTCGTTTCTGGCGATTGTCAACTCTCTATTACTGTGTCTCAGAATAACCCAGGGCTCTCTGTCGGTGACGCCCCTAACACGTCAAAACCATTTTCTCATCAGTCTTATCTAATCAAACTGACCTTCATGACAAGATGACAGTCAAACAAATCAATAAATCACCCGACGAAGTAGAACATCACATAGAAAACTTCCAATGTCTCTCTTGTTAAATCGATAATTTAGAGAGTCGAAAGACGAAGATCAAATTTACTCGAGACACGGTCAACGAAAAAAAAAATAGTATTACAATCGCATTTATCAACAAAAAAATTAATTACCAAAAGAAACGGGAATTGCACCAAAAGGGAATGATGAATGGTGGGAGGAGATGTTTTTTTATGGAGGGGATTGCTATAAGGATGCGTTTAGTTGTGGCCAGAAATGGATAATTGTTACAGACGAAGAGATATTACGTAGGGCTTATATATATATATATATATCATCATCATCATCATGTCGCGCTATTAGCACGGATATCCATGACAATCTCTCGCCAACCTTTCCTATCATTCATTTTGCCAGGGAGGTCTTCTGCGCAGCAACCTGCATCTTGGCTTAGTTGGTCAATGTAGGTCCTTGCTGGGCGGCCCACACTAGCATGTCCGTGTGTTGGCTTCCACGGGAGAACGTCACTTATGATCTCATCCTTGCTTCTCCAGCAGTGCCCGGCATGTCTTGTCCGTCTCACTTGTATGGTTTGTGAGATGGGGGGCAGGTGGCCATACAGCTGCTTCCTCGTGGGGTGCTGCTTCCACGATTTATTCAGGACTGCACGCAGCATTCTTGTGCAGCTCCCGTCCAGCTTATTCTCGAGGCGCCTCGTTAGGGTCCAAGCGGTGCATCCGTACAGCAACACTGATACAAACCCGCCTGGAAGAAATGTCGCTTTAGCTTGTCAGTGAGATCGGATTTCCATATTACTGATAATTTGTTTGTGGCCGACCACGCTTTTCCTATTCGTGTATTTACATCGCTTTCTGTGGATAAGATATTACTACCTAGGTATGTGAATTGTTCTACTGGCTTAAGGGGCTTACCGTTGAGTGTGGTTATGTCTCCTTTCTTTTGAAACATATGTACTCTGTTTTATCGGAGTTTACATGAAGGCCAATATTATTTGCTGCCTTCTCTAGGCTATGCAGTAGTGACTCGGCTGTGGTGGTGTATCTGCAATGAGTGCAAGTCATCAGCGTAGTCTGCATCTGTGACTTTCTGTGCGGGATATCGCCTGCTTCTTGCCTTTTTTAGTGTGAAGCCTTCTTCTTTATGGTATCTAAGGATGTTCGGAGTACATAGTCTAAGCATATGATAATATATATGGTGCTAGTGTATCTCCTTGTAGGACTCCAGTTCCGATGTCGAAGAAATCTGTGTCGCCATCGGTGAGCGTACCATTGCTTGTGTGTCTTTGTAGAGCATCATTATAGCAGCAACAGTTTCTTCTGGTAGCCCGTATGCTAGTAGTATTTGTTCCATTTTTCCTCTGTGTATGGAATCAAATGCCTTGGAAAAATCTACGAATAGTAGCGTTGCCTCTAGATTCTTTGCTCGAATCCTTCTATGATTCGTCGTATAGTCAGGATCTGAGAGGTTGTGGAACGGTTTCTACGGAATCCGTTTTGGTTTTTCCTAAGAATTTTCTCTATTTCGGGTCGGATGCGATTAAGAAGAAAGGCATT
>CM042164.1:18432701-18437701 GCA_023376005.1 Doryteuthis pealeii | reverse complement strand
TCTACCGTTTGGATTTGACTCAAGGTCACAAGTATGGAGCATCAGCAAGGATCGAACTCGATCTTTGTGACTAACAATTCAGATTAGATTATTGTATCAATATTGCTAAATGAATTTAAATTTCTTGTCTGAATTGTTTATAGTTACAAAAGAATCCGAGTTCGATCCTTCTGGCATGCTTCCATACTTGTGACCTTGAGTCAATTCCAACGGGGTAGAATTTTTTTCTTATTAGTTTTTAATGATTCAGTCGCATGTCTCTTTTTCTAATTATGATTTCACGCATGTAAATTCTGTCTAGGGTTATTTTATGCTGAGACGTTAGACATATAATCTTTTGTGTAGTGCTTCTTCAAGAGAATATGATACACGGGCCTATACGAATCGACCATTTTTTAAACTCCCTAGAAACTGGGAGCTCACCATCATGTAGTTTATTGCTATGCTTCGGAAACACTCCTTTTCTTCTGGGGAGTGTGTGTTTGGGATCTTACTCTCCTGCAGGGGATACAATCAGTGTTTCTAAGCCTTAATGAGTGCACGAGGCAATGTTAATTCATAATTTATTCAATTGGTGGGAATAGGGACGCGATGTTACGATTATGTGGTGGCATAAAAATGGAATACCCTGTAGAGATAAATTCAAAGGGGCATTTGGTTTTCAGATCAGGGAATGGAAAACACCAGGACGGTTCATGGTTGTCATGACCACTAGTGGCGCGAATCATCGCACGTCACGGTGATTAGTTAGTTTAGATATTTAGTTTTAGCCTGACACTGAAGCAGAGTAGACGTGCTACTGCGAGGTTAATTCTCACCCGCGCGGCGAATAAAATGGGTTAAACAAAATCTTGATCAAGGAAAAAGATGAATTGTGGTTTAATAATTGACATGACTAAAGAGTTTTAGCCCTTAGAAGAAAGTTGGAGACTAGAGGATAAGATGTATGACCAGGCAAGAAGTTAGCAGAAGCAGTAAAAGAAGAAAGAAATGAATAAAAGTAAGTCTCAAGATCTCTCTCTCTCTCTCTCTCTCTCTCTCTCCTCTCTCTCTATCTCTCTCTCTCTATCTATCTATCTATCTATCTCCCAAGTTTCCGCTCTCGATTATATACACGACGAGGGGGTATATAACACAGGAGGGTCCAACAAATGGACTTCTCGTCTTTTAATCTATGCTGGTCTACTAAGAAATACGTCATGATATTTTGGACGTCTCGAGTGCACCAATCACGCCTTGACTTTCGTCTTCACGATGTACCAATCACGATCTGACTTTCGTCTTCGCTGTACCAATCTGTCTTGTCTTTCGTTTTCCGTGTATCAATCACGTTTTGACTTCGTCTTACATATCCAATCACGTCTTGACTTCGTCTTTCACGCTGAATCTGTCCCAAAAATATTACTTATCATGCCGTTTCTTTATACTCCTGCCATTAAAAAAAACAACATCCATCATTGTTCAGACAACAAATAGTTTCCTTCCTATTCTATTGTCTTGATGAAGGTATTAATATAAACTGAAACATTAAACGTCGACTTCGCTATCCAAGAATAAATTTATCTTTTCATTTAATATTGTATTTTTATTTCCTATTTATTTTAATAGATCATTTATTAGACTTGACTTTTGTCTTCACGTATGTACCAATCACGACTTGACTCGTCTTCACGTGTACCAATCACGTCTGACTTTCAAAGTGAATGCTGTCCAAAAATATACTTATCAGCCTTTATCTTTTATACTTCCTAACTCCTTGTCATTAAAAAAACAACATTCCGATCATTGTTCAGACAATAATAATTTCCTCCTATTCTATTGTCTTGATGACAGGCTTTATAAAACTGAAACAGTTAAACGTCGACTTCCCCATTAAGATACATTGCATCGTTTTAATACTTTATTTTATTTTATTTATAATAGATCACTAATCTAGGACTGAGACTATCTCTAGTGTGACCACCCCAAACGGAGTTTAACGCGGTTTGGAATTCAGTTTCCTTCTCCCTAGACGGTTGCCTAATCAAGGTTAATGAGCCAAGTCTGTCCTATTCTTTGCCCATAGCTGAGGCGTGAACAGTTGGATTCATACCTTTTCTCAAGGGTATTAACGCTATGTGAACTGTAGCTTCGTCCAGGATTTGAACTCGGGTCGACGAGTCTTATTTCTACGACTCTAATCATTACACCACGGCCTTCAACTATTTTCTTTTCCCTCAGTCTCTTTTTATCCATCTGTAAATACTTCTTTTTTCGTAGCTAGCGACACCAGATATCGAGGGGGCTATCAGCCTCACAGACGGGGAGTTTGATACTTTCTCAAGAAAAGAAAATTGTGAAAAGCCAAAGAAGAATGAAGCGTTGAGGGTTAATAAAACTATTCTTATACGCCATTGATCGTGAGTTCGATTGTTTGTGGGTATCTGTCTATAAAATTAAAAAAAATGAGTTACTTGCTACTTGTTTTAATCAGTTCAAATGATCAGTCTTCGACAGATCGATCTCATCATCGTTGTTCGATATTGCATCCGCGATTAGAAACGAGATGATGGATAATAGGAAAATTTATCGAGACAATTGGTTAAGGAATTTCAACGTTATATGCATAACTGAGGTAACATTCATTATCCTCTCTCTCTCTCCTCTCTCTCTCATATATATATAATTATATAATATTATATATATATTATATACACGTTAATGTATGAGTAGTGGCTTACCGTTGGAGCGCACAGTATCCAGGGTTAAGACCGTGAAAAAACAAATAAAGTGCTCAATTACAATGTAGAGCAAAATTTATTTTTACAATGATATAAAGTAAGGTTACTTTATTATCCATTTCTTAAATATGATATTATATATATATATATATATATATATTATTATATATATATATATATATATATTGTGTGTGTGTGTGTGTCTGTTCAAGTGTAACTAACTCAGTAACATTTGTATTTTTTTATCTCAATCTGGTCATATCAGTCTTTTCATATCTCTCTATCTCTACACACACACACACACACACACACACACATATATATATATATATATATATATATATAATATATATGTGTGTGTGTGTGTGTGTGTGTTTTATATTTTTTATATGAATATACATATATCTAGCTAATCATTATCTATATCAGTTTGTTCATATTTATCTCAGTCTTTTCATCTCTCTCTCTCTCCTCTCTCTCTCTCTCTCTCTCTCTCTATATATATATATATATAATATATATATTATTATAATATATATATATATATATATCATAGTCTCTAATCTGTATCGATCCCAGTCATACCGCGTTTTCTTACCTCAATCTGTTTACATGTAGTATATATCTTAAGCCTGTTTATATGTCAGTATGTTCCTCTCTCAGTCTGTTAATTTCTATCTATCCGACAGTCAGTCCGATATCAATCAGTCAGTCAGTCACTATTTTAATTATAAACACTAGCAAAAAAAAAAAACACCCTCCGGGCGATGTAAAAATAGATTTTTGAAAACATATTGCCTGAGGGATGGGAGTTAAAAATTCAATGTCAGCGAGTTTGTACCCTAAGTAAGTAAAATCATCAAATTCATTAAAGGATTAAAAAATAAAACAATTTGAAATGTAAACTTTAAATATGTATTAAAATAAAAAAACTATATATAGATATATAATACCAGTCATGTATTTATTAAAACTTGTTTTAAAAAAAATGAGGACTGTCTAATGTTGCATGTTCAAATTTTGAGTGTATTTATTCTATGTAGGACGATTTTGGGTAATGTGACGTAAGCAGTTGACGTTGTTTTTGTTACAGACAAAAATCGGAAGCGAATCTGCTATTATAGATATATGAAGATAGGAGGGTTGGAGTAAAATCCGACAGTATGAGGTAAGTTAAAAGGAAAAGTGGACAAAAAATAATGACTCAAACAAGTAGAAATAGGAGATAAATATTTCGTTCTTCTTTACGTCTTCACCAATCTAAGTTCTTCGCGTGAAGAAGAATGAAATATTCCTCTCCTATTTCTACTTGTTTGAGTCATTATTTTGTCCACTTTTCCTTTTACTTTACCTCACAACACCCCAAACAGGAACGGTGATCTCCTAGCCGAGTTCTCCCTTGAGAACAGGCTTGTCTGCCTGAACACTAAATTCCAAAAACGGAAGGGGCAAACTAATGGACATACACGTATCCAAATAGCACAAAAGCGCAACTAGCACATCCTAATAAACAAAAAATGGATAATAGTGCAATGAACTGTGAAGCGTATTCTTCCTTTGAAGGAGTATCCTCCGATCACAGAATAGTCACAGCAAAATACGACTTAGCCTACGTAGAAATAAAAAACAAACCAGCAAATTTGAACGATACGACTGGTCGACACTTGCCAACAGCGATATTTGCAATCGCTACGCTGTTACAGTAAGAAATAAATTCGATATCCTCCAGGAGACATCGAAAGCTCCACACCAAACGAGGAATACGAAACTTTGTTAGTGCTCACTTAGAAGCGGCAGCGAGTGCGTACCAACCAAATTAAAAGCCGAACACTCTGTTCCCTGGGAGACAAAAAGCAGTAGGGAAAAAAAGAAACGATATAAAAAAAGCAGCCCAATCAATAAAACAAACCCAACTAACACCAATTTACACAACCTTAGGAAAGCCCAGATAGAACTAACCAAAACATACAAAAAAGAACAAACAGAATATATACAAGCACAAATAAATAATATTAGATCATCGTAGAAGACAGACAGTCGCGATTAGCATGGCAAAACAGTAAATGAAATTAGTGGTAGGAAAAGTACCTCTAGATCAAAACTAAAGGCAAACAGCCAAAAAGAAAGACTCCAAAAATGGAAAGCCACTTCCAGAAACTTCTGGGGAACACACCTAAAATCATGGTAAATAACACTCAAAAGATCATAGATAGACAACTAGACATAAAACTAGGGGATTTTACAACAGAAGAACTCCACGTAGTCTTAAATAAACTAAAA
>CM042164.1:18415201-18427701 GCA_023376005.1 Doryteuthis pealeii | reverse complement strand
CAGGATGCGACACATGGTCAATTTCTTAAACGGAGTTTTTTAACAGGTTTGAATTCAGAGTTTTCCTTCTCCTAGACTGGTTACCTAGCCATGGTTAAAGAGTCCAGTCTGCCCTACTATTTACCCATAGCTGGAGGGAGAATTGGATTCATACCTTTCCCAAAGGTATTAGCGCCATGTGAAATGCCAACAGCTTCGTCCAGGAATTGAACTTGCGTTGACGAGTCCATTTCCCACGACTCTAACCATTAGACCACTCGCCTTCATATCGAACCCAAAATCTTCTGGTTCCCAGTCGGGTGCTCTATCGACTGAACTAAACCGGTCCTTAGAAAGTCAATATATATATTTACCAACCCCTCCGCACCAGCAGGATTTCTTCATATAAAGAAACTCAAGGCCGTGTACGTCAAATACGAAGGTTGATCTAAAGTAAGTAAAGTAAAGTCGTCAGGGCGGCCTAATATTGGTATCAGCCAATCAGCGAGGGAGTCTATACCCTTTTCACAAGGTTGATCTGATCATCAGAAAATGATCAGCATTCAACCGCAACCATTTAAAGTCTTATTTCTTTTTTTATAGGAAGTGCGTGGTGTAATGGTTAAAGTAGGAAATGGACTCGTCGACCCGAGTTCAAATCCTGGACGTGGCAATTATTTCACTTAACGCTAATACCCTTGGGAAAGGTATGAATCCTACTCTCCCTCCAGCTATGGGTAAATAGTAGGGCAGACAGGGCTCTTTAACCTTGGTTAGGCAACCGGTCTAGGAGAAGGAAAACTCTGAATTCAAACCTGTTGAACTCCGCTTAAGAAATTGACCTTGTGTCGCATCCTGCTCGTGCGGAGGGGTTGGTAAATATATATTTCTTTTTTTTATCTCGACAGTCTAAATTTTAGGCTGTCGAGATAAAAATAAGACGTGTCAATTTTTGAGCCAGATTCTAAGAATGCGAAACGCAAAACAAAGGAACGAGAATAAACATAGAGGGAAATGGTTGGAAGAATTGGATTCCAGTCGCATTTCACCTTCACCGTATCCAGGCAACTCAGCGGGAGATGCTGACAGATTGTGCCATCACGAAAAGGTTATAATTTGAATCTTTCATTTTATATGTGATTCTTTCAACCGTTTGCCTGTTGCATTTCAACAATCCGGAAAGAAGCCAGAACTTCGGAAACGGCATCTTTTTCTTTTCTTCTATTCATTTAGCTGACAACCTGAGCACACTTATAAGCCAAGATTATTTGCTAAACCATTCTTATAATCTCCAAGAGATAATGTGTAATATTCTTCAACCAAAGATAATGAGACTAATGATATCTCAGTATTTATTTGCGCGAGGCATGAATAATAATAATAATAATAATAATAATAATAATAATAATAATTGACCAAAGGACGAGAAAATTAATGACCATGCACAAGGATTTCCACCCTAGAGACGATAGAGATAGATTATATGTGTCAAGAAAGGAAGGGGTAAGAGGTCTTGCCAATATAGAGGACTGCGTAGAAACCACAATCCAACAACTCGAAGACTACACAAGAAAGAGCAAAGACAGATTACTTATGGCAGCCAACAAAAGTAGATGTGACATATGGACAAACAGAAAAACAACAAAGACTAGAAAACAAAAATGGGAATAAAATGGGAAAAACGGATCACCTTATCCCAGCAAGAAGACCAAACCTAGTCTTGATTAACAAAAAAGAAAGAACTTGTCAACTGGTAGATTTTGCAGTTCCAGCAGATCACAGAGTGAAGCCGAAGGAAAACGAAAAAACTGACAAATACCTGGACCTTGCCAGAGAACTAAAAAAGTTATGGAATATGAAAGTCAAAGTGATACCAATTGTAATTGGTGCACTTGGAACGGTCCCAAAAGGATTGGAAAAAAGTTTAGAAAATCTGGAAATCAGAATACTGCATTGTTGCAATCTGCCAGAATACCCAGAAGAGTCCTGGAGACATGAGGAGACTTGCTGTCACTCAGACTCCAGTGAAAGGCCATCAGCTAACGCAGTTGTGAAAATTTCATAATAATAATAATAATAATAATAATAATAATTCATACCTTTCCCAAGGGTATTAGCGCTATGTGAAATCCAAACAGCTTCGTCCAGGAATTGAACTCGGGTTGACAGGTCCATTTCCCATGAGTCTAACGATTAGACCACGCACCCCTAAGAAATATAGAATCGAAAAGAGTCATGATAGAAACCGAAAAGTTAAATAAAATATTATATAACATCCCAACAGACAACATCACTGAATTAAATAACCTAATTTATGCAAGAACAAAATTAGTTTGGGATAAAATTGGAGTATCCCAACGGAACCAAACATAAACAAAAAAATTGGCTGGGAGTTAAGATTGGAAGGATAAATAAATACAAAAAAAACTACAACAACAACGAACGAAAACGTTAACGAAGGGAAAAACACAAATACACAATCGATTGAAACGACTTTAAAAAGATAAGAAAAAAAACTGGAAGAAGTAAATCAAAACATATTAGCGAAAGAAGGAAAACTCAAAAAGATAATAAGACAGAGTCGAACAATAAAAGCAAAACGGAACCTTCCGAAACAACTGTTGGGTTGTCTTCCCTTTGCCTGGAAAAGTTATCTTCCCTCTGGGTTCCTGTTTTCGACCACCAGGGTTTTAATGTATTTAAGCGCCTGTTTCGAACTCTCTCTCTCTCTCTCTCTCTCTCTCTCTCTCTCTCTCTCTCTCTCTCTTTTCTTCCTCGAGACTCACGCACATGGGTTAGACATTTATGTCTACACCCTTCTTGTGTGGGGGTTTCATCCCCCAACACAACGCTAGTAAGGGACTATAACCTATGGACTCTCCATAACTATCCCTATCTTTTGTATGTACATTTAGATAACCATTGTATACGTTTTATCTTATCCCTTTTCTATGTACGTGTATATCTACTATGTAACTTTTCTCATGTATCTTGTATATGTATTTCATGTCTTAAATGCTTCTCCATGTGTTTGTATTAAAGTCCTTTGTGTATGTTACACTCTTGGTCGGAGTTGTTTTGTTCAACACAACGAATGAAAATTTCACCAACAAAATAATAATTTGTTACTTTTATTTCAATGAGCCGATGCTGAGTTGGGTAACAATTCTTATCGATTTAGACAAAAATTGACCTTAAATAATCGATTTAATTAATTCTAATTCGTTTTTAAAAACATTGGCCGACGATTTTTGGGTATTCCTAATTTAGGGTCTGATCGTTTTCATTTTAAAAACGAATTGATTAAATCGATTATTTAAGGTCAAATTTTTGTCTAAGTCGAAAAGTAGTAAGATAATGAGCATCAGTAAAAAAGAAAAAAAATTGTATTGCTGGTAGACATCTTGCCTTGCAACATTTATAGTGTTTAGGAATAGCAAGGTGGTCTATTTGTTCTCATGAGATTTTTATTTTTCCTTAAGTAAGAGCCCCCGTCCCACTCAGTCAACGCATAGTTCCAAACTCGCCGAACATTCTCACCTCTTACTCTTCCTCTCCCAATTTCGCCTCGTGACACTTATCGACCGTAGAAAAAAAAGAATGGAAATTTCTTCAACAAAATAATAATTTTTTTTTAAATCTTTTTATATCTCTTTGTTCTTATGTTAATACCGGTGTTGTAATGATTGATTGTAAGATGTTTTGGTTGTTATTGTGTTGTGGCTTACTTCGTTTCAGGGGTTTTTTCTTGGGAATATATATCTCGATTTTCTTGTCCAAATATTTCTAATAACTTGAGATCAGAGATAATTTTTCTTTTTAATATCATCCTTGCTTAGTCTACCAGTCTCTGACTGTTTCTATTATTATTATTTGCGTCTTTCCAAATTGGTATCATTCTTTTTCAATAGCTACTCTGGGCTTGGTTGCTCTTAAAATAACATTGGAGTACCTTTATTATTATTATTATTATTATTATTATTATTATTATTATTATTATTATTCACTCCTTTTCAGTTTTCACATCAGCTTTAGCTGATGGTCTTTCAGTCTCCTCAGGTCTCCAGGACTCTTCTGAGTATTCTGGCAGATTGCAGCAGTGCAGTATTCTGTATGGTCTCAATCTTTCCTCTGATGTCCAGATTTTCCAATCCTTTTTGCAATCCCTTTGGGACCGTTCAATGTGCACCAACTACAATTGGTATCACTTTGACTTTCATATCCCATAACTTTTTCAGTTCTCTGGCAAGGTCCAGGTATTTGTCCATTTTTTCATTTTCCTTCAGCTTCACCCTGTGATCCGCTGGTTTATTTATTATTATTATTATTATTTACTCCTTTTGAGTTTTCACATCAGTGTTAGCTGATGGTGTTTCACTGGAGTCTGAGTGACAGCAAGTCTCCTCAGGTCTCCAGGACTCTTCTGAGTATTCTGGCAGATTGCAGCAGTGCAGTGTTCTGAATGGTTTCAATCCTTCCTCTGATATCCAAATTATTATTATTATTATTATTATTATTATTATTATTATTTACATTGTTTATTATTATTATTATTATTATTATTATTTACGTCCTCAAAAGCATCATCCCAACATCCTCACCTCTCACTATTCCTCTCTCCCACTTCGCCATGTGACACTTCTCGACCATTAAAAAATGCTATGTGGCATAATGCTAATTTATCCTTTAAAATTTTCCATGCTAACCTACTAGCTCTTTCCATTCTCATTCTCTCTCTCTCTCCCTCTTCCCCCTCTCTCTCCCCCTCTCCCTCTCTCTTATGTTACACTTTTAAAATCTTTCACATGTTACTTGGAGAGGTTATTTGATGGTGGTCGCCACTATTAAATAACCTTCACATTGCCCTGATAGGTGTTTATGAATGGGAATTATCCGTATAGTACCCCAAAGACATGTAAACAGATTGTGCAAATGAAGATAAGATTATTTTATCAGCGAGAACAAAAATCGGATTTTAATGTGTGGGGAATTTTATTTTTGAAAAAACAAGATAAGATGATAATTATTCGAAGAGAAAGGAAATGGTTGCGTTTTGGCGTTTGATGGGGGAGATTTGCAAAAACATTGACAAAGGAAGAAGACAGCAAAAGAGAATGAGAAAGACGAATAAACAGTGATGAATCCGTTGACGAAATAAAAGGAATAGAAAAAGAAATAAAAAGGATTCAAATATGAAGAAAGGTAAAAAAAAAATGAAATGACAAAACCAAAAATGTCTTTGGCATGAAATAACCCAAGGGTTGACATGCCGTAAAATAAAATAACTAACCAAGCCTCCAACAGAGAGAGAGAGAGAGAGAGAAGAGAGAGAGAGAGAGAGAGAGAGAGAGAGAGAGGGAGAGAGAGAGAGGGAGTGAGAGAGAACGGAGAGAGATTTTTTTAAATTGAGTATTCTACAAGAAAGAACACAACAAAAATGTCTTTGGCATAAAATATCCCAAGGGTTGAAATGCCGTAAAAATCTTGCCAACAAACTAACCAGCCTAATCAGAACTGTAGAAGCGACTCCAGTTTGGTCATACGACCAGAAAAACAAACCAGAACGTGTACAAAGGAAAAAAATATATTTTTAAAATTTAATATCCAGTCAAATCCTTAACATTAAGGATAAGAAAAACAAATTCCGAATCTTGGATTTATCCTTCCAGTAAATTTCAAACTTAGGATCGTTCCAAGGTTTCCGACGACAACTGGTATCACCGACACCTTAATGTTCAAAAGCATTTATTTTAGCTCTCTGGCAAGATCCAAGTATTTGTCTATCTTTTTGCTCTCTTTCATTTTTCGAAACTATATACATAGGGGAAATAAAACTGGTCCACTGTGAAATGGTTGGGGATCAGATTATTAAGATCACTTAAGGTGGTAAGTTAGAATAGATAAAGTCAAGTTTATAGACGGGGACGAACTTACCGTGGAATCCGTGGAAAGTAAATTAAACTGAAACCGGAAGGAACAGAGTATCCATTATATATTAATAGTAGAGGACATGGGCTTTTTCATTGGCTCACACTGACTGTGGTTTTTCGAGTTTTTGTAGTTTCATTTGAAGCAAAAATGTAAAGACTAGCAGCATGTAGCTTGCGGGGTGGCAACTCAAAGATGTCGGGTTCAAGTTGGGGTTGCTATCGGAGCCGTTATAATGCACAAGAACCCGTAATTGTCGACGAAAATGGTGCACCACTGACGACCACCAATCATGCATTCATAAGGTGTATCTTACGACTAGCTCTTTGGCAAGATCCAATTATTTATCTATCTTTTCGCTGTCTTTCATATATACAAAAATACACCCGTATTGGAAACTTGAGTACCGAACTTATCTCACACTCTAACATTTTTAACATTAAGTAACCCACAGAGGTTATTTACTATAAGTCTAAAATGATCAAAGGGGGACCACTCTTGACTGATAAATTAATTATTTATTTTCCTATTAAACTAACCCTAACCTTAACTCTAACCCTAACCCTAACCCTAACCCCGTCTTCTTTTTCCTAGTAGATCAATAAATAAATAAATAATTTATCAGTCAAGAATGGTTCCCCTTTGATCATGTTAAACTTATAAGAAATAACTCCTACAGGATTGATATGATATCAAACAAACCAAATTTCACAATTTTTGTGGTCCACTAGAACTGCAAAATCAATTCGATGATAAGTCCTTTTTTCTTGTTAATTAAAACTACGTCTAGTCTTCTGGCCGGGATTCGGTGATCTGTTTGTATCTCAAATACCCAGAGAATTTTGTGCGTCTCATTTTCTACGACAGCTTCTGGTTTGTGCATATTTCATTTGTCAACATGTTGAAATTTTAATCTCTTGCACAATTCCCAGTGGATTACCTTTTTCATTTAGTCGTGCACAGTCTTGCACTCCCTTTGCGCCAGTTTGCTGCATACGATTATTATTATTATTATTATTAAAAAGGAATAGTTATTTAAAAACATAATTTTTATTACATAGGAATAGCCGATACCATATAACTGTGCAAATAAATGATTATTATAGACACATGAATATTTTTTTTTCTTTTCATGCTTCATTCTTTCCTCATTTGTCTTCTTCTTCTTCTTCTTCTTCTTCTTCTTCTTCTTCTTCTTCTTCTTCTTCTTCTTCTTTCTCTCTCTCTCTCTCTCTCTCTCTCTCTCTCTCTCTCTCTATATATATATATATATATATATATATATATATATATATAGGAAGATAGGAAGGTTGGAGTGAAATCCGACAGTATGAGGTAAGGTAAAACGGAAAGTGGACAAAAATAATGACTCAAACAGGTAGAAGTAGGAGAGAAATATTTCGTTCTTCTTTACGCGAAGAAAGTTAGACCGATGATGTTCTCCGCGTAAAGAAGAACGAAATATTTCTCTCCTATTTCTACCTGTTTGAGTCATTATTTTTTGTCCACTTTTCCTTTTACCTTACTTCATATATATATATATATATATATATATATATATATATAATATATATATATATATACTTCTCTGTCTCTGTCTCTGTTTCTCTGTCTCTCTCTCTGTCTCTCTCACTTTCTCTGTCTCTCTCTCTTTCGCTCTCTCACTTCTTCTTCCAAGAAGAGAGCAAAACTGTTTCCTTAGTCTCAAACCCAATTTAAAGAGAAAAGCAATGATTATTACCCTTAATGTCTTCCGTATTTACAAGTTCATTTTTCAGTGGATTTGCATTTGTGAATCGGGAAAACAGACAAGAACTAAATTCCTGAGTCAGCAATTTCTAATAGACAATTTTATATTTTTTCAAAAATACTCATTCTGCGCATGCGTATGAACAAGCATCTTTTATTTAATATTCTATAAAAGAAATCCATAAAATTTCCGCGCACTTTTGTACCCACTAAAAAGATTATAACGAGTATGAAATATTTTTGATATAATCAGAAAGCAGACTGTCTCTTTATCCCTACACAGATATTAGCATTGAAAGTAAATTGAACACACTGGTGATGTCAATGCAATTCAGCATTTGCTTTTTGTAGGATTTTTTTTCGCGCCAATCTGAGACCGTTACAGAATCGTGTGCCGCCATATTGTTTCGAATTACTGAACTGGCATATCAACCGTTTTCAAGTCATTTAATTTTGAATCAAGTCATTTTGATAAGCAAAAAACTCAGGCTGCTTACAGTACCTACTGATGCTTAAGTGATCAATCAATTAAGCATTGAACAGGCTCATCATTGCTTATTTGTTGGTGATCTCATAAGAACCGGTGTTTTTAGCATGACTTGACCATAAGGGTCGCTTTAGCTCAGTCAGTAGAGTGTTCGGCTAGGAATCACAAGGTTTTGGGTTCGATACCGGCCCTCGTCAACTCATGTGCGATAAAGTGAGGAGCTGATGGTAGGAGCGGTGTTCCACCTCAGAAGCTCCTTGGTCTAGTGCTAGTGAAAAGAGGATATAGACTCCCTCGCCGATTGGCTGATACCAACATTAGGCTGCCCCGAAGACTTTACTATATATATATATATATGGAATTTGATAATTTGCTTTTGAAGCATTGTTATATAAAGTAAATTATTATTGATATTTTTGAAGGCAATTACAATGCGTATATCGTATAAAATTCGATAATTATTGAAAATAATCATGACAAGCAAACTCGGCGAATAAAGTGTACCATGTGGAACATCATACAGCTGTATCAGCTTTATTAAGTCTCATCAGCGGTATACATGAAAGAGAGAGAGAGAGAGAGAGAGAGAGAGAGAGAGAGAGAGAGAGAGAGAGAGAGAGAGAGAGAGAGAGAGATTGTTGTATAGAATGGATATACTTTACTATATATATATATATATATGTATACTGTACATGGATGTTATTACATATGATTTTTGGTACTGTATTCTTTTTCTCATACCTATTGGATTTCATTTCAAATATATATATATATATATATATATATATATATATTATATATATATATATATATATATATATATATAAAGGGAGAGAGAGATTGTTGCATAGAATAGATAAAAAATAGACATTAATGAATTTATCCTACACATCTGGATAATTTATTGAGGCTTACGGGTTAGGAGAATAATCTTGATTAAAACATATGAACTCTGTTTTATCTTATTTTGTCCGGTCTTTTTTTTCATTGCATATCAACCCTTTTTGGGTCATTTAATGCTGAATCAAGCCGTCTTTTATAAAGAAAGGACCCATGTTACTTACAGTACCTGCTATTGTTTAAGTGGTCACCCAATTAAGTATGGAACAGGTTTATTGCTGCTTAAGTTTGATGGTCTAGTGAGAACCGATTCTTCGACGTGATTTTGGCTGTAATACCAGGTAGATTATTGTTGCACCTGATCGACGTTAAGATTCCATCACCTAATTTGCATAACTTTGAGCTCTAATCATTTCAGTTTATGACAAGCAGGACCTGTGGTATACCACAGTATGATCATTTAAGCATCTGCTTTACACATTTTTGCAGAGATTATGAATAGGAAACAATTCTCCTTATTCGTGGTTTTAGAATTGTGTCATAATTCTAAAAGCATAGATGATGAATAAAGACAGAAGCAATGATACAGTAGGGCAGGTCGATTTTTCAATTGTTTTAAAATATCAAAATCTCTCAAACAGCGAAAGTTGTATGTTGGTACAATGAATATTGATACCAAAAACTAAATATCTTACTTGCACCATTGTTTGAGGAAATAGCATCAAAGATCGTCAGTTAAAATGCTCTAAAAATCCTCGTTTACGCAACATTTGGCCCAGAAAATGGTTAGAAAATTTAACCATTTTAATATTTAAAACACAAATTTATTTTACTAAAGTGAAACAAATAAGATATTCATAACTAAAATTAAAATTGAAAAATATCCCCCCATCATCATCGACACCTCCATATGCTGCCTTTTACCTAATCGATTAACCTGTAACAGGGATACCATTCAAACAGATTAAAATCTATTTCCTCAAACGAAGGCAAAGTTTTGAAGAAAAATATTTGGTGGGGTAATTCTTTGTTAATTTGCAACTTTCGCCACATTTGAGACGTTACAGTTCCAAAATCGACCTACCCTAAATGATACAGTCTGATCCTCCATAAAAAAAATCCCAACAGATACAAGTCGCATAGAATTTCACAATTCTAAACAATTGATAACAACTAGCAGGACTGTGGATATACCACAGTATGATTATTTATTACAACGTGTGATATTGTTTACTTAAGAGCTATTGCTAAATAGTTCAATGTGTAAAAAGTATAATAATTTTGATTACACTCTCTCTCAGTCTTTTTTTCTTTCCTTCTTTTCAAGATCCACATTATTAAATTTCCTCCAAATCTTCTGACTCCAACATCTCTCCTCCCAAATTCTCTCCTTCCAGATCCACTCATTCCAGACCGCTCAACGAGCGTCTACTTAAGATTTAAGAAGTGGAAAACAATCTAACTCTAAAAATAATGATTTGTTTACTCATCTCAGACTGAAACCGCAATATCTTATTAGAATGGAGATTATGTAACTGTCTGTCTGTAACAGAAACTACGTCACCACTGACGTCACAATTTCCTTAGTTATTTAAGTTATATTCTCAACGATTATGAAACAGTCATTATTAAATCTTGATTATCATCTTATTTAATAACGATGCCTCTATTAAAGTATAGTCAAGTTAGATTTGCCGCAAAACTGCCCATATTATTAATGCATTTAAAATACTGAAATATGTGTTATATATCTCTAAAAATTAAAAATTTACATGATATATACTGGGAACAATTTTCACAGTGGCTTAAAAAATGGCTTTAATAAATAATTATTTGCTCTTACTGATATCTAATAGTATCTTGTAGCAGGAAGCGGATTTTTACTGATGAATACATACATATGTAAAAGCTACCAATGAGCTCTATCCGGTTTCAGGAGAGCTTTTTTGTAATAATATATATATATATATATATATATATATATATATATATATATTCGTATATATATATATATATATATATATATATATATATGTGTGTGTGTGTGTGTGTGTGTGTGTGATTTATATGAAAAAGATGACTTACCGGTGAAATTGGTCACAATGGTTAGTTGATGCAAGTTTCACAATGATAAGACAGCAATATAACAAATATAAAATGCTCAATACGTGAGTAGAGCAAATTTATTATAATAATGGTAAACAATAATAACCTACTCGAGTTTCACCATAAGGATCTTCAGGGTTAAATCCACTGAATTAATCAAGATATTGATTAACTGCAGCCGATTGCACGTGTGCATCTTGCCGCAAAATACACACGTGTAATCGGCTGTAATTAATCAATATCTTGATTAATTCAGTGGATTTAACCCTGAAGATCCTTATGGTGAAACTCGAGTAGGTTATTACTGTTTACAATTATAATATATATATATATATATATATATATATATATGGTATTTGTGGAAAAAGTGACTTACCGGTGAAAAATGGTCACAATGGTTGATCTAAGTTTCACAATATAAGACAGTATATAACAAATATACAGTGCTCAATACGTTAGTAGAGCAAATTTATTATCATAAAGGTACACGTAGGTTTATACCGTGTACCTTATGATATATATATAATATATATATATATATATATATATATATATATATATATATGTGTGTGTGTGTGTGTGTGTGTGTGTGTATATATATATATATATATTGTGGATAATAACAAATGCTCTGTATGTTCTGTCTTTTGTCCTTGTAAAATCCACAGTAGTCACTTGGTCTTCTGTATTCTTATCCATCCATTAATATTGATTCATTTACTTTTCCTTTGCCAGCGCCCAAGCAACTTTGTGTCATTAATGGATTCTTCATTTTTCTTATCTTTTTTTTTTTTTCCTTTCATTTTTGTCTAGCTCCGAGGAGACATTTTCTTTCTTTTGAAATTCGCAATAGTTCGGGTTACTATCAATATTCATGTGTGATGTTGAAATATCTCGCCGATTGCTGCAGGATAATCATTACATTCGACGCATTCATCACATATCTACGAATCTCCTTCCGCCAAAGAAAAGAAAAAAAAGATCCGAAATTTGCAAAACTACCGCTAAACTCCTCAGAAGTATTCTCCCGCCGTTTTGCGCCTACATGTAGTCGCCATTTTTAAATGCCAATATGCTGTTTACTCTTTGATGCACCAATCACACTTACCAGCGGTTGGCATAAATATCGCCACCTAGTGGAGACATCTAGAACTAGAAGTCAGTAATATTGAATTGCATTCAACAAAAATAGTTACCGGACCTGCTAATGTGTGACGTCATATCGACAAAATATTTCGTTTTGGGCAAATAGATTGTTTTGCATCGCCCGGTTGCAACAAGTGGCTGATAGGGGTCTGATTGATTTGGTTGGTTGGGTTTTACGGTATGCCAACCCCTTGGGTTATTTTACGCCGAATACTTCCATTGGTAATTAGGTATTCAAAAATGTATAGGGTTTATTTGCTGTAAT
>CM042164.1:18405201-18410201 GCA_023376005.1 Doryteuthis pealeii | reverse complement strand
AATCTATATATCTATCTATCTATCGCAGTCCATTCATATTTTTCCTATCTATCTATCCATCTATCTAGACATTATTTCTACACCTAACGAGAAAAAAAAAACGGTTGATTGTGAATAAACAAAGATACTCAAACACATACCGAGATGCCGTGTGACTGAAATTTACATATACAAAGTATGCAGTTATATATATATATATATATATATATATATATATATATATATATATATATGGGAATAAAAAAGGCCTTAAATACCATGGGTATCGTGGTTATGGACCATTTCCACTCGCGAGTATGTTCACGAGCTTCTTCAGACCACTGATATATTTTATTTAGACAGGCACATGGCCAAACTCATTTTATATTCATACATTTCATCTCCCTCATTCAGGGGTGGTCATATTGCATTCTTTCTCTTCAAGTGTCTTTTTTATTGGTGGAAATTTTTTTTTTTTTTAGGTCCCTAACCACGATACCCATGGTATTTAAGGCCTTTTTATTCCCAAATAAATTTGCTCTGTTTACAATAATTAAACATTGCGCTCTCATACGGAACCTGAACTCTACAACAAACTACTGGTAGAGAATTAGGACCCACCTAGAATCACCTTGTACCAAGAAACTTGGTACCGCACCAAAGTATAATATATTATATATATATATATATATATATATATATATATATATATGACCATTGGTATAAAGAAAACTAAGACGATGGGTCAGGGAACTGGAAATCCTCCCTCCATCACCATCAACAACTACACCCTGGGAGCCGTAAACACCTTCACCTACATTGAATCCACCATCACCGACAACCTGTCACTTGATACTGAACTCAGTTGCCGCATCGGAAAAGCTGCCTCAACTTTTGGGATGCTCACAACAAGAGTGTGGGACAACAGCAAGCTTACTATCCGTACAAAGGTACAAGTGTATAGGGCATGTATGGCAGCAACCACATGTATGGAAGTGAAACATGGACCTTATACTCCCACCAAGAGCGGTGGCTAAATAACTTCTACCTTCGCTGCCTTAGACGTATACTGAGCATCACCTGGAGGGACAGGATCACTAACACAGCAGTCCTAGAGAGAGCTCAACTCCCCAGCCTGTACTCTCTACTGAGACAACGTCGTCTACGTTGGTTGGGTCATGTACGTCGGATGGATGATGGACGAATCCTGAAAGACATCCTCTATGGAGAGCTTACGTCTGGTAAAAGATAGATTGGTCGCCCCCTACTGCGATTCAAGGATGTCTGCAAAAATGATCTCAGGTGCTTTGTCATTGTCCCTTCCAGCTGGGAAAATTTGGCTCAAGATCGACCTCGGTGGTGGCAGAATCTCCATAGAGGCCTGTACACGTCAGAATTCACCCTGATACAACATCATGAAGCTAAGAGGTCTAGAAGAAAGCAGCGGCAACAAAGCGCCGGCACATCAACATCTTCAGGAACAGCCTTCAAATGTGACATCTGTAGTCGAGAATGTTTTTCAAACACCGGACTTCACAGTCACAGAAGGCGCTGCAACTTCAGGGGCACACAAAAACTTTATCATAGTCTTTCCAGACTTGAAATGCGTATGAATATATATATATATATATATATATATATATATATATATATATCTATTATATATATATCATACGCATTTCAGTCTGGAAAGACTATATATATATATATATATATATATATATATATATATATATATATATATATATATAGAGATATGAGAGAGAGAGAGAGAGAGGTAAAAAGACAAAGGGAGAGAAAAATATTTTTGTTGGCAAAAATATCTTTCTCCTCTTTTTATCATAAGAAGGTTTTACATAAACCGAAATGTTTAAACGTCGACATAAACATTTTAATAAAGTCATCTTTTTTGGGCCACTTTGTTTTTCCTTTTCTTATATAATGTCGGATTCGTTTTCATATTTTACCCCCATATATATATATATATATATATAGAGAGAGAGAGAGAGAGATAGATAGATAGATAGATAGATAGATACGGAGACACAGTTAGATAGATAAAGGAAAAACCTAATGCCTAAATAGATAGATAGATAGATAAATAGATAGACAAATCGATAGATAGAGGGAAATCAAATATCCTTTTCTCACTCATAAATCTTAAGATATTTTCATTTGTAAATGTATCGCCTGTTTTTACCGATTTCATCGACTGAAATA
Organism: Doryteuthis pealeii; assembly: GCA_023376005.1. Taxonomy (NCBI): domain Eukaryota; kingdom Metazoa; phylum Mollusca; class Cephalopoda; order Myopsida; family Loliginidae; genus Doryteuthis; species Doryteuthis pealeii. The sequence goes on along the minus strand of CM042164.1, from coordinate 18,408,002 downwards.
TTTTTATAGAAATTTAGAAAAATATTGAAATAATTTTCATACAACGTGTTTTTTGTTTTCGTTTTCGTTGTTTTTTTTGGGTTTTTTTTTGTACTTTTGATTATCACAATGTGCGTATAGGCGCAGCCCCACACTTTTCTCTCTTAACTCTCTCTCATCTCTCTCTGATTTCCTTTCCCCTCCTCTCTCCTCTCACTCTCTCTCTTTCTTCCTGATTTCCTCCCCCTCTCTCTCTCCCTCTCTCCACTCTCTCTCCACTCTCTCTCCACTCTCTCTCCACTCTCTCTCTCTCTGATTTCTTTCCCTCTCTCTCCTCTCTCTCTCTCTCTTCTGATTTCCTCCCTCTCTCTCCCCTCTCTCTCTCTCTGATTTACTTTCCCTCCCTCTCTCCTCCACACTCTCTCTCTCGACTCTCTCTGATTTCCTCCCTCTCTCTCCCCTCTCTCTCCTTTCTCTCTCTCTCTCCTCCTCTCTCTCTTGATTTCCTTCCCCCTCTCCTCTTGATTTCCTCCCTCTCTCTCCACCCTCTTTCTCTCTCCTCTCTCTCACCACCCTCCTCTCTCTCTCTTACACACACATGGACCAAAAAAATAATCATCCGCTTAAATTTCTCTTTTTCTCCCTCTTCTCTCTCTCTCTTTTCCTTCCCACTCTCCCCCTCTGCTCCCCTCTCTCCTCCTCTCTCTCTCCCCCCTCTCTCCTCTCCCCTCCTCTCTCTCTTACACACACACAGACCAAAAAAAAATAATCCTCCACTTAAATTTCTTCCAATCGAGATTACCTCTTAAGATTATTTTGATTACTGAATTCTACCACCGGACATGTTTTCACAGAAAAGAAATCTTAACGAGAAAAAGAGATGTTTATCCTAAAAGGCAGAGAAATTGGTAAAATACTGGATAATGGAAATGAACTAGGCAAGTGGTTATATATGTACTAGAAGTGACTACCCGGCGTCACCTGGATAGAGGAGAAAAAAAAACAAAAAACAAAAAAGAACAAAGTGGTATAAGGGTTAGCAAGCTAGTCTTGCAGATCCGTAACTACTGAATAGTGAGTTTAATCCTCGCTGGATGCCCCATAAAAATTTCCACGTAAAAAGAACCTTATATTAATCTGTTCTGAAAAAAAGTTTGTTTTGTGCTTCCATATTCTTTGAGATTCATGGACATTTTTAAGTAGAATTTCAATGCATTTCTAACTTTTAAATATCTACGCGAATTATAAATGAAATATGTATGATTTTTGCACAGTTACAATGAATGTCTATATATATTTACTCGTCGCTTACTGGGGTATATTCGCGGAGTTCCGTCCGGCCTGCTGCCTCAATAACCGCTAGCCGGTGGCTGCTGAAAAAACCCCAGCTACGATTGAAGTCCGTAGCCGAAGCGGTGTCACTTGAAAAAAATAGGGTTAGGGTTTAGGTTTAGGGTTGGGTTGGGGTTGGAGTTAGTTTAATGGGAGAATAAAGAAATAATTTGGGCTCTGTTTTTTTGGGTCACCCTGTATACAGGGTGACCAGAAAAAACAGAGCTCACAAATTTTGTAATAAAAGTGTTAATAGTATTTGATAATTCAGACCCCTGCACATTAGAATTAAAGAACATATCCACACACGTGCATCCTCATTCCATAAACATTTAATCAAATGCAAAAATAAGGACAATAATTTCTCCATTAAAATAGAAACAATAATACGCAACGTTGGTAATCTCAGAATTAGAGAAAGTTTATTAATAGCCAAGTTACACCCTCACATAAAAAGAGTAGGTTTAAACACTGAATATATAATTAATTAAAATACATATTCCATAAATACACACATATATATATATATATATATATATATATATAATATATATATATATAAAAGGAATGAAATTGAAATTGATTGAAAAACGGATATCACGACTCTTCTGCGTGGCGTTCTAATAACCCACAAGACACGTGTTTATAACGTCCAAAAAAACAACAAAAAAAAAAAAAACCAACAAAAAAAACAAAAACACACAAGACCGCGTCCATTTCAAAAACAGTCTCTGAAGATGAAGTTTCTTCGAAATTGATTAGACACTGGACATTATTTTTTAATACGCATTGTAATTGCCTTCTTAATATAAATAAATTATAAAAGTGTTAATTTTAACTAGGAGGGTAGGGTAGGGTTTAGGGTTAAGGTTGGGGTTGGGAGTTGGGTTGGGGTTTCGGGAAAAACGCCCTAAGTTGGTTGTTTTTTTTTTGTTTTGTTTGTTTTTTTTTTTGCAAGTGACACCGCTTCGGCTACGGACTTCAATCGTAGCTGGTGTTTTTTTTTTTCAGCAGCCACCGGCTCGCGGATTTTGAGGCAGGAGGCCGGGACGGAACTCGGCGAAGAGTACCGCTTACTGTTTTATTTTCGTAATTTCCTCCGGACATACATACACCCACAAATATATTTTATAAATGTATAGATAAACAAATAAGAATAAGATTGAAAGATAAGCAAACAAATTATCCAGCTGATCGTCTCAATTGATACTTACCAAAACTAAGCTCAAACATTGAACAAGAGAAAATTGCATTTTTCGTCAATATTACGTGTTTTCTAAGTGAATCAAGATTTGAATATTACATTCGCGGCCAAGCGTCAGTTTAATTGGCTTTTCGAAAGGGCAATGACATCTGCTGTGTGTGTGTCTGTATTTATCACGCACACACACACACACACACACACACACACACACACTATCACACGACATGCCAACGATGCACTCGCTCCAATCCGGACGTGTCCATTGATAGTGAGTACTGCTGTTACG
>CM042164.1:18383878-18405101 GCA_023376005.1 Doryteuthis pealeii | reverse complement strand
GTAAGGAGAGAGAGAAGAGAGAGAGAGAGAGAGAGAGAGAGAGAGGAGAGAGAGAGAGAGAGAGAGAGAGAGAGAGAGATGAGAGAGAGCAGAGGGAGAAAGAGACGTGATGATTAAAAGAATTAGAAAAAAAAAATCATGATTGAAAAATTGTTTGCATGACAAGAAGATTTAGAACTTGTTCAAAGAGGAGGTGTTTGTGGTGCAAATGGTCATCGCCATAGAAAATAGACATACCAAACCAAAGAACATATAAAAGAATTTAAAAAAAAATAATAATTCTAGTTGAAAAATTGTTTGCACGACAAGAAGATTTAGTACCTGATCAAAGAGGAGGCATGTGTGGTGCAATGGTTATCGCCATAAAAATAGACATGCCAAAGAATATATAAAATAATTTTTTTTAAATAATTTTAATTAAATAATTTTAGTTGATAAAATTGCTTGAATGACATGATTTCGGTTTTTATCTATTTAACAAATGCAGTCGGCAGATTGGTTCACTTGCTGGTAAATTTTTTACCCCTCTACTTTCCATGATAGATGTCCTCTGACCAACCAAATCCTCACAAACCATTCCCTTTCATCCTGAATTACTCACCAAACCCTCCCCCACCCATTCACTTTCTCTTCTATAAATACATGTGTATGTACGGTGTTTTAATAAATTGATTGAAGAAGTACCGCTTAAAGCGGAACGAAATATGTCTCTCTCCACACCTATTTGTTTTGAGTTATTTCCTTTTTGTCCACTTTTTCTTTATCCTTACTTCAATATGTTTCATGACAAGTATATATTCCATAGTTTTCAAAATTTATTTGTCGGCTGAGACTTTTGAATGACCAAAAGGCAAAACATTGCATTGGATTTTTAAAAAGAATAAACTGACCTCAAACTTTCTCGTTTTGTTAATGAGAGAGTTTTGGAAATTGATTTATAGAAAAAAAAAAGGAAAAAAAGAAAGAAAAGAAAAGAAAAGAAAAAAAAAAGAACTGAATTTGTTTTAATGGAATTGGGTATTATGTGAATGCTGAAAATAATAGTAATTTTTCAGGCTAAACTCGCAAATCAGCCGGAAAATTAAAACATATTACAGGGTGACCCAGAAAAAATAGATACCCAAATTATTTATTTATTTTCCCATTAAACTAACCCTAAACCCCAACCCCAACCCTAACCCTAAACCCCCCTAGTTATAATTAACAGTTTTATTACAAAAATTGTGGATTCTGTTTTTTCTGGGTCACCCTGTATACATAATGACCCAGAAAAACCAGAACCCAAATCATTTATTTATTTTCCCATTAATCTAAGCCTAAACTCTCCGGCCGTATCTTTTTTCTTTAATTAAATTCACTTTGCAAACTCTCATTTCCCTAATCCCAATTATCTAGCAAGAGCTCAATGGGTGACCCAACGGGTCACGTTTTGTCTAATATATATATATATATATATATATATATATAATATATATATATATATAAGTGTTGTTCTGGTTCCAACGGGAGAAAATTCAATATTTTATAAAAAAGGAAGGTCCGCAAAATGTATTTTGTTCTCAGAAAAATTTTTTTTATTCTTTTGTTTTACATGTGCAACACGTGTTTCAGATCTTCTGGTATCTTCTTCAGGCTTTGGTTGATAATATGAAAATGAATTCTTACATGCATGTGTATATATATACATACACATGAGTATTTCACCCTCTCTTTTCTTTTTATGGGGGTGGAATGGAATTTCATTTTTAACATTAGTCTTTTAAACAGGTGTTTTGTTTTTGGTGGTTTACTAATAAGTCATTAGCTGAATTTTTATAGCTTTTTTATATAACTTTACTATTTGGGTTGTCTTGATAAAGTTCATCAGATGTTCATTTGATATATCAGGTGTGTGTGTGTTTTGTAATTTGTTTTTTGTTTCTTTGTTCCGAAGACATTCTATGTTTTCTACTTAAATTTATACTTTTTGGGTGTGTGTATGTGTGTGCCTACGTATATGTGTCTATGTTTACTTTTTTTTTTTGTGTGTGTGTTGTGTGCGTGCGTATGTATATGGTTGTACTCGGTGTGTATATGTGTACATATATATATATGTATATGTATATATATAAAATGTATATATATAAAAAATGTATGTTCTATTTTACCTGTTTATCCTGCAATTTAACGAACTTGACACATAGTTTATTGGCGTTTTGAACCCTTCCAACATAATTGGTGTGGGCGTGTGTATCTAATCATATATATCTGAAATACATTGTGTATTTAGTTTGTGTGTCTGTTTTATGTGTGTGTATGTGTTTGAGAGAGAGAGAGAGAGAGAGAAAGAGAGAGAGAGAGAGAGAGAGAGAGAGAGATGAAGAAGGAGAGAGAGAGAGAGGGGGAGATGGAGGAGGAGAGAGAGGGGAGGGGTCTATGTGAATGCTTATCTCTTCTAAGCTAGCTGGTGCAGAATCGCACCTGTCCGGCTTCTCTCCGATAGATTCGGCTTAATTCGATTGATTCTCAGATTCGAGATCTGTTATCCAATCGGAACCGAAAATAGAAGAAAGAGAGGAGGAGAGAGAGAGAGAAGAGAGAGGAGAGAGAGAGAGAGAGAGAGGGGGGATAAAGAGAGAGAGAGCGAGAGGGACAGAGAGAAAGAGAGAGGGGAACAGAGAGGGAGAGAGAAAGAGAGATAAGAGAAAGAGAAAGAGACAGAGAGAGACGAAGAGAGAGAGAGAGAGAGAGAGAAAAAAAGATGGAGACAGAGACAGACAGAGAGGGATAAAGAGAGAGAGAGAGAGAGAGAAAGAAAGAGAAAGACAGAGAGAGACGAAGAGAGAGAGAGAGAAAGAGGGAGAGAGAGAGAATGAGAGATAAAGAGAAAAGACAAAGAGACAGCCAGAGAGAGAGAGAGAGAGAGAGAGAGAGAGAGGGGGATAAAGAGAGAGAGAGAGGGACAGAGAGAAAGAAGAGAGAGGGGGAACAGAGAGGGAGAGAGAAAGAGAGATAAAGAGAAAGAGAAAGAGACAGAGAGAGACGAAGAGAGAGAGAGAAAGATGGAGACAGAGACAGACAGAGAGGGATAAAGAGAGAGAGAGAGAGAGAAAGAGAAAGAGACAGAGAGAGACGAAGAGAGAGACAGAGAGAGAGAGAAAGAGGGAGAGAGAGAGAATGAGAAATAAAGAAAAGAGAAAGAGACAGAGAGAGACGAAGAGAGAGAGAGAGAGAGAGACAGAGAAGAGGAGAGAGAAAGAGAGAAAAGAGAGAGAGAGGGGGGTGAGAGAGAAAGATATAAAGAAAAAAATTGAAAAAACTTATCAAGAGTGAGAAGAATTGAAATTGAATTTCCCATTCGGCGGACTGTTTGGAAAAAAAAAGGAAATATATTTTTGCGCTACTGATCATGTGATTGTTGGGGGATTTTATTTGGAGAAGAAAAGGGCGGGGGTGGGGGGGCGGAGGGGGGAAGGAGGAGATAAATTCGATTTCACTTGACCCGAAGAAGAAGAAGAAGAAGAAGAAAATTCTTCACTGAACAATTGGTTGCATCAGTGTGGCTATAAGTATCGATTGATCTGCCGGGGGGGGGGTTGAATCGAACATCGATCGGTAGGAGAATGGATGGGGTGAAAAGAAAAAGTGAAGGAAGTAAACGATGAAAGAGGGGGAAAAAAAGAAAAGAAAGAAGAAAAAGAAAGAAAGAAAAAAGAAAGAAAAATAATAAAAAAAAAAGAAAAGAAAGAATGAAAGAAAGAAGAAAAAGAAAAAAAAAAGCAGAAAAGAAGAAAAAAAGAAAGAAAAAAGAAAGAATAAAAGAAAGAATGAAAGAAAGAAGAAAAGAAAGAATAAAAGAAAGAAAAAAAAAAAGAATGAAAGAAAGAATGAAAGAAAGAATAAAAGAAAGAAAAGAAGAAAAAAGAAAAAAAAGAAAAAAGAAAAGAAAAAAGAAAGAAAAAAAGAACGAATGAAAGAAAGAAAAAAAAGAAAGAATGAAAGAAAGAATAAAAAGAAAGAATAAAAGAAAGAATAAAAAAAGAAAAAAAAGAAAGAATGAAAGAAAGAATGAAGAAAGAATAAAAGAAAGAAAGAAGAAAAAAAAAAAAAAAAGAAAGAAAAGAAAGAATAAAAGAAAGAAAAAAAAGAAAGAATGAAAGAAAGAAAAAAGAAAAAAAAAGGAAAGAAAAAGAATTAAAAAAAAAAAAAAAGAAAAAGAAAGAAATTTATGAACAAACAAACCAGAATTAAAGACAAAATGATGATAAATTAAAAGAAAGACTAAAAAGAAAAAATGGACAAAAACCATTTCCAATAATTCAAAGGAAGAAACTGAAGAAATTGTTAGAATACGAGGAAAATAATATTACGGTCTTTGACTGATATTTGAAATTAACAATATATATCTGTAGCTTGTCCGGTGATTATTTTCCCCATTACATACATATTATAGATATAGATAGATAGATAAATAGATAGAAAGATATGAATTGACAGTGATAGATCGATTGATAGATAGATCTGAAGAGTGTGTGATAGATAGAAAGATAGATAGATAAGGTTTGGTTTGGTTGGTTGGGTTTTACGGCATGTCAACCCCTTGGGTTATTTTATGCCGAATACTTCTATTTGGTAATTTGGTATTCAAAAATGTTTAATGCCGACAAAGTTTTGAAATAATTTCATTTTTAATGGATAATACAATTTTGTTTATCAACTCATGCTTTCTATTTAACCCATAGATGGGACCCTAACAGGTACTACCACTCCGGGTCAGAGTGGACCAGGGAGCTATGGTGATGAAGGGGTGCTCCACATTCCCCAAACTTCCAAAACGGGAACCTCACCATCAGATAGAGTTTAACGTCATTCCCAGGACATGTAGACCCTCAGCCATAGCCTTCCAGCACCCATATTATAAAAAGGGGTTGGGATTGCCATAAGGGCAATATGGTTGGAGCAATCATATAGGTGCTAGGGCTTGACATGGCCAGTCGATTGATCGGAGGGGGTCTCTCCGACCACCCGTCTAGCCCAAGATAATAGATAGGTAAGGAGAACTCTGTCATAGATAGATAGTGTTATAGGTGATACACCCTATTGACCAATGGAATGCGCCGACAGGTTACTATAAATAACTGGGACAATTGTGGCTTAGCAATAAGCCAATGCGAGCAAGCCAATACCCTATTATCGGACGTAGTTTTCCACATCTCTCTATTGTATTTGTCTACTTTCTGTTAATACATTTTTCTACTTTTGTTACCCGTCGTTTTGTTGTTATTTGACCCCTTAAAACCTCACAACAGATAGATAGGTAGATAGATAGATAGACAGATATGAACAAAAATAGATAGACAGATAGATATGAATTGATTGTGATAGATTGATTGATAGTTAGATATGATGAGTCTGTGACAGATAGATAGATAGATAGATAGAAAATGAAAGGTATGTGATAGATAGATTATCATTCATTATTCATGATGATCTATCTATCACATACCATTCATTTTCTATCTATCTATCTATAGATAGATAGACAGACAGATAAACATATATATATTATATATATATATATATATATATATATATATATATAGATAGATAGATAGATAGATAGATAGATAGATATGAACAAAAATAAATCGATAGGTAGATATGAATTGACTGTGATAGATTGATTGATAGATAGATATGAAGAGTCTATGACAGATTGATAGATAGATAGAGAGATATTGAAAAGTCTGTGATAGATAGGTAGACAGATATTAACATAGATAGATAGATAGATAGATAGATTCTGAAAGAGATATGAAAAGACTGAGATAGATGGAGAGAAGGAAACCGAGTGAAAAAGATAGATATGCACAGTACGAGATAGATATGAAGTGACTGAATGAGATAGATAGATAGATAGATAGATAGATAGATAGATAGATATAGATAGATAGATAGATGCAAAGTGAGATAGATAAATAGATAGATAAGATAAGAATGGCAGAAAATAGATACGAATTGAGATAGATGGATAGATAGATAGATAGACTGACAGACAGACAGACAGCTAGATAGATTGATAGATAGATAGATAGATAGATAGATAGATGCAAATTGAAATAGATAAATAGATAGATAAGAAAATAATGACAGAAAATAGATACAAATTGAGATAGATAGATAGATAGATAGATAGACAGACTGACAGAAAGACAGACAGACAGACAGACAGACAGATAGATAGATAAATAGATAGATAGATGCACAATGAGATAGATAAATAGATAGATAAGATAAGAATGGCAGAAAATAGATGCGAAGCGAGATAGATAGATAGATAGATAGATAGATATAAATGAGAGAAAGTCGTAGATATGAACAGTGCGAGACAGATAGATATAAAACTATTGACATTGATTGGTAGATAGATCGAGATAGCTATACACTGGCCTATCTAGATGGATAAACTATGAGTAAATGATCATTTCTTGTCGGTAACGTTCAAATCCTAATCCTCCGCATTTTGAGTTTTAATGCAATAAATTCTAATTAACAATTTTAATTAAATCATATCAGTCGGACGTCATTCCTCTCAAATCATCTTGCTCTGCCATTTTGTTTTAATTCTCCTTGTCATGCGCAGACCAGCTCTTTTCTCCTTCGCTCAATCCACAGCAATGTCTTCGCTCAATCCATCCCACGTCTTTTATTCGTACCCGAAAAATACAGCGAAAATCTTCTGAAGAATAATTTAATTTGACTAATTAGAGCGAAGTTTTAATGATCACATTACCGAGTCTGCTTCCTAGCGCCAATTATTTGCATGCTGATGGCGCGTGCTTATCGATTTCCCTGAGCATGTCATCACTTAAAATGGCTGATCTGTTGGTCGGTCTTTCAGAAGAGCGGAACCGAATATCCATTGATTTCCTGGACATTGGCTTTTATTAGTTGGTCATTTTAGCGTCAAAGAGAAATGGAATTCTTCGGGATGAGTTGAAACTTTTTGGCGTGAGGAATTCTATTCTGTCCTTTCTCTTCATAGTAATTAAATGATGGGAAAATGTTTATTTTAACGGGTAGCATATCTCTCAAGTCAATGTGAACTTAGCGATCTATTCTGAGGCTGTTTTCGCAAGATGATGTTAAAAAGACAAGTTTAATGTCGAAAGGATATTCTCTCTCTCTCTCTCTCTCTCTCTCTCTCTCTCTCTCTGTCTATCTATCTCCACACACACACACACACACACACACACATATATACATACACACACACATATATATATGTGAAGAAAAGGAAGTGAATCCGACGGTATGTAGTATATTAAGAAAGAATGAAAAAACACAGGTTTAAATGGGTTAAGTGGTGAGTTTATTGGCCGACGCTGCAGTGTTTCGATCTATTAATTAGATCATCTTCAGGGCATTTGTTGGTATATGGAAGGTAATAATAAATTTTTATCACAGAATAACGAGAAAAGCGAGTGGTAGTCCTTGTTATTCAGTCTGTTTAAAATTTGAGGTTTGAAAAAAGGAGACGGTTTGAAATATGACGTCAAATATTCTTCTTTTACGGTGTGAGTATGGGACTGTGTGAGTGTGTGTATCGAAAAGAAAGCATTGCGCATTTTTTAGGTGTGTGGTTGCGCGTGTGTGTATAAATCTTTTGCGACAAACGACAGCGAAACAAACCTCAAAGTTGTGTGTATATATATATATATATATATATATATATATTATATATATATAAGTATGAAAAGGTGGAATGAAAACATCACATAATGCTGTTAAAGAGAAAACAATTTATAATATAATCATAGCTGATACTGATCAATATTTCGATTTTACAAAAATCATCATCAGAGCTCATTCACTCCGTGTTGTTTGGGTCGGAGAAGAATGTCAAATCAGTTCACAAACAAAAAAATCCTAATTCTGCAAAGAAGAACGAAAGTTGTTACATTATTCACCAATGATATATTATATATATATATATATATATATATATATATATATATAATATATATATATATATGTCGGTCATGTCGATATGTATACCTTTTTGTCAGTAAACTGTCCAAATGTAGCGGATTTTGAGATGTTGGCAACAAGACGAATTAATTTATACGGAAGGGGATGGGTATTAAATATATATATATCAGTCTGCTTATTTATCTATCGATCTCAGTCTGCTTATCTATCTATCTATCTATCTATCTATCTATCTCAATATTTTACGGTCAAGTCACGCTGTAACCACTGATTCCCGAATAGATCACCGAAGTTAAGTACTGCTCAATTCTTTACTGAGTGACCACTTAAGCAACAGCAGGTACTATAAACAACCTGTGTCCTTTGTTTATAAAAATGACTTGATTCGGCATTAAATGACCCGAAAAGAGTTGATATGCCATCTAGTCATATATTTCTTTATAGTACCAATTTATGGTCCTCTTCGCATTCCTATTCAGATACGTTGTGCATTGATGTAGAAAAATCTTTCAGATATCTATCAAATAGTGACGCTTTGGTGATTCCATAGATATTTTTAGCAACCGTCGCCAATATACTTCTATTAATCCATTCAGTTATGAAATGACCTTTGTGGTCATTTTGCGTCCAGCTGATACAGATAATATCGCCAGATTAGCGATATTATAATCCCCTAGGATTAACAAGAAAGAAACAGGAAGTGTTTGTTTGAACGATGATGACTGATTCAGCGTCTCGGTGAAGCAAAAACAAAATAAATAAATAAATAAATAAATAAAAACAAAAAAGAGGAAAAGAAAACTGTTTGTCAGTGCGTGAATCATAAGAAAAACGAGGAAATAACAATACGCGACACTTGAATCCTTCTTTAGTTCAGCCCATTAAAACGGCGGGTCTAGTCGTCTAGGGTTATTTTATGCCAAAAGAAAATTGTGTTCATTCAACGTTTATCTATTAATAATACAAGAAAAATGCAAGACCAGGTTGTTGGAAAATTAACAAGGTTTTATTTAACACCGGGTAGAGAATGCTTCTACCCTAAAACTGACTTAAGTAACTCACACTTTTTTGTGAGTTGCGTCCACTCAGTACGAACCCCAATCTAAAAGTGTCATGGCAGAAACCCCACTTCCTGGTTCCCTACGAATCAAGGGGAGTAACTAGATTTCTTTAGGTCTGAACCTAACATTTCCAAACGTTTATTATCAGTAGTTACATGAAACCATCTATTAATAATGGAGAATCGCTTCCGGTTTTTGTCTGTAACAAAAACTACGTCACTGCTTACGTCACATTACCCAAAATCGTCATAACAGAATAAAAACACTCAAAATTTGAACATGCAACATTAGACAATCCTCATTGTTTTTTAAAACAAGTTTTAATAAATACATGACTGGTATTATATATCTATATATAGTTTGTTTTATTTTAATACATATTTAAAGTTTACATTTCAAATTTGTAATCCTTTAATGAATTGGATGATTTTACTTACTTAGGGTACAAACTCGCTGACATTGAATTTTTTACTTCCACCCTTCAGACAATATGTTTCAAAAATCTATTTTTACATCGCCCGGAGGGTGTTTTTTATTTTGTACTAGTATTAATAATATGTGTATATTTTTGTCCATACTGATAAGTTTTAAAAATACATGGGACCCTAAAAGGTACTCCCACAACTGGTCAGAGTGGACTAATATATATGTGCTAGAAGGCTGTGGCTGAGGGTCTTCATGTCCTGGGTATGACGTTAAACTCTATCTGATGGTGAGGTTCCTATTATGGAGTTCTGGGTAATATGGAATACCCCTTCATCACTATTGCTCCCAGGTTTACTCTGACCCGGAGTGGCAGTAACTGTTAGATTCACATATATGGGTTAAATAGAAAAAATGTGTTGATAAAAACAAGAAAACCTATCAAGAATGAATTTATTCAATGCTTTGCCTGCATTAAATGACCCACGAGGTTGATATGCCGTAAAACCCAACAATAAACCCAACATGGGACCCTAACCTCAAGATTGATTGTTTGAATCATCGTAGGAAACTTCTTTAACAAAACCTTAAACGCAAAACATTCTTCCTAGCCTAGCGCTAGTAGAAAGGGGGTAGACTCCCTCGCTATCTGATTGACACCAACAATATCCCACTCTGCCAACTTTACTTTTTACTTTATGAAGGTCAGCCAATGAACCTTTCAGCTGGTCCTCATCAGAGATACTGACGCACAAAATCTAAAAGGACGCACTAAAATCGTATCCATGTGTCCCAGTGTTTTTTCTTTTTTCAAGCTAACTGAAAATACATTTCAATATTTTTTAGAAACGAATTACACAGGATAGATTACAGGGTATGAGTTAGACGGCTTTAGTTGGGACCCATAATTTTCACGGTGACTCGTTCAAAGCAAATATGTGCGTCCCAGGACGCACTAAATCCAAAAGCTATCAGCATCCCTGCCTCATATATATTTTGCTATTAGCACCTCTGGATATGCCCTGAAGGTTAATCCCCTTTTTAAATAATCAGAATATTTACTGATGTATGTCAAAATCAGAGGGGGTTAAATGATTGACACTCGGTAACATCAAGTTGACCCCACGGCTTTTAGGGGACATGAGAACGGAAGGCCGAGAGTTTAGCTTAGTTTGTCAGAAGGTGAGCGGGAGACACCATGATATAAGCATCATGTCTGCTTCACTCCAGCCGCGGTTGAGAAATCTGGTTCTAGATAAAGAAAAGTGATCACTTAAAATATAAACCTTATGTTGTCTCTGTGAATTAATGGCGAACCAGCTTCTACAGAACCAGAACTAAGAAAGAAGAAATCAAAGTCAGACCAGCACGTTTAGAACAGACCGAGCAATTAGAAGAATGTCACTGCTACGTAAGAGACAGACTAATATACCAGTCAGCTACTCGAGCTACTCTAAGCAAGTAAGTAAGATGATGATCATCATCATGTCGCGTACGCGGCACGGATATCCATGATAATCTCTCGCCAACCTTCCCTATCAGTCATTGCCCCTGAGAGGTCTTCTGCACAGCAACCAGCATTCTCGCATAGTTGGTCAATGTAGGTCCTTGGTGGGCGACCTACACTGGCATGTCCGTGTGTTGGCTTCCACAGGAGAACGTCGCTTATAAGCTCAGCCTTGCTTATCCAGCAGTGACCTGCATGCCTAGTCCATCTCACTCGGATGGTTTGGGAAATGGGGGGCAGGTTGCCATACAGCTGCTTTCTTGTGGGGTGCTGTTTCCACGACTTGTTCAAGAATTCACGCAGCATTCTTGTGCAGCTCCCATCTAGCTTATTCTCAAGGCGCTTTGTTCGGGTCCAAGTGGTGCAGCCATACAGCAGTACTGATGGGGGATTCCTACACAAATACCTTTAATGCCGCCCTTCTCGACTCTCATCTCCTCGTAGTAAGAATAGAACTCTCTCTCTCTCTCTCTCTCTCTCTCTCTCTCTCTCTCTCTCTCTCCACACACACACACACACACACACACACACATATGTATATATATGTATATATACACCCGATACAAAAGGGGTATATGACATGTGTGTTTGTTTACTGTCACACTTTTCTATGCCATTAAATACTAAGGTAGTAAAATGTTCAGACTAAAAAAGTTACCAGACATTTTCCAGATGGAAGGAATAACATCACATATAATATTATGGTATTAGATAAATAAATAAAAATTAACACATGGCCTAGTGGATAAAGGTGTTAGGTTAAGACAGTTCTAAGTGACAGTTATATCTAGATTGCAGGTTCAATCCTGATCAAGGACAGCAGTAACATAGAATAGTAATTAAGACAGCTTGATGCTTCTACCCCAGCTATGGTTAGCGAATGAGAGCAGGATACCCCCGTGGACTGAATAAAGTCATATTTATTACAATAGTCCGAACAATCCAAACAATTCAAATTATCAAGCCTCATCTAAAAAAATCCATAGAAATAAGTTATCTCTTTTTTTTTATTCTATCTTATTTTATTCATTCATTTTGCCGGAGTGATATCCGAAAATTTATTGGTTGTATTACAACAAGTTTTTGTAGCTTGGGGAAGAGTCTCAACCACCTGTTTGTGTTTAAGTTTTTAGCTATTTAAAGATGATTTTCAGTCAGACAAGAATTCCTTGGGGCGAATAGTCTACCGACAAACATTGTGTCGGTTAGTGGATCCTATTGACTTCCATAATGTTAAGTTCACTGTTATAAATAGGATATTGTATATTGGCTCATTATTATTTCTCTTTTTTCTTTCTCTCTTGACACACACACACAAACACACACACATACCCCCCATATATATATATGAGTGTGTGTGAGTATGTGTGTGTGTGTGTGTGTGTGTGTGTGTGTGTGTGTGTGTGTGTGTGTATAATACCGTATTTTTTAATCATTACCTAACTTTTCATTATCGAGTATGATGAAGATAATCGCTGGAAGAAAAAAGAAGAGAATATATATATATATATATATATATATATATATATATATATATATATATATATATATATATATATAAAAAGACGGAATAAATATAGAAACAAGAAGAGAAAATAACTTCAGAATAATTGCATTGAAACATAACCAACACCTGAATACAACACTGACATACAGAAAAACACACACAAACACACACACACAGATATATAATATATATATATATATATATATATATATATATATATGTGTGTGTGTGTGTGTGTGTGTGTGTGTGTGTGTGTGTCTGTATCTTTCTTTATGTCAATTTATTTAGGTTTCAATGCAATTAATAAGTTATTTTCTCTTCTATTTTCTATATGTATTCCCAATATTATATATATATATATATATATATATATATATATATATATATATATATATATATATATATATATGTGTGTGTGGTGTGTGTGTGTGTGTGTATTTGGGCAGCATTCTTTCATTTATACATGTAGAATTAAACAAAACAGATGTTTCCTGTTTAACGATTTTATAGATATTTTTTCAAGCTTTCTGACCAACTTTTTTTTATATTGGATGGAATTCGTGGATTAATCCAAGTTCATATCCGAGTACTTTCGGCACTTCGAAGTGCCATCATCAGGGATGATGTGTTCCAGTTTTTTTTTCAAAGTATATTAATGGATGTGGAGGCTGGAAGGAGTAAAAAATGAGAAAGGTTTATAGGCATTTTAAAATGTAAGTACTGCATTGAAAATTAATTTTGTTTAAGGATGGTTTGTATTGTTTTATGTATAGAGCTTCTAGTATTTGGAGTTTTTGTTTATTTTTTCTTTGTGCAGAATGTGTATTTTCCGTTAGGATATTTCCATAATTAGAGTGGGGACATGCATGTCATTTTAGATGTTGTGAAATGGAGCTATTATCTGTCATATGAAGAGTTAAACGACGTGACAAAGTCGTGGTGGTAAAACCGATGTAGGTATTTTCATTTTTGGAGAGACACCAATCTCCTAAGGGACATTTAAATTTGTATACTACATTGGTCTCATTAAGCCACATTGACAGATGAAATGTTCTAAGGTGGGAGTCAGATGTTTTTGTTTTAAAGTTAGGCGGAGCTGATCTCGATCTTCAGTCAATTTTCTTCAAAGCTCTTTAATCTAGCGAAACATATCTTACGCCATTCTTTCCGATTTAGGCTAGATTTTTCCAAGCATTCAGGTTAATATCGAGGCGTTTCAAATTGTCTTCAATTTGTCTTTATAGCGTAAGAGTGGACGTCCAACAGAACGTTTAGCATTTGGTAATTGTCCGTATAATATCTTCTTTGGAAGCCTGTTCTCATTCATTCTGACAACGTGAACCAGCCCACCTAAGCTGAACCATATATATATATATAAGTAAAGTCGTCGGGGCGGCCTAATGTCGGTATGAGCCATACAGTGGGGGAGTCTATCCCTATTCCCTAGCGCTAGACCAAGGAGATTGTTTTTTGGGTCTGAGGTAGTGCGCCACACCTGCCATCAACTCCTTACTTTACCGTACATATCCATGTGCTACTCATACGCTGAGTTGGCGAGGGCCGATATCGAATTAGGAACTTTGTGGTTTCTAGCCAATACTCTACCGACTGAGCTAACCCGGCCCTTATATATATATATATATATATATATATATATATATTGTAATACAGGTACAATTGATAACCTACTCGAGTTTCACCATAATGATCTTCAGGGTTAAATCCACTGGATTAATCAAGATATTGATTAATTGCAGTCGATTACACGTGTGAGCTTTTCGCGTTTAACAGTTCGATAAAAGCAGTTAATCGAAAGGTTATTTACACTGTATTACAATAAATTTGCTCTATTAACGTATTGAGCACTTTTTATTTGTAATATCGCTGCCTTACCTTTCTGAATTTTGCATCAACTAACCATTGTAACCAACTTCACCGGTAAGTCACCTATTCCGTTAGTTTAGTCGGTAGAGCGTTCGGCTAGAAACCACAAGGTTCCTAGTTCGATACCAGTCCCCGCTACCTCAGATGCTAAAACAATCTCCTTGGTCTAGCGCTATTGAAAAGGGGGATAGACTCCCTCGTTGACTGGCTGATACCGACTTTAGGCCGCCCCGTCTACTTTACTTATATATACTAGCAAATATATTGCAAGTATTTAAGTTTTAATGAAATAGAATATTATATTAAATTAGAAACAAAAAGAATGTAAAGAAACAGATTTATAATAGAAAAATAGAAATGAAACTTACTTTCCATCACTCCCGTCTTTCATTGCTGAATTTTACTTATTTAACTATTTAGTTAAATAGGAAATAAAGAATAAAATTAGTTATTTTTTCTTGTTAATGGATTTCATTTAAGATTCATGAAGAGATTTTTGCTTATATTCATTAAATAAAACCAAACAGTTAGAAATCAATAATACTAAGCACGTATTTATTAAAATCACATTTTTAATATCAATATGCAAATTAGCCTTCCCATTCACACTGCAAACCGCTATTTTTTGTATATATAAATACAATTGCATGTTATTTATGTAGATATGGACAACACTATTAAAATTTTATTAATAATTGAGGTTCAAACAAAATAAATAAAATCATGGAAAATGTGATGTAAATAACTATGTTAATTGTGACTCGATTAGTAATATAGTTTCGGTTACAGACAGAAAAACACACAATCTCCATTAAAAAGCCAATTTGTTAGGATTTATCGATTATGACCTTGTGGTTTCATTAGTACTATTCAAATCTTGTCAGTGATACAATTCTTTTATATCTCTGAATGTTTAGATGAGATTTGATGATTAGTATTATCTGCGTTATTCGGACTATTGTCCTCATCTTCATTGTTATCTGTACAACGTTTCGGCCGATGCGCTCTCCGTGACTATGTTACTATATTAGTACATCAGATATGGTTTCTCTGAATGTTTGAGATGAGATTTGATGATTAGTATTATCTGCGTTATTCGGACTATTGTCCTCATCTTCATTGTTATCTGTAAAGAAAGTTCCCGAGTCCGACAAGAAATACCTGAAGAAGGCCGGAGGCATATCGACCGAAACGTTGTACAGATAACAATGAAGATGAGGACAATAGTCTGAATAAAGCTGATAATCTATATATACTTAATTAGGCATGAATTAGTTTCCTAGAGTTTACAAAACAGGACACATTCTATTTCTCTGAATTTTTGAGATGAGGTTTAATAATTAGTATTATTTGTATTATTCGGACTATTGTCCTCATCTTTATTCTTATCTGTACAACGTTTCTTGTCGGACTCATGAGCCTTTTTCGCACTCGAGAACCTTCTCTTCGAATTCAGAAACCTTCTTGTTGTAATCGGGTGCCTTCACGGAACTTTGAATCCAACCCTTTATTCAATCCATAGAGGTATCTTGTTCTCATTCCGCTAACCATTTTTCGAACTCAGGAACATTCTTGTCGTAATCGGGAGCCTGATTACGACAAGAAGGTTCCCGAGTTCGAAAAGAAGTTTACAGAGTTCGAAAAGGTTCCTGTGTCCGACAAGAAATACCTGAAGAAGGCCGGAGGGAACATCGGCCGAAATGTTGTATAAATAACAATAAAGATGAAGATAATAGAATTCCCTTTATTCTGGAGATTTTGACTTGAACAGGACCTCCCCATTGCTTGTATTATTCAGCCTTCTTTCACTTCTTATCAATATTATTTATTTTCGTAACCGACCGGATCGTTCCTTCTCCAATTTTGCTACATGGGCTGATTTATTTTTTTCCTAATCTTTTTTTCTGAGATCTTTGGGGTGTTTGTTTTAGGATGTCTTCGAGATAATCTTCTTATTGTTATAGATGAAGACAAAGATTGGACACAAGGGAAAGTTTTAATGTAAAATGAGGAAAGTTCAGAAGGTTCTCTAACAATAAAGAATAATCAGTGGGAAGCCATGTTACTGCAAGAATTTCAATTTTCGAACTTTAAAAGAGTTAATGAATTGCATTACTAAAATAATTATCATGGCTAATTAAACATTACTAATTAGGTTTATTGGTAGTTCTTCATCAACCTTGGAGCGTAAAATAATTACATAGAATTATTGCTTATTTAGACTAACAATCGCTTTATTGCTTAGTTAGGCCTAGCAACCCAGAAGTTATTCTCATTTCCTGCATTTGATGTTAGTAAAAAAAAAAATCCCCATTCATATAAATATGAAGCGAAAAACTGAATGAAAATAGTTAGGAATCACAAGGTTCTGGGTTCGATATTGGTCCTTGCCAACTCAGCACACAGCTAGGGTAATCTGGTCTCTGTGGTAAAATGGGGAACTGATGTGGAGCGTATTATATATATATATATATATATATATATATATATATATATATATATATATATATAAAGATAAATCTAATGAGTCAGACGAACCTACTATTAGTTTCGCTTAATGCTTTTCAGGGCAAAGATCTGACTCAGCCCTGAAAAGCATTAAGCGAAACTAATAGTAGGTTCGTCTGACTCATTAGATCTATCTTTATTATTTGCTCTACACGTTTTACTTATTAGCTTATTCTCCTAACGGTTATATGAATATATATATATATATCTATAAATTGTTTTTTCTTTTGGCCAAATACTGTACCAATAGATTTTTTTGTTGGTACAACTATCTTGTTCCTTTCTTTTTTCCAAAAATTTTTTTCTCCCCGGTTGATGTTTGGTAGTATATTTTTACAATCAAACTATTTGCTGGTTTTTTTCTCACCGCGAGGATTTACCAACAAGTTTGGTATATATATATATATATATATATATATATATATATATATAGAGAGAGAGAGAGAGAGAGAGAGAGAGAGAGAATAGAATACGTGAATAAAAAAAAGGTTAGAAATAAAAAGACACAAACATCTGAAGATGAAGAAGAAAAAACAGAAAAACGAGAAAATGATCAATAAAAGCAAAGAAAGAGAAAGAAAATTAGAAAAGAGAGAGACAGACAGAAATAGATGAAGAGAGAGAGAGAGAGAGAGAGAGAGAGAGAGAGAGAGAGAGAGAGAGAGAGGAGGGAGGGGAGTAGGGATAACATAAGCAAAACCAGAAAGAAAGAAAGAAAAGGGTAAAAATGAAAATTAACAAAAGAGTCAAAATAAAAACAAAGAAGAAAGAAAGAAAATAAGAAAAGAAAGAGAGAGAGAGATAGATAGATAAGGACACAGAGAGAGAGAGAGAGAGAGAGAGAGAGAGAGAGAGAGAGAGAGGGGGGAGAGACGGGGAGTAGGAATAATATAAGCAAAACCAGAAAGAAAGAAAAAAGGATAAAAATAAAATTAACAAAGGATTCAAAATAAAAACAAGAAGAAGGAAAGAGAATAAAAAAGAAAGAGAGAGAGACAGAGAGAACGAAGAGAGAAAAGAAATAGAAAAAAGAAATAGAAACAAAAAGAAACAAAAATCTGAAGATGAAAGCAACAAAAAACAAAAACAAACACAAACACAAAAGAAAACAAAAAAAAAACCCACTGACTCAAAGAGGATCGATGTGCTGAGCGAATAACAACCTGCGCATGCGCAGACCAAACAAAAATAAGTCGGTCTCTTGTTTTTTTTTTTTCTTTTTTCTTTTTTCTTTTCTCTCATCTCTCCAATTTTCAATTGCAACTAAACCAGGTGACCAGAATTGTTTTTCAATCGTTTTCTCTTTGCACCAAAAAAGTTAAGATTTTTAAAACGATAACAACAAAAATCACTTCAGGTGGTTCATTTCCACAGACAATGCAGCGTCACTCGTTAAACAATAAAATTCTTCAAAAGACAAAAGTCGATTAGCATCCACTAAACAGGAGACAATTCTCCACATCTGATAGATACGAGATTTTACAATAATCAAATATAAATTCTATATAACGAACAATAAAAGAAACTGTGGTGAAAAAACGATGACAAATTATCATATTCAACTATTGTAACATTGACCAATATTCAAATCGGACCATATGATCTTTAGGCACCCCTTCCGCAATCTCGACTCACAAGGACACTTTTCGCATTTACACCGTCAAAATCCGGTTATTTGTTAGGGGTTAGGGTTAGGGGTTAGGGTTAGGGTTAGGGTTAGGGGTTAGTTAGTTTTATAATTAAAAAAAAACTCTAAAAATCGTCTGTTAACAGTTAAGTGGATTTTGACGGTGTAAATGTAAAAAAAATGTCCCCACGAATTGAGATCGCAAAAGGGATGCCTAAATGTCCTATGGCCCTTCAAATCTAGTACTTGACTTATGAGTGCTCTAGCTTACGAGATTTCCGAGTTACGTGCTCTCATTCGATCGATTTTTTGCTTGATGTTGAGAACTACGAACGAGATTTAGATACGCTTAAGTTTGGTATACCCAATTTGCGAAAAAAACCGTGTTTTTATAAAACAGCTTTAAGCCCCCCCCCCCTTTTGAAAAATTTTTTTTACAAAACAAATTTACCCCCCCACCTCGTTTGAAAAATGTACCCAAAATCAGGGAATTATCCGATTTTAATGAAAATTTAATTGTTGATTCATCAATGAATGAATTTTATAATGCATCAGTTATTTTATTTCAAAACTTACTGATTTTTTTCAGGTCACTTAACTTTGAGCCCTTCATGCAAAATATCGGTGGGGTTATATGTGATTGATACTTTTTTCTGCATAAATAAAAAGATTAAAATTCGAAGGTGTGAATAGAAGAAAAAACATTTTTTTAATGAAACTGTTCTGGTAGTAAATAAGTACCCCTCTTCCCCAAAAGCCTATTTTTCTTTCTTTTTTCTTTAGATAAGACTGTATTGTCTAAAAATATATAATAGAATCTAATTAATTATGTGTTCTGATAGGTTTTAATGTTTATTTGCTTAGAAATAATATATTCTTTGGCGTAATACATTTGGAAACTTGGAGGTTTTTAGTGAACTTATTAAAATAAGCGTATCTGAAGCTCGCTCGTACCTCAAATGTTAGCTCTTAAGACAGCAAAGAATCGACCGATTGATATCTCGTAACCCTGAAAGCATATATATATATATATATATATATATATATATATATATATATATATATTATGGACTCTCCCGTCGATTTTCGACGTATGAGGATTCATACACACAATGAACACCCACACGGTGATTTGTTTATAGTGGTGAAGGCTTGTGTTGGACCATCCACACTTTTTGGCACAGTCGATAGGAAAGAATTGGTGCATCAAGGGTTGCCACAATCCCAATCAACGACCGACCTCAGGAATTTTGAATTCAGAGTTATCCCTCTCCTAGACTGGTTACCTACCCAGGCTGAAGGGCCCAGTCTGTCCTACTATTTAACCCATAGCTGGAAGGAGAATATATGGATTCATACCTTTCCCAAGGATATTAGCGCTATATGAAATGCCAACAGCTTCGTCTAGTAACTCGAATCGACGAGTCCATTTTCCACGACTCTAACCACTAACCCACGCGCCTCCATATATATATATATATATATATATATATATATATATATATATATGTGTGTGTGTGTGTGTGTGTGTGTGTGTGTGTGCGTGCGTGTGCGTGTGTGTGTGTTTGTGTGCGTATTGAACTCTCCCTTTAGTTTTTGCGTATGAAAAACAAATATCTTTCATTAGTTTTTATGCCTGTTCTTCGTATGACATTTCAAAGCAGCCACTGACATGCCGATGCAATTCCACCGATAATACCTGCCAAGCAGTTATCAGATGAAGTGGCTAGCGTTACCGCTCTCTATTTCAACTGCTTCCTCCATCCTATCAGATACTGGAGATGCTGTTTGTTAACATTTTTGATGACTTTCTAGCATTTCCCCGCGAAACCTTTCGAGTTGAAGCAACTTGCCCTAAAATATCAACAGATAGATACAGAGCAATGAGATTGATTTTTTTCTTTTTAGATTGTCCCTCTATCTGAGAGATTGTCATCCAACAATTCTTTATGCGTTATGAAGCTGGCTATAAATGATCAGAAAAATGCTGTAGTTTCTCATTCGGATGACATGAACTTGTATGAAGATGATATTTATGGCTCAAAATTTTACAGTTAGTTAAGAGATCAGTGTTTGAAATTCGGCCTTCTTGTGCATATCCACATATCGAGTGATATATATATATATATATATGAGAGTTTCATAATTTGCTTGAAGCATTGTGTATGTATTGGTTAGGAGGTTGATTTAGAAGGCCATCACAATGCAGTTTGGAATAAATAAAAAATAATAATACGGTAACAATGGTGGTGTGTGTTGACCTGTATTTTTTTTATTATTTCTTGAATTTTCGAGGTAATACCTCTTTATCAAAAGAATTGAACTGAAGCAGTACAGCTATGGCATTTCTTCCTAAATGAATTTTTTTTTTTTTTTTTTTTTTATTAAAAAAAAAAAAAAAAAAAAAAATTCATTTAGGAAGAAATGCCATAGCTGTACTGCTTCAGTTCAATTCTTTTGATAAAGAGGTATTACTCGAAAATTCAAGAAATAATAAAAAAAATACAGGTCAACACACACCACCATTGTTACCGTATTATTATTTTTATTTATTCCAAACTGCATTGTGATGGCCTTCTAAATCAACCTCCTAACCAATATATATATATATATATATATATATATATATATATATATATATATATATATTAATGATAACACTACCATTATAGAAACACAATCATGTAAACAACGATTAAAAATCTTAGAAGCACTTCATATTAGACACAAAAATC
>CM042164.1:18366378-18376378 GCA_023376005.1 Doryteuthis pealeii | reverse complement strand
ATTTTTTTTTTAGATTGAGTTTTTTTTTAAATTGAGTACCCATACAAATACACAAAACAAAACGTCTTCGGCATGAAATAACCCAATAAATGTTGACATGCCGTAAAATCGAAACAACCAACCATACGAGCAAGACTAATGTACTTCGTCTTGCTCGTATGGCTGGTTGTTTCGATTTTATGGCATGTCAACTTTTATTGGGTTATTTTATGTCGAACACGATCACTGATATTTCCTGATACTGATAATGCATATTTATTAATACTTCTGAATCTGAATTCTTTTTGAGAACACTAAGACAAAATTGTAAATATGAACGTACTTTGTTGAAGCGCGTGGTGAAATGGTTAAAGTCATGGGAAATGGACTCGTCGCCCCGAGTTCAAATCCTGAATGTGGTAATTTCATTTTCACTTAGTGAAATACTAATACTCTATGGAAAGGTATGAATCCTACTCTTCCTCTGGCTATGGATAAATAGTAGGGCAGACTGGGCTCTTTAACCTTGATTAGGCCACTGGTGTAGGAGAAGGAAAACTCTTAATTCAAACCTGTTGAACTC
The DNA here is from genome assembly GCA_023376005.1 of Doryteuthis pealeii. Taxonomy (NCBI): domain Eukaryota; kingdom Metazoa; phylum Mollusca; class Cephalopoda; order Myopsida; family Loliginidae; genus Doryteuthis; species Doryteuthis pealeii. The sequence continues at coordinate 18,375,816 of CM042164.1, read as the reverse complement.
CGCTTAAGAAATTGACCTTGTGTCACATTGGTTGGCATATATATATATATATATATATATATATATTACTCTTGATAGTATTTCAAAACATCTTATTATATATATATATTATATATATATATATATAATATATATATATATATATAAATGGTCGGGTAATAAAGATTAATATTTGAAAAAGGAAGTTGAGTTAAAAGTTTCGATAATCATTCACTTAGCCCTAATTGTTTGACTATTTAATGTAGTTGCTTATATATATATATATATATATATATATATATATTATATATATATATATATATTGTGTTGTTGTTGTTGTTGCTATTAATACTTCTCTCGTCTTTTAAAACATTGATATCTGTAAGGAATACCTCACACCTTTTTAACATCTCTTCGTGTACCAATCACGTCTTGGCTTTCGATCTCACGTGTTCCAATCACATCTTGACTTTCGTTTTCGCATGTATCAATCACGTCATTAACATTCAATTGTAAACGCTGATCAATGAACATATTTTCCAAACTCAACTCAAAATTCAAAAACATCCATCATCTTTGTAACAACAAACATCTTTTTTCATTCACTTGTTTCATGTTGTCCTGAAGAGGGTTTCTGTATTAACCGAAACGTTAGAACTACGACACTACGACCAATAATAAACTTCCATCCCGTGTTTGTCTACATTCCCTCACTGTCGGATTGATTTCCTCATTTTACTCCCATATACACATACATCATGGGCCGGGTTAGCTCAGTCGGTAGAGCGTTCGGCTAGAAACCACAAGGTTCATAGTTCGATACCGGTCCTCGCCAACTCAGCGTATGAGTAGCATAGGGATCTGTGCGGTAAAGTAAGGAGCTGACGGTAGGTGTGGCGCTCCACCTCAGACGCTAAAATAATCTCTTTGGTCTAGCGCTATTGAAAAGGGGATAGACTCCCTCGCTGATTTGCTGATACCGACTTTAGGCCGCCCCGACGAATTTACTTTACTTACATATACATATATATATATGAGGAATGAAAGAACAAAATTCAGACAAAAGTGTGTTGTATATTTCGCTGGAGTATGGAACTCGGCGTCTTCAGCTTTTATTGAATTATCAGGATCATACAAGTGTTTTATAGAAGGGAGAAGTAAGTAGGTGGGTAAGTTTTGTGGTGAAGGAAAATTTGATTGGTTCAAAACTTACCCACCTACCTACTTCCCCCTTCTATAAAACACTTGTATGATCCTGATAATTCAATAAAAGCTGAAGACGCCGAGTTCAATACTCCAGCAAATATACTACACACTTTTGTCTGAGTTTTGTTCTTTCGTTCCTCATATTTTATCTCATTCTGTCGGATTCATTCCACCCCCTTTTCCTCATATATATATATGTGTGTGTGTGCGTGTGTGTGTGTCTGTCTGTCTGTCTGTCTGTCTGTGTGTCTATGTGTGTGTGTGCGTGTGTGTGTGTGTGTGTGTGTGTGTGTGTGTTGTCTGTCTGTCTGTCTGTCTGTGTGTGTCTATGTGTGTGTGTGAGTGGGTGTCTGTGTGTGTGTGTGTGTGTGTGTGTGTGTGTGTAGGTTTAACCTTTTAAGATTTTTTAACAATTGATTTGGTTGTGTCTTTCCCACCGACAACAGTGTTCACATTCAGTAAAAGGCTACGATTTTGAATTTTATATTTTGGTTGGTTATTTTCCACTTGTAAGACTGGCACTACACAATCTTTGCTCCTAGAATGATGATACAGTATTTGTCTTTTTATGAGAGCATAACATAAAATACAAGTCTCTTGTTAGACACAAAAGTACATCTGATAAGACACTAATCCTATTAAATAAAGAATTAGCCAACCTAATTCCCAACCAATCGAAGATGCCGTATTTTACAGACATAAAAAAAACAAGTACTTAAAAAGTATTTTTGCTGAAATTCAATAAAATAACTAAATAATTGTTTTAGTCTCAAAAAACTAAAATTCGATTGAATGAAGAAAATCAAAAACAAGACGATAAAAGAGAAATAAAATTTGGATTTTACCTGCAGTTGAATTCCAACTCGAAAAAAAAAAGAATTAATTCATTTATCTAACAGAAAATGACAGTAATAAAGTACTCGGTGGTCGAACTCTCTAAAATAGACAATTTGTGGTTAATTCCTATAAGTCTAACATGATAAAAGGGGAACCACTCTTGACTGATAAATATTTATTTATTTATTGATCTACCAGGAAAAAAAGAAGACTGGGGTTAGGGTTAGAGTTAGGGTTTAGGGTTAGGGTTAAGGTTAAGGGTTAGGGTTAGGGTTAGGGTTTTAGGGTTAGTTTAATGGGAAAATAAATAATTCATCAGTCAAGAGTTGTTCCCCTTTGATCATGTTAGACTTATAGGAAATAACCCAATTTGTTGATAGACTAACTTCTTGAAAATTGACCTTCTCATTTTGTACAGAGCGCGATATTAAACCACTCAGTGAGGATGCACAAGCAGAATATGTTGACTAACAATTTAACTGGCTGGTTGCTTGGATTTTACGGCATATCAATCCTTGTTGGGTTATTTTATTCATTCTTGATGGGTACTTAATTTTTTAACTCAATTTTTAAAATTTTGAAATTTTAAATTAATTTTGTTTCAAATACCCAAGCAGAACGGGTCAGGTTGTAATGGTGATGAAGGGGTACTCCACATTCCCCAGAGTTCCAGAATTGTAAATACCCACTACATGCAGTTTAACGTCATACACAGGACACTAAGACCCTTAGTAAGACTTTCTAGCACATATATGATAATAAGATAATATGGAGGTGCGTGGTGTAATGGTTAAAGTCATAGGAAATGAACTCGTCGACCCGAGTTCAATTCCTTGACGAAGCTGTTTGAACTTCACATAGCGCTAATACCCTTGGGAAAGGTATGAATCCAATTCTCCCTCCAGCTATGGATAAATAGCAGAGCAGACTGGACTCTTTAACCGTGACTAGGTAACCAGTATATGAGAAGGAAAACGCTGAATTCAAACCTGTTAAACTCCGCTTAATAAATTGACCTTGTGTCACATCCTGCTCGTGTGAAGGGGTTGGTAAATATATATATATGATAATGAGGGTGTTGGAGGCTTGCCGTAAGAGCAATAGAGCTTGACAAAACATCCAAAACTGGAACCTCACCATTCAGTGCATTCTAACGCCCCAGCCGACAGGGCGGTTGTAACTTGGGTTTATTGAAAAAATAAAGACATCTAAAAAGAAAATAGAGTCTTGTGTTCGTAAATAAAAAGTGAAAAAAGCACAGGAAAAAAATCCCAGGATCAGGATAAGAAACAAGTGGTTCTGATCCAAGAAAAGCAAAACCCCAAATGAACAGAGCAGCAGCCCAGCGACCCAGATCCAGATGGAATAATAAGTCAGTCATCAGGGTGGCCTAAAGTCGGTATCAGCCAATCAGCGAGGGCGTCTATCCCCTTTTCACTAGCGCTAGACCAAGGAGATTGTTTTTTGCATCTGAGGTGGAGCGCCACACCTAACCCTGTGCTACTCATACGCTGAGGGTCGGTATCGAACTAGGAACCTTGCGGTTTCTAGCCGAACGCTCTACCGACCGAGCTAACCCGACCCATTAACCTGATATACAGAATAACAGATAGCAGTAAGTAAAACAGCTTAGAAAATAGATAATATGCGTCTAGAGAAAAGGTAGTATGTATTACATATACATGTTTCTTCTGAAATGCATTCACAGATTTTAGAATTATTCCTCTGTTGAAAACTGTCCTGTTTTTCTTTCGCTATTAAATCCAATCATTAAAATGTTTCACTAGGATGATTTATTGGATTTTAGCCTTACTTTTCGGATGAGTTCAGATAAATTGCAATTGTTTTCGGTCGATGAAAATTTCTTATTTTTATTTCTGCCTCGATAAACGGAAGACTTCATGAACCTGAATTTCCTAATCACAAGTTTTTTCTCAGATATACGAGGTTGAGTCAAAAAGTAATGCCATTTTGTTTAGGACAGTTATAATTACCAACACAGGAACATGTACCATACATCAAAATGAAGCTGGTCCTCTGTCGATCACATCCCTACTTCTCCACATGGGTGAATCAAAGAGTAATGCCATTTTCTTTAGGACAGGTATAATTACCAACACAGGGACATGTATCATACATCAAAATGAAGCTGCTTCTCCGTGGATTACATCCCTACTTCTCCTCATAGTCACTGTCTTTTCTGTCAATAGTAATGTTCCACTTTCGAATAAGAACATGCATCCCTGCCCCGTAAAATTCTGTTGACTGTTCTTTGAGCCACTTCTTCACTACAGACATCACTTCCTCGTCACTGGAATAATGTTTGCCTCTCAAACCCTCTCTCGAAGAGATGATAATCTGAAGGCGCTAAATCTGGTGAGTATGGAGGATGTGGTAAAGTTGCCCCCCCCCGAATGAGGCGATTTTCTCTCTTGTACTGATGCTTGTCGAGCATTGTCATGCAGAAGGAGGACATTGTTGATTGGCAAGTTGGGTCTTACTCGTTGGATTCTTGCTCTGAGCCTCATTAGGGTCTCAATGTAGGCCTTAGTTTTTTCAATGTTGTTTTGATACATTTTGTCACAACAATAACATATATTAAAAAAATCACATGAAATAAAGGAAATGGCATTATTTTTTTTATTCCCCCTCGTAATAAAAAAGAAAAAGATAACTGTTGCAAGAGAAGATATTTCACCAACAAGATAGTCGGACTTGTCCAATGAAACACATATAATGTTATGAGAAGTAAACAAACAAACAATGTGTTTTTGATATGGCTTTTTTTAGCCGACAATTTTTGGAAGAATATGTGCTTAATTGAAGTCGTACCTAATTTTGAAAATTAATTAATTAATAATTAATAATTAGGCGGGCATACATATTCAAATGTAAGGAACAAATACACAAAGCGGTCTTAGTGTGCGACGAACGTATTGCTTTATTCTATGAGATGTATATATATTCTTTATTTAATTCTAATGCTTTGTCAACATTTTCTTCAGTTATGGAAGGGTAAAATTCCTGTCATATTTCACAAAGGAGCATTTGTCCTTATTGCCATATTCCCTAACCCATTTAATACAATCATATGTACAACACAATTCGTTAATGTTCAACGCAATTCTAAGCATAGCATAGATATCCTCTAATATTACCTTACTAATTCTCCCCATTTGCGTTTTAGCCGGGCTAATTAGTTTACATTCAGGGTTAACGATGAAAAATAATTCCTCCGAACGTCGCTCTTAAGAAGGTAAATCCTACACCTGAATATTCAACATTTTTGATAACATTCTGTGTAGGTTTTCATTCAACTTAAGCCACAAAAATAAAGACGATAATGAATAAAGCGTGGGATAATGAAAACGCTGCATCACAGAATGTGAGATAAAAGTCAGAGCATATGATGAAAAAATAATTGAAATTTCAAATTCCGAGATATTTGCCAAGAGAGAAAGAAAAAGAAAAGAAGAAGAAGAAGAATCAAATGAAAAATGGACATTGGTAAAGAGATGCAAATGGAATAAACAAAATAATTATCTTATCACAAAAAAATATTCTCCATCCTCTTCTTTTTTTTTCAGGGGGTTTGTTTATTTGTATTTGGGGGGTGGGGGGCGATGTTGTTGTTGTTGTTGTTGTTGTTGTTGTTGTCTATTTCTGACTTCTTTCACTTTTCGTTTTGTACTTTTCGAATGAAGGAAGGCAGAAATAGAGAAATGAAAAACAATAACAATAGGATGAACAAATTCTTGTGTGTGTCTGTGTTATGTGTGTGTGTGTTATGTTTTTGTGTGTCTGTGTCTACGTGCGTGTGTTTTAGTTTTTTTTTTTAAATTCATGTTTTACAACAAGAAAAAAACTAGCAGACACGAATAGCAAAATGAATGCAATACAACAAAAGACAAACATAAAAGTATTGAGAATGAAAACAGAAATAGAAAAATAAGAAAAAAACATGAATAAGATGAATAAAGTCTTGTGTGTGTGTGTGTGTGTGTGGTGTGTGTGTGTGTGTGTGTGTGTGTGTTTGTGAGAGAGAGAGTTTATGTGTGTGTATTTGTTGTGGGGTATTGATAAAGAATAATAATAATAATAATAATATGATGATGATGATGATGATGATGATATGATAAGATGACGATGATGATGAAAAAAGAAGTTAATGAATGATGATGATGAAAGAAAGAAGAAAGAGAAGAAGAAGAAGAAGAAGAAGAAGAAGTTGATGATGATAGAAGAAGAGGAGGAAGAAGGACAATGATAATAATAATAATACTACTACTACTACTAATAATAATAATAATATGATGATGATGATGATAGAAGAAGAAGAAGAAGAAGAAGAAGAAGAAGAAGAAGAAGAAGAAGACTAATAATAAGAAGTTGATGATGATGATGATAGAAGAAGAGGAAGAAGAAGGACAATAATAATAATAATAATAATAATAATAATATGATGATGATGATGATGATGATGATGATAGAAGATCAAGAAGAAGAAGAAGAAGAAGAAGAGCAAAAGAAGAAGAAGAAGAAGAAGAGAGAAAGAAGAAGAAGAAGAAAGAAAGAAAGAAAGAATGAGAAGAAGAAGAAGAAGAAGAAGAAGAAGAAGAAGAAGAAGAAGAAGAAGAAGAAAATGACATGAATACATATATGAATGCAACACTACAAAAGGCAAACAAAAATAAAAGGATTGAGAAAATGTTTGAAAAAAATTGTCTGGAAATAATTATTTGGAGAGAGAGAAATTGTTAAAAGGAAATAATGATGAAATAATAACAAAGATAATAATGAAAAATATAATGAAATAACGGAAGACGAAAGAGAATATTGTAAGAAGTCAAAGAAAGAAAGAAAGAAAGAAGAAGAAGGAAAGAAAGAAAGAATGGAATTTGACAAAGAAAAAAAGAAAGAAAGAAGAAAGAAAGAGAAAGAATGAATGGAAATTGACAAAGAAAAAAGAAAGAAAGAAAGAAAAAGAAAGAAAGAAAAGAATGAATGGAAATTGACAAAGAAAAAAAAAAAAGAAAGAAAAAAAGAAAGAAAGAAAGTAAGAAAGAATGAATGGAAATTGACAAAGAAAAAAAAAGAAAGAAAAAGAAAGAAGAAGAAAGAAATGAATGGAAATTGACAAGAAAAAAAGAAAGAAAAAAAGAAAGAAAGAAAGTAAGAAAGAATGAATGAATTGACAAAAAAAAAGAAAGAAAAAGAAAGAAAGAAAGTAAGAAATGAATGGAAATTGACAAAGAAAAAAAAGAAAGAAAAAGAAAGAAAGAAAGAAAGAATGGAAATGACAAAGAAAAAAAAAGAAAGAAAAAGAAAGAAAGAAAGTAAGAAAGAATGAATGGAATTGACAAAGAAAAAAAGAAAGAAAGAAGAAAAGAAAGAAAGAATGGAAATTGAAAAAAAGGAAAGAACAAAGAATGGAAATTGACAAAGAAAAAAGAAAAAGAAATAATGAATGAATGAATTTGACAAAGAAAGAAAGAAGAAAAAGAAAGAAAAAAAGAAAGAAAGAAAAAGAAAGAAAGAAAGAAAGAATGGAATTTGACAAAGAATAAAAGAAAGAGAAAAAGAAAAATTATTCCCTTTTTATTGTCGAGTGGAAAGTGAAATTCAGATAGGAAAAATAATTTTCCAAGCAAGACGAAACAATGAGAATTCAGCCGAGATTTCTGACGAGATTTGAGATCATCAAAAAGTGCCACCTGCTCCCTCATACGTCGTTTATTTCTTCATTTGCTTTCAATAAATTAATTGTGTTCTAAGATAGTTCTAAAATCCGTGGAATTGCCTATTGTCAGCATCAGCCAGACAGTGAGGAAGTCTATGCCCTTTTCCCTAGCGCTAGACCAGAGAGATTTTTTTGCGTCTGAGGTGGCGTGCCGCATCTACCATGAGCTTCTCACTTTACCACACAGATCCAAGCTGTGCTACTCATGCGCAGATTTGGCGAGGCCGGTATCGAACCTGGAACCTTGTTGTTTTTTAGGTGAATGCTCTGCCGACCGCTAAAAACGAAAAAAAAAAAAATAAAAAAATAACAAAAAAAAATAAAATAACAAAAAAAAAACCAGTAAGTTTAAAACATCTGTGAGATTTACAGAATTAGCTTAGTAAATTTTTTTTGGTTAGTTGGATGGATCAACCCTTGTTGGGTTATTTTATGCCGAAAATGTTTTGTTTTATTCATTCTTGATGGGCATTCTTTTTTTTTTTTTTTTACTTAACTCGATTTTTTAAAACACAATTTTTTTAAACTCATTTTTTTTCTATTTAACCACATTTTTTAACCCATTTTTAAACCACCATTTTCTATTCAATTCATAGTGGACCTGGGAGTAATGGCGATTAAGGGATGCTACTCACTCCTCAGAGAGCTCCAGAATTAGAATCTTCATCATTAAATGAAGTCTAACGTCTGGCTCAGCAGACAAAAAGGTTAAATGTATCAAGGAATAGTACAGAAAGAATGTATTGCGCCAGTCTTCCAAGTGGAGAAGGGTTGATTGGTCTCAACCATTCACCATTCAAGTTCTGACATTTCCCAAAACTAAAACAAGACCAAATTCTGACAAAACCCACTTAAAAATCGTGTGTCTAGTAAGTAATGAGACTAAATTTTTTTTCCGTTTCGAAAATCTAATAAAATCTGAAAAAAATTAAAATATCCCTAAGGGGAGATGAACAGACATAATTTATTCTAAATTCTATAAATTCTATTATTACTTTCACGATCAAAGGTCATGCCACATTTGCCACGATTACCATGATCGTAATTTCGGATGAATTACGTACACATTTCGAAGAAATTAAACGGCTAAAAAACGCGCAATCCGTTCAGTCATTGAATTACTTTTGCCCTCATATACCAATTTTTTTCATGTTTTTTTCTCCAAGACGTCTCATATAGCTTTGAAAAAGGGTGAAGGTTCACCCAAATAATCGGAATTGATCAAACCAGGAAAAGAACGAACAATTGAATATTAGAATTCCTGGATTTTTGTTCTGTTTTTTCTTGTTTTGTTCTTTTTTTCCAATGCTTCAAAAGATAATTTTGTGGCTATCATAATAACTTGATAGCCAACAAAATCATTAGTGCTGTAATTGATCAATATCTTGATTTAACAGTGATTTAACCCTGAAGACCCTTATGGTGAAACACTTAGTAGGTTATTCCTGTTGGTAATAACATTATAATAATAAATTTGATCTATCTTCACATATTGAGCACTTTATATTTGTTATACTTGCTGTTTCATCTTTGTAACGCTTGTATCAGACAACGCATTGTCACCGATTCACTGTTGTAAGTCACCCATTTCCATATAAAATCATATATACATAGTATATATATAATATATATATATATATGACTAATACAATAGAGGAAGGCCGTAACATTTTACC
>CM042164.1:18349989-18366278 GCA_023376005.1 Doryteuthis pealeii | reverse complement strand
AGAAGAAGAAGAAGGAAGAAGAAGAGAAAAGAGAAGAAAGAAAGAAGAAGAAGTAAAGAAATATAGAAGAAAGTGAAAGAAATAAACGAAAAATGAAGAAAGAAGAAGAAACAAGGTAAGAAAGAGAAGAAAAGAAGAAGAACAAGAAAAGAAAGAAGAGGCGATAAGGAACAAGAAGAAGAAGAAGGAAGAAGATAAAAAAGAAAAAGAGAAGAAAGTAAGAAGAACGGAAGAAGAAGAGAAGAAGAAGAAGAAGAAGCAAAGAAGAAAATGACCATGAATTACATATATGAATGAATCCACTACAAAAAGGCAAACAAAAAATCAAATAAGATTGGAGAAAAATTGTTTAAAAAAATTTCTGGAAATAATTATTTCTGCGAGAAGAGAGAACTAAATTGTTTTTTAAAAAGGAAAATAATGAGTGAAATAATAAAAAACAAAGATAATAATTTGAAAAAGAATAATGAAATAACGGAAGACGAAAAAGAGAATATTTAAGAAGGTCAAAAGAAAGAAAAAAAAAAAGAAAGAAAGAAAGAAAGGAAATGTACAAAGAAAAAAAGAAAAGACAAGAAAGAAAAAAAAAGAAGAAAGAAAGAAGTATGAAATTGACAAAGAAAAAAAAGAAAGGAAAGAAAAGAAAATGAAAAATTAAAAAAAGAAAAAAAGAAGAAGAAGAAAAGAATTGACAAAAAAGAAGAAAGAAAGATAAGAATGGAATTTGAAGAGAAAAGAAAAAGAAAAAAAGAAAGAAAGAGATGAAGTGCAATTTGACAAAGAAAAGAAAAGAAAAAAAAGAAAGAAAGAATGAATGGAATTTGACAAAAGAAAGAAAATAGAAAAGAAAGAAAGAAGTTATAAATGAAGCAATTTGACAGAAAAAAGAAAAGAAAGAAAAGAAAAAAAAAAAAAATAATAAATGATTAGATAATGCAAGAAAGAAAAGAAAGAAAGAAAGAAAGAAGACAAAGGATTAGATGCAGAAAAAAGAAAGAAAGAAGAAAAAAAAGAACAAAAAAGAAAGAAAAGAAAGAAAAGAAAGAAAGAAAGAATGGAATTTGACAAAGAATAAAAAGAAAGAGAAAAAAGAAAAATTATTCCCCTTTTTATTGTCGAGTGGGAAAGTGAAATTCAGATAGGAAAAAATAATTTCCAAGCAAAGACGAAACAATGAGAATTCAGCCGAGATTTCTGACGAGATTTGAGATCATCAAAAAGTGCCACCTGCTCCCTCATACGTCGTTTATTTCTTCATTGCTTTCAATAAATTGATTGTGTTCTAAGATAGTTCTAAAATCCGTGGAATTGCCTATTGTCAGCATCAGCCAGACAGTGAGGAAGTCTATGCCCCTTTTCCCTAGCGCTAGACCAGAGAGATTTTTTTGCGTCTGAGAGTGGCGTGCCGCATCTACCATGAGCTTCTCACTTTATGACACAGATCCAAGCTGTGCTACTCATGCGCAGATTTGGCGAGGCCGGTATCGAACCTGGAACCTTGTGGTTTTTAGGTGAATGCTCTGCCGACCGCTAAAAACGAAAAAAACAAACAAAAAAAACCCCAGTAAGTTTAAAACATCTATGAGATTTACAGAATTAGTTTAGTAAATTTTTTTTTGTTGGTTGGATGGATCAACCCTTGTTGGGTTATTTTATGCCGAAGATATTTTGTTTTATTCATTCTTGATGGGCATTTATTTTTTTTTTTTACATAACTCGATTTTTTTTCAAACACAATTTTTTTAAACTCATTTTTTTTCTATTTAACACATTTTTTAACACATTTTTAAACCCACCATTTTCTATTCAACTCATAGTGGACCTGGGAGTAATGGCGATTAAGGGATGCGACTCACTCCTCAGAGCTCCAGAATTAGAATCTTCATCATTAAATGAAATCTAACGTCTGGCTCAGCAGGAACAAAAAGGTTAAATTGTATCAAGGAAATTAGTACAGAAAGAATGTATTGCGCCAGTCTTCCAAGTGGAGAAGGGTTGATTGGTCTCACCATTCACCATTCAAGATTCTGACATTTCCCAAAACTAAAACACCAAATTCTGACAAAACCCAACTTTAAAAAATCGTGTGTCTAGTAAGTAATGAGACTAAATTTTTTTCCGTTCGAAAAATCTAATAAAAATCTGAATAAAAATTAAATATCCCTAAGGGGAGATGAACAGACATAATTTATTCTAAATTCTATAAATTATTACTTTCACGATCAAAGTCATGCCACATTCTGCCACGATTACCATGATCGTATTTCGGATGAGTTACGTCACACAATTTCGAAAGAAAATTAACGGCTAAAAAACGCCAAATCCGTTCACTTCATTTAATTACTTTTTTGCCCTCATATACAATATTTCATTTTTTTCTCCAGGCCGTCTCATATACCTTGAAAAAGGGTGAATGTTCACCCAAAATATCGGAATTGATCAAACCAGGAAAAGAACAACAAATGAATATTAGAATTCTGATTTTTGTTCTGTTTTTCTTGTTTTTGTTCTTTTTTCCAATGCTTCAAAAGACAATTTTGTGGCTATCATAATATTGATAGCCACAAAATACATTACGGCTGTAATTGATCAATATCTTATTAATTCAGTGGATTTAACCCTGAAGACCCTTATGGTGAAACACTAGTAGGTTATTCCTGTGTATAACATTATAATAATAAATTTGATCTACTTACATATTGAGCACTTTATATTTGTTATATGGCTGTCTTATCTTTGTAAAGCTTGTATCAACTAACCATTGTGGACCGATTTCACTGGTAAGTCACCATTTCCATATAAAATCATATATATATATATATATATATATATATATATATATATATATATATATATATGACTATACAATAGAGGAAGGCGTAACATTTTACCGAACAAATGTTTTGAGTTTATTTGACAATAAATATTTTGTTTTCGTTTTTTACCAAAGAAACGCACACAACACACAACACCACACACAACACAACACACACACACACACATATATATATATATATATATATAATCTGAAAACTAAGTGTCGTGAAATGTCAGTCTGTATTTTTTCAATACAATCGAATTATTGTCTGTAATTATTTCAGTATTCTATCAATTAAATTCATTTCGAATTTCTCCAAAGCTGAAATAATTACTCTCTCTCTCTCTCTCTCTCTCTCTCTCTCTCTCTCTCTCTCTCTCTCTCTAAAATGTCTAAAGACGTAGAATGAACCAAGAGGCGAACGAATAAATCAAATTCTTGTTTTCATATGCACCTCATTTGAAGATCATGCCTTTTAAAACGTGATGATAAGTATTGACAAAGTTGCCGAAAAATCCGTGTTTTACAAAACAAATTTAAAAAGATATATTTGAGCAAAATTGACAGAAAAAATAGTTTAAAATGCATTAAAAATAAATTACATGTGTAATATTTTTCTTTTTTAATTTTTCTTTTTTTACTGATGCTCATTAAGTTATGACTCTTCGACTTTTAAATTTGACCTTAAATAATCGATTCAATTAATTCGTTTTTAAAATGAAAAGCAGACAACAAATTGGATATGCTCAGGTTATGAAAAACAAAGAAACGGTCCTTCCCATAACCAATGGTCAGGTTTGGTTTGTTGGACTTTACGGCATGTCAACTCTTATTGGGTTATTTTATTCTATTCATGCTTGATGGGTATTCAGAATTATTTAAAATAAATTTTTAACACTTTAAAAAATTATTTTTTCCTATTTGACCCAGAGATGGAACCGTAAAAGGTACTACTAATCGAGTTAGAGTGGACCTGGGAGTAATGGCGATGAAGGGGTATTTCACACTCCCCAAAGCTCCAGAACTGGAACTTCTCCACTAAATGTGGTTTTACGTCATACTCAGGATACTAAGGCCCTCAGCCACCGCATTCTAGCACATGTATGATAAAAGAAGTTTGGGCTTGGCCATAAAGGCAAAGGATCTGGAAAATCATCTAGGTGCTAGCACGTTATCAGCTGATTAATCAGAGGGGCCTCTCCGACTGCCCGTCTAGCCTAAGTAAGGGCCATGGTGGTGTGTTGCATGGCATGTATGGTATAGCCACCGGATTCCGTCCTTAAGAATCATGGGCCGCTACTCACAGCCACAGGTGACACATTAAGGGGATTTTACCCTTCTGCAGAAGTGCAATCGTATCCTACAGCCCCAGCCGACAGGGCGGAGCACAGCAAGATTTGAAGAAACTTTCTATCACTTAATTCAAAGCCGCGGCTCTGGAGGGTAATAATAATAATAATGAAACTGAATCACTAATAATTGCTGCACAGAATAATGTCACAAGGACAAACTATATCAAAGCGAAAAATTGATAAACCCAACAAAATAGTAAATGTAGACTTGCGGTAATAGAGATGAGACCGTAAACCATGTACTATGCGAATGTAGCAAACTAGCACAACGGGAGTACAAAACTAGACACGACTGGGTTGAGAAGGTGATCCACTGCGAATTCATGCAAAAAATTAAATTTTGACCATACAACAAAATGGTATATGCATAAACCAGAATCTGTTCTTGAGAACGAAACGCATAAAATTCTCTGGGACTTTGAAATAAAAACGGATCACCTTATCCCAGCAAGACCAGACCAAAAAGAAAGACCAACTGGTAGTGATACCAAATATTGGTGTGTTGGTGCACTTGGAATGGTCCCAAAAGGATTGGAAAAAGGGTTTGGAAAGTCTGGAAATAAGAGAAGGGTTGATACCATCAGAACACTGCACTGCTGCAATCTGCCAGAATACTCAGAAGAGTCCTGGAGACCTGGGAGACTTGCTGTCACTCAGACTCTAGTGAAAGACAATCAGCTAACGCGGAATGAAAACTCAAAAGGAGTAATAATAATAATAATAATAATAATAATAATAATAATAATAATAATGATAATAATAATAGGTTGGTTGGTTGGTTGAGCATCACGGGTCACCACCCACGGCCAACAGGTGGCACCATCGGCGGGTGGTCTTACCCCTCTGCAGAAGAGCAGTCTGTGTTTTCTAAAGCTCCAGCCGAAAGGGCTGATTTTCTGATCGAAGAAGAAAAGACATAGAAATTACAAATGATAACGAGTGAATAAGAATAAATAAAATGCTGTAAAAGAAAAAGAAAATGATATCAAATTTATTCATTTACTTTCTTAAAACTCGTATAAAAGTATTACCATGACAACCGTTGTCATGGAACCTATGACGTTTTCACGCCTGTGAATCTCTATAAAAATTTAAGGATGTGAATTTATTCGAATATCTGTAGATATGTGTGTCTTTTAATTTATAACTGCTTTTAAGGAGCATTGTCTGAGCACAGATTTTCATTATGCTTACGATTGAGTGCGGAGGGATATTAAAAGAAAATGACGTAATGATTTATGTCTAATGCAGTGGTTCCCAACCATTTTAGTACCATTTCCCACTTTTTTTTATCACAAATTTCTTCATGTCCCCCACCCGTTAATTGTTTAGTATGATATAACAATATCAGTTTTATATAACATAAAAAAATTGTATCTTTCAAATAAAACTAAAGGGTTTAACTTGAAATTTGATCAAATAAAATCCATTTTATAATGTGTATAATTGTGGGGGAGGGCAACAGATGAAGAACTGCAAAGTTAAACAAGTCAGAAGCCAGGCATATAGCTGGTGCCAGATGCACAATAACATTAGTGGTTGAACACTTGACTAGATTGCACAAGCTGTTGTGCTCAACTAGGTTGTAATTACAATTTTACCCTATAAATTTATCATTTTTTCACATATAGGGTAAAATAAAAAGAAATATTGATATAACTATATTTTTCATATAACCCCACTATTATTATTGAATTGCCCCCCAGTGGGCATAGGCCCCACGTTGGGAATCACTAGTCTAATGCTTACGTATATTCTTGTTCGCGTATGAGCGTATAGTGTATGCATATTAACGGGTTTGTGTGGTTATGTGTTTTCTTACTAATGGGGGCTATCAACGACATCTAGTGGTGAGGTCCAAATTCTGGGGCTATGACGAGTGTGGAGTGCCCCTTCATCACATTACTTCCTGGTCAACTCTGACCTGGAGTGGTAGTACCTGTCAGAGACCCATTTATGGGTTGTATAGATGACAATTGAGTTTTAAAAAACGTGCTTATGTTGTATACCCTTTCTTACTTCTTACTTCTGGTCGTATCTTCTTCTGACCGGCTTTGCTATTCTGATTGTCTATCTTGGTCTGGTCTCTTCTAAGATCTGGACTTTCTTGGGGACTTCGGGTCTGGTTTCTGTTAGGGATTTCTCCTTATCAGAAGCCCTGTGTCATTGTTAGTTTTTAGGTAATAAACACAAGACTTCGATTTACTTTGATGTTACTTTATTTTCAATCCCCAACCCAGACATCTGCGCAGATTGAGACTTACATCCTACGGGCTCGGCTCCTACTTGCTAACTGACAGTTACTTACTATTCTTAAACCGGAAAACAGGGTCTTCTATGCCTTCCGGTTCTCACGATTTATCCCCGGAAGGCAAGGTGAGAGTGAGGTCAAGCCTTGTCACTCATCCTTCAAGGCCGTGGGCTGTAGCTTATAACGGACATTTTGATTTCTACACTATTGCCACAAATATTAGGTAAATAATAATTATGTAACACTTAAAGAAATGAATTTAAAAAAATCAATACCCAACAAGAAGAAACAAAACAAAACGTAAACATTTTGATCTTTCACCTCAGATACGTTGCTTTTTACCTCATGAATTAAGCTGTAAACGTGATCACATTTTAAAAGGTTGCAATCTATTTTCTCAAATAAAGGCAAAGTTTTGAAGAAAAAATATTTTGTGTGGTAATTTTTTTAATATCAATTTGGAACTTTCCCCCGGATTTAACTGATTCGGTCACGTGACATACGCGCTGCAAAAAACAGCACGTGACAAGATATTTCAAAACTTTTGAGTCGCACTAGTAAGATAGAACGAGTGGGTGTTGTTGTATGTGTTCTCTGTGATATACAAAGACAAGACCCCTTGGGTTTCCATCTGAACATTTCCAATTACCATTTGTTCCCTTTCTTCCCGATTCCACAAAATGAGGAATAAAAAGAAACGCTTCCTTCATTTCGACACAATGTCGCTTCGGCTTTACCGTTTTTCTGTGTCGTTTTCTGTACGCTGGAGCTGCCTGATGAGAATTTGTGCAGCTTCCAGGCCTAAATTGGCGACTTCATGCGGCTGATGGCTTGAAATTAACTAAGCTTCATCATTAAAAAGGTCAACTTTCGTAGCACGACATTTGACCAATCGAGCAAATTACGTTACTTAGCTCTAAGGCAAGGTGCATATGTAAAACTACAGGAAGAAGGAGTAATTATTTGACAGTATGCTAATAAAGAGAAAAGGGAGACCCGGTAAATAAGCCAGAGAACATACACTAAAGTATTTACATAGGAAATCGAATAGAAATATCAATTATGCAAGATTACATCATAAGTAAGTAAAATCATCAGATTTATTAAAGGAGTAAAAAATAAATAAAACAATTTGAAATGGAAACTTAGTTCCGTTGTGTGCCTCTATTTATTATTTATTAAATAATTATTTTGAATATTTTACACATGAATTTTACACAAAATCGTGGGTATTTAATTATTTATATTGTTTCTTAGTTTTTAAGAATCGTTAAGATACACAACAACAACAACAACAAACTAAGAAAAATGTGGAATCTAGCATAATTTCGATTTATAATACGATAAAACAAAGACCCGGATTTTATGATTTATCTCCTCACCTAGTCAAACTAATGGCTAAACATCACAAAATATCTTATATTGATCAATTATTTTGAATATTTTACACATGAATTTTACACAAAATCGTAGGTATTTAATTGTTTATAAATTGATTAGTTAACCTCTTGATAGTGAAAAAATTTCTTGCTTGTAAATAATTTTCTCCTAAAACTCTATACATTAGATACATATAAACTATATATAAATATGTAATGCCGGGCATGTATTTATCAAAACTTGTTTTAAAAAACAATAACGACCGTCAAAGTTTGCATACTCAAATTTAGAGTGCATATACTATAAGGCTGTTCTTTATTCTAAGTGTTGACCATTTTCGATAATGTGACGTAGGCAGTGACGTAGTTTCGGTTACAGATAAATAGAGACCGAATCTCCATTATTAATTGATGTTCTACCAATCATTTCTCTATTCCTAAATCTCGAAGTTCGTGCATGGTGTAATGTATTTTTGTTTTTTTACTTTTCCATGCTTCTAATATAACCAACAAAGTTTCCTACCTATTGCAACACACACACACACACACACACACACACATCTTTATCTATCTAACAATCTATCTATCTATGAAAGTAAACAAACAATCTGTTTGAGATGGCGATAGCCGACAATTTTTGGGAGAATATGTGCTTAATTGAAGTCATAACTAATTTTTGAAATTGATTAGTTGATAATTAATGAATTAGGCGAGCGTATCTATTCAAATGTAAAGCGTAAACAAATCGAGAAAAAGTCTTTACATTTGAACAGATATGCTCGCCTAATTCATTAATTATCAACTATCTATCTATCTATTTATCTATCTATTATATATATATATATATATATAAAGTAAGTACGTAAAGTCGTCGAGCGGCCTAACATCGGTATCAGCCAATCAGCGAGGGAGTCTATCCCCATTTTCACAAGCGCTAGACCAAGGAGAATATTTTAGCCTCTGAGGTGGAGCGCCACACCTATCGTCAACTCCTTACTTAACCGCACAGATCCCTGTGCTACGCTGAGTTGGCGAGGGCCGATATCGAACCAGGAACCTTGTGATTCCCCGGGTGCTCTACCGATTGATCTAAACCGGCCATAATTTTCAAAGAAAGAAAAAAACCAAAAAGCTTTTAAAATTTTTACAAATTTAAAAAAAAAACAGAACATGAGAGTCTGGCCTCTTCGGATGGAGATTACAAAAAGAAGGGCGTGTTACACACACACACACACACATACACACACACATACACACACAGACACACGCGCACACACACACAAGCGCACACACACACACGCACACACTAACACTCACACGCAAACACACCACGCACACACACTCACATTCACACACGCACATTCACAACACACAAACACACGCACACTCACACACACACACACACACGTACATACACACATACACACATACACACGCACACTCACATACATACACACATACACACGCACACATACACACTCACACATACACACACACACATATATATATATATATATTTATGAGAGTACGTAAATAACACTGCGTTTATTTGATATGGAGGATATGTGCTTAATTGAAGTCATACCTAAGTTTTGAAAATTAATCAGTTAATAATTAATGAATTTAGGGGCATATGTTCAAATGTAAGGCTAAACAAATCGAGAAAAATCCCTGAATGTACATTTCCCTATTAGGTCTCATCAGCATGGTTAGGAGACTGCTCCGTGTGTGACTTGAAACCTCGACTGCCAAGCTGACAGGCGGAGATTCTAACCACTACACCAGCTGGCTATATATTTATATAACGATAATGATTTTAATTGCCTACTTACTCTTAGCAACAACTACTTTCTTTTGAGAATGTGCATATTTTCTTACATACACACACAAGTGTATATATATATATATATATATATATATATATATATATATATATATATATATATATATATATAGAGAGAGAGAGAGAGAGAGAGAGAGAGAGAGACACTTTAAAGTGAATAAATATAATAGTAAGGTTAATTCTGTAAATCGAGTTTTTAGATGAGATTTTTTTACACATTAAACATTGAGCTTATGAGCTTTCAATATGGCGTCAGGAGAAACGGAAGTGAAAATGTAAGAAATAAAACTACTTCCTTGAGAGAATTATATTCTTATTAAAATCAACATAAATATTAAAAGGCAAAAAATTTCTGAAGACAAATAATTAAATCAATAAAACAATTCATCCAATTAATTTTGCAAAACATCGCAATTTCTTGATTTTTTTAAAGCTGAAAATGAGTTTTATTGTTTAAAAAATCTAATGCAAAAAATAAAAAAAAATAATAAATAAAAAAAGTAAGTAAAAATGAATTGGTTGTGGCTTGGTGAATATATTGTTGCTCTATGATCAAATATAGACGTCTCATTAAAGAAAGGTAAGTAAAAAAAACAAAAAAGAAAGAAAAAAAGAAGCCAAAAAGCAAAAAGATTATTTCATTATTTAAAATAATTGCAGAACAGAATATTTTCTTCCTTTTCAATATCCCCCTCTCTCTCTGTCTCTCTCTGTCTGTCTGTCTGTCTGTCTGTCTCTCTCTCTCTCTCTCTGTCACTCTGTCACTCTTCTCTCTTCTCTGTCTCTCTTTCTCTTTCTCTCTGTCTGTCTGTCTGTTTGTCTGTTTCTCTCTCTTCCTTCTTCCTGCTATCTCTATCTTATTCTCTTTTTTCTTTCCGTCTCTCTTCTCTCTCTCTCTCTCTCTCTCTCTTCTTTCTGTCTGTCTGTCTGTCTCCTTTCTCTCTTTTCCTCTCTCTTTCTCTCTTTCCCTCTCTCTTCTCTCTCTCTCTCTATGTCTGCTGTCCTCTCTCTCTATCTTCCTCTCTCTCCTCTCTCTCCCTCTCTGTCTGTCTCTGTCTCTCTGCTCTCTCCTCTCCTCTTCACTTCTCTTTATTGATATCTCTATCTATTTATGCTTTTTCCCTTTTCATCTCTCTCTCTCATCTCTCTCTCTCTCTCTCTCTCTCTCTCTCTTCCTCTTTGTTCATCCTCTCGTTTTTCTTCCTCTTCATTTTCATTTCTCTCTCTCTCTCTCTCTCTCTCTCTCTCTTTCTATTCTTATTACCACGTGAGCATAATGTAACAAATGTACAAAATTCATCTTTATTTTATGTAAATATATATCATTTGTTTATCATGGTTAGGTTTAGAATTTAGAGTTAATATAAAAGGTTGTTGGTAGGTTGGAATTTATGGCATGTTAAACCTGTTGGGTTATTTTATGCCGAGGTACATTTTTGTTTTATTCATTATGGGTACTGAATTCTTTATACACTTTTTTTAAATACATTTTTAAAACTCATTTGTTTCTAGCCAATAAATTGGTACTCTAACAGGTACTACCACACCGGTTCAGATATATAAGAGACACAGAGACTGAGGCACAAAGACGTAAATCCTTATTACTTTCAATCCACGCTATGTGCTTCATAAAAGTGTCTTTCTAACAAAACAAAGCCCTATATATATATATATATATATATATCTTATTATAATGGAGATTGTGTGTTTTTCTGTCTGTAACCGAAACTATATTCCTACTCAAGTCACAATTCCGTTAGTTATTGACAGCACATTCTCCATGATTTTATTTTTACCTAAACCTTAATTATTAATAGAATTGTCTTACATTATTAATACTGTTAACTATGTCTACATATTGGCAACATGCAATTGTATTTATATATACAACAAAATAGCGGTGTACAGTGTGAACGGAAAGGCTAATTTGCATATTAATATTAAAAAATCGAATTTAATAAATATGTGCTTAGTATTATTGATTTCTAACTGTTTGGTTTTATTTTAATGAATATAAGCAAAAATCTCTTCAATGAATCTTAAATGAAATCCATTAACAAGATAAAATAACTGTCATTTTATTCTTTACTTCCTCTTTTAACTAAATACTTAAATTAGAAAAAATAACAATGAAAGACGAGAGTGATGGAAGAGTAAGTTTCAGTTGTTCCATTTTTTTATTATACTCCCTCTGTTTCAAATCTTTTATTATACTCCCTCTGTTTCAAATCTTTTTATCTGTATTCCTATTTAGTTTCATTAGCCTTTCTAATTTAATACAATATTTTATTACATTAAAACTTAAATACTTGCACCCGGAGGGTGCATATATTTGCTAGTATATATATATATATATATATATATATATATATATATTTGTGTTTGTATGTGTGTGTATGTGTGTATGTGTGTGTGTGTTTGCGTGTGTGTGTGTATATGTGTGCTGAAGTTCTTGGCTCAAGTAATAATGGGATGGACCTTTTTTCTTTATAGGGGGTCATATAATGAAGTCGAAATTACAATAATAATAATAATAAATAATAATAATAATAGTCTGCAAAGAAAACTTCTAAGACGCCGCTTTACAATGGGGGATTTATATTAATTAGGTTTAGCTTAGTCTGACCCAAGGCCAAAACAAAGGTAAGACGGTTGGATGGGAATAGAATTTATTTTTTGTTTTATATATATATATATATATATATATATATATATATATATATATATATATTCTCGTTCTTGTTCTTGTTCTTGTTATTCTTGTGCTTATTATTATTATTACGGGTTAATTCAGTCGGTAGAGCGTTCGGCGAGAAACCACAAGGTTCCTAGTTCGATACCGGCCTCGCCAACTCAAGCGTATGAGTAGCTCAGGGATCTGTGCGGTAAAGTAAGGAGCTGATGATAGGTGTGGCGCTCCATCTCAGACGCAAAACAAGGTCTAGCGCTATTGAAAAGGGATAGACTCCCTCGCTGATTGGCTGATACTGACTTTAGGCCGCCCCGACGACTTTATTTATTATTATTATTATTATATTATATTATTATTATTATTATTATTCACCCCCTTTGACTTTTTACATCAGCGTTTGCTGATGGTATTTCACAGGAGTCTGAGTGACAACAAGTCTCCTCAGGTCTCCAGGACTCTTCTGAGTATTCTGGCTGATTGCAGCAGTGCAGTGTTCTGAATAGTTTCAATCCTTCCTCTGATTTCCAAACAACCAGACCCTTTTCCAATCCTTTTGGGACTGTTCCAAGTGCACCAACTACAATTGGTATCACTTTCACTTTCATATTCCATAGCTTTTTCAGTTCTCTGGCAAGGTCAAGGTATTTGTCCAATACATTATTATTATTATTATTATTATTATTATTATTATTATTATTATTATTATTCACTTTTTATACCGTCATTGTTCCTCATTTTCCTTTTCCTTCCTTCCTTCCTTCCTTCCTTCCTTCCTATGCCCCTTGTATAGATGTTTCATTTTCTAATAGTTCACTCTCTTTTTCTCCAAATTACTTTTCACACTTCTCTCTTTCCATCTCCATAAGATTTTCTATATTTCTTCCTCTCACATTCTTTCTCATTCTTTCTTTTTTTTCTTTCCCTTTCTCCAATTATTTCATTCTCTCTTTTTGACTTCCTTTTTTCATTCGCTCTCTTTCTCCTATTCTTTCATCAAGTGTTAGCAGCTAATTAAATAAAATGTTTCAATGATGCTTATAATCTCGAAGGTTAAAGTCCTCCACCCTCTCTTTCTCTCTCTCTCTCTCTTTCTATCTCTCTCTCTCTCTCTCCTCGTTTGCTCTCTCTTTTTATTCGTTCCTTTTCCATATATCTCTCTTTCTGTATCCCACTCTCTTTCCCTCTCCCTATCTATCTATCTATCTATCTATCTGTAATTCCAAATTACAATAAAGTTTCTCTTCCATTAAATAACCCGTTATTCCTCATCGTCCTTCATCTCTTTGCTATCTACCTCTCTTTCTCTTTCTCTCTTTATATATATATATATATATATTATGTGGTGTGTGTGTGTGTGTGTGTGTGTGTCTTCTTGTTTAATCGTTATCTATCTATCTATCTATCTATCTATCAAAAAAATAAATGTACTGGGTTTTTCTAAAGCATGAGAGAATGGTGCAATTAATGATTCGAATAAAGTTGACTTACCGATTTCTTCTAGACCAATTCTGTATTAATTCAAGATTTATACAGCAACTAGTTCCTTCGCTGACTTCCGGTTCAGAAATTATGTTTGCTCATATTGAAAAAAGAAATATTTGAAGTTAATGGATTTTGATTAGAATGTAATTTGAAAATTATTTTACTAAAAGCAGAACTAATTACTGGTCTTATGATTTAACTACATTAAGTTTAGTGGAATCTTTCGAGAAAGTTTTATAACGGACTGAATATTTTCCTTTCTGGTAATACTTTCTTCTTACCATTCCTTCTGTTGCGCCAATCTTTCTTTCCCCATAATTTTATAATGAAGTAAGTAAAGTAAAGTCGTCGGGGCGGCCTAATATCGATATCAGCGAGGGAGTCTATCCCCTTTTCAATAGCGCTAGATCAGGGAGATTATTTTTAGCGTCTGAGGTGGAGCGCCACACCTACCATCAGCTGTTACTTTACCGCACAGATCCCAGTGCTACTCATACGTTGAGTTGGCGAGGGCCGGTATCGAACTAGGAACCTTGTAGCTTCTAGCCGAATGCTTTATCGACTGAGCTAACCCGGCCCAAGTAGTCTCAAATATTGATCCTTTGATTTTTGTGTTTCTAGTGTCACCCATTCTAATCGGCCACTTAACATAGCACAACAGTTAACACACTAAATGGTGTTGTATTTACGGTATCTTTTCTATAGGCCTCTCCTTGTAGAGCAAGCAGTGCTATCCCTAGAGAAGGCTTGGTTATTCAGGGTGCTGCTGAATGATGTTATCATCCCTGGGTCATTATCAGATGACCAATAATTTGACCACGCGCGTGGAGGATTGGAACTATGGCTTCCAATGTCATCTCGAATTCTAACGTTTATTTCTACCAGTTATCTTATCTATCTATCTATCTATCTATCTATCTATATATATATATATATATATATATATATATATATATAAAAGGGCAGTTGTGTGTATATGCATGTCCGGAGGAAACTTCGAAAATAAAACAGTTAACGACAAAGTAAATATATATACACATTAAATATCACCAGGGCTTGGTTTTTGAGCCAAAATAATAGAGATTTGATTTATGATTCGTGAAGATAATTATAAATAAAATTTAAATGATAACAGCATGGAGTTTTTTCATTTAATATTTTAGATGGTAGACATTATCATTTCTTTTCAGAGTAGCCGGATCAATACAAGGTCTATTTCTTTTTACATAAATGGTGTTGTATTTACGTAAATGGGGTTGTAGATTAGTAAATATAAAATTCTGCAGATGTTCTGTTATTATGAATTTTTGTTCAACTTGGCTAAGGGTATCAAACAACTGTGTTGTATTGTCCTCGCCCGGAAGAGGAAGCTTTCGGCAGAGGGAAAAAGAGAAGGATAAGAATATATATTTAAAAAGAAAGTGAAAGCGGAAGAGAGGTTTTCCGGTCAAGGAAGCAGGGAGAAGATAAAGAAATATATGACAAATGTCCGTTATCAGATCAAAAGATAAAAATACGTAGGAATATTAGCGGGTGTAAAGACCAGATCAAAAGATAATTCTCGGCTAAGCTAATGTGACGTAGTGTTCTTCCAGTCACTTTCTCCACTCACTCACTGCTCTCGAATTCTAGCCCTCTATTTTATGACTATCGTTAATCAGATGATTATTCTTCTTATGTCAATCGACTACTTATTTTGTTTATTTTCCCGAAAATATTTAACATCAGATTTTTTCTGGTTGGAATTCAAACAAACAATTCACAAACAATCAAAATGCATTCCAGACAGATTTTTCCTTTCAAAATATTTTTTCTCTCTTCTTCACCATAATTTACTTTTACTAAAACTGATTGTTTTGCGACCCTTAATTACCTTCGCTCCTTAATTATATTACAATATGACTTATTCGTTTCCTCTTTTTCTATCTCTCTCACGCCTATCTATTCCTTCTTTTCGTTTTCTTTTTTTTTAAATTTCATTTCAACATTTTCTCTCTTTTTTTTTTTCATAACAACTTTTTTGGTTCTTTTCAGCAATTCTTCCTTTCTGTCATTTCTTTCATTGGTTTCCTTCTTTGCTTCTTCCTTTTTATTTCCTTCTTTCATACATTCTTATCTCTTTCTTTCCTGCTACTTTAGCTTTTTTTTTCTTTTTTCCTTTTTTTCTTTTTAGCTACAAACTGTCAGACCAAAAATCCATTGCACTGGTCTCTCTATTAAACACGATAAGAAAAGTTCTAATCGAATCCAATCAAAATCCATCCTTTTTAATAAGATCAATACCAGACACACAAAAAAAGAAATCGATATTCTTTGAAATCAATTCGATTTCAAAGGCCAGTGATAAATAGAAAATCTTCTCCGTTTTTTTTTATCATTACAGGACACGCCCATTTAAAAAGGTGGTAAATGAGATTTTTCAGAAAACGGAAGAGAGAAAAATCTGTTTATTTCGCTTATCAAATGATGACC
>CM042164.1:18339989-18347489 GCA_023376005.1 Doryteuthis pealeii | reverse complement strand
AAGGAAAGGCTAGGGGAGTAAACCCCGAAAACAAATCAGCAGCCAGAGTCCCTAACTTTGGTTTGACGCTGAAATCCAGTGCTACCTAGCAACTCCTGCGACACTACCGCTGCCAAACTGCATTGGTTTCTTACCTTTCCTTTTGATCACAGTGTGGAGAGGGGGATTTGCTGCTTGGACAACAGCTCATCCGCCATATGAATCTGCCCAGGCTACGCAGTTCCTAGAAAAGAATTTGGACACTACTCCATCGTCTCTCTTAGAGGGAAGGATGCCAAAAAACAACAACAATATATATGTATACGTGTGTGTTTGTCTGTGTGTGAATGAGAGAGAGAGAGAGAGAGAGAGAGAGAGAGAGAGAGAGAGAGAGAGAGAGAGAGAGAGAGAAATGCATATTCTGGGTGCGCTAACCAGGGAGTGCCTTACTCGCACCAAAGATGATAAATTTGTGAAGTATATTAAGTTTATTCTATAACATAATCATAGAAGTGTAATTTTTAAATATTTGTTTCTCTCTTCCCTTCAGAAACATTTTGACACCTGTTATTAGATAAAACAGGAAAATCCACTGCTATTTCGATCGGGTTTGATTTTACTCGCATTTTCCTAAATGAAAAATAATTTGCCTCTTTTCTTTTCCCGGGTCGCCATCTTGTACTCTTGAAATATTAGAAAGACATTTTTTTTTCATAATCAATATCTATTAATAATGGAGATTGTCTGTATTTCTGTCTGTAACAAAAACTACGTCATAGCTCTACGTCACAGCTTACGTCAAAATATTTTAATGCTATATACACCCAAAATTTGAGTAAGCAATTTCAAAAATTGTTTTTTACTCTCGTCCCTTTTTTTTAAGTAACAAGAAGTTAACTAAAAAGTTTACAAATAAATAAATACCTACGATTTTGTGTAAAATTGATGTGGAAAATATTTAAAATAATTGTTTGATTATTACATGCACACAACATTTTATTTGAGAGGGACGGGGCTCAGTTTTCATTTCAAATTGTTTTTTTTGTTTTTTTTACTTCTTTAATAAATATGAGGATTTGTCTTACTTATGATACAAACCCTCTGACATTGAAATTTTAACTCCCACCCTCTCAGGCAATGTCTTTCAAAAATAATTTTTACGACACCCGGAGGGTGTTTTCTGTTGCTAGTCTATTAATAATGGAGATTCGCTTCCGGTTTTTGTCTGTAACAAAATCTACATCATTGCTTATGTCACACTACCTAAAATCGTCATAAAATAGAATAAATTTGAGTATGCAATGTTAAACAGTCTTCATTGGTTTTTTAAACAAGTTTTAACAAATACATACCTGGTATTATCTATCTATATATAGTTTGTTTTATTTTAATATATATTTAAAGTTATCAGAACTAAGTTTCCATTTCAAATTTTTATATTTTTTACTCCTTTAATAAATCTATTTTATTTTTTACTCCTTTAATAAATTTGATGATCTTACTTTACTTATGTTACAAACTCTCTGATATAAATTTTCAACTCCCATCCCCTCAGGCAATATTTATTTTACGTCGCCCAGAGGGCGTTTTTTTATTTTGCTAGTTTTTTTTAATGGAATGAACGTAAATAAGACAAAATTATAAAAGCTAATTACAGAAAAAGAGTAAATACATTTTACTTATTTTAAGACGATATGGAATTATGTATATTGTACTTTTATATTTTCTTTCTTTACAATATTCCTAGTCTCTGTCTCTCCGTCTGTCTGTCTGTCTGTCTGTCTCTGTCTGTCTGTCTGTCTGTCTCTCTCTCTGTCTCTGTCTGCCTTTCTCTCTCTCTCTCTCTCGCATTTTCATTACCATATATGAATATAAATGTAAGCAAACAATATGAAAGATCTGTTTGAAAACGTCAACATGGAGGATATTCTCTCTTTTTTGAGGGAAATAAAATTATACCATAGAATATAGACATGAAACAAATCAATACCATACAACATAATCCCCAATAATGCTAACACATTGTTAAAACCAATTACTAAAAAGTAGAAATATAAATACACGATATGTATCATTTCCTAACCGTTAGGCATGACATAAGCCAAGACGGGTTGATATGTCTTTTGAGGGAAATAAAATTATACCATAGTCTGTTGGGGACTATATTGTATGGTATTGATTTGTTTCATGTCTATACATGAAACAAATCAATACCATACAACATAATCCCCAACAGACAGATTTGTTCATTTGGAACGAAAATATCTCAAAGGGAATTTCAAGGAATTTTCAGTTGCAAGTGGAATATCATGCATTTCTATAAGTTCTTTTGAAGCCAACAATCTACAGAAGAAGATTTTAGATGGGACCCTTACAGATATTACCATTCCACTTCTGATTGATTTCAACGGCATATCAACACATCAGAGGTTATTTTATGCCTAGACGTTAGGGAATTGCCTATATTATACTATTATATTTACATTTTGGTGTAATTTCGAAAGTGTTTTTGCATACAATTATGTGATATCAAGTATATGATTATCCCAACCGAATTGCCCTTATGGCAAACCAAAACCCATTTTATCATATACGTAATAGAAGGCGGTAGCGGAGGGTGTTCTTCCAATATGTAATCTACCGAATGGTTTTTAATCCAATATGTGATCTACCGAGTTGTTTACATTCCAATATGTGATCTACCCATTAACTACCCATTATTTTTTCCATTAAACTAACCTTAAACCTTAACCCTAACCCTAACCCTGTCTTCTTTTTTCCTAGTAGATCACATGCAATTAATAGTAGATCAATAGTAGATCACAAACCTTTGGTAGATCACATATTGGAAGAGCACCTACATTTGCATATTACGTAATTCAGAAGTTTATATATCTGAGAAAGTACGACTATGAATTAATCATTTTTTTCTGTTCCCTTTAGAAATATTTTAATATTTGTTCCTAAATAACACAGCAAAATCCACAGCTTTTTGAATGAGGATTGATTATACATACGGGTACCCTTTGCGTACTCATGTGAATCCTTACGTTAAACTGTCTAAATTTCATATACTATCCCCTTGGGAAGGTGTTTAGATATTGGATCAGTCTGTGTTATAGACACCAATCAAAATTCTAAAGTTATTTTAAAAACTATGACGAGTATATATATATATATATATATATATATATATATATATATATATATATATATGCGTGTGTGTGTGTGTGTGTGTGTGTGTGTGTGTGCATACGCGTATTTATCTACATATATGTATGTTTAACTATGAATATCAATATGTTTATCCTTATAACAATTTCGTTTTGTTTCTTTTTTCTTTCCAGAAAACATAGGATTAAATGGTTGTGAAAGCATTTTTCATTTGGATTGAATTGTTGTGTAATCAACAATGAAGATTTATTGGAGCTAATTTAGCGCAGTCAAGAGAAATACTTCAAAAGGGAAAGAACGACAAGAAAAGGAGTTCAACGAGGGGGAAAATAAGGGGAGAAAGAAACTGACCAAAAAGGAAACAAAGAAAGAAAAAAGAAAGGAACAAATATACTCGGCAAACTGAAAAAAGAAGAAGAAATCGTTGAATTAAAACGAAAAAAGGAAATTGATGGAGAAAAAAGAAGGGAAGGAAAAAAACTGGTAAAAAAAGAAAGAAAGAAAAAGAAAGAAAAAAAAAGAAGAAAAATATACTCGGCGAACTGAAAAGAAGAAATCGTTGAAAAACGAAAGAAAAAAAGAATTGAAAAAACAAGAAAAAAAAGAAGAAAAAAAAAAAAGAAACCTTTAAATGAAGAAAATCTCGATCGAAAAAGAAAAAAAAAAGACAGATTTTTTTACAGCGTTTTGTATCTTTCCTGTTGAATTCTTTATTGTCGACTTAGAAGGAAAAATGGTTTGAATGGGCACCCCATTGGATGCAAAATTTTAGCCCGCAGCCGGCAGAAGGATGGTGAGACCAGTTAACTGCAGTTACTTTGAGAATGGTTCATTGCAGAGAAGACTTTGCAGGAGCAGCAGTGCTTTCTGTTGTGGCCCTTTGTCTGCGAGGTACTGTTCAAGCACAGCATGTGACTACATGGACGTCACGTCCGGTATCACACCTACAGTGTAAGTAATAATTCGATTTTTATTCCATTATAAATTCTAGCTTAATTTTAGGAGGATTTAGGAATTACAAATGGCACCCTAATGTGATATTTTTATTTATAAAAAGAAATCGAATTTAACGGACCTAAATTCCACCATCGTATGTCACCTCGCCGAAAGAAAAGGAAAATACTAAAAATCAAAGAATTAACCGAATTTAATGAAATTTTCAGTGTTGATATATTAATGAATAACATATATAATGCACCAGTTATTTTATTTGAAAACTTTTACATTTTTTCAGTTCAGCTGACCTTGAACCACGTAAGTTTGTGAATCTGTGTTACGCCTCAAAGATACGTGGTTCAAAGCTAAAAAATGTAATAGTTTTAAAATAAAATAACTGGTGCATTATATTTCGACCATATCCATAGGGGATTTTTCTTTGTTTATATATATATATATATATATATATATATATATATATATATATATATATAATAAAAATAAAGTCGTCGGGATGGCCTAAAGTAGGTATCAGCCAGACAGCGAGGGAGTCTATGCCCTTTTTACAAACGCTAGAACAAGGTGATTGTTTTTAAGCTTTTTTTTTTTTGCATCACCCATCGAAAGAGAAAAATTAGGGAATAAACCGAATTTAATGAAATTTTCAGTGTTGATATATGAATGAATAAAAGAGATAATGCCCCAGTTATTTTATTTAAAACTTTTACATTTTTTCAGGTAAGTTAACTTTGAACCACATATCTTTGAGGCGTAACACAGATTCTCAGAACCATACAAAAGAAATCTGATTTAGCTAAGAAATGGACACAGCGAACCGAGTTCAAATCTTCAACGAGGCTGTTTGGATTTCGCATAGCGCTAATACCCTTGCGAAATATATGTATCTAACCTTGGTATGACAACTAGTCTAGGAGAAGGAAAACCATGAATTAAAACCAGTTTAACTTTGCTTAAAATTTTACCTTGTGTCGCATCTTACTGAGAAGCTGAGTAGTATATATATATATATATATATATAATATATATATATATATATATATATATATACTAATAATCTAATTAACGATACCAAGAGTACTTATTCCTTATTTCTAATCTATGTCCCAAACTTAACGGTTATAGAATATTAGAGAGAGGGGTTCGATAGAGAGGTAGTATCTTTGAGGCACAACACAGATTCTCAAAGATACGTCGTTCAAAGTTATATAACCTGAAAAAATGTAAAGGTTTTTGAATAAAATAACTGGTGCATTATGTTGTTTATTCATTAATATATCAATACTAAAAATTTAATTGAATTCAGTTAATTCCCTGATTTTTGGTATTTTTTTCTTTCGACGGGGGTGACATACGATGGTGGAATTTATGTCCATTAAGTTCGATTTAACCAAAGAAATTATATATACATTTATATATGAAAAAAGGTTTCTGAATGGAATTATTCCCACCATCAACTTATCTGAGCAACTTGTATATATATATATATATATATATATATATATATATTATATATATATATATATATATATATATATGATTTTATATATGAAAATGATTAACGTAATCCCAAAGAAAAGGTCTCCAAAATATTTAGAAATCACAGAAATGTTTATTGATTATAGTCAATGATGTTTACATCATTTCAAATCTTGAACATGTTTCTATTTTTCTACATAATCACCATTCGGTCGATACATTTTTGTAGGCGCTGTAGCAGTTTTTTCTATGCCCATATCATACCAGCTCGCCCCTATTTCGTTGAGGAGGCGTTGAACAACGTCGTCGTTGCAAACTCTCTGCACCACTTGCGGACATTTATGACATCCATGCACGACTCACCGTGTGCTTCCGTTAAATGGCCATGGATTTTAATCGGTTTAATGCCTTTTGCGTTCTAAAACCTCATAAATGCGTTAACTTCACACTTGGCGGTAGCGTTGATCGGGAGCTCAATAAGAAACGACTGGCAAGCCAAGACTGAGTGTGGAAGCGAGGCGCGTGCAGGTGCAGACGTAGGTGCAAGAATCACAGCAGCGCTGTGAATAACCGCACAAACAAGCTGCTGTTTTTGTATTCTGTTGATTCAGCTATTTTCTATTTCACTTATGTTGGCTTTCTGGTCTTGGTAGCTGGATTGCCTTCTTGTTGGTTCCTTGTCTTGTGTCCGTTGCTTAGTTTTTTTTATTAATGAACACAAGACTCTTGATTAACTAACACAAAAATCCTCGGTTTTGCAAAATTTTCCAACAAATTGATTCAGTAAATCTACAATTTCAGTATTTAAATCAGAGAGTGTTGTCATTTTATTTTATCAAAATAAAATTAAATGACGATATTATAACGAAATTTCAAATCAAAAATATGCCCCTCGCTCTTTATTGCAAAACCGAGGATTTTTCGGTGCATTTTTGTCTATGATCTTTGATGCCATTTCCTCAAATATTGGTTCTTGGTTATTTTGTATTCTGTTGGAGACTTAACTCAGAGGAGATTTTTAATACCTTTTGCGTTCTAAAACCTCATAACTACATTAACTTCACACTTGGCGGTAGCGTTGATCGAGAGCTCAACGACTGCCAAGCCAAGACTGAGTGTGGCAGCGAGGCGAGTACAGGCGCAAGAATCATAGCAGCGCTGTGAATAGCCGCACAAACAGTTTCCCTGTATTTCCAAGTGATTCGTATGAAAGTCTAAAGAGACATTTTAAAATTGTATATTATGCGGTGAGATTTAATTTTTTTAAAAGCTAATAATCGTGATAATCCTGCACCTGGCACCACTTTGTGTGATGTGTCAATTCTTTCTTCTTTTTTTAATTATTGATAGCAGCGTTTCAGAAAGATGCTTGCGTGGGCGTTGACATGACAAAAGAAAGATAAAAACAAAATGGCGTTCATATAGAACCTCAGAATGATAAATTATCAATAACGGGAATGTTGTTCTACACATACAAACACGAGCCTTTTTATAAATGTGTATTTTTGTGTATGTACGAGGATGAGTCAAAAAGTAATGTCATTTTGTTTAAGACAGTGTTGAATGGGTTTGTATATAAGGCGTGCTGTAATCCACCACTTAAATTTATAGACTAAGCGAGGTCATGTGGTCTAGAACCCAGCCAATCACCAAACCCGAATACGTGGTTAATTAACTATTTAATCACTGATATTGACAGCCGTTCATTTGTACTTTATTTGACATGGAACAACGGACCTACAAACCGAAGGCTCA
Source organism: Doryteuthis pealeii (assembly GCA_023376005.1). NCBI lineage: Eukaryota > Metazoa > Mollusca > Cephalopoda > Myopsida > Loliginidae > Doryteuthis > Doryteuthis pealeii. The sequence continues at coordinate 18,340,148 of CM042164.1, read as the reverse complement.
TACCCAACATTAAGGAACACCAAGGAACAACCAAAGGTTTCTTTACTAAGGACCGCGCTTTGCATAACACAAGGGATCTCCGCTGGATAATGCTCTTGATTGAAGCCTTAGGATGGCCACAAAAATCGTAACAATCCTGTGTTGGTAATTATACCTGTC
>CM042164.1:18322489-18334989 GCA_023376005.1 Doryteuthis pealeii | reverse complement strand
ATATCAAACAAATTTTCCCCATTGAAATAAACTGAAATGCCATTAATCCGTTCCACTCGTAACTCAATTTCCTCGTATATCAAACAAATTTTCCCCATTGAAATAAATTGAAATGCCATTAATCCGTTCCACTCGAACTCAATTTCCTCGTATATCAAACAAATTTTCCCATTGAAATAAACTGAAATGCCATTAATCCGTTCCACTCGTAACTCAATTTCCTCGTATATCAAACAATTTTCCCCATTGAAATAAACTGAAATGAAACTCGTAACTCAATTTCCTCGTATATAATTTTCCCCATTGAAATAAACTGAAATGCCATTAATTCGTTCCACTCGTAACTCAATTTCCTCGTATATCAAACAAATTTTCCCATTGAAATAAACTGAAATGCCATTATCGTTCCACTCGTAACTCAATTTCCTCGTATATCAAACAAATTTTCCCCATTGAAATAAACTGAAATGCCATTAATCCGTTCCACTCGTAACTCAATTTCCTCGTATATCAAACAAATTTTCCCCATTGAAATAAACTGAAATGCATTAATCCGTTCACTCGTAACTCAATTTCCTCGTATATCAAACAAATTTTCCCCATTGAAATAAACTGAAATGCCATTAAACTCAATTTCCTCGTATATCAAACAATTTTCCCCATTGAAATAAACTGAATGCCATTAATCCGTTCCACTCGTAACTCAATTTCCTCGTATATCAAACAAATTTTCCCATTGAAATAAACTGAAATGATTAATCCGTTCCACTCGTAACTCAATTTCCTCGTATATCAAACAAATTTTCCCCATTGAAATAAACTGAAATGATTAATCCGTTCCACTCGTAACTCAATTTCCTCGTATATCAAACAAATTTTCCCCATTGAAATAAACTGAAATGCATTAATCCGTTCCACTCGTAACTCAATTTCCTCGTATATCAAACAAATTTCCCCATTGAAATAAACTGAAATGCCATTAATCCGTTCCACTCGTAACTCAATTTCCTCGTATATCAAACAAATTTTCCCCATTGAAATAACTGAAATGCCATTAATCCGTTCCACTCGTACTCTCCTGTATATCAAACAAATTTTCCCCATTGAAATAAACTGAAATGCCATTAATCCGTTCCACTCGTAACTCAATTTCCTCGTATATCAAACAAATTTTCCTCATTGAAATAAACTGAAATGCCATTAATTCGTTCCACTCGTAACTCAATTTCCTCGTATATCAAACAAATTTTCCCCATTGAAATAAACTGAAATGCCATTAATTCGTTCCACTCGTAACTCAATTTCCTCGTATATCAAACAAATTTTCCCCATTGAAATAAACTGAAATGCCATTAATTCGTTCCACTCGTAACTATGTTTCCTTAATCGAACGGAATCATATAAAGTCGCCCTAAAATAATTGAACAAGAAATTAAGAAACGCAGATTAAGTACAACAATCTATTTATCATATTTGCATATTATATATATATATATATATATATATATATATATATATAAACATCCAAAAATCTTATTCAATTCGCCGAAGAGCATGAGGCCTGGTTTGTTGTTATTATTCTCTCAACGTCCCCTTACCGATTATGGTAGAGGCGTGTAAGTATCATTTGACAAGGTTAATTTCGCAGGGATTGTTAGCTGTGTACTGTGGCCGAGGCGATATGGTGTTTGACTATGCCTGCTGAAGTCCCGGTTTTGATTTCTGTCGGAGGGAAGTCGTTAGTATACATCGCTGATGAGACTTAATAAAGTCGAAACAGTCTGTACGATATTCTACACACCGAGCGATCCTTTGCCGGGATTACACTTGTCAAGTTCATTTTCTATAAGAAAAAGTATCGAATTTTATGCGATACATGCATTGTAATTGCCTTCAAGTAAAAAATAATATATAATAAATATAATATAGTTGGCAACCTTCCGTATATTTTAGACGATGGCGTAGTTTGTTTTTGTTTTTTTTTTAAATCTACAGCTACGTAAGTGGCTGAACAGACCGATCCTTGAATGGCAGTCTCTGGTGCAGTGGGTGCAAACAAAAGGTGATGTTTTCTGCAGGTGTTTGGGATGCTGTTTTTTCCTTTCTTTTAGCTCTCTTTTCCGTGGCAGCCTTTATCCTTTCTTTTTCACTACTTTTTGTTCCTTGTTTGACGAGGAGGCGCCAGGTCGCACGGTCTTCTGCCCAGGCTCCCACGTGTTTATGTCTATGTGGCATGCCTTCATGTCTCTCTTGCAGACATCTTTGAAGCGTAGGCGTGGTCTTCCTGCCGGTCGGGTACCCTCCACTAGTTCACCATACAGCAGGTCTTTGGGGATGCAGCCTTTGTCCATCCTCCTGACGTGGCCGAGCCAGCGCAGGCGTCTCTCGCAGGTGATGGTGGGCATGCCGTTTACGTTTGCTCGTTCCAGCACTTCTGTGTTGGGCACTTTGTCAGCGAATGCGTAGTATGCGGCGTAGGCATCTGAGGTGAAAAATATTATATATAATATATATATATATATATATATATATATATATATATATATATGTGTGTGTGTGTGTGTGTGAGAGTAAGTAAACAAACAATTTATTTATTTGATATGGCCTTTTTAGCCGACAATTTTTGGAGGATATGTGCTTAATTGAAGTCATACCTAATTTTGAAAATTAATTAGTTAATAATTAATGAGTCTAGGCGGGCATGTATGTTCAAATGTAAGGCTAAACAAATTGAGAAAATGTCAATCCCTGAATGTACATTTCGACCTATTAGATCTCATCAGCAAGGTTATAGACATGGGAGACTGCTCCGTGTGTGACTCGAAACCTCGACTGCCAAGCTGACAGGCGGGGGCTCTAATCATAATAAACACATTGTTTATTTACTCACTCTCGTACTGTCGTGTAGCAAGTCAATAAAAAGTGGAATATAAATAAGTTCAGAACAAATGAAGAATCTGGGAATGGCCAGCTAGTGTAATGGTTAGTGTGCAGCTCCCATCTAACCTATTCTCCAGGTGCCTCGTCAAGGTCCAAGTGGTGCCGCCATACAGTAGCATAAACGGACAATCTGTTTATAGCTGACCATGCCTTCCCTATGCGTTTTTGTTTTTGTTGTTATTGTTTTCAGTTTGTTTTTACAGTTAAATATCTGTTCGTTGTATATATATATATATATGTTTATTACATATGTGTATTAGGGCAGCATTCTTTCATTTATACATGTGAATTAAACAAAAGGCTCGTCTCCTGTTTAACGATTTTATTGGTGATCTTTTCAAGCTTTCTGGCCAACTTTTTTTATATTTGGTTAGTCCGAAAGTTAACCAATTTCAAATTATTGATGATTTTTTATTTTTTTATTGCAAGATCAATATCCCAAAGTGGCACTGCATCTATGACAAATATTTTTGCAGGTTTTTGTCCACGAGTAAATGTTAAAAAAGGTTATGACGTATTATATTTGGATGGAATTTGTGGATGAGTCCACCGAAGTTCATATCCCGAATACTTTGGCATTCCAAAATGCCATCATCAGGGGTGATATGTTACAGTTTTTTTTTTTCAAAGTATATTAATGGATGTAGAGACTGGAAGGAGGAGAACTTTTCCTATCAATTCTCCTCCTTCCAGCCTCCACATCCATTAATATACTTTGAAAAAAAAACTGGGAGACATCACCCCTGATGATGGCACTTCGAAGTGCCAAAAGTACTCGGGATATGAACGTCGGTTGACTAATCCACGAATTCCACCCAAATATTTTTTAAAAAGTTGACCAGAAAGCTTGAAAAGATCACCAATAAAATCGTTAAACAGGAGACGTGCCTTTTGTTTAATTCCACGTGTCTTTGTTTTATTAGTATATCAAATAAGTTTAATATGTTATTATAATATTTCTTCACTTTAATATCCATTTTATAGCATTTTAATCAACCAGAAATAAATAAAAACTCCTTCTTTCTTTGCTTCTAATTCATTTCAAGTAAAACAAAACAAACAAACAAAGCAAAAATAGATTAGACGCAACAAGAAAAGCAACGCAATTTCTATTTCTAGTTAGAGATCTCTAACGCTAAGGAGATTTTGATATGCTGGATCCCAAAGCACGGCTAAATCGGTTCTAGATTTGATCCCAACAATTTCAAGTTCCATATACTGACTTGAAAATTAAAATTAATAGATTCCTTCATACAAAATGGCAACAACACTGGAATAACAACATCCACTATAAAACTCTTCAAACCCAATTTGGGAGGCTGGAGACCAACTTTAAGGAATTCTAGAAAGGAACAAGTCATTGTGTCCCGATTACGCATTGGTCATACAAGACTAACGCACTCCTATATACTCAAACAAGAACAACAACCACAATGTGGAACATGTCAAACACCTTTGACTGTTAAACACTTATTCATGGAATGCAGGTTTCTTGCTCACATCAGAAACCGTTATTTTAAAGCAAACAATATGAAAGATCTGTTTGAAAATGTCAACATAGAAGACATTCTGCCCTTTTTGAAGGGATTAAAATTATACCATAGAATATAGACATGAAACTAATCAATACCATACAACATGATCCCCAATGATGCTAACGCATTGTTAAAACCAATTACTACAAAGTGTAAATATTGTGAGAATCATTTTTCTCCTCTCCATCTTTCTATAACCTGGTAGCGAGTTGGTGGGGTGGTCGCCGACTGGGTTGTTCCATTTTTCCATTTCTTGAAGCTGACACCCCCTCGTTGTGGTTTATACCAAGGCCTTTTAAGTCCTGTTGCATCTGGGCAACCGAAGGGACAAGCGTCAGAACAAGCTGAATCTACGTGGAAGTGCGTTGTTTATACGTTCAACTCCTAATTACTTCTCCCCCCCACCCCAACTTAACTAATTGACACAGTTCGAGTATCAATGGGTCGCGTCTTTGAAGTGGCTAGCTGCAAAGCCCACTGAATTTTGCAACCACTTTATTTCCTAGTCTGGTGGATACACTCACTAAAGCTCGCTATTGGCCCCTCCCTCTGCGTCGGGATAAGCGTCTCTTATTTTCCCGACAATATAGATACATAACATATATTACTTCTTAACCGCTAGGTATGACATAACGCCAGACGGGTTGATATGCCGTTAAAATCAATCAACCAGCCAACCAACAATTTCTATCCACCACTTAATTAAATTGTCTTTGTTGTTGTTGTTGTTGTTTTCAGTTTTTTTTTACTGTTAGTATCAGTACTGTTCGATGTTTATATATGTATTCATTGCGTGTAAATGATGGTGTCTTTGTTTTATTGGTATATCAAATAAGTTTAATATGTTATTATAATGTTCTTAACTTTAGTCTTTTTATGAACCAGAAATAAATTAAAAAAAACCTTCTTTCCTTGCTCCCAATTTATATCAAGTAATTCCAATTCTGATACAGTCTCCTCCGTCTCTTTTAGTGTCAAGATGGTTCTTTTTTGCCAGTCCGGCGCAAGTGAATGGGCACTTTGGGTGAGTTGGTCTTGTCTTCTCTCGTGCCATCCCAACTCCATGACCCATGCCCCACCTCACACCACACCATCAATCCCCCACCCACTGCAAATACTGCATTGCATATAAAACACTCATCAGTCTATTTTTCTTCTTTCTTTTTTTAAGTGTTCTCTTTCTTTATCTTTTTCATTTTCCTCTCTTTCTTTACTTCGTTTTCTTTCATTCTGTCTTCATTTTCTTCCCTTTCTTCTTTTTTTTTTACCTCTGTCTCTTTTTCATTTCATTCTTTTAACGACTCTTTCATTCTTCTTATTAAGTTTCCTTTTGTACCTTGTATTTTCTTTCTTTTTTTCTTTTTTCTATTTTCTTCTTTCCTTTTCTTCTTTCCTTTTCTTCTTTTCTTTTTTCATTCTACTCTTTTTTTCTTTTTTACTACATTTCATTCTTTCTCGTTTTCCTCTTTTTCTTGTTTTTTCCTTTCTCTTTTTCATTTTCCTCTCTTTCTTTACTTCGTTTTCTTTCATTCTATTTTTATTTTCTTCCTCTTCTTCTTTTTTCCCTCTGTCTCTGTTTCCCTCATTTCATTCTTTTAACGACTCTTTCATTCTTATTAAGTTTCCTCTTTTGTACTTTGTATTTTCTTTCTTTTTCTTTTTTTCTATTTTCTTCTTTCCTTTTCTTCTTTCCTTTTCTTCTTTTATTTTCATTTTTCCTTTTTTCATTCTACTGTTTTTTTTATTACATTTCATTCCTTCTCGTTTTCCTCTTTTTCTTGTTTTTTTCCTTCTCTTTTTCCTTTTCCTTTTTTTTACCTGATTTTTCCTTCTTTCTCATTGACTCCGTTTTCTGGATTTTTCCTTCTTTTTTCTCCTATTTTCTTTCTTTCTCTTTTTATACTTCTTTCACTTTCTTTCTCTTTTCTTTTTTTTTCTTGTATTTTCATTCTGTCTCTTTTTTTTTTCATTATCCTTTTTTTTTCATTTTAATCATTTTCTTCCATTTCTTATTTTTCCCTCTCTTTTTCTTTTTCATTTTCATCTTTTTCTTGTAGTTTACTTTCTTTCAATCTCAATTTCATCTTTTCTACTATATTTCTTTCTTTCTATTTTCAATCTATCTTTTTTTTGTTTTTCTCCTTCTTTGTTTGTTTTTTTTTTCCTATTTTTCAATTTCATTTTCCTTCTTTCTCATTTTCCTTCTTTCTCATTTTCTTTCTCTTTTTTCTTTCTCTTTTTGATTTTCCTCTTTTACTTCTTCATTCCTATTTCTGTCCATTTTTTCCTTCCTTTCTATTTCTCTTTTATTCTCCTTATTCTTTTTATTTTCTTTATTTTTCTACCTCTAACCTCGTCATTTAAACACGTTTTACTTTTATATTTCTTTCTTCTTCAATATCTACAACATTTTTCTTTCGTTTTTTGTTTTGTTTTGGTATCTTTATCTTTCTTATTTTTCTCTCTCTTCTTTTCCAAAACATTTTTGGAATCCTTCTTTTGTTTATTGATATATTTTCTGTTATTCTTTCGTACTTCTTCTTCTTCTTCTTCTTCTTCTTCTTCTTCTTCTTCTTCTTCTTCTTCTTCTTCTTTTCGATCTCCTTCTTCTTCTTCTTTTCGATCTCCTTCTTCTTCTTCTTTTCGATCTTCTTCTTCTTCTTCTTCTTCTTCTTCTTCTTCTTCTTCTTCTTCTTCTTCTTCTTTCTTCTTCTTCTTCTTCTTCTTTCTTCTTCTTCTTCTTCTTCTTCTTCTTCTTCTTCTTCTTTTTCGTTCTTCTTCTTCTTCTTCTTCTTCTTCTTCTTCTTCTTCTTTCTTCTTCTTCTTCTTCTTCTTCTTCTTTCTCTCTTTCTATGTGGATTATTTAAATATTACTTTTCTTTTCCTTCTTCTATTTCTACTTTATTCTATTTCCTTCTTCTTTTCTTTGTTATTACCTCGTTCTTTATCTCTATATTCTTCTTTTTCTTCCTTTCTCCTCATTCATTAACCCCATTTCAGTTTATTTCCTTTTTGCTCTGACAATTGTTTGTATTCTTCGTTTTTCAGTTTTCTTTAACTTCAATATCTATTTTTCGACACTTCAATGTTTTTCCTACCATAATTCCCATCATTTGATTTTCTTGATTATCCCCTCCCCTCCCCTTCCACTCCACTTCGATTCGTTCATGCCTCCCCATTCTTAATTTAGTTACCTCCCGTCTATTTCAATCACCTCCCCTTTTTAGTCTTTTCAAATCAAATATCTCACTGATATTTTCTTTCTTTTTTTGCTGTTAATTGTACAAGTTTGTTTTTGTTAAACTTTCGCCAAACCTCACAGAAGGAATCATATTAGCAAAACATTTTCATGTCGTGAGAATGTTACCATTAATTCACAGACTCGAAATGCGTCGACCGAAGAAGACACTAAAGTAAACCGTATGAATATTAAATACTTTATAGATCACAAGAAGCCAAAGATGGCGTGTCGAAACTGGGATTCCTGCAGAGACGGACATAAAAGACACGAAATGAATGTCAGCAGAGAAAGCGAAAATCTATTTCAACATAAAAGCACCAATAACTCCAGACGCCAACCTTCCGTGAAAATTCCCCGTTTATTTCTTCTAAGAACGCAACACTCCATCCGTTTAGCGAAGCAAACTCTAATATACGGATCTGATTAATGGTTATTGATGTTTCAAAATGGCTTTCTCACATCATTCTATTCCTGCTTTTCTGCATTAATTCATTTGTTGCCATTTCCTACCAAAGTGCTGCACAGTATGTCTAATGCTTCTTAAACTCTCTTAAAGAATAAACACCGATTCATATTTAACTTACTACCCACAGACCCATTAATAGTTTTATTAGAATATAAAAAATATATACATATCTACCAAGCCCGCCTCTCGAGTAGGATGTGACACATGGTCAGTTTCTTAAACAGACTTCAACAGGTTTGAATTTAGAGTTTCCTTCTCATAGATCGGTTTCTTAACGAAGGTTAAAGAGCCCAGTTTGCCCTATAATTTACCCATGGTGGGGGAGGAGAATAGTTGGATCCATACCTTTTCTAATGTTATTAGCGATATAGGAAATGCAAACAGCCTTATTAAGTATTTGTTGTAACCTGCTTAACGAAATAATAACACGGGTAGTCCAGCTGACGTTAAACACGAGAAGTGGTCACTTCCGCCTTTTATTCACAACTCAAAAAGATGGCTGGCTGAAACGGTGCTTCCGTTTCTTAGTATACCGCAGTTTTGAACTCGTCTAATACTTCTTAAACTCTCTTAAAGAAAAAATACCGACTTATTAATATTAAAGTTACTATCAGCCCTGTCGGTAGAATATCCCGACTGCACCACTGAAGATGGTTAAAAAACGGTTGACATGCCGTAAAATCCATCCAGCCACCCTACTACCATCAGGCCCATTAATGATTTTATTGGAATATAAAAAAAAATGTTATATCCATATTTACCAACTCCTTTGCAAGAGCAGGAAGTTTAACAGGTTTGAATTCAGAGTTTTCCTTCTACTAGACCGGTTTTCTAACTAAGATTAAATAGCCCAGTCTGCCCTACTATTTACGCATAGATGAAATGAGAATAGTTTAATGTTCACCTTTCCCAAGGGTATTAGCACTACTTGAAATACAAACAGCCTTGTCCAGGATTTGAACTCGTGTTGCTAAATCCATTAGACCACCCACCTATATTGACTGCTTTACTAGAGTCACACTACAATTAAGATTTTTAAGTGGAGATTCACATTCTTTTTCTCGTTCCGTTCTTTTTATATATTTTTCCTATTAAATATCAGGCATCTCAAATATGATCACGCCAAAAATAAATCGAGATAAGATGAATGCAGGTGACAAGTAAATATCGGGTAATTCCAGGACAAATCATTACAGGACCCCCACCCACTTCAATTTCCCCACCCACTTCTGAAATTTTGTCCAGGTGTGGACTATGTTAATATTACACAATCCCCAAAATTTGAACTTCTAATTCCAATAATTGGCGGAGTTATGTCGATTTTTAGCTTTCCAAATTTGGGTGGTCGGTCGGGAAAATTGGCAACTTTTGTAATTTATTTTTGTCTGTAAAATGAGTTCCAGGGCTTCCCTACTACTAAAAATTGGTTTATAAGTCTGAAAGTTAACCAGTTTTAAGTTATTACAGGCCTACGAAGCCTGTTTTCATTAGTTAAGGGTTACACCAACACATTTTCTGTGCCTACTCAATGTCGATGTACACCTGCATTTTCCAGGTGTCAAAGGTCTGTCCAATGCGTTCCAGGCAATATCCTGATTTTCTTTTCAGGCCCATGTTTGACACCCACGCATTTCCTGTGTGCAGCACCTGATTCCCAGTGCGAACTCATTGACCAAGCAATATACTACATATGTGGATGTGTGTGTTTGTATGTGGATATCGTTTTGATACATCGAAGGATATCTGGATGTGTTTGTATGAGAATATCGATTACACACGTCGATGGATATGTTGTATGTGTGTGTTTTTATGTGGATATCGTTTAGATACATCGGAGGATATCTTGATGTGTTTTTATGTGGATATCGTTTAGATTCATTGGTGGATATGTGATTCTTTTTGTAAACGGATATCATCTAGACTTGTCGTTGGATACGTGGGTGTGTTTGTTATTTAAGTTTTTGTCTCTAATAAATCAATCGTTCTACTGTCTCATTTGTATCAAGAATTCTAATTTTTTTTATTGTTGGTAAAAGTCTTAAGTAATCATTCTCGCTTTATTTTTTGAGAAATAAAACTTTGTGGAAATGAAGTAATAGTATTGACACTCAGTTACTTTATTCAGTAAAAATACTTGAATACAAATTCTCTTGACCTTTAAAGACCAGGCTCTTTTATATCATTTGAGGAGGTAACTTCTGTAGTTTAATTTATCTGAATTTTTTTTAGATGAAACTTGATAATTTGTATTATTTGTATTTTTCAAACTGTTATCTTCATTTTTATTGCTATATACAATATTTTGGCTAATGTACTCTCCGGCCTTCTTCAGATGTTTCTTGTCAAACTTGGGAATGTTCTTAAAATTGGGAACCTTTTTATCAAACTCGGGAGCGTTCATGCAGTAATTGGGAACCTCATAAAACTTCGAACTGAACCCTTAATATCCACGTGGTACAGCTCAATTGGTAGAGCATCCACCTGGGAGCCACAAGGTTTCGGGTTTGATACCAGACCTCAGCAGCTTAGCGCATATGTAGCATAGCATGAATCTGTGAAGAACTAATGGTAGGTGTGGCGCTCTACCCCAGATGCAAAAACAATCTCCCTGGTCATAGGAAATGAACACGACAACACTTGTTCAAATCCTGGATGTGGCTGGTTGCATTTCACATAGTTCTAATACCCCTGGAAAAGGTATGAATCCAACAATTCTCCCTTCAGTTATAGGTAAATAGTAGGGCAGACTGGACTCTTTAGTCTTGGTTTGGCAACTGGTCTAGGAGAAGGAAATCTCTGAATTCAAACCTGTTAAACTCTATCTAAATTGACCTTGGGTCACATTCTGCTCAGGTAGAGGGATTGGTAAATATATGTACATTAAATTGCTTATATGTATATATATATATATATATATATATATATATATATATATATATATACTAGCTAAAGTACCCGGTCCATGACCAGACTAAAGAAAAAAAATAGGAACATCAAAGAGTGAGTGGCGATGTATCTCATGTTAGAGATTGCCTATCTCCAATTTTATGTAGCTCATCTTGGAGATTGACTGTCTCCTAATTTTCAAATGTGATGTGAAATATGTAGCTCACGTTGGAGAGTGCCTGTCTCCGAATTTATGAAGCTCATGTTAGAGATTGCCTGTCTCCGAATTTATGAAGCTCATGTTAGAGATTGCCTGTCTCCGAATTTATGAAGCTCATGTTAGAAATTGCGTGTCTCCTAATCATATTTTATTTGCTTTGGGAGTGGTTTGTTTCAAGTTAGATGTGTATAATCTGTGTCTTATGTATATAGGTGTTAGTGACGCCCACATTTTTATTAGAGATTGCCTATCTCTTAATTTATGTAGCTCATGTTTGATATTGCCTGTTTCCTAATTTATGTAACTCATGATAGAGATTGTCTATCTCTTAATTTATGTAGCTCATCTTGGCATTTGCCTGTCTCCTAATTTATGTAGCTCATCGTGGAGATCACCTGTCTCTTAATTTATATAGCTCATGTTGGAGATTGCCTGTCTCCTAATTTATGTAAATATGTTGGAGATTGCCTTTCTCTTAATTTATGTAGCTCATTTTGGAGATTGCCAGTCTCCTAATTTATATAACTCATGTGGGAGATTTCCTGTCTCTTAATTTGTGTAGCTCATCTTGGAGATTGCCTGTCTCTTAATTTATGTAGCTCATGTTGGAGATTGCCTGTCTCTTAATTTATGTAGCTCATGTTGGAGATTGCCCGTCTCCTAATTTATGTAGCTCATGTTGGAGATTGCCTGTCTCTTAATTTATGTATCTCATGTTGGAGATCACCTGTCTCTTAATTTATGTAGCTCATCTTGGGAATTGCCTGTCTCTTAATTTATGTATCTCATGTTGGAGATTGCCTGTCTCTTAATTGATGTAGCTCATGTTGGAGATTGCCCGTCTCCTAATTTATGTAGCTCATGTTGGAGATTACCTGTCTCCTAATTTATGTAGCTCATGTTGTAGATTACCTGTCTCTTAATTTATGTAGGTCATCTTGGAGGTTGCCTGTCTCTTAATTTATTTAGCTCATGTTGGAGATTGCCTGTCCCCTAATTTATGTAGCACATGTTGGAGATTACCTAACTCTTAAATTATGTAGCTCATGTTGGAGATTGCCTGTCTCTTAATTTATGTAGCTCATGTTGGAGATTGCCTGTCTCTTAATTTATGTAGCTCATGTTGGAGATTGCCTGTCTCTTAATTGATGTAGCTCATGTTGGAGATTGCCAGTCTCCTAATTTATGTAGCTCATCTTGAAGATTACCTGT
>CM042164.1:18307489-18319989 GCA_023376005.1 Doryteuthis pealeii | reverse complement strand
ACAATTTTTTTATAAATACATTTTTCTATTTAACCCATAGATGGGACCCTAACAGGTACTACCACTCCAGGTCAGAGTGGACCAGGGAGCAACTGGAACCTCACCATCAGATAGAGTTTAACGTCATTCCCAGGACATGTAGACCCGAAGCCACCGCCTTCTAGCACCCATATGATAAAAAGGGGTTGGGGCTTGCCATAAGGGCAATAGGGTTGGGAAAATTATATAGGTGCTAGGGCTTGACGTGACCAGCCGATTGATCGGAAGGGGCCTCTCCGACCGCCCGTCTAGCCCAACATAAGGCCAAAGTGGAGTATTGCATGTCATGAACTGCTCATCCACCTGGGCTCTATCCTTAAGCATCACGGGTCGCCATCTACGGCCAACAGGTGGCCCCATTGGGGGAGTCTTACCCCTCTGCAGAGGTGCAGTCGGTGTATTCTAACGCCCCAGCCGACAGGACGGAGAAAATGGATAAAATTGATTAATTCGATTTTCATTGGGAAGCTACCTACTGATTGACTTGATTTGTAAGTTGTTATTTGTCTAAGAGCTTTTTAAAGACACAATTCTGAATTGGTGGACTTGAGATGATTTAACTGAAATGGGAAAGGAAATCTGGAAAGGAAATCTTAATCAGTGGAATGAAGAAGAAAAATGAAGGAAGGGAGAATAATTGAAAAGGAAGGTATAAGGAAGGAAGGAAAGGAGGGAGAGATGGAGGAATAAAGGAAGATAGGAAAGAAAGAAAGAAAGAAGGAAGGGAAAAATGAAAGAAGAAAGTATAATTGAAAAGGAAGATATAGGGAATGAATGAAGGAAGGAAGGGAGCAAAAAAGGAAGGAAATGAGGGATGGAGGAATAAATAGAAAAGAAAGGAAGATAGAAAAGAGAGGAGAAGATAGAAAAGAAAGAAGGAAGGAAGGAAGGAGAAAACGAAGGAAGAAATAATTATTGAAAAGGAAGATATAAGGAAGGAAGGAAGGGAGGAAGGGGGAGGGAAAAATGAAGGAAAGGAGGGAAGGGGAATAAAGAAAGAAAGAAAGAAAGAAAGAAGAGAAAAATGGGGGAAGGAAGAATTATTGAAAAGGAAGATATAAGGAATGAATGAAGGAAGGAAGGAAGGGAGGAAGGAAAAAAGGAAGTAAAGGAGGGAGGGAGCAATAAAGGAAGTTAGGAAAGAAAGAAGGAAGGAAGAGAAAAAAGAAGGAAGGAAGAATAATTGAAAAAAGATATAAGGAACGAAGGAAGGAAGGAAGGAAAGGAGGGAGGAATAAAAGAATATAGGAAAGAAAGAAGGAAGGAAGGGAAAAAATAAAGGAAGTAAGAATAATTGAAAAGAAAGATATAAGGAATAAATGAAGGAAGAAAGGAAGGAAGGAAGGAAGGGAGGAAGGAAGGAAGAAGGGAGGGAGGAAGGACAAAAGGAAGGAAAGGAGGGAGGGAGGAGGAATAAAGGAAGATAGGAAAGAAAGAAGGAAGGAAGGGAAAAAATAAAGGAAGTAAGAATAATTGAAAAGTATATATATAAGTAAAGAATGTGAAGAGAATAAGATGAAACTAGTGAAAAAGTGAATGAAAAAAAGGAAAACATTGAATGAGAAAACAAACATTTTGAAAAGAAAAACGAGAACGAATTATGGTAGCATTTTAAAAATGAAGAAATTAAAAAGTAAGACTAAAAAAGAAAAAGAAAGAAGAGAGGGGAATAAAATAAAAGGAAGGATAATAAAAGGAAAATAACGAAGAAGGAAGAAAAGGAAAATAACAATAAGAAAGAAAATACGATAAGAAAAAAGGAAGAATTGAAAGAAATAAAACAGGAAAATGAAGAAAGAAGGAAAGAAGGGAAAAGTGGAAGGAAGATAAGAAAGGAAGAAAAGAAAGAAATGAAGAAACAAATGAAGGAAGATAGGAAAGAATGAAAGAAAGAAAGAAAACAACGAATGGAAGGAAGATAGAAAAGAATGAAAGAAGAGAGGAAGGATAGAACGAAGGAAAAGAACGAAGGAAGGAAGATAGGAAGAAAGAAGAAGGAAGTGAGAGGAAGGAAGAAAGGATGGAAGAAATAAAGAAATATGGAAAGAAGAAAGAAAATAATAAAGGAAGGAAGGAAGGAAGAAAAAGGGGAAAAGGGGGGAAGACAGGAAAAAACGAGGGAAGAAAAAAGAAGGAGGAAAGAAAGAAGGGAGGGAATAACGAAATATAAGAAAGAAGGAAAGAAGGAAAGAAAAAAATGAAAAAAGGAAGGAAAAGAAAGAACGAAGGAAAAGAAAGAACGAAGGAAAGAACGAAAGAAAGAAGGAAGGAAGGGATAGAGGAAGGAAAAAGGGATGGAAGAATGGAAGAAATAAAGGAAAGAAGAAAGAAAATAAAGGAAGGAAGAAGAAAGGGGGAAGAAGAAGAGGGGAAGGCAGGAAAGAACGAAGGAAGGAAAAGAAGGATGAAGGAAAGAAGGGAGGGAATAACGAAATATAGTAAAGAAGGAAAGAAGGAAGGAAAAAAGGAAGGAAGGAATAAAATTATCAAGAAAAACTCTCAATTTGTTATTCCGATTGCAATTGACATAGTATTTTCCTTTCATTTGTTGGAATCTAAAGACCTGATTATTTTTATCTTCCGACCGACAGATTCGTTTAAAATAATCAATATTCTTTTTCGATTATTGATCATTAGATTTACTTTAGCTGAAAAAGGTTCTTTGATTTTTCCTCTTCCAGTTTGATTTCATTCTTAATGTTCATATGCTCCATATTTCTGTGTGCGCCTAGGTGCGCGCAATTGTCTATGTGCGTTTATTATTTTCAAAAAGCAAATATTTTTATGCAGTTTTTTTTTAATACGTGGTACACCCACGTAAACTGAAAAGTTTTCGACCCAAACCAAAAAGAAAATAACTTTTTTAAATATTTTTTATGTTTTTATTTTTGGATACCGAATGTTTGTGTATTATAGAATCTTGATACACAATGTGCCAAGAGTGTTGAACTGAGTAACGAAATATAGAATAGTATGTAAGGATCTAGAAGTCTCTCTCACATACTTTTTGTTACATACTACATACCGTCGGATTCATTTCCATCTTTTCCCATACTATTCTCGTTTAATATGATATCTATGTTCAGATAATCGTTTAGATAAGGATCTAGAAGTCTCTCCCACATACTTTTTGTTACAATTTAAGTAATCTATTGTGTAGACCCCAGCTTCGGAATGTGTGTGTTTTTGATTATTTTTATTCTGTAATATGTTTTTGATTGTTTTAGTGGAGTGAGTAACATTTAATTATCATTAGAATACCAACAAAAACGACTACATTCATTTTTATTCCCACCATAACAACATGATAAAAAGTGGAATCATAATTGGTTTCTTTCTTAGAGCACTTAGGATATGCAATAAGAAATATTTAGAAGAAGAATTTAATATTATTGAAAAGTCTTTTCGTAAATTACAATACCCTTTAAACTTCATACACCGTGCTAAATAAAAGGCATTGAAAATACACAATAGAAAAAATAACACTACATCTCCCAATAACACACAACATAACAACAATAACGACTCTGATAGGTACATCATACTTCCCAATAATCCTATCACAATAAATAGAAACCTAAAAAAGATAGGTATTAAAACAGTTACTCACTCCACTAAAACAATCAAAAACATCTTACAGAATAAAAATAATCAAAAACACACAAATTCTGAAGCTACACAATAGACTGCTTAAATTGTAACAAAAAGTATGTGGGAGAGACTTCTAGATCATTATCTAAACCATTATCTGAACATAGATATCGTATTAAACGAGAATTGTATGTGAAAAGATGGAAGTGAATCCGACGGTATGTAGTATAGTAAGAACTTTGAAAAAACACAGATTTGAATAAAATCTGGTAAGTTTATTAGCCGACGCTGCAGTGTTTCGATCTGTTAATTAGATCTTCTTCAGGGCATTTGTTAATATAAGGAAAAATAAACTTTTATCACAGAATAACGAGAAAACTGCGATAGTCCTTGTTTATCAATCCGTTCAAAATTTTGAAGTTTGAAGAAGGAACGCTGGAAAGGTGGACGGTTTGAAATATGACGTCAAATATTCTTTTTTATGGTGTGTGTGTGTGTGTGTGTGTGTGTGTGTGTGTGTGTGTGTGTGTGTGTGGAAAAATGCTCAATGTCATTTTTCAATACACACACACACACACACAATTTTGAACAGATTGATAAACAAGGACTATCGCAGTTTTTCTCGTTATTCTGTGATAAAAATTTATTTTCCCTTATATCAACAAATGCCCTGAAGAAGATCTAATTAACAGATCAAAACACTGCAGCGTCGGCTAATAAACTTACCACTCATTTTATTTAAACCTGTGTTTTTTCAAATTTCTTACTATACTACATAGAATAGTATGTAATATAGTGAAAAATTTGAAAAAACACAGGTTCATAAAATGAGTGATGTTTATTCAGCCAACGCTGCAGTGTTTCAATCTGTTTAGTAGATCTTCTTCAGGGCTTTTGTTAATTTAAGGGAAAATAAACATTTTATCACAAATAATAAGGAGACTGCGAGAGTCTTAAAAATGATGAATGAAAAACGTAGCGTTCTTAAGATTGTTTGAAAATTATAAACGCTGAGATAAACGGTTTTGAAGATGACATAGAATTTTTCATTCAACATTTGTAAACAGATTCATCAACAAGAGACTCTCACAATCTCCTTATTATCTATGATAAAAAAAAAATTCCTTAAATACAAAAAAACAAAAGCCCTGAAGAAGATCTACTAAACAGATTGAAACACTGCAGCGTTGGCTATATAAATATCACTCATTTTTATTTAAACCTCAATTATTAATAAAATTATTTTACATTATTAATACTGCTGACTGTATCTACATACTGTTAACATACAATTGTATTTATATATACAACAAAATAGCGGTTTACAATGTCAACGGTAAGGCTAATTTGCATATTGGCATTAAAAATTTGATTTTAATAAATATGTGCTTAGTATTATTGATTTCTAATTGTTTGGTTGTATCTTAATGAATAAGAGTAAAAAATCTGGGGATAAATCTCCGGAACAAATTCATTAACAAGAAGAAATAACTGTAATATTAGGGTCGGGTTAGCTCAGTCGGTAGAGCGTTCGGCTAGAAGCCACAAGGTTCCTAGTTCGATACCGGTCATCGCCAACTCAGCGTATGAGTAGCACAGAGATCTGTGCGGTAAAGTAAGGAGCTGATGGTAGGTGTGGCGCTCCATCTCAGATGCTAAAACAATCTCCTTGGTCTAGCGCTATTGAAAAAGGGATAGACTCCCTCGCTGACTGGCTGATACCGACTTTAGGCTTACTTTTACTTCCTATTTTAACTAAATAGTTAAATCAGAAAGAATTTAGCAATAAAAGGCGGCAGAGATGGAAGAATAAGTTTCAGTTGTTCTATTTTTTATTACAGCCTTCTCTCTTTCAAATCTTTTTATTTGCATTCTTATTTAGTTTCATTAGCCTTTTTAATTCAATATAATATTTTATTACATTAATACTTAAATACTTGCACCCGGCGGAGGGTGGATATATTTGCTAGTAAAGATAATAAAGAGCAAGTGTTATAGGAAACACTTATCATCTAGTGGATTGCGGATCATAGAGGTAAAATGAAACAAAGCGAAATGCGGGAGAAATACCTTAATCTGAAAAAAAAAGTGAGACATGAAAGTGAGGGTGATACCAATTGTAGTTGATGCCGTTGGAAAGACCATCCAGAATACTGCACTGCTGCAATCTGCCAGAATACTCAGAAGAGTCCTGGAGATCTGACGAGACTTGTTGTCACTCAGACTCCAGTCAAATACCATCAGCTAATACTGGTGTGAAAAAACTAATAATAATAATAATAATAATAATAATAATAATAATAATAATAATAATAATAGGGACTTTGAAATAAAAACGGATCACCTTATCCCAGCAAAAAGACCAGACCTAGTGTTGATTAACAAAAGAGAAAGAACTTGCCAACTGGTGGATTTTGCAGTGCCAGCAGATCACAGGGTGAAGCTAAAGGAAAATGAAAAAATAGACAAATATCTGGACCTTGCCAGAGAACTGAAAAATTTATGGAATATGAAAGTCAAATTGATACCAATTGTAGTTGGTGCACTTGGAACAGTCCCAAAAGGATTGGAAAAGGGTTTGGAAAGTTTGGAAATCAGAGGAAGGATTGAAACCATTCAGAACACCGCACTGTTGCAATCTGCCAGAATACTCAGAAGAGTCCTGGAGACCTGAGGAGACTTGCTGTCACTCAGACTCCAGTGAAAGACCATCAGCTAATGCTGATGTGAAAACTCAAAAGGAGTAAATAATAATAATAATAATAATAATAATAATAATAATAATAATAATAATCGTCTGTTAATAAATTTCTTGGCAAAGGAATTGCTGGTGAAAAATTGGTTCACTTATTTTTTCATGGAATTGTCAAAGGTTGTTGTTGTTTGTTTTTGTTTTTGTTGTTATTGTTTTAATCTATTTGTTCTGTCTTTGATTTAGCGTCGCAACGCGTGACACTGCAAACTTTCTTTGTTCGATAAACCGGATCTTGTAACTTGATAAATCAGCTGAAATGAAAATTTATGTACATGTTTACAATCGTGTAAGCAGATTATTGAAACTGAACCAAAACCAATGACAATACAAGGAGTCACCGTGGCCTAATAGATAACATGCAGGACAGCGATATCGTAGTTACCGAGATTGAACTTGTAGAAAAAAAAATCTTCTGTAAATATTCTGTAGCAAAAAGGGAGACTTGCCTCGTGGGGCAAAGCCGGTGCGAACCTGTCTGGATTGCAGGATATGTGGAAAAGGAAAATACGTCTGGCTTGGCACTAAAATTTAAATAAGCACGATCTCGAAACCAAGAGACATTGCGATAGTAAATCTGCAAAAATTTCTCAGATCACTGTACATAAAAAACAAGCACAACCGAGAAGGGGCGAAAATGCTTCAAAGTAAAATCATTTGACACTTCATTTCTATAGTAAAAGGTCATTTGGCAATTCATTTCTATAGTAAAATCATTCACCTAGATAAATGCCGATTCAAGAAACCGACACTTTTGACCATGTGCCCACATACTATCCATGCAAATTTCACTGCATTTCTATTGGGAAATAATTTGCAATTCATTTCTATAATACAATCATTTGCAATTCATTTCTATAGTGAAGTAATGTGACAATTCATTTCTATGGTAAACATTATTAGAGAATTCATATATATTGTAAAAAGTCACTAGACAATAGTAAAAAGCATTAAATGATTCAATTCAAAGTAAAAACATTTGATAATTCATTTCTATAGTAAACATCATTTACTTATATACATACTGTTTCAAGAAACCCTCTAATCAGGGTAACTTTCAAATTTGGCCTTGCGGTCACATTCTATAGATTCAAATGTTTAGTTCCCGGAATTAAAATTCTAACAGAATTAGCACCATATTCTATACAACCAAGCACAACCGAGAAGGGGCGAATTGCTTCGAATCAGTTAATGGGTTGGTTGCGGAGAACTGCTAGAATATTGTTGCGGGACGAGAAAGTTTGGACAGCGATATCGTAGTAAAGAGTTTGAAATTCCTAGATAACATCTTCTGATAATAATACTTATCTGCATCTTCGGAAGGAGGAAAAACTAAAAGAGTGATTTAATGATTTTTTTTTTTTAAATATTTATTGTTGTTTTTGCTATCCAAGGGTTAATAGCAACAACAATAAATATAAAATGTTTATTATATTTTATTTATTTATTTTAGGCACAGCCAATTTATTCGCTCATTTTCATTTTTAAAAACGAATTAAAATTAATCAAATTGATTATTTAAGGCCAAATTTTGTCAGCATCAGTAAAAAAAGGGCAAGATAATATTACATATGTAATTTATTTTTAATGCATTTAAACTATTTTTCGGTCAAATATATAAAATAAAGATGACGTAAAATCCGTGAATTTACAAAATTTATTTGGAATTATCCAATTATTATTGAAATTTCCAGTGTTGATTCGAATTAATTTTATAATGTTCTGATTTAATTAAGTATTTCTGCTATGGGTGATAAAGGTATTTCTGCTATGGTAAATAGTATTTCTATAATAATAACATAATGAGCATCAGTAAAAAAAAAGCAAAATAATAATACATATGTAATTCATTTTTAATACATTTTAAACTATTATTTTCGGTTAATTTTGCTCCAATATTTTGCAAACATGACTGCATGTTTTTAATGTATTTATGGAATAAAAATATATTATTTAGAATCTTAAGACTTATAACAGTTTTTCTTAGAAATCAATAACAAAAAAACAATAAATACTCTAAATTACAGAAGAATTAATAGCTTTTAAATGAAATATCTTTTTCTTTTTGGTTTAAACACGCAGAGAAAAAAGACGCACTTTAATTTTTGTAGGAAACTCAATTGAAAAGTTTGGCACCCACTCTTTTAATAGAACAAATATCGATGTGTAATTCTTTCACTGATATTCTTGAAGCTAATTATATTCAAAAACAATAGAGTCAAAACATTTTAGATGTGTTATGCTGTTTGTTTTGATTTTTCCCAAATTTTGTCTCAACTTTCGTTTGTCATTTTCAATTTAATTTCTTTTTCCTTTGTGTCAACAACAAAAAAAAAAGAAATATTTATTTTAATTTTGATTGTTTTTTTCTTCTTTTTTTTTTTTATCACTGCAGCTTTTGGAGCATTCTCGGAGTATTATCTGGGATCGGCGCACTCATCATAGGCATCACCTATCTCATATGCCGCTTCAAGAAACCGACCAATCAGGGTAACTTTCACTTTTGCTCATGCGGCCATATTCTATCAATGCGAATTTTACTGCATTTCTATTGTGTAATAATTTGCAATTCATTTCTATAGTAAATTCATTTGACAATTCAGTGCTATAGTTAAATCATTCACCTATATATATCGCTTCACGGAACCAATCAGGGTAACTTTCAATTTTGGCCATGCGGCCACATTCGATCAATACGGATTTTACTGCATTTCTTTAAATTCATTTGCAATGTACTTCTATAGTAAAATCATTGGCAATTCATTTCTATTGTAAAATCATTTGCAATTCATTTCTATAGTAAAAATCATTTGCAATTTACTTCTATAGTAAAATCATTGGCAATTCATTTCTATTGTAAAATCATTTGCAATTCATTTCTATAGTAAAATCATTTGCAATTTACTTCTATAGTAAAATATTGCAATTCATTTCTATTGTAAAATCATTTGCAATTCATTTCTATAGTAAAATCATTTGCAATTTACTTCTATAGTAAAATCATTGGCAATTCATTTCTATTGTAAAATCATTTGCAATTCATTTCTATAGTAAAATCATTTGCAATTTACTTCTATAGTAAAATCATTGGCAATTCATTTCTATTGTAAAATCATTTGCAATTCATTTCTATAGTAAAATCATTTGCAATTTACTTCTATAGTAAAATCATTGGCAATTTATTTCTATTGTAAAATCATTTGCAATTCATTTCTATAGTAAAAATCATTTGCAATTCATTTCTTTTGTAAAATAATTCATCTATATATACCGTTTCACGAAATCAACCGATGAGGGTGGCTTTTACATTTGGCCATGCGGCCACATTCGATCTATGGAAATTTCTCTGCATTTCTATTGGGAAATCATTTGACACTTCATTTCTATAGTAAAAGGTCATTTGACAACTGATTTCTATAGTAAAATCATTCACCTAGATAAATGTCGGTTCAAGAAACCGATACTTTTGACCATGTGCCCACATACTATCCATGCAAATTTCACTGCATTTCTATTGGGAAATAATTTACAATTCAATTCTATAATACAATCATTTGCAAATTCATTTCTATAGTGAAGTAATTTGACAATTCATTTCTATAGTAAAAATCATTAGAGAATTCATATATATTGTATAAAGTCATTTGACAATAGTAAAAAGCATTAGATGATTTAATTCCAAAGTAAAATCATTTGACAATTCATTTCTATAGTAAAATCATTCGCCTATATACATGCTGTTTCAAGAAACCCACTAATCAGGGTAACTTTCACATTTGGCCCTGCGGCCACATTCTATCGCTTCAAATTTTGGGTTCCCAGAATTAAAATCAAAACAGAATTAGCAACATATTCTATACAAACAAAATAATTTTATTTTGTTTATTCGTCACGGCTTCATTTATCACTTCAAAACAATTTGGATATAGTTTGACTGACAACATTTAAAAAAATTTAATCTAGGAAGTTTTTTGCATTCTCAGTCGGTAGAGCACTCGCCTAGGAATCGGAAGGTTCCTGGTTCGATACCGACCCCCGGCTTACACAGCACACGAGTAGCTCAGATGGGAAAGTTTGAACCGTGCAATAAAGTGGGAAGCTGACGGTAGGTGTGGCGCTACACCTCCACAAAAAAAATCTCCCTAGTCTAGTACTAGAGAAACGAGGATAGACTCCCTCGCTGTCCGGCTGATATCGATAATAGGCCACTGCGCCCATTTTATTTTTTCATTCATGACTACATACGATAATATCAAACTACGAAACAAAATAACTACCGTATTTGACGGCATATAAGACGCACGGCATATAAGACGCATCCCCATTTCAGCTGGTCAGATTCAGGAAAAAGTGTTCTCCACATGTCTCACTGACAAGTTAAAGCGACAATTATTCCAGGCTGTGGCTGTGTCAGTGCTGCTGTATGGCTACACTACTTGGACCATAACGAGACGCCTTGAGAACAAGCTGGATGGTAGCTGTACCAGAATGCCGCGCGCGGTCCTGAAAAAGTCGTGGAAACAGCATCCCACAAGGAAGCAGCTGTATGGACACCTGCCGCCCCCCATCTCACATACCATCCGATTAAGATGGACTAGGCATGCTGGACACAGCTGGAGAAGCAAGGACGAGCTCATAAGCGACGTTCTCCTATGGAAGACAACATATGGACATGCCAATGTGGACCGCCAGCAAGGACCTACATTGAGCAATTTTGCGAGGATGCTGATGCTTCGTAGAAGACCTCCCTGGGACAATGAATGCTAGCGAGGGTTGGCGGGAGATTGTCATGGATATCCATGCTAATAACGCAACATGATGGTGATGATATAGTTTGTTTTATTTCAAAGTATATCTAAAGTTATCTAACGTGCAGAGTTTCACGAGAAAATTATTTACAAACAAGAAATCGACATAAAAACTTGTACATTTAATAAATTGAGACATCAATAAAAAATATTATTTTTTTAAATTATTATTCATTTTCTTTTTTCTTTTTCTTTACAGTGGCTGATCGGGACCGAAACATGGTGGAAGACAATTTTGTTCACACCGATGTTCGGACAGTGCTGTACCCGGACAATCACTTAGAATACCAGTGTTTGCAGCCAGCCCCAGTCGTCCGATTGGAAAATAACAGACCCCCATCTTACGGTGCAGCGGAATACCGCCCGTCCCCACCAGCAGTAGCCACGTCCGCCGTCCCCGGCGCTTCGACATCTACGTCTACGTCATCGTCAACGTCAACGTCAACGTCTCTGACAACGACATCAACCATAGTGAGCAGTCGGTGCCACATCAACCAGAATTGTTTGCAAAGCTGGACAGGGTTTGGCGCTCCACCGATTAAAAATACCGCGTTGAATCAATCCTCAGGTGGCTTTCATGATATAAATGGCATCAATGGCGGTCGACATGCGCAATTGAAACCGACTGTCGTCACTTCCGGAATAGCACGCTCTGCCGTAAAAGTGACGTGTACGAGAAAATTTTGGCCGGGAAAAACAAAACATACTGGCGTTTCTCTTTGAACTGCCGTTGATACATTTTTAAAAAAACATATACAAAAATATATATATATATATATATATATATATATATTATATATATATATATATGCAGCGTGACCCCCCAAAAAGAGAATTTGGGTTCTGTATATAAATCATATATATGTATATATAAAAAGTATATTATATATATATAATATATATATATATATATATATATATATGAATCCTATTAATATATATATATATATATATAATATATATATATATTATAATTTATAAACAAACCTTACCCAGATGCAAACACGCACGCAACGAAACGCAGATACAAATATAGGCTGTATGATATATATATATATATATATATATATATATATATATTATATATATATATATATTTGTGTGTGTGTGTGTGTGTGTGTGTGTGTGTGTGGTGTGAATAAAAGGAAGTGAATCCGACAGTATGTAGTATATAAAAAAATTGAAAAACACGGATTTAAATGAGTTAAGTGATTGTGTTTATTGGCCGACGCTGCAGTGTTTCGATCTATTAATTAGATCATCTTCAGGTCTTTTGTTGGTATGTGGAATATATATATATATATATATAT
>CM042164.1:18287489-18304989 GCA_023376005.1 Doryteuthis pealeii | reverse complement strand
GTTTAAGGTGTTAAATTTTATAAGCCAATTGATACGACTGCGTCATTATATACTAATGGAATCATAATGGTAAAGGCGCGGAAAACAGGTGCGATGATTCTGTAAGAGAAAAAAACAGCGCGAAGAAAAGAAATCTGGTGGAATGTTTATATATTTATTATGCATAAGACCATTTATGGGCATTTAAAAAAAAAAAAAAAAAAAAAAAAAAAAAACGAGAAGAACAAAAAAATATTCAACAAAGTACAAGTGATCTTCAGAAAGAAAATCTCGTTCTTTAATGTGTTTCCGCGAGATTTTGATGTGATACATGAAACATTTTGTTTAAAATAAAGATTTAAAAAAAAATAAATTTAAAAGAAAAAAAGGTGTCAATTTGAAAAATCTCAACAAAAAATAATTATAAATACAACTGGGATTTAAAAAATAATAAAGAAATGAATAAAAAACATTTCATATAAAGAATCCAGTATCATCATTAATCGAATCCATACTTGATTTAAAAAAACAACTTTTGTTTTGGACGCAAAAAGATGACAGTGACGATAAAAATTGAATAATGACACCCCTGTTAACTGTACAACGGACTGATACATAAAAATAATTTGATAAAATAAACCAATGAAATTATAACTTTTTTTTATTTCTTTATACAAGGTGTGTCAAAAAAGTGTTGAGATTTAATTTGTATTTACCAAGATAGAAAAGAAAAATGAATCAAATGTTATCTTTTTTACAGAATACAAGTGTGTCATAAAAGTACCGAGTTGAAGCAGTATTTACCAAGATAGAATGAAAAAGGAATGGAACGTTACCTTTTTTTAGAATACAAGGTGTGCATAAAGTACCGAGTTTGAAGCAGTATTTACTAAGATAGAAATGAAAAATGAATGGAACGTTATTTTTTCAGAATACAAGGTGTGTCAAAAAAGTACCGAGTTTAAAGCTGTATTTACCAAAATAGAAATGAAAAATGAATGGAACCTTATTTTTTTCAGAATACAAGGTGTGTCAAAAAAGTACCGAGTTTGAAGCTGTATTTACCAAGATAGAAATGAACAATGAATGGAACCTTATTTTTTTTCAGAATACAAGGTGTGTCATAAAAGTACCGAGTTTGAAGCTGTATTTACCAAGATAGAAGTGAAGAATGAATGGAACCTTATTTTTTTCAGAATACAAGGTGTGTCAAAAAAGTACCGAGTTTGAAGCTGTATTTACCAAGATAGAAATGAAGAATGAATGGAACATTATCTTTGTTTTTTCAATCTACAAGGTGTGTCAAAAAGTACAAAAAATCTCAATACTTTTTGACACACATTGTATATTCAACGTTCCATTGCAATCTTTTTTTATTTTTCAGATTTTTCGGACCGTTATCCTCATCTTTATTGTTATATATACACACGTTTCGGCTGATATGCCCTCCGGCCTTCTTCAGGTGTTCCTTGTCATTTTTTTAGATGAGTCGTGATAATTTGTACGATTTGGATGTTTCCGAATGATATCCTCATCTTTATTGTTATATACACAACGTTTCGGCTGATGTGGTCTCCGGCCTTCTTCAGTGTTTCTTGTCAAACTCGGGAACTTTCTGGTCGAACTCGGGAGCCTTCACAGAACTTCAAACAGAAACCTTTATTCAATTCACCGGGTAGACTGTTCTCATTCTGCTAATCATGACCGGGTACATGTGTTAAGCTATGGTAAGTATTCTATCGCCCGTGGTAAAGATTACCATAATGATTTGTTTAGACAATCATGATGGTATCAAGTATTCCGGTTAAATCCTATTTAATGGACATAAATTCCACCATCGTATGTCACCCCGCCGAAAGAAAAAAAATACCAAAAATCAGGGAATTAACCGAATTTAATGAAATTTTCAGTGTTGATATATTAATGAATAAAAGATATAATGCACCAGTTATTTTATTTGAAAACTTTTACATTTTTTCTGGTCAATTAACTTTGAACAACGTATGTTTGTGAATCTGTGTTACGCCTCAAAGATACGTGGTTCAAAGTTAATTGACCTGAAAAAATGTAAAAGTTTTCAAATAAAATAACTGGTGCATTATATTGTTTATTCATTTATATATCAACACTGAAAATTTCATTAAATTCGGTTAATTCCCTGATTTTTAGTATTTTTTTTTTTTATTTCGGCGGGGTGACATACGATGGTGGAATTTATGTCCGTTAAATAGGATTTAACCGGGATACCTGATACCATTATGACTGTCTAAACAAATTATTATGGTAATCTTTACCACGGGCGATAGAATCATAGATAGTCCATTTTCCACGACTCTAACTACTAGCCCACGCGCCTCCATATCACACACACACACACACACACACACACACACACACACATATATATATATATATATATATATATATATATATATATATATATATTCTCGCACTAAAAAGGCAAGAAGCCGGTTGTATCCTGCTTCAGATGCAGACTACGCAGATGATCTGACACTTCTTGCAGATACACCTGCACAGACCGAATCCCCGCTACATAGCCTGGAGAGGGTAACAGGATTCATAGGACTCCATGTGAGCACCGATAAAACTGAGATTATGTGTTTTAAAAATAAAGGAAAATTTGACGGTAAGCCTCTAAAATCAGTGGAACAATTCACGTACCTAGGTAATAATATCTCATCCACAGAAAGCGATGTTAATATAGGGAAGGCATGGTCTGCCATTTACAGATTATCAGTTATATGATACAACTGATAAGTTAAAGCGACAATTCTACCAAGCTGTAGCTGTATCAGTGCTACTGTATGGCTGCACCACTTGGATTAACTAACAGTTAACATATTCTAGCTATTAAAAATATAATATACAAGTCCACAGCGTAATTGTAAAAGTTCCAAATCACTTGTGGTGTTGATAAATCCGTAGAGTTGTAGATGAAAGTCTTCAGAGGTGTAAAATTCCAGATATATTGTTTTTTTAATTACCCAGATGACCAGTTTATCGAGCCGGTCGAAACAGATTTCTGTCAGCAATTATATAACATCATTTGCTTTTTCAAAAATGTTAAATTCATATATATATATATATATATATATATATATATATATATATTATATATATATATATATATCGAAAACGATTAGAAACCCTTATGAAAGGTCATGGTTATAATTACCATCTTTGAAGTGAGGTACAGAAAGGAAATAAATATTCTTAGAGAATGTGAGCATTGGAACAATATAAAATAGTCAATGAAATTCATGTTAAACTAGTGTGAATGTATTCATTTTGTTACGAGTTTAACAGGTTTGAATTCAGAGTTCTCTTTCTAGACTGGTTGCCATACCAAGGTAAAAGAGCCTAGTCTGCTCTACTATTTACCCATAGCTGGAGGGAGAATAGTTGGATTCATACCTTTCCCAAGCACTATGGGAAATGCAAACAGCCTCATCCAGGATTTGAACTCGTCCTACCGTGTCCATTTCCTACAACGGTAACCATTACACCACGCGCCTCCACTATGTTTAGTATAATTAATAAATTTGACTGAACAATCTTATAGAATAGTATATGTAGCCTGCTTATGTATTTTCCAGTTGGTATCAGCAGTTAGTAGAAAGTTTGGATTTGGAATGCTGATTTTCAAGGCAAGCCTGTTTTCCCTACTTGAAAGATATGTCAAAACAAAATCTTCCTTCATCTTCTAAGATTTGACCTTGTGCTAATCTAAAGCTAAACCCAATAGACATTAATAATACAAGACAATGTAAGTGTTTTGTGATCTAGAGAATAAACTAGATGGGGGTTGCACAAGATTGCTGCGCGCGATCTTAAACAAATCATGGAAATATCAGCCTACAATAAAGAAGCTATACGACCACTTGCCACCTACGATACAGACCATCCGAGTGTGGTGAACGAGACATGCTGGACACTGCTGGTGAAATGGAGACGAACTCATAAGTGATGTTCTCCAATGGAAACCAGCACATGGGAACGCTAATACGGGCCGCCTGCAAAGACCTACTTTGACCAGCTCTGCTCGGATACAGCGATGAATGATAGGAACGGGTGGTGAGAGATTGTCGTGGATGTCCGTGCTACTGGCGCGACATGATGATGATGATGATGATGATGATGATATCAAAGAAGACTGTCCTTCTGCGGGGAAACTACTCATATGAAGGGAAATTGTGCGAATGCGGATTTTTTTTCCATCTGCGATTAAGAGATATGAAGGAGCACAAGAAGTATCTAGACAAAAAAAAAAAAAAGAAAAAGAAGAGTGGCTGAAATGGGACTAGAATCAGATTGGGCTCAAATTTGGACTCGTGCCATTTGAAGGTTAGTACGTTATAAAAATCATATGGATTTTTTTTTATTAGTGGTGCCATCTATACGTCAGGCACTGGAATTATTGAGTGATGTGTTACTCACACATATTACAGTCAAGTGACGGAGAAAGCAACAGTTCCGGCTTATCATCATCATCATCCTGTCGCGCAAGCAGCACAGATATCCATGGCAATCTCTCGCCAACCTTCCCTATCATTCCTTTCTCCTGGAGGTCTTCTGCGCAGCAACCAGCATCCTCGCATAGTTGGTCAATGTAGGTCCTTGGTGGGCGGCACACATGACATGTCCATGTGTTGGCTTCCACAGGAGAACGTCGCTTATGAGCTCGTCCTTGCTTCTCGAGCAGTGTCCAGAATGCATTGTCCGTCTCACTCTGATGGTTTGTGAGATGGCGGGGGGCAGGTGGCCATACAGCTGCTTCCTTGTGGGGTGCTGTTTCCACGACTTGTTCAAGACTGCACACAGCATTCTTGTGCAGCTCCCATCCAGCTTAGTCTCAAGGCGCTTGTTAGGGTCCAAGTGGTGCAGCCATACAGCAGTACAGATATAACCACAGCCTGGAAGAATTGTCGCTTTAACTTGTCAGCACCGAAATCAAGCCGCGATAAGTTTGTTCAATACTTAATTGGTTTGGTTTGGTTTGTTTTACGGCATATCAAACTCAGTGGGTCATTTAATGCCGACAACGTTGTGAAATAAATTCATTCTTAATGCATAATACAATTTTGTTTATCAACTCATGTTTTTCTATTTAACCTATAGATGGGACCCTAACAGGTACTACCACTCCGGGACAGAGTGGACCAGGGAACAATGGTGATGAAGGGGTGCTCCACATTCCCCAAACCTCCAGAACTTCTAGCACCCATATGATAAAAAGGGGCTGGGGCTTGCCATAAGGGCAGTAGGGTTGGGGCAATCATATAGGTGCTAGGTCTTGATGTGACCAACCGATTGATCGGGGGGCCTCTCCGACCGCTCGTCTAGCTAGGTCCAAAGTGGAGTATTGCAAGTCATTAACTGCTCATCCACCTGGGTTCTATCCTTAAGCATCACGGGTCGCAACCCACGGCCAACAGGTGGCCCCATTGAGAGAGTCTTACCCCTATGCAGAGGTGCAGTCGGTGCATTCTAACGCCCTAGCCGGCTTAATTTGGTAATCACTTGAGCAACAGTTCTTTGTTTCTCAAAAATGTCTTGATTCGACATCGAAAAAACCGGCAGTGGGTTGATATGCCGTAATAACAAACCAAACAGCCAACACACGCACACGCATGCACGCACACAGACAAACACATACACGACATATTGCGCGCGCACACACACACACGTTATATTGTATATACATACTCATAGCATATTTGCACACACATTATATTACATAAAGATACACACACCACATCCTAACACGCCCACCAACACACTGTCCCTCATTAATATTTGATTAATCTTTTTTAAAGTAAATAATTATTAAAAAGATCGTTCCGTGGTAATTACTTGCCTCGGACAATCTAAACAGTGGGAATGATATAATATTAGACTAGTTAGATCCATGGAAATTCCATGGTAGTTGATAATAAGAATTATCTGTCATATTATTCCTATGTTCTTCTTTCTATCTTTACCTGAATCGCATCGTTGATTTATTTTACTGAAATAACATCTGAGATAACTTGTTGTAGATTGCTATTTGCATTTAACAATTACCGACTCTCTTCGCGTGACGTTTCTCTGCTGTTGCTTCATTTCTTTTTTTTTTTTTTTTTGTCAATCTTCTCTTCTCTTTCTTTCACCCTCTCCGCCTCTTTCACTCTTCCTTTTCTTTTATCTCTTCTCTTTCTTACACTCTTCTAACCTTGATTTAACTCTCTCTCTCTCTCTCTCTCTCTCTCTCTCTCTCTCTCACACACACACACACAACGCACACTCTTTCTTTCACTCTTTATCTTTTTTTCTCTCGCTCTCTCTTTCCCTCGTTCTCTCTCTCTCTCTCTCTCTCTCTCTCTCTTCTCTCTCTCTCTCTCTCTCTCTCACACACACACACACACACACACACATATTTAAAATTAAATAAACGTAGCCCAGACTTGCCTCAAGGCCAGAAATAATGAGCACCCCATGAGTTGATATTGTAAACGTGTGGTTAAGACAGTCGACTGACAAACTGAGTGTGTAAACATGTTTTTTCTCCTTTAATTAGAATTTTGATGTTCAAGAACTGGGAGTTATTATAATAAATATATCTATTAATAATGGAGATTGTCTGTATTTCTGTCTGTAACAAAAACTACGTCATAGCTCTACGTCACAGCTTACGTCACAATATTCTTATGCTATATACACCCAAAATATGAGTAAGCAATTTTTTAAATTGTTTTTTACTCTCGTCCATTTTTTTTTTTTTACAATAATTTGTTAACTAAAAAATTTACAAATAAATAAATGGCTACGATTTTGTGTAAAATTGATGTGGAAAATATTCAAAATAATTGTTTGATTATTACATGCACGCAACATTTTATTTGAGAGAGACGGGGCTCAGTTTTCATTTCAAATTGTATTATTTATTTATTTATTTACTCCTTTAATAAATATGAGGATTTGTCTTACTTATGATACAAACCCTCTGACATTGAATTTTTAACTCCCACCCTCTCAGGCAATGTCTTTCAAAAAATAATTTTTACGGTGCCCGGAGGGTGTTTTCTGTTGCTAGTGTTATATAATTATAATCAGGTTGGGATTAATGTACGAACCTGTAGTAAGAATATTTGAATTAGGGTTCGTTAGATTTAAAATCGGAGGTGGGGAATTTTCCACGGCCGTTGGGGTTATGATTAGCATGACGCCGATCCCAACTGACCTTCCCGTACAGGTGTGAGAATAAGTTTTAGTTTAGTTAGATGCGGCAAAGAATTTAGAGCGAGTCGACCTGTAGGTCTTTCGCTCTGAGCCGGTCTCGATCCGCGGCGGATGAATATGGGCTGGGTTTGGAAATAAAGTTTTATCATAAAACTACCCAGTGTTGTTTGTTAATTGGAATATTACAAACAAGAGATGACAGCCCGAAGAAATCAACAAAGAAGATCAACACCCAGCAGAAGCCCTGAAGAGAAGTCAGCCCAGAGAAAATGGCCGATGGGTTAGAACTAGTAGAAGCAATAAGCAGCGAGCCAGCAAGCAGAATGTAAAAAGGAAGAACTAGCATCTATCATCCATCTCTACTGTCTCTCTGTCTCTGTCTCTGTCTCTCTCTGTCTGTCTGTCTCTGTCTCTGTCTGTCTGTCTCTGTCTCTGTCTGTCTCTGTCTCTGTCTCTATATGCTTCATCAGACTGAATTTTATTGAAATGGACTCAAAAAGATGAGGATTCTTTTATACGAAATTTTGAAAATTGTTGAAAAACCTCAAGGCTCTCCCTTCTATATTAGACTGTTGTTTAAAAAAGGTCCAGCTTAGAATGCCTAACACCAACGAACCTGTTTATTTACTTTTATATATAGCTTATACCTGGTTATGGGTGGTGCTGTGGTACCCCAGTACCTAGAGAAGAGCCACCACTGCAAAGAAGAGAACAAAAAGGACGAATAAGAAAAAGTTGTTTTTTATATATAGCATTTGTTAGGTTCTCTGTCTTTGTCTCTGTCTGTCTGTCTGTCTGTCTGTCTCTCTCTCTCTCTCTCTCCTCTCGTTTACATGCCCGATGTTGAACGAGTACATAACTGAGGTGTATTTACGTCTGTGTATTAAACTGAAAAAGCCGTGTCAGTACTAATGTATGGTTACACCACTTTGATTTTAACGAAGTTTCTAGGAGAAAAACTAGATGAGAACTACACAAGGACTTGTTCGGCTAGGATTCACAAGGTTCCTGGTTCGATACTGGCCCTCGTCAACTCGTCAGCGTATGTGTAGCACATGGATCTGTGTGGTAAAGTGAAGAGCTGATGATAGGCGTGGCGCTCCACCTCAGACGTCAAAACAATCTCCCTGGTCAAGCGTTAGTAAAAAGGGGATAGACTCCCTCGCTGTCTGGCTGATACTGACTTTAGGCCACCCCGACGACTTTACCTTTTTTTAATTTTTACTTTATATAACGTCTTTACAATGTTCGGGTCCAAACGCATAGTACATTTATGGATTATTACCTAGTTGAGTAATATGATATGACCCAGAAAAAACCGAACCCAAATTATTTATTTATTTTCCCATTAAACTAACCCTAAACCCCAAACCTAACCCTAACCCTAAACACTAACCCTTGTTGGACTTAAACTTTAAAAAAAAGATTAAAATTAAAATTAACTGTTTTAAATTTGTGGGTTATGTTTATTGGGGGTCACCCTGTGATATTATGTTACCCAACTAGGGGGTGGGGCTAACCTCACCTAGTTGAGTAACATAATATGTACTATGCGTTTTTGATCCGAACATTGTAAAGA
Source organism: Doryteuthis pealeii (assembly GCA_023376005.1). NCBI lineage: Eukaryota > Metazoa > Mollusca > Cephalopoda > Myopsida > Loliginidae > Doryteuthis > Doryteuthis pealeii. Next base: position 18,296,192 of record CM042164.1, on the reverse strand, counting down.
CGTTATATAAAGTTTTTTTAAAAGTAAAGTCGTCGGGGTGGCCTAAAAGCGGTATCAGGCAGACAGCCAGGGAGTCTATCCCCTTTTTACTAACGCTAGACCAGGGAAATTGTTTTGACATCTGAGGTGGAGTTAGGGTTAAGGTTAAGGTTTAGGGTTAGGGTTAGGGTTGGGGTTTAGGGTTATTTTAATGGGAAAATAAATAATTTGGATTTTGTTTTTTCTGGGTCACCCTGTAATATCATGTTACTCAACTAGGAAATAACCCATTTATGTACGTGTAAAATCTATAATGGTAAAACCTCAACCAATGGCGTGCATGGAACTTTTCTATTGATCCCGCTACACTCTAATCAAATTTGTAATTACTATTCTTTCATTTCCCGCCAATTATTTCCGAAATTCAAATCGATAAAATTTATTGGCAATGATTAAACAACAAACAAGTTCGACGTAATTCTTTTCAAACAAAAATTAATGGCTGATCTTTATAAGGTCATTCAGTGTATAATTCACATTTCGTAAATGCAAAAATATGAAATAATTTATATACTCAAACAAAAAGCCACACTTAAGTTAAGCAGCGATGAGTCTGATCAGTACTCAAGTGGGTGACCGCTTAAGCAACAGCAGGATATTTGCATCTCATCCCACTTATGAGGGCGTGACACAAGGATATTTTTATGTAGGCCCACCCACAAGCCGAAGCTCATGTGTGGTAGGCACAAAAATGCATCGATCCCGTCGGCATTCCCCCTCGAGGTGGCGCCTCAGGCACCGGGCAATAAACCCAGCTCTACCCTTTAAACTAAGGGAGCAGGTATTGCCTGGTGAGGTAGCCCCCTGGGATCGACGATATTAATTTAACATACCGGTCCAGTGGCCGAAGCACACCGGACCCCCGCCCCGAAGGACGGGTTGTTAATGCTTAAGCAATAGCAGGTACTGTAAGCAATCTGACTCCCTCTGCTGGGGATTACAGTTCACTCCAGCCTCTCTTAAACTACTTATAAGAGATAATCTCTGTGCGGATTTTGAATGCTACGCGGAGGACCTCCAAGGAATATTAGTATGAACCTTCAACCTTGAAAGTATTAAGTTCCAACAAGAATCGAACTCGTACCTCCTAATACAATTCATCCAGAGAAGGCTTCAGACAATCTGCCCAGATTTCATCTGTGTTAGGTTACGGCTCTCGTTTCGGAATGGAGAGATGACGTGTCAACGTTTGTTACGTTACGGTTCACAGTTCATATTTCGAATGGCTCTTACTTTGAATAGCGTGATGATGTGATGATATAGAAATATTAATAGTTGTATACTTATCTCTCTGGACCGGTACTACATTGGACAGGCTCGAATCTTGGTTGCTGGGCTGAGGATTAGTTGGCTGAGATTTCCTTGGTGTTTGGAGTCTGGAAACCATCTTAGGGTGGAGGGGAGAACCTTGTTGTTTAGAGTTTTTAGTAATAACACAAGGCCACTTCGTTTTCTCATTAGATTTTTATTTGCCCCCAAAATCACGACTACCGAGAACAAAAGCCCATGTCTTGCTCTCTCAGCACATTCTACCAGACACTGCAACTCTCTCACCTCTCACTCCTCCTCTCAACCCACCCCACTTCGTCACGTCTCATGGCTTGTCCAATAGAAACAAAGCTGTCTTTATGATAATTCATCTTTAAACTTTTCCATTCTCATCTAACACATATTTTTGATAAAATCTTTTCCGAGCTAATTTACTCGTCAGTGCTACACTCATATCCCCCCCCCCCCGTTATGTTACAATCTAGATACTTACATATACTTATGGAGGCGCGTAGTGTAATGGTTATTCGTAGGAAATGGACTCGTTGATCCGAGTTCAAATCCTAGATGAGGCTGTCTACATTTCCCTTAGCGCTAATACCCTTGGGGAAGGTATGAATCCACCAGCTCTCCCTCCAGTTATGAGTAAATAGCAGGGCAGACTGGGCTCTTTAACCTTGGTTAGGCAACCAGTTTGGTTTGATTTTGTTGTGTTTTACGGCATATCAACCTCAGTGGGTCATTTAATGCCGATAAAGTTTTGAAATAAATAAATTCTTAATGGATAATACAATTTTTTTATAAATACATTTTTCTATTTAATCCATAGATGGGACACTAACAGGTACTACCACTCCGGATCAGAGTGGGCCAGGGAGCAATGGTGATGAAGAGGTGCTCCACATTCCCCAAACCTCCAAAACTGGAATCTCACCATCAGATAGAGTTTAACGTCATTCCCAGGACATGTAGACCCTCAGTCACCACCTTCTAGCACCCATATGATAAAAAGGGGTTGGGGCTTGCCATAAGGGCAATAGGGTTGGGAAAATCATATAGGTGCTAGGGCTTGACATGACCAGCCGACTGATCAGAGGGGGCCTCTCCGACCGCCCATCTAGCCTAAGTAATGGTTCTAAGTGGAGTGTTGCATGTCATGGACTACTCATCCACCAAGACTCCGTCCTTAAGCATCACGAGTCGCCACCCACGGCAAACAGGTGGCCCCACTGGGGGAGTCTTACCCCTCTGCAGAGGTGCAGTCGATACATTCTAACGCCCCAGCCGACAAGGCGGAGGCAACCAGTCTAGGAGAAGATAACTGAATTCAAACCTGTTAAACTCCGCCTAAAAAATTGACTTTGTGTCACATCCTGCTCGTGCGGAGGGGTTGGTAAATATGTTCATATGCTTCTGATTTTTCCAAATCTCGTACAAACGAGAAATTACGTGACATTTCGAGATTTTCATCAAAGTAAATTTCCCATGAATTGATTCTTCTTTTCAGATCTTTCAAGTCAAACATTTTATATCGACGAATCTTTTCCAATAGTTTTTATCCATTCAACAAGATTTTCTCTTCTTGCTATTTTCATTTCATTTGTCCGATTTATTATGAAGGGATTATTTGTTTTCGGGGGCCATTTTGGATTCGTGCGAATAAAAATGTTCACTTCGATTCGTGAAAAAGCAATTAAGCCTTTTTAGTCAACGATGCATGTAGGATTAGAGTCACTCAGTTAGAATCAAACTCGTTATACGAGGTGCTGTTGATAAGTTCGTGGAGTTAGGTACAAGGATATGAGTCCCAGAATTCCGAGTAACTTCACATATCTTTTATCGCGAGTATAAACGAATATTTAGTTACTAGCGGGAGTTGTGGTCATACCAGAGTAGGATGATTCAATCATTACAATGTTTTGAGAGCTATTGCTAAATAGTTCAATACTTAAAAAGTATAATAATCTTGATTTAACTCTCTCTCTCTCTCTCTCTCTCTCTCTCTCTCTCTCACACACACACACACACACACCACACACACACACACTCTCTCTCTCTCTCTCTCTCTCTCTCTCTTTCCTTCTTTTCATCTTTTTATTATGTCCGATTGAAACAGATTAGCGTTATCGCTTCCGTGCGCTCACCCATCTCTCTCTCTCTCTCTCTCTCTCTCTCTCTCTCTGCCTTTCCCCTACTCTCTTTCGAATAGAATATCATTAGAGTGTATAGTCTTCTTCGTCTTTAATTATATTACTATTACTAGCAAAACAAAAAACACCCTCCGAACGATGTAAAAAGATATATTTTTTAAGATATTGTTTGAGGAGGTGGAAGTTAAAAATTAAATGTCGGAGAGTTTGAACCATAAATCATGAAATCATCAAATTTATTAAAGGAGTAAAAAAAAAAAACAATTTGAAATCGAAATTAAATTCTATTAACTTTGAATATCTATTAAAATAAAACAGACTATATATAAATATATGATACTGGGGATGTATTTATTAAAACTTGTTTTAAAAAACAATGAGGACTGTCTAATGTTGCATGTTCAAATTTTGAGTGTATTTATTCTATGTTATGACGATTTTGGGTAATGTGACTAAGCAGTGACGTAATTTTTGTTACAGACAAAAACTGGAAGCGAATCTCCATTATTAATAGATTTATCGTACAGGGTCCGTTTTAACTCAGTCGTCTTTTCAAACAAAAATCACAAATACTATTACTTATCTATAACTTAAGGGCTGTTTAACTCAGTTAAATCGCCTCAGAAACACAAGGTTCTTGGTTCGATATTGGTCTACGCCAGCCCAGGGTTTGAGTAGTACAGTATGGGGAATCTGATATGTGCGGTAAAGCAGAATCTGGGAGTTGACGATAGGTGAGGCGCTTCAATTCATCGGAAGCGAATCTCCATTATTAATAGATGATAAAAACGATTTGAGTTTGTTATAAGTGCAATACGGTCGGACTATCACAGATCCCTGTGCTACTAATACACAGGGCCGGTATCGAACTCAGTACCTTGTGGTTCCTAGTCGGACGCTCCACCGACTGAGCCAAGCCGACCCTATGACCTTTCTATTACTTATCGGTTAAGCCAATCGCTGTTCGACAAATATTTCCCGATAACATTTCATTCTGATTTATTGACAATCTTTTTTCTTTTTTTCTTCTTAGGTTTTCTTTTCCATTAACATTTCGCGCCATAAATCAGTCGCTGGTTTCTGACGTCTATTCAGATTTGATGCCAGAAATGTGTTCATTGTATGAAGTCACATACAACCAAACACTGCACGACAGATTATTGGAACATCACTCGCAATCAAACGAGGTCTATACACGCAAATATGTAAACTGAATTGGGAAAACATAATGTTACAATATACAATCTATTCATCTATCTATTTATTTATCTATTTGGCCAACTTGCAGGCAATTTCAGTAAGCTGTTCGTATCTATCAATATATATATATATATATATATATATATTAAGTGAAGAGAAAGGAAATGAATCCGACGGTATGAGTATAGATAAAATGATATGAAAACAACACAATATGCTGTTAACAATATTTCGATATATAAAACATTGAACAATATTTCGATTTATAAAAATCATCTTCAGAGTCCGGAGTAAAAATTAAAGTCCGGAGTAAAAAAAACAAGCTCTGAAGATGATTTTTATAAATCGAAATATTGTTCAATATTAGCTATGAATATGATATAAAATGTTTTCACAGCATATTGTGTTGTTTTCATATCCTTTTATCTATACTTATATATATATATATATATATATATATATATATATATATATATATGTGTGTGTGTGTGTGTGTGTGTGTGTAAGTTGAAAATGGAAGCGAATCCGACGGTCTGTTGAAATGAAAAATAAAGAAAAGAAAATGTTGAATGGATAAAATCGGATTTATTTTATTTTATTTTACTGACACGTGTTTCGGCCAAGAGTTTATCCATGCATACATGTATTTTATCTATCATTATTTTAAATACAAAATAAAATAACAATAACAATATGTCAACTTTTGGGTTATTTTATGCCGAACACTTTTTAGCTTTATTGATTCTTGCTGGATATTCAAGTTTTTAAACACTTTTAAACAATTGGACACATGGTCTAGTGGATAAGGTAGTTAGGTTAAAACAGTTATCTCTGGATTCCGGGTTCAATCCTGAGTGGCGACAGTAACATAGAAAAATAATTAACACAACTCCTACCCCAGCTATGGTTAGCGGAACGAGAACAGGATACCCCCGTGGACTAAATAAAGGGTTAAGCTCAAAGTTCCGTGATGGCTCCCGATTACGACAAGACAAGAAAGTTCCCGAGTCCGAAAAGAAGGTTCCCGAGTCCGACAATAAATACCTGAAGAAGGCCGGAGGGCATATCGGCCGAAACGTTGTACAGATAAAAATAAAGATGAGGACAATAGTCCGAATGACGCAGATGATATTTTTAAATACAATTTTAAAACTTATTATTGGTCAATTTTACCTATAGATTGGACCAGGCACTACTTCACAGGATCAGAGTGGACCTGGGAGTAATGGCAATGAAGGGTTACTTCATACTCCTCTGAGATTCTGAATTGGAACTTCACCACTAGATACAGTTTAATGTCATACTCCGAACAACAAGACCTTCACCCACTGCCTTCTAATACATTTATGATAAAAAGGATTAGAGTTTGTTATACGTTCCGTTTTGAATATCGTCTGTTATAAAAATTTGTTTTACGACAGACGATAATCCAAACAGAACAATAAAGATAAGGACAATAGTCCGAATAATCCAAATAATACGAGTAGTGGTACTATTCGGTCTATAGCTGGGGGATGAGGCTGTTTATACTTTCCCAAAGGGTATTTGTCTGAAAGTGAATGTAATAGCGTAACTAGAGTTTGAACACGCTTACTATGATGTCACAGTCCAGCATGTTAGCCACTACACAACGGGTACTCTCCCTGCCTTGCTTGAGATGATACAGAGGCATCTTCCTAGAAGCCTTATAGGGAATATGAGATGAGGAGATGGAGAGAAATAAAAAGACACAACTGTTTTGAAGTATAGATGACGACTTTATTGATAAGACCCGTTAACTCTGAACGCTAGAGTCCAGACGCTCAGAACGTTTTTATTTATTTATTTAATTTTGATTTAATTTAAGACTTTTTTTTATTAGACCGTTAACTCTGAACACTAGAGTCCAGACGCTCAGAACTTTTTATTTATTTATTTAATTTTGATTTAATTTAAGACTTTTTTTATTAGACCGTTAACTCTGAACGCTAGAGTCCAGACGCTCAGAACTTTTTATTTATTTATTTAATTTTGATTTAATTTTATTTTATTTAAATCCTCACAATACATTCCCATCCAAGTAACGGAGCTACGGTAAGGATGCATCAGTGAGTTTTTTGTAAGGTGTGTGTAAGGCAAAGATTGCTTTATTACTCAGGCTTGAAAGAGCTTATAGTGGCCTGTAGCGAGGGAATTTTTTTTTTCTGGCTAAAAGGACCAATTATACCTCTGTAGGGTTGTGTATGTAAGAAGGCAGAGGTGACTTTATTAATCACGTCGGGTCACCAATTTATAGGGAATATGAGATGAGGAGATGAAGAGAAATAAAAAGACACAACTGTTTCGAAGTAGGGATGAAGACTTTATTGATCAGACCGTTAAGTCTGGACGCCAGAAAGAACTTTTTATTTATTTATTTAATTTTGATTTAATTTAATTTTATTTAAATCCCCACAGCCTCCTTATCCCTACAACTATCAGTAGGATTGATGGGTTAGAAGGGGCTCATTAGCCTTGGTCGGCCTCCCATCTAAAACGGTCGGACAATCATATAGGGGTAAAGGGTTGGTATGACCAGCTGATTTACTAAAGGGGGCCTCTCCGACCGCCCGTCTAGCCCAAATAAGCTTCATAATGGAGTGTTGCATGTCACGGACTCCTCGGCTACCAGGATCCTGTCCTTGAATATTACTGGTAACCACCCCCGGCGAACAGGAGGTTCAGTTAGGAGTGGGAGTCTTACCTCTCTATCGAAGTATTCTACATCTAAAAAATTTCAGTGCATTTTTGTAAGCGATTTGGACCATATGACATTAAGTCACCCCTTTTTTATCTCGATTAAGAAAGGGCATGTTTTTCATTTACACCGTCAATATCCGGTTGTTTGTTAGGGGTTAAGGTTAGGGGTTAAGGTTAGGTTAGGGTTAGGGTTAGGGTTAGGGTTAGGGTTAGGTTAGGGTTAGGGGTTAGGAGTTAGGGTTAGGGGGTAGGGGGTAGTTTTATCAAAAAAATACAATCTAAAAATCGTCTGTTAAAACAACCGGATATTGACGGTGTAAATGAAAAACATGTCCTTTCTTAATCGAGATCAAAAAGGGATGCCTAAAGGTCATATGGTCCGGCGATTTTGATGCTATTTCCTCAAACAATGGTACAAATAAAAGATCTAATTTTTGGTATCAGTATTCAGTATACTAACACACACCATTCACATAGATGGACAATTTAATATTTCTAAAAAGTGAAAAATCGACCTACCCTATGCTTCAGCCTCAGCCTCAGCCTACAGCACTGAGAACTGGTTCGGCGAATTTCAATAGCTTAGTAAAAAAAACTAACGCTGATTGCTTTGTTCGTGGTGTGAATGTATAGCGCCAATCTGTACATGTAAAAACGCTTTCTTTCCATAAAAGAAATAATTTGATAGCCTGGTTTGTACATTGATATTAGACACCCGAGGAACACAGAGAAACTACATTCAATCAGCGCTGACACACATGGACACGCATGCGCACAAGCACATAGCTGCGCATGCGCTCGAACGCATAGAGACACAACACGCTGATGTTCAACCGATTCTGATTGATGAAGAAATTGTGCAACTAACAGATTTAGGTCCAATCTCCTCCAATCGGATTAACCGCTTTTTTTTATCTGCGCATCAAACAGACGCGTTATTTGAGAATCTCTTGTCCTGCCACGTTTATGATACAATCCAAATGAAACTTTCATTCGTTTCACATGTTCTTCTCGGAAGGAAACAATGGCGACTCGTTCGGCTTCTGCGTTTGAATATAATAAAACAAATGTTTGATTGCAATGGAGAAAACGTTTGGATTGAGGAAAAGGATGACACAAGGGGAAAACCTGGTATTATATAGAAATGACAGAGAGAAAAAAAAGATGAGAACATAGTGTAATAGATAGATAGATAGGCAGATAGAGGGGGAGAGAGACAGACAGACAGACAGACAGAGAGAGACAGAGAGAGAGAGAGAGAAAGACAGACATCCAGACAGAGAGATAGAGACAGAGAGAGAGAAAGAGAGAGAGAAAAAGAGAAAAG
>CM042164.1:18279989-18282489 GCA_023376005.1 Doryteuthis pealeii | reverse complement strand
TTTATTAAAACTTGTTTTAAAAAACAATGAGGACTGTCTAATGTTGCATGTTCAAATTTTGAATGGATTTATTCTATGTTATGACGATTTGGGGTAATGTGACGTAAGCAGTGAGTTATTTTTGTTACAGACAAAAACCGGAAGCGAATCTCCATTATTAATAGATATATGTGTATATATGCAGTATTAAAATGAAAATGTTGAATAATTTTGTGGTAAACTTTTTAAAAAAAACACACAAAACTCTGCTATATGTACCTCTGATTCTCTAAATTATGGGTTACAGTTTAGAGACACATATAATTTAAGTATAGAATCAGAAAGAACGTACAATTTTACATAAGAATGCAACGTTTTATCAAAATTGCTCCAAAAATAAAGAAATGGTGAAGAAATTACTGAATTTCTTGTTTTGAATTTGGCGAGAAACTTCCGAGGTTGGATCAGTATTTCGGCTATCCTATGTATTTGTGCTTATTTCAGTAATGCTGATAGCTTTTTGATTTAGTACGTCCTAGGATGCACATAATTTCTTTGAATGAGTCCCCAGGAAAATATATGGGTCCCAAATAAAGCCGTCTAACTTCTACCTTGTAATCTATCCTGTGTAATTCATTTCTAAGAAACTATTGAAATGTATTTACAGTTAGCTTAAAATGATGAGGGGAGAAAAACGAAAAACACTGGGACGGCTGAATACTATTTTACTGCGTCCTTTTAGATTTTTTAAAGTTATACAGAGTTATCCTTCTCCTTGATTACTTGACTAGCCAAGATTAAAGAGCGGAGTTGACTCATATCTGAAGGGATAATGGATTCATGCCTTCTTATAGACCATTAGTGTAAGTAAACGTAAACAGCTATTGATATGAACTCAACTCGATGATAACCGTTACACGACGGACGTCTATAAGCACTAATAAAACTTTGCAGTGGACTAGTACATATTTACGTATGGTAGCGGAGGCGGGGGCGGCGGTCAGTCGGTGGTCGGCTATTTACCCACACTGAAATGAACACTATGCACTTTTTGCGGGAACAGCGTAATTGACAAAGCTGGGTGATGTTGTCAATATTTTTCGTTTAATGTGCGAATTAGAATATCATTAGAGTTTATATTCTTCTTCTGCCTCTTTAATTATATTAGTATTATTAGCAAAATAAAAAACCCTCCGGGTGATGTAAAAATAAATTTTTGAAAGATATTGTTTGAGGAGGTGGAAGTTAAAAATGAAATGTCGGAGAGTTTGAACCATAAATCATGAAATCATCAAATTTATTAAAGGAGTAAAAAAAAAAAAAACAATTTGAAATCGAAACTAAGTTCTATTAACTTTGAATATCTATTAAAATAAAACAAACTATATATAAATATATGATAGTGGATGTGTCTATTAAAACTGTTTTAAAAAAACAATGAGGACTGTCTAATGTTGCATGCTCAAATTGTGAGTGTGTTTATTCTATGTTATGACGATTTCGGGTATAGTGACGTAAGCAGTGACGTAGTCTTTGTAACAGGCAAAAACCGGAAGCGAATCTCCATTATTAATAGATTATTATTCATATATTAAAACACTTCTGTGTCACGACCTGTGGAAGAGAGAAGGGGGAAGAAAGAGGAGAAAAGGGAGAGAGGAGGTAAAGACAAAGAGACGGTGATATAGTGACAAGGAGATTGAGGGGGCGTATGGATTGAGACGAATGAATACGGAGTGAAAATGGAGGAGATAGAATATCATTAGAGTTTATATACTTGGTTATCTTCATTTTTTCCTGCTTTCTTCTTCTTCTTCTTCTTCTTCTTCTCTTCTTCTTCCTCTTCTTCTTCTGTCTTCTTCTTCTTGCTTCTTCTTCTTCTTCTTCTTCTTCTTGCTTCTTCTTCTTCTTCTTCTTCTTCTTCTTCTGTCTTCTTCTTCTTCTCTTCTTCTTCTTCTTCTTCTTCTTCTTCTTCTTCTTCTTCTTCTTCTTTCTTCTTCTTCTTCTTCTTCTTCTTCTTCCTTTCTTCTTCTTCTTCTTTCTCTTCTCTTCTTCTTCCTTTTCTTCTTCTTTCTGTTCCTTTCTTCTTTCTTCTTCTTCTTCTTCTTGCTTCTTCTTTCTTCTTCTTCTTCTTCCTTCTTCTTCTTCTTCTTTCTTCTTCTTCTTCTTCTTCTTCTTTCTTTCTTCTTCTTCTTCCTTCTTCTTCCTTTCGCTCTTCTTCTCTCTTCTTCTTCTTGGCTTCTTCGATTCTTCTTCTTACACTTCTTTTTCTTCTTCTTACTTCTCTCTGCTTCTCCTTTCTATTTATTCTTCATTCTTCCTTTCTGTCCTCTTCTTCTTCTTCTGCTTTCTATCGCTTCTTCTTCTTTCTCTTCTTTTCTTCTTTCTTCTTGGCTTCTCTTCTTTCTTCTCATATCTATCTTCTTCTTTTCTTTCTGTTCACTCTTCTTCTTCTTGTTCTTTGCTTACTTGCTTTATTATTTTCTTAACTTTCGTTCTTCTTCTTCTTCTTCTTCTTCTT
>CM042164.1:18257578-18279889 GCA_023376005.1 Doryteuthis pealeii | reverse complement strand
CATAGAAGACAAGAGTGTCCAGAAGAAAGCACGGGCAACCAAAGAGTACCGGTACATCAAATCTTTCAGGGACAGCCTTTCAAATGCGAAATCTGTGGTTGAGAATATTTTTCAAACATCACAGTCACAGGATGCGCCTGTAACTTCAGGGACACATAAAAACGTTATTATAGTCTTCCGAGACTGAAATGCCAATGAATATACCTATTTGTACATTTTTTTTTTTCATGCCTCCTTCGATCAATCGGGTAGTCACGTCAATCCCCAGCATCTTATATGATTATCCCGCTCTTATGATAAAATCCCCAACCCATTTTACACCCCCCCCCCATTACTTCGAAATCCTTGTCTTACCCATGCATATGTGCATGTGCTGGATATTTTCCCCGTATCCCACGTGTACGGGTCAGGCACAAGGCCCTATTAATGTGGGACCACCCACAAGCCGAGACTCATGGGTGACGGGTGGAAAAATTGCGTTGATCCTGTCGGCATTCCCCCGCAAGTTGGGCGCCTCAGGCATTAGGCAAAGAACCCAGCCCTGTCCCTTTAAATCGAGGGGACAGGTATTGTCTAGAGGGGGGGATGGCCCCCTGGGGTCAACGCTGTTAATAGACTCAGCAGCTCCAGCGGCCGAAGCTCACTGGACCCCCCGGCGAGTGTGAATGTGCTGGGGTTTTAACACTACTAGCTTATCTTGTCTAACTATCAATGCAATGTGCTTATCTTCCTCAAATGCTACGTAAGTAAAGTCGTCAGGGTGGCCTAAAGTCGGTATCAGCCAATCAACGAGGGAGTCTATCCCCTTTTCATTAGCGCTAGACCAAGAAGATTGTTTTTTTTGCGTCTGAGGTGGAGCACCACACCTACCATCAGCTCCTTACTTTACCGCACGAGTTTTCTTTTTCCTAGAATGGCTGCCTAAAAAAAAGTAAGTCAACGGGGCGGCCTAAAGTCGGTATCAGCCAATCAGCGAGGGAGTCTATCCCCTTTTCATTAGCGCTAAACCAAGGAGATTGTTTTTTGCGTCTGAGGTGGAGCACTACACCTACTATCAGCTTCTTACTTTACCGCACAGATCCCTGTGCTACTCATACGCTGAATTGGCGAGGGCCGATATCGAACTAGGAACTTGGTTTTCTAGCTGTACTCTTCGTTAATCCTCTGAACCCCTAAATCAAAGTAAATGTGAGCCTTATTCTGTTTCAACCAATCACGCGTGGTTTTGTCTCATGATGCAACATACTAGTGTTTCTATTTTTTCTAAATTTTCTAAACGTTTTTAGATTTTCCCTTTCAATTTCTATTAAAATTTTCTAATAAATTTGAATTACACCTGCAAGTTTTGAAATATTTTTCAAAATTATTAAACTAGATAGATGTTTAGTAGTTCGTATCTTAAAGTTAAACTTATTTTTAGTCTAAAAACAAATTGTTTGCAGATCATTTTTTGCAATTCAGTCTTGTCAACATTCAAAATTTTTCTATTCATCGATATATTCAACAAATTGTGAGATTTTGTACTTTTTCGAAGGGAAAAACACTTTTTGTTTATCTTTTAGTAAAATGATCTTAGTTTCATCTGCTTGTTTCATAACCGCAGTTTTGATTGGCTGATTATAAAATGGCAGATAAAATCAGTAATCTCATTGGCTTATTTTTATTTCGAAGCTAAGTAGTTTTTATACGTATTTTACTCATTTAAAACATAATTAATTAATTATGAAACCAAAAAACCTATGTGCGAAAAGTAAGTGTACTCTTTTTGTGATATTATCTTAATCATTACGTCAAAATTATTGAGCCATCTCTTAACATCCGACCGATTTTAAAAAATAAAGCACTTATCACGTCTGTGATTGTAGTCTATGTGTAATCTGGACTCGTTTGCCGTCTGTAAGGATATTATTTGTTCACTAGGTTGGGTCTCGGGTTTAGAGCTCGGTATACCCTTCTATTTATCATTTGACCAGAGTGTGTTGCAAGATGATAACAGACGCACAATTAAGGAACACGTGTATTAATATATAGATTTAAATTCTAGATATATTTCTTTTTTTCCATTTTCACATCGCCGGGGTTTATTTTTGTTATTAAACTATTACTTCCTCCCTCACAATATATCTACATATGGTTTTAATTTAGGATCTTGACAGTTAAACACTTATTCATGAAATGCAGATTTTTGCTCATATCAGAAACCATTATTTTAAAGCAAACAATATGAAAGATTTATTTGAAAATGTCAACATGGAGGATATTCTCTCTTTTTTGAGGGAAATAAAATTATACCATAGAATATAGACATGAAACTAATCAATACCATACAACATAATCCCCAATAATGATAACACATTGTTAAAACCAATTACTAAAAAGTATAAATATAAATACACGATATGCATAACTTCTTAACCGTTAGGCATGACATAACCCCAGACGGGTTGATATGCCGTTAAAATCAATAAACAAACAAATATAATTTAGGATCTCAGAGTAACCGGTGCATTTTGGGGACTAGTTTAAAAGGTTTGTTTTTTTACTACGAGCGACGTTGTTGCGAAAGTAATAATAGTCTTTTTTTTATCAAAGGATATAACTAATTAAGTTGTTCTTGTTCCTGTTGTTGTAACGGCATTCACCCTGGGTTGGTTGAGCCGGTGCCAACCAACGAATTCACCGTATCCCGAATGAACGAGACAGTGAATTCATGAAAAGAGTAACAAGGGAATAGAAAATTCATAAGTGGTCTACAAAACCCACAGGCATATCCTGGCCAGGGGAAAGAGATGCTATTGTTTGCCGACAAGAACGCCAAAAGTCGTTGATGGTAACAATTTTTTGATTTTCAGGAGAGCCCTTTTAGCCAGGTTCTGGTCCTAACACCACTTGACTTGGATTGTCAAACTCAGCCACGTTCTCTCACAGCTTCCAACGTCACTTTCTTGCAATTTCATAATGTTTCACACGAGTTTGCTTTCACGAAATCAAAACTTCAGCCAGACATTCGATTTTATAATCATCCACCCCACTCTCATAATGCCTCTCACTTCCGGTCTGCACTCTATATAAAGGTTTACTCTCGGGCGCCACTCTTTCTCGTGCCACGAGGTAAGTGAATTTTCCATTTTTTAAAAATCTATTTTTGCTTATTTCAAGTACAGTTCATGATAGGACTGTAAAGATCAATCACTCCATCTTTTTAGGCCTTGTGCCACACATTGTATTTTACAGTCACACAAAATATCTTTTACTTATGAGATGGCAGAAAGACAAACAATTTCTCTGTAGATGTGAATGTTTCGATTTTATTTATTTATTTATTTTTTTAGAAACGTCATGATTTAAGTTTTGTTTTCTTTTCGCAAAGAAATAACTAAGCGAAAAATAAATTGGTGTCATTTTTAGTTTTTCCTCCATTTGCTGTAATGGCTTTTCACTAACGAGACTATCAAAATTAATTAACGTCTCTCTCTCTCGTATTTTTTGCCTTCGTATCATTAACACGGTTCGTTTATGAGGAACGGGTATATTTTCATAACCTCCCACCAGGTCGGGATGCGACACAGGGTCATTCTTAAGTGGAGAGCCACGCACAAACCGAAGATGATGCGATGGCCAGCGCAAAAAAAAAATGTGTCGGCATTTCTCTTTTGGGGCGCCTCAGTCACAGGGCGATAAAACCCTATAAAAAAATCGAGGGTGTGTGTGTTGACTGATGGGCCCCCTTGGAATCACGTGGTTTAAGAACCGGGGTCTTGGTCGTGAAATATCCCATCATACTGGTAGAAAAATACAAAGAGAATTTTGTAAAGCCGTTGGGGAAATTTGTTAAAATAGTATTTGTAAATTAAATAGTTATATCCTTTTTAATAACCTTAACCTTTGATTGGCCTTAACCTTTGACTAACCTTAACTTCTAATTATCTCCCCTGCCCGGGAGGTAATAGTAAAAAAGGGGAAGGAACTCTCAATTACTTATACATCATTCTTGTTGGGTATTCAATTAAAAAAATAAACATTTTTAAACTCATATTTATCTATTTAACCCATAGATGGTACACTAACAGGTACTACCCTGGGAGTTATGGCGACGATGTAGTATTGCACATTTCCAATGTAACCTCGCCATTTGATGCAGTTTATTTTGATGGGGGTGTAAGATTCAAAGTTAATTAAATGAACATACAGTTCCGACACGTTGTGAGACAAAACATTTAATATATATAACAGCACATGGAAACGATAAGATACATAATGTACAGGAGAATAGAATATACAATATACAAAATTTGATAGACTTCTATAATAATAAATATGAACTAGCAAATATATGCAACCTACATAGGGTGCAAGTATTTAAGTTTTGATGTAATAAAATATTATATTAAATTATAATTTTTCCAGTGCTCCAGAATTGGAATTTCACCATCAGATAGAGTTTAACTTCAATGCCCAAGACAATAAGACCCTCAGCCATTGCCTTCTAGCACATATATGATAAATAGGGTTGGGGCATGCCATAAGGGTGTAAGATTCAATGTTAATTATTGAATAACAATTCCGACACGTTGTGAGACAAAACATTTAATATATATAACAGCACATGGAAACGATAAGATATATAATGTACAGGAGAATAGAACATGTAAATACAAGATACAATATTTAGGTATAAACAAGATACCCAAATGTACGTAAAATATAAATGTTACAGACATGGAACTAAAGGATAGTCCATACTGTATAAAGGACTTACAGTAATGTAGGGGGGGGGGAGCAAAAGCCCCACCGAGAAGGGGGTTGATAGACTCTAGCCCATAGCAGTTCGTTGAAAAGATCTAGCTAAAAAGAGGAAGACAAGTTCAAATCAGGCGCTTAAATACCAGAGGTCCCCTAGTGGGAACAAACGGCAACACAAGCGAGAAGATAACTCTTCCAGACAAAAGGAAGATAATCCCCTACAGGGGGATTCTCTACTCCACATTTTTTTAAGATTAATTTTCTTTTATTCTCTTAATTTTTTAATTCAACCTTTATTTGTAGTGTTTATTTCTATTTAGTATAATACCGTTTTTTCTCACGCCCTTAATGGCCGATAGAGGGGTCCCCGTAGTGTAGTGGCTAATGTGCTGAACTGCGACATCGTTATAAGCGGGTTCGAACACCAGTCAGACTATTAACCCATGGGAAATTTATAACCTCCCTGACCAGCCCAGGTTTAAATAGTATCATTACTGGTTTTCAAAAATGTCAAATCCCCCCTCTCTCTCTTTCTTTCTTTCTTTCTTGCCTTCTCTCCCTCTCTTCTCTCTCTCTCTCTTTCTCTCTTTTTCTTGCTCTCTTGCTCTCTCTCTCTCTCTCTCTCTCTCTCTCATTTCCTTCTTATGTATTAAATAACCCAAAGGTTTGTTGATATGGCATAATCAAAGAAACCAAAACGGGGGGGGGTGAAGGGCGAAATCGGTTCTGTCGAAAATGTTAAAGAAGGGAAACACTTCAAGTGGGAAAAACAAAAAGAATTACCCAAAACCGCGAAGATTTGTTCAACTCGTAAAGCAATGGAAGCCCAAAATGTCCAAAGCCAAACAAGTCCTCACAGGAAATACTCTTTTGCGCATGCGTCACATTTGGATAATGTTTGACATCCGCTTTTGATTTCATTTAACTGTGGGTTTACAAAAATGTCATATCTCTCTTTTTCTCTTTCTCTTTCTCTTTCTCTCTCTCTTTCTTTCTCTCTCTCTCTTTCTCTCTCTCTCTCTCTCTTTCTCTCTCTCTCTTCTCTCTCTCTCTCTCTCTTTCTCCTCTCTCTCTCTTTCTCTCTTCTTCCTTCTCTCTCTCTCTCTTCTCTCTCTCTTTCTTTCTCTCTCTCTCTCTCTCTTCTCCTCTCTTCTCTCTCTCTATCTTTCTCTTTCTCTCTCTCTCTCTCTCTCTCTCTCTCTCTCTCTCTCTCTCTCTCTTCTCTCTCTCTATTTCTTTTTCTTTCTGACACTTTTTAGATTTCATCTTTCCTATGCCTCCTCGCTTTCTTTCTATATTTATTTTCTTTTCTCTGATGGGTAAATTGTTTTTCTGTTTTGTTTCAGGCGTTTTTATTTACTTTTGGCGGGTTTTTTTTTGTCTGTGTGGTGTGTGTGGGGGGGGGGGGGTTGCTTTTTTGTTTTTCGTTTTTCCCCCCTTTTTTTTTATCTTTGTCCTCTTTTCATTTTCTCATTCACTCAAAATCTTTTTTTCATTAATAATTATTAAAAAAACACTCAAGAGTTTCTTTCTTTTTTTTCACTTGATTTTGTTCTCTTTCAATTTCGTATAAAATATTTTTCTTAATTTCTTTTCATCCGACCTAAGTTGTGACAAGAACATTTTTTATATTAAATAGTAAACTGATAATTTCATTTTAAATGTGGATTTTCAAGAACGTTAACTTTCTTCCTTAACACAAAATAGTTGGAAGCAGAAGTAATGGTAGGAGTCATAGGAAATGGACTAGTCGACCTGAGTTCGAGCCCGGGACGAAGCTAAATTTCACATAACGCCTAGGGAAAGGTATTGAAACCAACTACTTTTCATACAGCTATGGGTAAATAGTAGGGCAGACTGGCTTTAACCTTGGTTAGACAACCAGTCTAGGAGAAGGAAAACTCTGAATTCAAACTTGTTAAACTTCGCTTATGGTGGTCACTACCAGAATAGGCTCAGTCCTAATTAGGGATCAATTTCACTAATTTAATAATCTAATTTAAAAATAATGAATTTCAAATTCAAATCTAATTCTATTTTTAATTTAATTTAATGATCAGGTTGTAGTCCTAGAAGAGCATGCAGAGCACTCTGCCTAGATCTATAGGCTAATAGAAATAACTCCAATGAATTAGCGAATTGAATGAATTTCCATATCGAGCACTCTGTTCATTAGGACCATTTTAATTAATGATAACACTTGATATTACATCTCGCTCCCTTTCAAAACGTAGTATTATTGCATTATTAGGGCAGACTTGGCTCTTTAACCAGTCGAGGAGAAGGAAAACTCTGAATTCAAATCTGTTAAATTCTGCTTGGGGTAGTCATTACTAGAATAGGCTAAGTCCTAATTAGTGATCTATTTCACTACTTTTTTTTTATATCGTTTATTTAAAAAAAAAAGAAGATAAATGTTAAAACATATTACAGCGCATAATTCATGACATTGTATTGTTCTTATTAAAAAAAAACGCAGCAAAACATAATATTACGTTACGCTCTCATTTTAGAATGGAGTGATGACGTGTCGGTATAGAAATAATTTTGTACGGCGAATTAGTAAAAGGCTCTCGGTCGGTTAGTAGACCACACCTACGACTTAAAGATGTCTGCAGGAGAATCATGAGGATATGCCATATTGACACAAACACGTGGGAGGTCGATGCAAAAAATAGAGCGGCCTGGCACCTTAACCTACATTTGTGTGTAGTTATTTCGGAAGTGTCCTTTTTTTATTATTTCATTTCTTGTTTTTTTTTTGTTTTTGTTTTTTTTAAAAATTATTTGTTTGTTTTATTTGTTTTTGTTTTTTTTTGCTTACATTTCCTATCGAATACGAATATTTTTAAACATATCTGTTTGACACATAGACTGTACCCTAACAGGTACTACCACTCTGGTCCAAAGTGGACATGGGATTAATGGCAATTAAGGGATATGTCACACATCCCAGATCTCCAGAACCATGCGATACAGATCTGTGTCATATCCAGAAAACTCCTTTGTAGGGTGGGTGGTGGGCGTCTTATCCCCCTGCACGCAATACAATCAGCGTATGCTAAGTCCAGCCGACATGGAAATAAAGGAATCGGTGGAATTGCAAAAAGATAAACGTTGAGTCGGAGGAAATTCCCGTGAGAGGTGGGAATGGAAAGACATAGGCTGAAGGTGGCAGAAAGAGACGGCAAAAACAGGATGGTGTATGTGGGTGAGATAGAGAGAGAGAGGAGAGAGAGAGAGAGGGAGAGAGAGAAAGAGGAGAGATGGGGAGAGAGAGGGAGAGATGGGAGGGAGAGAGATCTGTCGTGGTCATAGTGGTGGTATTAGTATGCAGATTTAAAAACAAAGAAAATAATGATATGAATGCATGTGTTCAAATGTTGTGCCCTGTTATCACCTCAGATAAATAATGGACCATTCCGTTGTAATTATGTAGAAAGAAAAAGGAAGGAAAAGAACGTGCTACACATCAGAGGGGAAAAGAAGGCAAAGAAAGAAAGAAAAGAAAAGAAGAAAGAAAGAAAGAAAGAAAGAAATGAGAAATAAAGAAATGAGAGGGAAAGAAAGAAATAAGAAAGAGAAAAAGAAACGAGAGAGAAAGAAAGAAAGAGAAAGAAAGAAAGAAAGAAATGAGAGAGAAAGAAAGAAAGAAAAGAAATGAGAAAATAAAGAATGAGAGAGAAAAGAAAGAAACGAAAAAAAGAAAGAAAGAGAAGAAGAGAGAAAGAAAAAAATAAATGAGAAAGGAGTAGAAAAGAAAGAAAGAAAGAAAAAAGAAAGAAAGAAAGAAAGAAAGAGAGAGAGAGAGAGAAATGAGAAATAAAGAAAGAAAAGAAAGAAAGAGAGAAAAAGAAAAAATAAGAGAGAGAGAAAGAAAGAGAGAATTGAGAAATAAAGAAAGAAAGAAAGAAAGAAAGAAAGAAATAAAGAAAGAAAGAAAGAAAAGAGAAAGAAAGAAATGAGAGAGAAAGAGAGAGAGATGCCATGGTCATAGTGGTGGTATGAAGAGTAAAACAAAAAAAACGAAAAATAACATCCAATCATTAAATCAAAAATACTCAGAACATCAAAAAAATAAAAAATGAACGGCCATGTTTAAGAAAAATGTCATTTTTACACAACAAAACAATTTTCTGCTTGAATAGTGCAAGAGATTTAAGTGCACCATTTTCCATTTGGCTTCATTTCATATTCGAAAAACGTCACATATTTGTCCGTTTTATTCATCTCTTACAATTTCTCCGTTTTCCGCGTCGCCAACCCCCGTCAAAAGCGATAAGATTTTTTGTCGAAGATCTTCACTTTCTGCCGTGGATCAGGGGGCCGCCGTGCCTTCGATTAAAATGTCAACTACTGCCATTTCTACCTAGGATCAGAGAGCAATATCTGTACACATGAAAACCAACCCAACGGTTATTTAAAAAAAAAACTACCAACCCCTCCATACGAGTGGGATGTGACACATGGTCAATTTTTTAAGCGGAATTTAACAGGTTTAATTTTTTCTTCTCCTAGTATTGTATACCCCTTTGCTGATCATATATATATATATTAATAATGGAGATTCGCTTCCGGTTTTTATCTGTAACAAAAACTGCGTCACTGTTTACGTCACATTACCCAACACATAATCCAACGTCATAAACATAGAATAAATATACTCAAAATGTAAGCATGCAACGTTAGACAATCCTCATTGTTTCAATAAATAGATGCCCGGCGTTATATATTATATATAGATTGTTTTATTCTAATATAATATTTAAAGTTATCGGAACTGTTTCCATTTCAAATTGTCTTTCTTTCTTTCTTTTTTTTACTCCTTTAATAAATTTGACGATTTTACATACTTATGGTACACACTCTATGACATTGAATTTTCAGCTCCCATCCCCTCAGGCAATATCTTTCAAAAAAATTTGTTTACATTGGCCTGAGGACGTCTTTTTATTTTGCTAGTATATTTAATATAGCAAACTTGTCGGTAAATCCTGGCGGTAAGAAAAAACCCGGCAAATAGTTTGATTGTAAAAATGTACTACCAAATATCAGGCCGGATCTTTTTTTTACGTGACGATTTTAATGGGACATACTGCCAGAATCCAACTGGCGTTTCAGTAATAATGGATCTGCGTGACTACCTTTTATTCTCCCCATCTCTACCAAGGCGATGCCGGGTAGCCATTTCTAGTTTTAAATATGTTCGATACTGTGAAACTATAATCGAAACATTTAGTGTCGGTATATTTTGTCAAATGTCAATAAATCATACTCATTTTTCTATTTTTCACTCTCACCCATATCTCAACATAAATCAGGGTGTCCGCCCTGTCGGCTGGGGCGTTAGAATGCACAGACTGCACCTCTGCAGAGGGGTAAGACTCCCCCAATGGGACCACCTGTTGGCCGTGGGTGGCGACCCGTGATGCTTAAGGACGGAGTCTTGGTGGATGAGCAGGCCATGACATGCAACACTCCACTTAGACCCTTACTTAGGCTAGATGGGCGGTCGGAGAGCCCCCTACGACCAATCGGATGGTCATATCAAGCCCTATTACCTATATGATTGCCCCAACCCTATTGCACTTATGGCAAGCCCCAACCCTTTTTATCATATGGATGCTAGAAGGCGGTGGCTGAGGGTCTTCATATCCTGGAAATGACGTTATACTCTATCTGATGGTGAGGTTTCATTTCTAGGGGTCTGGGGAATGTAGAGCACCCCTTCATCACCATTGCTCCCTGGTCCACTCTGACCCGGAGTGGTGGTACCTGTAAGGGTCCCATCTATGGGTTAAATAGAAAAGTGTGTTTATAAAAACATTGAGTATCCATTAAGAATGACTTTATTTCAAAACTTTATCGGTTTTAAATGACCCACCGAAGTTGATATGCCGTAAAACAAAACAAATCAATGTGTGAATGATTGGTGAGCATGTTTACATTTATGAACAGAACTGCATGCATTTATCTAAATATTATCATCTAATGACGTTCGTATTACGTAATCTATACATATTATAAAAATAAATCTTATTATAATGGAGATTATATAACTGTCTGTAACTAAAACTACGTAACCACTGATGTCATGATTTATAGGATAAAATCCTATATTTTACATCCAAATAAGGAAAAACACACAAACACATTTCTTTTCCCAACTTACGGAAAAGAGATTAAAACAAACACACGAACACAATTATGTTCCAAACTTAAGGAAAAGAGATTAAAACAAATGTTTATACATTAGTCAGAATTCGATTGGCGGATCGGGAATGTTTTCAACTACGTCTGTGCGTAAGTGCCAAAGAAATTGATTACCATCCGATCCTATTTGTTAGCTATTTAACAGTCGAAAATAATCAACATTCACTCCGATTCCACTCTACTTCGAGAGAGTAACGACACTCCGCGGCCGACGACAACAAGTTCTTCTCAATTTAAGAAACAGATGTCCGAGCGACTCACCAATACCAAAACAAACACCACACTTTCTGAGTCAGAGATTACTACAATTTACCATTCGTCGTACCACCTCGTTTGACACCAGGAATCATATGGGTACAAGAAGGCGGTGGCTGAGGGTCTTCATGTCCTGGGAACGACATTAGAACCTAAATGATGGTGAGATTCCTGTTTTGGAGGTCTGAGGAATGTAAAACCTTTATCATCATTGCTTCCTGGTCAACTCTGACCCGGAGTGGTAGTACCTGTTAGGGTCCTATATATGAGTTAAATAGAAAAATGTGTTTATAAAAACAATGAATTTATTTCAAAACTTTGTTGGCATTAAATGACCCACTGAGATTGATATGCCGTAAAACAAAACAAAACAAACCAAACAAAAAGTGATATCAATGTAGGCATAAAAAGACACTAAGACTTTCTAGCACATACATCATAAAAAAGGCTTAGTGGGGTTGATAGAAGAGCAATATGGTCTGGGCAATCATATACATGCTAGGGTTTGACATTACCTGCCGCTGGAGGAGTAAGGACGAACTCATAAGTGACGTTCTCCTATGAACACCTACTGAAGGATATACCAGTGTAAGTCGACCGGTAAAAACCTACATCACTCAGCACTATGGGGATACTGGGCGCTGCACGGTCGGTGAGAGAGAGTCAGGGGTTTCCCCACTATCAGTACGACACGATGATGATGATGCACACACGTCATTAATATATATATATATATATATATATATATATATATATATATTGTAATAGTGGTACACAGTAATAACCTACTCGAGTTTCACCATCAGGATCTTCAGGGTTAAATCCACTGGATTAATCAAGATATTGATTAGTTGCAGTCGATTGCACGTGTGTATCATTGTAAAACTTGCATCAACTTACCATTGTTACCATTTTCACCGGTAAGTCACCTTTTCCACAAATACCATATATATATATATATATATATATGAGAAGAAAGTATTTTCAAAAATATAATAAACACAGGATGTTACGATCAAGGGAACCAATTTTATGTGTCAATACTTAAGTATTTCAGTATTACACCATCTTCAGAACACTGTTAAGTAATGTTTATGTGAGGGACAAAATGAAAGATGTTAAGTGTATAGTGAATGTGTGAAAATGATGTTATTAACCGTTAATTTTTATATGTGCGTTTGTTTACGAAAGCTGATGACGTGATCATTGCATGTGCAAAAATGGAAAGTGAAGTTCATAGGATGACGCATGCAGACACGTGAATAAGCGGAGAACGAAAAGCTAACAAAGATATGACGTATTTTATATGGATATTAATGTTTAGAAAAATAAGAAGATTAATATTGTCTGATTAATTCCTCATCGTATTTCCATATATATATATATAATATATATATATATATATATGTGTGTGTGTGTGTGTGTGTGTGTATTTATGGAAAAGGAGGATTTTTACTTGAAGGCACTTACAACGCATGTATATCGCATAAAATTCGATACTTTTTCTTATAGAAAATGAACTTGACAAGTGAATCCCAGCAAAGGATGGCTCGATGTGTAGAATACCGTACAGACTGTTTCGACTTTATTAAGTCTCATCAGCGGTATATACTAACGATTCCCTCCGACAGAAATCGAAACGGGACTTCAGCAGACACAGTGAAACACTAGTGAAACACTTTTATCCTCGGCCACAGTACACAGCTGACCATCCTAGCGAAATTAAGCTTGTCAAGCGATACTACACGCCTATACCATAATAGGTAAGGGGCGTTATTGAGAGAATAATAACAACAAACAGACCGAATGCCTATATTCCTCGGAATTTATCTCATTCCCTAGACTACACATCAATAACCCATCCCTTTTTCTCTCCCTCCTCCTACCCATTTCCCTTTTCACTATAAAAGGCAGAATGTACAAGCACTTAAATCAATAAATTCTGAGAAACCTTAACCAATAATGGGGCGAAATATCAATTGAATATAGTCGTTTGTGTTGTTATATCCACACTTTCCTCTACTCTCAACCACATATATGGGTGTGTAATGTAAGAATATGTCTTATCATTTTTTTGTTTTTATTATGTTTTTTATTCCCGCGATATCCTCTCCGTCGCTCTTGACAACCCTTTCATAACCACACACCAAACGTTTTTGTGACTCTTGGGAAATCAAGCAAATTCATTGCCAGTGCGCAATTACCACCCCCACCCCTACATCCGAACTGAAACTGATAATCTATTATTCATAATTTGTTGTATACCCTTTCTTTACTTACTTCTATTCTTCTTCTAGCGTCTCTTCTGGCGTCTGGATTTCGTCTTGGTGGTCGGTCGCGCTTAACTCATTTCTTCTTCTATATCAGTCTTGTTACCAAGACATTCACCAACCACAAAACCGTGTTATTTTCGTAAGCTATTATTTACTTAACTAAACATTTCATGTAACTAAACATATGACTAACATAGCGCGCGTATGCAGTGAGTTCCAGTTAAGCAGCACATCTTCTCTGCCCGACATCAAACTGAAACTGAAGACCCAACCAGGTCCCACGTGACTTCACGTATTTCGCGGGCTTTCTGTACTATTCCATGGAAAGTCCCGCCCGTGATATAAAAAGGGCCATCCCTTTAGAAATACAGGGAATTGACAATAATCTTATGCAACCGCATAGATTATGTAACAAATTAGCCATTGCTGAATGTCTTGTCTTGAAAAAAACAAAACAAGATTCTCTTTTTTTTTTTCAAATCGAGTTTTTTAAAATCGATAATTCTATAATTTTATGCGCAAATGATAAATACTGCACCACTTGGACCCTAACGAAGCGCCTTGAGAATAAGCTTGATGGGAGCTACAAAGAATGCTGTGTGCAGTCTTGAACAAGACGTGGAAACAGCACCCCACAAGGAAGCAGCTGTATGGCCACCTACCCCCCATCTCACAAACCATCCGAGTGAGACGGACTAGACACTGCTGGAGAAGCAAAGACGAGCTCATAAATGACGTTCTCCTGTGGAAGCCAATACATGGGCATGCTAGGTGGGCCGCCCATCAAGAACCTACATTGACCAACCATGTGAGGATGCTGGTTGCTGCGCAGAAGAACTTCCAGGGACAATGAATGATAGGGAAGGTTGGTAAGAGATTGCCATGGATATCCGTGCTGCTTGCGCACCATTATGATGATGATGATGATAATGATGATGATGAGAATGATGTGCAAACAAATAACTATTATTAAATGGAAATGATTACTTAAAATCATATAATTATTACTATTATATAGGAATACTTGAAACTATACAACTATGTGCAAATTATTTATATTATATAGGAATGCTGTCACATGATGAATAGGTAGCCTATTCATTTTGTAATGAAGTATAATATTGGAATTTAAAAGTTAACTGGTAATACGTTAGAAGAGTCATGGGATATAATCAATAGTTTGATTGACAGGTTTTAACCTCTTATTGACCTATTGCATTCTCATTGGTTGAGAGTGCCACAATATCCATATATATATATAGGCATATGGGTTCTGTGGTTTGTGGATAAAAGGTTTTTGGAACTACTGGTCTGAGCTATAAAACCAAGATGGATATTCAATCAGACCGAAACGTTCAATCCGCGGTTCTCGTTTTGGCGTAAATTGAGAGTTGAGCATTTACTGCCGTCTCCGGGAACAACATCTGCCTCGGACTAACCAGAAATGGTGCCTAATTAGATGACGCAAATCTTATTCCTTCATCCAGAACCATCTACAGATTTCGGAATCTAATCACTGATACTTAGAATGGTTTAGAGTCGAACTTAGGCAATCTAATTGCAGTGTCTCAGTGTTCTTTTCCGCGCGCTGGTATGTTGGGTCTGGGGGGAAATAAAAGACGTCAAAGTTACAACGAGTCTTCTTGTTCATTAATAAGAACAAGAAAATAACCCACGAAGACAGAAGACTAAATTCCAGAGATTCATCGAAGTAAGAAGATGATAATTAGGAAGGCCTGGTTAGCTCAGTCGGTAGAGTGTTCGGCTAGTTAGGCAACCTGTCTTGAAGAATGAAGACTCTGAATTCAAACCTGTTAAACTCCGCCTAGAAAATGACCTCGTGTCACATCCTGCTCGTGTAGAGGTGTTGGTAAATATGTATTTGATATCATTTAATTGTGAGCGAAACACTATTAAAAAAAACAACTACACAAAAATGTGTTTATGAATATACAATGAACGCAATTTCCTAACCGCTCGGTATGAAATAACCGTAGATTGGTTGACGTGCCGTTGAGATCAATCAATGAAATGAACAAATGAATTGTCTGATGGACCAGACTATGAAAAAACTTGTTCAATTATAATGAAATAAATCAATCTACTTTGGCAATGAATTTGTTGTACACAAAGACAATGAGAAATGTTCTTATATAAATATGAAATGAATTATTAATGACACGTCTTTCTTATTCGTATTTAGTAATTATGTGAATTGTCCAATTATCTTCGATGCCAAAAATAACTGTAATTATAAAGTGAGGTCGGGATAATAAAGTACATGGGGTTGGGGTGGGGGGTAAAAACAACTAACTTAGTTGGTTGGTTGGTTGGTTGTTCTTTTGTTTAACGGCATATCAACAATTGTTGGGTCATTTCGGTTTAGTTCAGTCGGTAGAGTATCTATAGAAACCAATTAAAATATAATTAAAATAATATATGGTGTAGTTAATTTGCATACTGGTTTTAACAAAACTGGGTTTAATAAATAAATACTAAATTATTGATACTAGTACAAAATAAAAAAAACACCTTCCGGGCGGTGTAAAAATAGATTTTTGAAACATATTGGGTTGGAGTAAAAAATTCAATGTCAGCGAGTTTGTACCCTAAGTAAGTAAAATCATCAAATTCATTAAAGGATTAAAAAATAAAACACTTTGAAATGTAAACTTTAAATATGTATTAAAATAAAACAAACTATATATAGATATATAATACCAGTCATGTATTTATTAAAACTTGTTTTAAAAAACAATTGTTGTATACACTTTCTTTACTTTCTATTATTCTTCTGCTCATCTTTGGTATCTTACGTTCTTCTTCTAGCGTCTCTTCTAACGTCTCTGTTCTTGCTGGTTGGTCGTCCTTGATTCATTTCTTCTTCTAGGTCAGTCTTGCTGCCAAGACATTCATCAACCACAAAACCATATTATTTATTTAAAACTTTATTTACTTAACTAAACATATTTCTCTAACACAACGAGCGTGTGCAGGTGAGTCCCAGCTAGGGCAGAAATATCTTCTCTGC
This sequence comes from Doryteuthis pealeii, assembly GCA_023376005.1. Taxonomy (NCBI): domain Eukaryota; kingdom Metazoa; phylum Mollusca; class Cephalopoda; order Myopsida; family Loliginidae; genus Doryteuthis; species Doryteuthis pealeii. The sequence continues at coordinate 18,263,374 of CM042164.1, read as the reverse complement.
CTGACGTCCAAGCTGAAACTGAGAGCCAACCAGGTCCCACGTGACTTCACGTATTTCGCGGGCTTTCTGTAATATTCCATGGAAAGTCCCGCCCGTGATATGAAAAGGGGCCATCCCTTCAGAAATACAGGGGGTTGACAATAATCTATGCATAGATTATGTAAAACTGTCTAATGTTGCATGTTCAAATTTTGAGTGTATTTATTCTGTTATGACGATGTTGGGTAATGTGACGTAAGCAGTGACGTAATTTTTGTTACAGACAAAAACCGGAAGCGAATCTCCATTATTAATAGATTTATTATTCCAGTATTTATGCAAAGACAGAATAGTTCTTATTTCTTAACGACGTCTCTATGAAAATCAGAGTTAGATTTGCCTCAAAAGTAACAATGTTATTAGTGTGTTCAAAATTCTGCAATGACTCTGATATATTACTAAGAAATAAAGGTTTACATGATATGTGGTGTGGTTAATTTGCATACTGGTTTGAACAAAACCGGGTTTAATAAATAACCACTTGGTTTTATTGATTTCTAATATTATTATACTCCAACGTATTAAAAAATGAACCGATAAAAACACAATTTTTAGTAAAAGAACCATGAATACGGAATTCTGCAAAAAAATATCAATAAAGAAACCGACTCGGTTGTAAAAAAACGGACTGTTTTACTTATTTTTCAAGATAACAGTGAGTAATTTTTCTATTCGGATGATTTGATCTTTGAATTAACTGGGTTTTTTTTAACAACCCTTTATGTTCGTTATTTATTTTTTACGAGATTTTAAAAACAGTTAAAATATATTTACGTCTCTGCCTTTCATAATGCCTAAACTGATCATGTGACGTATTTTGGTGGTACCTAGCGTACAGTAAGAATATTACATATAAATGAAATTGTGTGAGTTGCGTTGTCAGCAGATCTGTTGTCGTCAAATCGATCGATTTCATCTTTCGCTAAAATAACATTCATTCTATGAAGAAACAGAACTTTGAAATAAATTATTGTTGTTATTATTTTTTTCTGGCTAATTTTCTGACTGAAACAAATTGATTTTTGATATTAATTAGTGCTCTTTGGTTTTATTTGGATTTTATTTTTTATTTTGGAAGGAGAAAAATTATTTGAGCGTTATATTGACATTTGTAATTTAACGTAGCCAAAAACAAGTTATGACTAGAGGCTTTTTTAAAATTCTATTAAAAATCAATTAATGATACGATTTTCACTAACATTTCCATAATTACTTACCTTTTGATTTTTTCAATAAGAATAAAATAAAAAAATAAAACAAAATTAAATAAAATAAATTAATAAATAAAAAAGACAAAAATAACAATCTCCCAGAGGGCTTAGGACAGGAAGAACCTTCCGAGCATGCACCGAAAAAAAAACCAAGTTCTTGGCGTCTGGTCTCTGGCGTCCTTGTTAACGGTTTGTAAATAAAGTCTCTCTCTGTACTTCCAACTAGTTGTTTTTTGTTTTTTTTTTATCTCTCTCCATTTTTACTGGCGCAATGCATTTCAGTCTCGGAAGAATATAAAATAGTTTTTGTGCCCCTGAATCTGAAGTTACAGCGTCTCCTGTGACTGTATAGTTCAATGTAAGAAAAACATTCTCGGCCACAGATGTCGCATGTAAAAGCTGTCCCTGAAGATGTTGATGTGCTGGTGCTTTGTTGCTGTTGCTTTCTTCTGAACCTCTTGTAGCACCATTATATATATATATATATATAATATATATATATATATATATATATATATATATATATCAGTTATTGGCATTGCAGTCTCGGAAGACTATAATATAGCTCGTGTGCCCCTGATGTTACAGCGCCTCCTGTGACTGAGAAGTCCAATGTTCGAAAGACAGCCTCGACCACAGATGTCGCATATGAAGGCTGCCCCTGAAGATGTTGATGTGCCAGTGCTTTGTTGCTGCTGCTGCTTTCTTCTGGACCTCTTGGCTTCAGGGTGTTGTGCCAGGCTGGCTTCAGACATAAACAGTCCGCTATGGAGAGAGTATCATATTAAATAGAACTGATATATTATATATTCAGTATGCAGAAGCAGCACTTCACAAAAAAGCAGCTGTCTGGTCACTTACCTCCTATCACACAAACCATCCAAGTTTTAATTGATTTCTATATAAAATTATATATAGGATTGCTTTTAATACGGTTGAAAATAACATGATAGTATTAGAAATCAGTTATTGGCATTTCAGTCTCGGAAGACTATTGAATATTTTTTGTGTCCCTGAAGTTACAGCACAAGTCCAATCTTAGAAAAACATTCTTGACCACTGATGCTGCATGTGCCAGTGTCTTGTTGCCGCTGCTTTCTTCTGGACCTCTTCGCTTCAGGGTGTTGTGCCAGGGTGGCTTCAGACATGAGCAGTCCACTATGGAGGGAGTATCTTATTAAGTAGAACTGATATATTCAGTATGCAGAAGCAGCACTTCACAAAAAAGCAGCTGTCTGGCCACTTACCTCCCATCACATAAACAACCCAAGTAAGATGAACAAGTCATGCTGGATAATTAATTTTGGGGATTGACATCTAATTAGTAAGGGCTATTGAAATAGAATTTTTCTAACAACGAAATATATATATATATATATATATATATATATATATATATATATATATTATATAATCATTGGCTCGAAGACTTATAATATAGTTTTTTGTGCTCCTGAACTTACAGCGCCTCCTGTGAACTGTAAAGTCCAATGTTCGAAAAACATTCTCGACCACAGATGTCGCATGTGAAGGCTGTCCCTGAAGATGTTGATGTGCCGGTGTCTTGTTGCCGCTCAAAGTATTATAAAAACTTAATGATTCCTTAATCTTAAGATAGGAGCCAAGTCACCGTATATACAAGGGTTGTGTGGAGACACGTGGTGCAGTCGTAGAAAATGGACTCGTCGACCCGAGTTCAAATCCTGAACAAGTCTGTTTGCATTCCACATAGCGTTAATACACTTGGGAAAGGTATGCATCCAACTACTCTCCCTCTAGCTATGGGTAAATAGTAGGCCAGATTGGGCTCTTTAACCTTGGCTAGGTAACCAGTCTAGGAGAAGGAATTCAAATTTTTTAGGTATATTTTATATTTTCCGCGAAATAAACATCACTCGTTTTATGTAACTGTGTTTTTTCAAATTTTCACTACATTACATACTGTCGGATTCACTTCCATTTTTTCTCTTCATATATATATAATATATGAGAGAGAGAGAGAGAGAGAGAGAGGGAGAGAGAGAGAGTGTTGTGTGTGTGAGAGAGAGATTGGGGGAAGGGAGAAATTATTATTTTGTATGTGGTTTAGGAGACAGGAATAAAATAAGAATAAGACAGAGAGACGGAGAGAGAGAGAGAGAGAGAGAGAGAGAGAGAGACGGGAGAGAAGAGAGAGAGAGATGGATAGAGAGAGAGAGAGTGTGTGTGTGTGAGAGAGAGATTGGGGAAGGGAGAAATTATTATTTTTGTATGTGGTTTAGCAGACAGGAATAAAATAAGAATAAAGACAGAGAGACGGAGAGAGAGAGAGAGAGAGAGAGAGAGAGAGAGAGAGAGAGAGAGAGAGGAGAGAGAGGAGAGAGAGATAGAAGAGAGAAGAGAGAGAGAGAGAGAGAGAGGGAAGGAGAAATTATTATTTTTGTATGTGGTTTAGCAGACAGGAATAAATAAAAGAAGAATAAAGACAGAGAGAGAGAGAGAGAGAGAGAGAGAGAGAGAGAGAGAGAGAGAGAGAGAGAGAGAGAGAGAGAGAGAGAGGGGGGGAAGGGGAGAGGATAAAAATTCTCTTTGTTCACATTTTATAAAGGACTTCATCTTCATTTCGGTTTTGGATATTTGATTTCTATCAATTTGTAGCCTTTCTTTCGGTACAGACTGTCTTGCACTTCAAGTTTTTCATCCGACAAAGACAATTTCAAAAATAATGATTGTCTCAATATCTTTTACTTACTATGTCAGTAAAAAGAAAAAAAGCTGTGTGTATGTGCGTACATTTTAATGTATATGTCAATGTGAGTGAGTGTCTGTGCGTTAACGTGTTTGTATGCATGTTTGGTTTGGTTTGTTTTACGGCATATCAACCTCGGTGGGTCATTTAATGCCGACAAAGTTTTGAAATAAATTCATTCTTAATGGATAATAAAATTTTTTTATAAATACATTTTTGGGGCTTGGCTGGAACGGATTAATGTCATATCAGTTTATTTCAATAGGGAAAATTGATTTGATATACGAGGAAATTGGTTTTCAAGTTGTGAAATAAATTCATTCTTAATGCATAATACAATTTTGTTTATAAACTGATGTTTTTCTATTCAACTTATAGATGGGACCCTAATAGATACTACCACTCCGGGTCAGAGTGGACCAGGGAGCAATGGTGATGAAGGGGTGCTCTACATTCCCCCAAACCTCCAGAACTGGAATCTCACCATCAAATAGAGTTTAACGTCATTCCCAGGACATGTAGACCCGCAGCCACTGCCTTCTGGCACCCATATGATAAAAAGGGGTTGGGGGTTGCCATAAGGGCAATAGGGTTGGGGCAATCATATAGGTGCTAGGGCTTGATGTGGCCAGCCGATTGATCGGTGGGGGCCTCTCCGACAGCCCGTCTAGCCCAAGAAAGGGCCAAAGTGGAGTATTGCAAGTCATAGACTACTCGTCCACAAGGGTTCTATCCTTAAGCATCACGGGTCGCCACCCACGGCCAACAGGTGGCCCCATTGGGGGAGTCTGACCCCTCTGCAGAGGTGAAGTCGGTGCATTCTAACGCTCCAACCGACAGGGTGGTTGTATGCATGTGTGTGTATGCGTATGCCTTCTTTATAGAATATAAGGAACTCACCCAAAAAGTTAAATTAAGAGCACCATTGGCTTGGACTGATAAGTTGTTAGGTCCAAGCTGAATGGGGGGGGGACAGGTAGACCAAAAATATTCTACTTAATATGAAGTAATCTATACAAATATTAATACCCTTGCTCCTTAATCTTTCGACCTTTATCATCTTGCAACGCCCTCTTGTTAAAAATGAGACCTTCCAAATCTTCCAAAATGATATGCAGAAATGTAAATCCTAATTATTTGGTGTCGCTTATCCACCGAATTCTCATTTCTTATAAGTGTTGTAAAAATCCGTTCAGAGCGTCTCACGTGGTGTAATATTTAGCGAGACTATATAGAAAGGGGGGAAAATATATGGGGCGAAATAGACCTTCGAATCAACAAGCTCCCGCCGAGGGGAACCTAAAACAAGCGAGTTCTCCGTCTTCTCACAAGCCTTCTGTTGGTCAACACATTCTTCGTCTAGCAGCTGGAAAATCACCTATTTAGTTTTGTTTCTGTTCGACTAAAATCCATTTCTTTACTGAAAAGCGCTTCGTCGTCGACTGCTTCTGCTGACTGCTGACTGCACAGCGCTCGACTCACTTGTTATTTTATGGGCATATTAGCCAAACATCCAGGCACATCAGTCGAACCTCGCGTCCGTCCAGTGCCCAAAAAAGCATTTGTTTTTGCATGCGGGAGGACGCGAGTTCGATCCCGGCAGGCAATACAATGTCTTGCTCTTTTTCCTTTCTCGTTCTCCGTCACAAAACTATTTCTAGTTATAGTTTGATTCTCATTGGGTGCTCAATAGTTTCAGCCTTGTGCCTCAACTTAACTAAGCTTACTAAATAACATAGAATGATATACGTTTATAATAATGACTGTACGTTTTAAAGGCCATTCCTTTGGGCCATAATAGCAGAAAGTCGCCTTATC
>CM042164.1:18246201-18257478 GCA_023376005.1 Doryteuthis pealeii | reverse complement strand
TATATATATATATATATAGTGGATGCTGAGATCATCACGGCTCAGGAATCAAGACACACAGTGGTTCACTCTCCAGGTTGTTAGTAGAACACTTAAACAAGATAATAAATTTATGTAAGTATCTCAAGCATAATGGAGATTGTGTGTTTACTCTTCTGTAACCGAAATAAATCACTACTCAAGTCACAATTCCTTAGTTATTGACGTTAACATACCATAAATGTATTTAAATCTTAACCTCATTATTTATAAATTGTTTTAAGCATTATTAAATAACAGTTAATCAATCTACATATTAACAATGCTACTATATTTATAATACAAGAGTCAGTCGCGGGCGCATTTAGCTAGGAGATGGATGGTGGCTAAGGATTATTCGAGTGATATAGCTCTGGGAAATATATGAGTAATAATAGTGCTTAGTATTATTGATTTCTAACTGTTTGGTTTTATTTAAGAATATAAGTAAAAGTTCTTTCAATGAAATCTAAATGAATTCATTAACAAGAAAATATAAACTGTCATTATGCTGTTGTCCTTCGCTATTTTAAAAACTAAATACTTAAATTAGAAAAATAACAATGAAAGACGAGAGTGATGGAAGAGTAAGTTTCAGTTGTTCATTTTTTATTAATACTCCCTCTGTTTAAACCTTTTATTATACTCCTCTGTTTCAAATCTTTTTAATCTGTATCTTATTTAGTTTTCATTAGCCTTTCTAATTTAATATGATATTTTATTATATTAAAACTTAAATACTTGCACCTCGGAGGGTGCATATATTTGCTAGTACAGATAATACATTAAAGTTCGATATAAATTTAACAAGAAGAAATTTAAAAAAGTAAATGCAGATACGATCTAGGGTTGGGCCTTTTATATTTGTGGAAGCGCGTGTGAATGGTTACAGTCAGGAAATGGACTCGTCACCGCCGAGTTAAATCCTGGACGTGGAAATTACATTTCACTTAGCGCAATACCACCGGGAAAAGGTATGATCCAACTCTCCTCTAGCTAATAGATAAATAGTAGGGCAGACTGGGCTCTTAAACTTGTTTAGGCAACCGGTCTAGAACAAGGAAAACCTGAATTCAAACCTGTTGAACTTGCTTAAGAAATTGACCTGTTACTCGGCTCGCGCGGAGGGTTAGTAAATACATATTGAAGCTTAACAAATTTTATTTACCTATTTTATCGAGGGCAAATAGAATGATAGGCTGGATGGTGAAAAGATATAATCCCCCAAAGGAACGAATATTGTTTTTAAAAGATAGTCTTATTGTTATTTGTGTCATGTATCCAATGATACACAACAGGAATCCGTTTTCCTCAATATGGACAAGGTCCAACCCATTTATCATATGGGTGCTAGAAGGCGGTGGCTGAGGGTCTCATGTCCTGGGAATGAGGTTCCATTTTTGGAGGTCTGGGGAATGTGGAGCGCCTCTTATCACCACTGCTCCTGGTTCAACTCTGATCCGGAGTGGTAGTACCTTTAAGGGTCCATTATGAATTAAGAGAAATCTGTTTTATAAAAAATTGCGGTATGCCACTTAAGAATGAATTATTTTTCAAAACTTTGTCGGTATTAATTGACCCAGTGAGGTTGATATGCCACAAACCAAACCAAACAAATCCACTATGGTGGACGCAGTAGAGTGTTGCAAGTCATGTCTGCTCAACAACGCAGTATCCGTCTTTGAGCATCCGGTGCCATTCACGAAAACAGGTGAGTCAGCGTATTTAACCTCAAATCGACAGAGTGCATGAATATATCTATTTGATCCATAAGATTAGAACCTAAAAGATTCAGGTCATAGTAGACCGGAAGAAACTGCAATGAAGAGGTACCCACACACCCAGTTTCAGAATTGGGAACATCACACTAATTTAGTTTTAACGTCATACCCAAGGACACTAAGGCCCTCGCCACCACCTTCAAGCAAATAAATGATAAAAAAGGAGGCGCGTGTCTAATGGTAGATTCATAGGAAATAGACTCGTCGCTCGAGTTATTCCATGACGAAAGCTGTTTGAATTCACATAGCGCTAATACCTTGGGGAAGGTATGAAACCAATTCTCGCCTCCAGCTATGGGTAAATAGCAGGCATACTGGGCTTTAACCTTGGCTAGGTAACACAGTCTAAGGAGACGGAACACTTCTAAAATCAAATCTGTTTATACTCACTCCGCTTAATAAATTGACATTGTCTCACACTCGTGCTCGTGGCAGGGGTTGGTAAATATATCTAGTGATAAAAAAAGGTTGGGGTTTGCCTATTGGGATGTTACCCCTCTATGTTTCTCTGTATGTTATCTTTATACATGAGCTTTGGTCTACCGGTTCCACGTGATCCCATCTCAGTTAGAGTAAAAAATCTGCTTGTAGTCTGCATCCCCAAATCTGTTAGTGGCCAGCCCTTCTCAAGTTGCGTCGGACAGTATGTTCGTGTATCCAGGGAGTCCAGTTTCTTCAGGATGTCCTGTTTGAAAAGTATCACATGTAGTAGACATGGTCTGTGAATTACAAGAATATACAAAAACCCTTGTAAAACCTCATAAGAAATGGTATCCAACCTGAAATCCAATGTCACATGGAAATTAAAATAGGGTATTGAGTTTGGAAAAGCATATAAGAAGAGTGACAAAAGTAATAACAGACTAAAGGATTATAGTTCGGAGAGATTAGACAATTTAAGATTAACTATTTTACTAGAAAGAAGAATGAAGGTAATCCAATTGAAAAATTTAACCATTTTGAAACTTTAAAAATTTTAAAAATAATAATGAATTCTATTAGGGTCTACCATAATTAGTAATTCCATTTATTATTTTAAAATTTTTAAAGTTTAAAAAAAGTTTTTCAAAAAAATATTTCTCGCCTCGAACTAGAAATTAACCTGTCAAGTAAATTTCCAAAAACTTGAATTTTTTGCTAAAAGATAATATTTTTTTTGTTAATAGGTTAATACATTTTTGGAAGATTACCTATGAGATCACAAACAGAAATACTGTATCAAAATTGTAAAGATTAATTTAGATGATTTCAGAAAAAAAAAAAACAGTAAAAAGAAGTAACTCTTGCTACTTTAAACCGCTCACACGGTTCTCACACGACTGCTTCCTACGTAAACTGCTGGCAGCGGTCGTGAAACATGGTACTTGTTTCACATATGAAAATCCCTACGTAAATACCCCTGTCTTTGTTTGTCTTAAACCTGGTACTTGATCCTTTTTGCAATAGGGTATTTGGTATAGCGTGTGGGAAATTTGGAGTAAGCAAAAGACTTCAGAGGGATTCTTTTGAAAGTTCGGATGAATTAAAAATTTATATGTATAAGTATTATAATTAAACCTCATATAGTGTTCTATATAAAATTCGTTTTTTATTTTTAATTATTTTTTAATTATAAATTGTGATCCGTGGTCAAAACTCAACTGTCTATTGATACATGAGATGTTATATCCATACATGATATGTTAACTCGATAAATAGATACATGCGTGGGTGGTCGCAGATGAGACGATGCCTCGACTCGACATGCGAAGAGAGGCAGAGACCCGGACATTAAAAAGACGCTAAGAAAAAGAGGCTGAGTATTCAACGTTGAGATAGGAATAAACTTAACCGCAATAACTGTGGTAAGATTCAAAGTTAAAACAAGTTATAAATTGTTGAAACATATTTGTTTGTGGGACAAAACATTAAATATATAAAGCACATGGAAACGACAAGAACATAATGTACAGAGAATAGAACATGTAAATACATTACAATATTTAGTACGAAGATACCCAAATGTAGTAAATATATAATGTTACAGACATGGAAAAAAGATAGTCCATGCTGTATAAAAGACTTACAGTAATGTAGGGGGGAGGCAAAAGCCCACCGAGGGTGATAGACTCTAGCCCATAGCATTCTTTGAGAAGTCGTCCACTAAAGAGGAAGATAGTCACAAGAACGCGCGCTACTACCAGAGTCCCTAGTGGAACAACAGCAACGCAGGCCGAGAGATACTCTTAATGGCAGGAAGATAATCCCCTACAACTGTATGTTAACAGTTAATTATATTTCAAATCTTTTGAGTTTTCGCACCAAACGTCTAGCTGATGGTTTTCACTGGAGGCTGAATGCACATATGTCTCCTCAGGTCTCCAGGATCTTCTGATATTCCTTGCCGATTGCATCAGTGCAGTATCTGGATGGTCTCAATCTTTATCTGATTTCTAGATCCTCCAGTCTTTTTTTCCAAGTTTATTGGTACTTGTTCCCAGTACACCAACTAACAATTGGTATTATTCACTCTCATATTCCACAGCTTTTTTCATTTCCTCTGAAGGTGGCCAGGTATTGTATCTCTTTTCATTTTCCTTCAGCTTCACCCTGCTGATTGCTGGGACACAAAGTCCACCAGTTGACACGTTCTTTTTTTTTGTTAATCCAACACTAGGTCTGATCTCCTGGCTGGGATATGGTGATCCGTCTTTTTATCTTCGAAGTCCTCTATTATTATTATTATTATTTTATTATTATTTTATATAAATTGAGTCTAAATTCCATCACTCGCGTTCACACTCTTCACAATATTTACAATAATTATGCGCTTGCCTATCGAATATGTATTGTAGTCCAAATTTTAATAAAGGCAAATATATATATAGTATATATACTATATATATATATTATATATATATATATATATATATATATAATATATACGTGTGTGTGTGTGTGTGGTGTGTGTGTGTGAGGTAAAGGATTAAGTAAATCCGAAAAAAACAAAAACATTTCCATCTCCGCTTCACAAACCTATACAGACAGTAGTCGCACACACCATTTCCTACCAGAACTATCAATTTCTACGATAGCATAAATGAGGCCCATAAATACGCATGATCCGTTATCGACATAACCCCTTCCATCTTCCTCACGTCCATAGCACACATCCCACCACCACTCTTTCCTTTTTTTGGCCTCACATCTTATCACTCAATACGCCCCATATTTCTGCCTGCACAAAATTGCCTTTTCAGCATAAAAGTAGATTGAATATCCTAGTTTTGTCTCGGAATATAATTGGACAAAGTTCGTAACATACGAGGCAAAATATCATTTGAAATTTCCTCTATTTTCCACACACTACCATCACACACACACAGCACAACACACACACACATATATATAATATATATATATATGATATATATATAATATATATATATATATATATATATATATATATATATATATTATATATTTTAACTAGTCTACATTCCAAAAAACTCCACTACAATTGATATTACCTCCCACTAATTCCTTGCTTCTACTCGTTCTCGTTAAAACGAACATGAAATATTCCATCGTTTTCCCACTGAAGGATCGCAAAAGTGTATTGGCCGAAAGCGCAGTGACGGAAACATTCGATGGACTGGTAGTCAGTCACCCTGACACCAGAAGGATGGCCCGAAGATTAGAACGGATCAACGAAAGACTTGTCAGAACAGGATCTGTCTGTTCAATTCAAGAAACCTAAAAAGGATTGATAATAGACTCTCCTTAATTTGAATGAACAATAATAAACTGATAAATAAATTCAATGAAAACGAGGAAATATTCCGCGGTCTACAAAATACCAAGCTTGAACAATAACTTGCCTGTTAAAAAATACAAACAAATATTCAAATATATTCATATATATATATATATATATATATATTATATATATTTATATATTGGAATCTCGTGGTGGTTGCCATTTCACATAGTACTAAATCCATAGGAAGGATTGTGTCCAACTATCCACCTCCATCGGTAAAATAGTAGGGTAGACGGGTTATGTTAGGTAGTAACTACTAGTCTAGAGAAGGACAACTCCTGAATTCAACCTGTTAACTCCGCTTAAGAGATTAGCCTTTGGTCACTCTTCTCGTGTAGAAGGGGCTGTTATATATATATATATATATATATTATATATATATATTGGTACATTACTTACAAAGTTCAATTTGTTCGGCTCGTAACTCATTTCTCGTAATCAAAACAAATTTTCCCCATTGAATAAAATGAAATTCATTAATCCGTTCAGTCACAAAAAAAACACCAAGTTTTTTCTTACGTTTTTTATTAAAGAAAACTGCAAAATAAATAAAAAACCTCCGGGCGATAAAATTTTTTTTTAAAGATATTGCTTGAGGAGGTGGAGTCAAAATTAAATGTCGGAGATTTGAAACCATAAATCATGAAATCATCAAATTTATTAAAGGAGGTAAAAAAAAAATAAAACAATTTGAACTCGAAACTAAGTTCTATTAAACTTTGAATATCTATTAAAATAAACAAACTATTATAATTATGATACCGGTGGGATGTGTCTATTAAAACTGTTTTAAAAAACAATGAGGACTGTCAAATGTTGCATGCTCAAATTTTGAGTGTATTTATTCTATGTTTATGAAGATTTCGGGTAAGTGACGTAAGCAGTGAGCGTAGCTTTTTTGTAGCAACAAAACCGAAGCGAATCTCCATTATTAAATAATGTACAAAATAAAAAACACCCTCCGGGCGATGTAAAAATAGATTTTTGAAACATATTGCCTGAGGGGTGGGAGTTAAAAATTCAATGTAGCGAGTTTGTACCCTAAAGTAAGAAAATCATCAATTCATTAAAGGATTAAAAATAAAAACAATTTGAAAATGTAAACTTTAAATATGTATTAAAATAAAACAAACCCACCCCCACCACCACCCCACCTCCCTCACCCCCCCCGCCCAACCACCTCACCCTCCTGTATATAGATATATAAATACCAGTCATGTATTTATTAAACTTGTTTAAAAACAATGAGGACTGTCTAAAGTTGCATGTTCAAATTTTGAGTGTATTTATTCTATGTTATGACGATTTTGGGTAATGTGACGTAAGCAGTGACGTATTTTTGTTACAGACAAAACCAGAGCGAATCCATTATTTAATACTAGCAAATATATGCACCCTCCGGGTGCAAGTATTTTAAGTTAAATAAAATATCATATAATTAGAAGAGGCAATGAAACTGAATAAGTATGTAAAAAAAGATTTGAAACAGAGGGGTATGATTGAAAAATAGAACAACTTTGAAACTACCTTCCCTCATTTGCAGTTATACCGTCTTTCATTGGTAATTTTCTAATTAAAACTGTTTAGTTAAATAGAAGTAAAGAATAATATTACAGTTATTTCTTTTGTTAGGGGGTTTCTTTTAAGATTTATTGAAGAGATTTTTGCTTATATTCAATAAGAATAAAAACCAACAATTAGAAATAATACTAAGCATATATTTTATTAAAAATCAATTTTTTAAAGATCAATATGCAATTAGCCTTCCCATTCACACTGTATCCGCTATTTGTTGTTATATAAATATAATTGCATGCTATGAGTATGTAGATATGGTTTAACAATATTTAAGTAAAACAATTTTATTATTAATTGAGGTTTTGGAATAAATAAAATCAATTGAGAAATGTGATATAAATAACTAAGAGATTGTGACTTGAGTAGGAATATAGTTCGGTTACAGACAGAAAACACACATCTCCTATATAAGATAGATATATCAATGTATTGTATAACAACAATAAGAATAGAATGCTAAAATTAATGTCCTTAGAGTTTTAAGGTTTAATTTTTATAGATAAATTTTCCTTGGGTGATAAATTTGGAACACTATTTTTTAGTGAGGGGTAATTTGATAGGAAAGAGTTAATATCCTATAACCTGAACGAGAACGCCATTTTGAAGATTACTCGACAATTTAACTTATAAATTTTCCCGTCAAAAATGTACATTAATTTTCGATAAAAACTGCCAAATTCGAAACACCATAAGTTTTCTATAAAAAAAAACGATAAAGAAAAAAAACTTTAAAAAAAACGACGTTTTCCCCACAAATCCGAGATTTAGGGCCGGTATAGCTCAGTCGATAGATCATCCGCATAGGAATCACAAGGTTCCCTGGTTCAATATCTAATAAACTGTTTTTAACTAGGGGGTTTAGGTTAGGGCTTAGGGTTAGGGTTAGAGTTGGGGTTAGGTTAGGGTTGGGGTTTACGGCCCTCGCCAACTTAGCGTATGAGTAGCAAGGGATATTGTTGCGGTAAAGTAAGGAGCTGATGGTAGGTGTGGTGCTCCACTCAATGCTTAAAAAAACAATCTCATTGGTTTAGCGCTAGTGAAAAGGGTATAGACGATTTAATTAATTACTTTTACGCAACGTTACATTAATATCGTCAAAAAACAGCCAATGACTCACAAGGCAACTGTAAAAAGTACGAAAAATAACACACTGTCTTAGCTAGGTTATTGTTTTTCGATCGTATTATATTGCTGGTCATTTCCGCACAGGCCTTGGACAAAAATAGCCAATGTCTGGCTCAAGGTCCACGTGGAAGAGTAGGTAAAATAACCCACTGCCTTAGGCAGGTTATTGTTTTTCGATCATATTAAATTGCTGTATCGTTTCCGCACAGACCTTGTATAGGGAATCAGAGATATCACTTCAGTCGATTCGCCTTTCGGTAAAATCCAATGTTTTGAAATCTCATGCCCACCAACGCAAGTGGGGGGTTCGGTTTAATATTTCTGGCCTGGGAATGCAATTAAAATGTTCTGCACGAAGTCATGCATTTGCCTGCTTTGCTCTAATCGCCTTTGGTGCATCGAAGGCTGAATCTCTAAACACCAACTGATGGCGAATGTGCTTATATCAATAGACAATTTGCTGGATGAGCAAATAGAAATACAATGCTAGATAATTGATTAGATAGGTGAAAGCGTGAAGTAGAGAAGAAAGGGTGTTTAAAATAAGGAAGAGAGAAAGAGGGGGAGAAGAGAGTGATGAGTGAAGAGTAAAAGTGAAGATAGAAAAGAGGAGAGGGGAGAGGAGAAGGAGAGAGAGGGGGAAGAGAGTGAGTCAGTGAGAGAGTAAGTGAAAGATAAGAAAGAAGAAGAGAGAGAGGAGAGAGAGGCGGGGAGTGAGTGAGTGAGTGAGAGAGTAAGTGAGAGAGAGAGAAAGAGAAGAGGGAGGGGGAGAAGAGAGTGGGGATGAGAGAGTAAGTGAAAGAGAGAGAGAAAGAGAGAGAGAGAGAGGAGAGAAGAGAGTGAGTGAGAGAGTAAGTGAAAGATAGAGAGAAAGAGAGAGAGAGAGAGGGAGAGAGGGAGAGAAGAGGTGATGAGTGAGTGAGAGAGTAAGTGAAAGATGAGAGAAGAGAGAGAGAGGAGAGGGAGAGAAGAGAGTGAGTGAGTGAGTGAGAGAGTAAGTGAAAGATAGAGAAAAGAGAGAGAGAGGAGGGGAGGGGCGGAGAGAGAGAGGGGAAAGAGAGTGAGTGAGTGAGAGAGTAAGTGAAAGATCAAAAGAAAAGAGAGAGAGGGGAGTGAGAGAGAGAGAGAAAGAGAGAGAGAGGAGAGAGGGGGAGAGAGGGGGAGAGAGGGGTGAGCAATACAAATAGCTGGAGAATTGATCCAAGTGAAAAGTGTGAAGAAGAAGAAAAGATGTTGAAAGGGAGAGAGAGAGGGGGGGGGGAGAGTAGAGGGGAGGAAGGAGAGAGAGAGAGTGGAGAGTGAGAGAGTGAGAAGGAGTGGAGAGGGAGAGAGAGAGGGGAGAGAGTGAAGAGAGAGAGAGGGAGAGAGTGAGAGAGAGGGGAGTGAAGAGGGGAGAGAGAGTGAGAGGAGAGAGTAGAGAGAAGAGAGGGGAGAGAGAGAGAGAGGAGAGAGAGAGAAGAGTGGAGAGAGAACAAACCCTTTTTTGTAAACCCTTGGGGTCCGTTTCAAAGTCACCACCTACAATTATCAGGCCCTTACCTTCAGGTCATAGTAGTTTTCCAGTTCTCCAGGTTATGGTTAACGGAATGGGAACAATCTACTCCCGTGGATTGAATAAAGGATTCGGTTCGAAGTTCGCTGAAGGATCCCGATTTCAACATGAAGGCTCCCGAGTTTGACAAAAAATACTTGACGAAAGCTGGAGTCCAAATCGGCCGAAACCTTGTGTATATAACAATGAAGATGAGGACAATAGTCGAAAATTCTAAATATCGTCTTTTTTTAATCATCGTAAGTGTTGAAAAATACTCCTAAACTTCTGTTAAAAAGTATTTATTTAAAAAAAGAATTTTGCTATTGAATTTTATTTTATTACGTGTACCAAGCATCTATTTATTTAATTTATTGTGAGTTCAACATCTCCATAAACTTCTGATTAAATCACTTGTTTACAAAAATTTGGAAGCGGAAGTTAGGGTGAACGAGTTAAAATAGGAACGTTTCATTAGTTGATGATTTGGGTTGCTTATTGGTTACTTGGTCCAAAAATTTATCAGTATAAAAACAATGACAACAAAAGCAAAACAAAAAAAAAAGCATGACTTCCTGTTATTGAGAAAAAAATAGTTTGTTTTTTCCTTTGTGTTGAACTCTCCCTTGAACTCGCGAGATTTTAATCATCCGGGATTAAAGTCAACAGTTATCATCAGACAATATTTTTCTTTCTTTCTTTCTTTCTTTCTTTCTTTCTTTCATGTTTTTAATTTTTGTTTGTTTGTTTTTTTTCCTTTTAACCTCTGTCAATAAATTTTCCAATTGTTATTTCCCTGTCCAACTCTGTGTCACCTTGCTGGCGTCTACAAGTCTCGGCTATCGAGATATCCATCCTCACTTTCCAAGTAACCCTCGTGTTAACGCAGTTCGCTTGTCCTAAACGCGGGTCAAGCTCAACACTTTTTTAATGGGTCATTCGAATTGAAGAGAAGAGAAAGGAAAAAAGAAGAAATCTATTTTGTAGAAAAGGAGGTCTAATGTCACCCTCTTCCTCTCTGTGATCGACTGTGGGCGTCACTGGATGAATGAATGTGATCCTTTGTGTTTTGTTCGCTTGTGTGTTTGATGCTTCGTTTCGTTAAAGCCGATGAAGTCAGTGACAACATGGATTTTTCCCGCCCACACTCCTTCCCGCTCATTCAGAAATGGACGTGAAAAAAAAAAAAAAGAACAAGAAAACGCCCACTTAACAAAATAAATAAATATTGAAGCGAGTGAAGACTGAGCTTGATAATAGTTGTGAGGTCAGAGGCTCTTTAAAATAAAACTGGGCAAGGATTGTATTTTTAGTTGTAGGATAGTTGACGATTGTTCAGACTACAGGAAACATCGAGTAACGGACTTCCAGAGTCCATAATCATAATATTTGTTAGGGTCTATATATATATATATTATATATAATATATATATATATATATA
>CM042164.1:18223701-18241201 GCA_023376005.1 Doryteuthis pealeii | reverse complement strand
AAATTCAAATGAAAAAATTAGAATTACAAAACGCCTGGAAAATCGGTTAGTTTGGCGTCGAGTGTTTTCGCGGTCACGTGAAAATTGAGCAAAACCGGTTTGACACAAGGCCCTTTTGACGTGGGGAGCTACGAACAAACCGAAGCTCATGCACTGGTCAAATGCTCATGCACTGGTCAAAAAAATGCGTGATGCCTTCGGCATTCCACTGTCGTGGCACCCCAGGCACCGGGCAATAAACCCAGCCCTTTTAGCCGAGGACCGGTACTAGTAGTAATAGCGATGAAGGATTACACCACACTCCCCAGAGCTCCAGAATTGGATCTTCAATATTAGATGTCAATTTTACGTCACCGCGAAAACACCCTCGACGCCAACTGCCTTCTAGGCACAGTAATTCCGGTTTAGGAAGCGCGTTGTAATGATTATTCATGGGGCGAACTCGTCGCCCCGTTCTCTCTTCTCTCTCTCATCTCTCTTATTCCTCTTCTCTCTCCTCCTCTTTTTACCCTTCTCTATCTCTCCTCTCTCTCTGCTCTCTCTCTCTCTTTAACCCCTCTGTCTCTCTCTTTCTCTCTTAGGATCTATCTATCTATCTATTAATTTCTTATTCTTTTAAACTATTTATTGACTCTTTGTTTCCTCTCTGCTCGTCTCTTCTATAATATATATATATATATATATCCATCTCTTTATTTTCTTTAATTCTCTTTTTTCTCTCTCTCTTTCCTCTCTCTCTCTCTCTCAACTCTCTTTTTATCCCCCTCTCTCTCTCTCTCTCGTCTCTTTAATTTATTTCTCTCTCTCACCCTCGCTCTTTTTTATTTCTCTGCCGTTCTCTCTCACTCTCTCTCTTTGGTCTCTCTCTTTGTCTTCTCCTCTCTCTCTCTCTCGTCTCTCTCTTTCTCTATCAATTTCATTATTTTCTCTCTCTAGTCTCTCTCTCGTTCTCTCCTCTTTCTCAATACTCTTTCTATATCTATCTATCTATCTATCTTTCCTTCTCTTATTTCACTTTCATCTGCTCTTTCTTCTCTCGGACTCACTCTCGAATTACTCTCTCTCCCTCTCTCTCTCTCTCTCTCTCTCTCTCTCTCTCTCTTTTCTCTCTATTTCCCTTTCTTTTACTTCTTCATTCTTTCTCTGCGCCTTCTTTTATGTGTGTAATATTGTTACACACGCCAGCGTACATCAAAAAAGCCGTTGAATATTTCTTTTATTTTTTTTTACCAACCATTTTTCGCTTTTTTTTTTATCTACGCCCCTCCCCTATCCCCCCTCCCGCCCGTTTTTAAACATGACACGCCTTGACCACTTTGCCCATCATTTGCAGTCAATTACCAATCTTCATCTCACTCATTTCCTACGCCCGGCAACTCTTTTTTTTACCTCCTGCTTTTTTTGATGCACTCTCAAAACAATAGAACAATAAAGCCATTGTATTACTTGCTCTTTTCCTTCTTCTTCTTCTCTTCTTCTTTCTCTCTCTTCTTCTTCTTCTCTTCTTTTTCCTCCTATTCTTCTTCTTCTCTTCAACGTTTTGTGTCTTTCTTTCTTCTCTTCTTTTTCTTCTCTTTTTCTCGTTTTGTTTCTTCTTCTTCTTCTTCTTCTTCTTCTTCTATTCTTTCTCTTCTTCTCTGTATTCTTTGTCCTTTTTCTTCTTTTTTCCTCCTCTTTCTTCTTTGTCTTTTTTCTTTGTCTTTCTTCTTGTCTTTTTTTCTGTTTCTCTTTCCCTCTTTCTTCTTCTTCTTCTTCTTCTTCTTCTTCTTCTTCTTCTCTCTTCTTCTTCTTTTCTGCTACTTTTTTTACTCGTTTTCTAAAACTTTTTCTTTCGCCATTTTCGTTCTCATCTTCACAGTATAAACATAAAAACAAAAATAGTAATAAATACATCTTTTTGTTTTTATTTTTATACGCATTGTAATTGCCTTCAAATCATTGATATATTATAACTACTTAACAATGCTTCAGCAAATACAATTACTTTTATATATATATAATATATATATATTATTATATATATATATGTGTGTTGTTTTGTGTGTGTGTTGTTAAAAAAGGCCCAGCTTGAGAATGCCTAACCGCAACGAACCTGTTTATTTACTTTACATATAGCTTATCCTGGTTATGGTGGTGCTGTGGTACCGCCAGTACCTAGAGAAGAGCACCACTGCAAAGAAGAGAACGAAAAGGAGAATAAGAAAAAGTTGTTTTTCATATAAGTATTTTTTAGGTTCTCTGGTCTCTGTCTGTCCTGTCTGTCTGTCTGTCTACTCTCTCTCTATCTCTCTCTCTCTCTCTCTCTCTCTCTCTTTCTGTCTCTCTTTCTGTCTCTGTCTGTCTGTCTGTCTGTCTCTCTCTCTCTCTCTCTATGTATATATATAATATACTATTATAGTGGGGTCCTAGTATGCGTCTTCGTTTGATATATATAAATATATATAATATGGGAAGTATGGATGAGGATTAATCCGATATATGGGGAGAAAATGTTTAAAGAAAACAAACCACCGGATGTCATGAACGATGGAAACTCTTTATGTCAATACTTCAGTATTTTGGGTTTAAAAAATTAAAACCTTTCTTCAGGACATTGAAATTTGTTATGAGTAAAAGATGAAATATGTTCAGTGTATGTTGAATGTGTGATAAAAGGTTATTTTACCGTTATTTACTTGGCGTTTTTATATGAAAGCCGATGACGCGATCATTGCAAGTGAAAGCGAAAATTGATGATCAGAAACCGTCGCATGTCGAACGTGAATGTCTAAGAGTAAATGTTAAAAAAGGTTATGACGTATTTTCATATGAATATTAATGTGTAGAAATGAGAAATTGTTATTGATTAAAATGTTTTAACATACATATACACATATATATAACAACCATAACAGAAAAATTACAGAAACACACCATAACCTATGTATGTATATATATTATATATATATATATTTAATATAATATATATATATATATATGTATATCAATATATGTATTGATCAAAGCTGAAGAAGATACCAGAATATCTGAAACACGTGTTGCCTATGTGAAATAAAAGGAATAAAAACATTTTTTCTGAGAACGATACATTTTGCGGACTTTCTTCTCTTTTTTATAAATATTACATTTCTCCCGTTGGAACCAGAACAACATTTTTTTATATACACATATATATAGAGAGAGAGACAAACAATACATCTGCATATATATATGCATATACAAATATATAACTACATAT
Source organism: Doryteuthis pealeii (assembly GCA_023376005.1). NCBI lineage: Eukaryota > Metazoa > Mollusca > Cephalopoda > Myopsida > Loliginidae > Doryteuthis > Doryteuthis pealeii. The sequence goes on along the minus strand of CM042164.1, from coordinate 18,237,963 downwards.
ATACATATACACACACACAATATATATAATATATATATATATATATATATAGATTTTTGGATGTTTGTTATTTAGAAACGTTGCTGATAAAGTATATATTAAATTTTTACTTGAAGGCACTTACAATCGTTAGTATATACCGCTGATGAGACTTAATAAAGTCGAAACAGTCTGTACGGTATTCTACACATCGAGCCATCCTTTACTGGTTACACTTGTCAAGTTTATTTTCTATAAGAAAAAGTATCGAATTTTATGCGATACATGCGTTGTAAGTGCCTTCAAGTAAAATTTTATATATACTTTATCAGCAACGTTTCTAAATAAACAAACATCCAAAAATTTATTCACTTCGCCGAAGGGCATTCGGCTGTTTGTTGTTATTATTCTCTCAATAGCGCCCCCTTACCTATTATGGTAGAGGCGCGTAGTATCGCTTGACAAGCTTAATTCCGCTAGGATGGTCAGCTGTGTACTGTGGCCGAGGCGATAAAAGTGTTTCACTAGTGTTTCACTGCGTCTGCTGAAGTCCCGGTTTCGATTTCTGTCGGAGGGAAATCGTTAGTATATACGCTGATGAGACTTAATAAAGTCGAAACAGTCTGTACGGTATTCTACACATCGAGCCATCCTTTACTGAGATTACACTTGTCAAGTTCATTTTCTATAGAAAAGTATCGAATTTTTATGCGATACATGCGTTGTAAGTGCCTTCAAGTAAATTTTTCTATATATATATATATAAAAAGTAATTGGTAATTTGCTTGAAGCATTATTAAGTATGTTATAATATATTAATAATTTGAAGGCAATTACGCATTTCCGATTTTGTTTTTGTTTTTTATTTTTATACGCATTGTAATTACCTTAAATTATTAATATATTATATATATATATATATATATATATATTTATATATATATATATATATATATATAATGTATATTATTTGGGATTTTAGTATGAAGCATTGGTGTGAAGTATAAGAAACTCTGTTTTTGAAAGTTTTGTTTTATTTCGTAATGTTCGGGGATGTTATTCCCCTTCTTCAGAACGAATAGAATGGCTGATCTGTTCTTTTTGGAATCTATATATAGAAGGTCACTAAGAGCGACCGTCCCCATACCACCCAAAAGAGGTCACTGAGATGATACCATCAACATCAATGAGGGAGTATATATAAATTCCAAAAATGACAGGTCAGCCATTCTATTCGTTCTGAAGAAGGGTAATAAGTAAAGAGCAAGTAAAGACAGCGAGGGAGTCTATCCCCTTTTCACTTGCGCTAGACCAAGGAGATTATTTTAGCATCTGAGATGGAGCGCCACATCTACCAACAGCTCCTCACTTTATTGCACAGATCCCTATGCTACTAATACGCTAAGGGCCGATAACCCCAACCCTAACCTTAACCCCAACTCTAACCCTAACCCTAAGCCCTAACCCTAAACCCCCTAGTTAAAATTAACAGTTTTATTAGAAAATTTGTGAGTTTAGTTTTTTCTAGGTCACCCTGTATACATAGTGACCCAGAAAAAACAGAACCCAAATTATTTATTTATTTTCCCATTAAACTAACTCTAAACCCAAACCCCAACCCTAACCCCAACTCTAACCCTAACCCTAAACCCTAACTCTAACCCTAAACCCCCCTAGTTAAAATGAACAGTTTTATTACAAAATTTGTGGGTTCTGTTTTTTCTGGGTCACCTTAATTTTTTGACCGATTTGCAAGTTTAGCCTATATATATATATATATATATAATATATATATATATATATATAATCCAAAAGTCTAGAGAATAAATCTTCCTTACGACACAATAGTTTTATTTAAAAACCTGTCGCAGTTTGAGAGCTCAATGTGTGCTCTAATGTTAGAGTCACAGAGCAAATATATAAGTAAAGAAATAACAAAAGACTTAGAGATTGAGCATTATAGTCTATTTTCAGGGAGCTTAGACAAAGTGTCTAACTCTCCCGACTCATCAGATGCTAATGAGATCATTAGCATCTGATAAGTTGGGAGAGTTAGATACTTTATCTAAGCTCCCTGAAATAGACTATAATGCTCAATCTCTAAGTCTTTTGTTATTTTTACTTATATTATATATATATATATATATATATATATATATTATATATATATATAGACCCTAACAAATATTATGATTATGGACTCTGGAAGTCCGTTACTCGATGTTTCCTGTAGTCTGAACAATCGTCAACTATCCTACAACTAAAATACAATCCTTGCCCAGTTTTATTTTAAAGAGCCTCTGACCTCACAACTATTATCAAGCTCAGTCTTCACTCGCTTCAATATTTATTTATTTGTTAAGTGGGCGTTTTCTTGTTCTTTTTTTTTTTTTTCACGTCCATTTCTGAATGAGCGGGAAGGAGTGTGGGCGGGAAAAATCCATGTTGTCACTGACTTCATCGGCTTTAACGAAACGAAGCCATCAACACACAAGCGAACAAAAACACAAAGGATCACATTCATTCATCCAGTGACGCCCACAGTCGATCACAGAGAGGAGAGAGGGTGACATTAGACCTCCTTTTCTACAAAATAGATTTCTTCTTTTTTCCTTTCTCTTCTCTTCAATTCGAATGACCCATTAAAAAAAGTGTTGAGCTTGACCCGCGTTTAGGACAAGCGAACTGGTTAACACGAGGGTTACTTGGAAAAGTTGAGGATGGATATCTCGATAGCCGAGACTTGTAGACGCCAGCAAGGTGACACAGAGTTGGACAGGGAAATAACAATTGGAAAATTTATTGACAGAGGTTAAAAGGAAAAAAAAACAAAACAAACAAAAATTAAAAACATGAAAGAAAGAAAGAAAGAAAGAAAGAAAGAAAGAAAAATATTGTCTGATGATACTGTTGACTTTAATCCCGGATGATTAAAATCTCGCGAGTTCAAGGGAGAGTTCAACACAAAGGAAAAAACAAACTATTTTTTTCTCAATAACAGGAAGTCATGCTTTTTTTTTTGTTTTGCTTTTGTTTGTCATTGTTTTTATACTGATAAATTTTTGGGACCAAGTAACCAATAAGCACCCCAAATCATCAACTTAATGAAACGTTCCTATTTTAACTCGTCACCGGTAACTTCCGCTTCCAAATTTTTGTAAACAAGTGATTTTAATCAGAAGTTTATGGAGATGTTGAACTCACAATAAATTAAATAAATAGATGCTTGGTACACGTAATAAAATTAAAATTCAATAGCAAAATCTTTTTTTTAAATAAATACTTTTTAACCAGAAGTTTAGGAGTATTTTTCAACACTTACGATGATTTAAAAAAAAGACGATTATTTAGAATTTTCGGACTATTGTCCTCATCTTCATTGTTATATACACAAGGTTTCGGCCGATTTGGACTCCAGCTTTCGTCAAGTATTTTTTGTCAAACTCGGGAGCCTTCATGTTGAAATCGGGATCCTTCAGCGAACTTCGAACCGAATCCTTTATTCAATCCACGGGAGTAGATTGTTCCCATTCCGTTAACCATAACCTGGAGAACTGGAAAAACTACTATGTAACCTGAAGGTAAGGGTCCTGATAATTGTAGGTGGTGACTTTGAAACGGACCCCAAGGGTTTACAAAAAAGGGTTTGTTTCTCTCTCCACTCTCTCTCTCTCTCTCCTCTCTCTCTCTCTCCCCTCTCTCTCTCTCTACTCTCTCTCTCTCTCTCTCTCCCTCTCACTCCCTCTCTCTCACTCTCTCCCCTCTCTCTCTCTCACTCTCTCCCCTCTCTCTCTCCCTCTCCACTCTCTCTCTCACTCTCTCACTCTCCACTCTCTCTCTCTCCTTCTCTCCCTCTCTTACTCTCCCCCCCCCTCTCTCTCTCCTTTTCAACATCTTTTTCTTCTCTTCTTCAACTTTTTCACTTGGATCAATTCTCCAGCTATTTGTATTGCTCACCCCCTCTCTCCCCCTCTCTCCCCTTCTCTCTCTCTTCTTCTTTCTTCTCTCTCTCACTCCCCTCTCTCTCTCTTTCTTTTGATCTTTCACTTACTCTCTCACTCACTCACTCTCTTCCCCTCTCTCTCTCCGCCCTCTCCCTCCTCTCTCTCTTTTCTCTCTATCTTTCACTTACTCTCTCACTCACTCACTCACTCTCTTCTCTCCCTCTCTCTCTCTCTCTTCTCTCTATCTTTCACTTACTCTCTCACTCACTCACTCACTCTCTTTCTTCTCCTCTCTCCTCTCTCTCTCTCTTTCTCTCTATCTTTCACTTACTCTCTCACTCACTCTCTTCTCTCCCTCTCTCTCTCTCTCTTTCTCTCTCTCTTTCACTTACTCTCTCACTCACCCACTCTCTTCTCCCCCTCCCTCTCTCTTTCTCTCTCTCTTTCACTTACTCTCTCACTCACTCACTCACTTCTCCCGCCTCTCTCTCCTCTCTCTCTCTCTCTTTCTTTTGATCTTTCACTTACTCTCTCACTGACTCACTCTCTTCCCCCTCTCTCTCCTTCTCTCTCTCCCCTCTCTCTCTTTCTCTCTATCTTTCACTTACTCTCTCACTCACTCACTCTCTTCTCCCCTCTTTCTCTCTTCCTTATTTTAACACCCTTTCTTCTCTACTTCACGCTTCTCACCTATCTAATCAATTATCTAGCATTGTATTTCTATTGCTCATCCAGCAAATATGTCTATTGATATAAGCACATTCGCCATCAGTTGGTGTTTTAGAGATTCAGCCTTCGATGCACCAAGGCGATTAGAGCAAAGGCAGCAAATGCATGACTTCGTGCAGAACATTTTAATTGCATTCCCAGGCCAGAAATATAAACCGAACCCCCCACTTGCGTTGGTGGGCATGAGATTTCAAAACATGGGATTTTACCGGAAAGGCGAATCGACTGAAGTGATATCTCTGATTCCCTATACAAGGTCTGTGCGGAAACGATACAGCAATTTAATATGATCGAAAAACAATAACCTGCCTAAGGCAGTGGGGTCTTATTTTACCTACTCTTCCACAGTGGACCTTGAGCCAGACATTGGCTATTTTTGTCCAAGGCCTGTGCGGAAATGACCCAGCAATATAATACGATCGAAAAACAATAACCTAGCTAAGACAGTGTGTTATTTTTCGTACTTTTTTACAGTTGGCCTTGTGCCAGTCATTGGCTGTTTTTGACGATTATTAATGTAACAGTGCGTAAAAGTAATTAATTAAACTCGTCTATACCCTTTTCACTAGCGCTAAACCAATGAGATTGTTTTTTAGCATCTGAGGTGGAGCACCACACCTACCATCAGCTCCTTACTTTACCGCACATATCCCTGTGCTACTCATACGCTAAGTTGGCGAGGGCCGATAACCCCAACCCTAACCTTAACCCCAACTCTAACCCTAACCCTAAGCCCTAACCCTAAACCCCCTAGTTAAAATTAACAGTTTTATTAGATATTGAACCAGGAACCTTGTGATTCCTATGCGGATGATCTATCGACTGAGCTATACCGGCCCTAAATCTCGGATTTGTGGGAAAACGTGTTTTTTTTTAAAGTTTTTTTTCTTCTATCGTTTTTTTTTAATAGAAAACTTATGGTGTTTCGAATTTGGCAGTTTTATCGAAAAATTAATGGTAACATTTTTGAGGGAAAATTTATCGTTAAAATTGTCGAGTAATCTTCAAAATGGCGTTCTCGTTCAGGTATAGGATAATTTAACTCTTTCCCTATCAAATTACCCCTCACTAAAAAATAGTGTTTCCAAATTTATCACCCCAAGGAAAAATATTATCTATAAAAAATAAACGTTAAAACTCATAAAGGGACATAATTTTTAGCATTCTATCTTATGTTGTTATACAATACATTGATATATCTATCTTATTATAATGGAGATTGTGTGTTTTTCTGTCTGTAACCGAAACTATATTCCTACTCAAGTCACAATTCTCTTAGTTATTTATATCACATTCTCAATGATTTTATTTTTATTCAAACCTCAATTATTAATAAAATTGTTTTACATTATTAATATTGTTAACCATATCTACATACTCATAGCATGCAATTATATTTATATATACAACAAAATAGCGGATTACAGTGTGAATGGGAAGGCTAATTTGCATATTGATCTTTAAAAATTGATTTTAATAAATATATGCTTAGTATTATTTCTAATTGTTTGGTTTTATCTTATTGAATATAAGCAAAAATCTCTTCAATAAATCTTAAAAGAAATCCCCTAACAAGAAGAAATAACTGTAATATTATTCTTTACTTCCTATTTTAACTAAACAGTTTAATTAGGAAAATTTACCAATGAAAGACGGGAGTAACGGCAAATGATGGAAGAGTTAGTTTCAAAGTTGTTCTATTTTTCAATCATACCCCCTCTGTTCAAAATCTTTTTATCTACATACTTATTCAGTTTCATTAGCCTTTCTAATTTAATATGATATTTTATTTAACTAAAATACTTGCACCCGGAGGGTGCATATATTTGCTAGTATTAATAATGGAGATTCGCTTCTGGTTTTTGTCTGTAACAAAAATTACGTCACTGCTTACGTCACATTACCCAAAATCGTCATAACATAGAATAAATACACTCAAAATTTGAACATGCAACTTTAGACAGTCCTCATTGTTTTTTAAAACAAGTTTTAATAAATACATGACTGGTATTATATATCTATATACAGTTTGTTTTATTTTAATACATATTTAAAGTTTACATTTCAAATTGTTTTTTATTTTTAATCCTTTAATGAATTTGATGATTTTACTTACTTAGGGTACAAACTCGCTGACATTGAATTTTTAACTCCCACCCCTCAGGCAATATGTTTCAAAAATCTATTTTTACATCGCCCGGAGGGTGTTTTTTATTTTGTACTATTATTAATAATGGAGATTCGCTTCCGGTTTTTGTCTGTAACAAAAACTACGTCACTGCTTACGTCACTATACCCGAAATCGTCATAACATAGAATAAATACACTCAAAATTTGAGCATGCAACATTAGACAGTCCTCATTGTTTTTTAAAACAAGTTTTAATAGACACATCCACGGTATCATATATTTATAGATAGTTTGTTTTATTTTAATAGATATTCAAAGTTAATAGAACTTAGTTTCGATTTCAAATTGTTTTATTTTTTTTTTTTACTCCTTTTAATAAATTTGATGATTTCATGATTTATGGTTCAAATTCTCCGACATTTAATTTTGAACTTCCACCTCCTCAAGCAATATCTTTAAAAAAAAAATTTTTTTATCGCCCGGAGGGTTTTTTTATTTATTTTGCTAGTTTCTTTAATAAAAAAACGTAAGAAAAAACTTAGGTTGTTTTTTTTTTTGTGGACTGGAACGGATTAATGACATTTCATTTTATTTCAATGGGGAAAATTTGTTTGATTTACGAGGAAATTGAGTTACGAGCCGAACAAATTGAACTTGTAAGTCAATGTACCAATATATTATATATATATATATATATATATATATATATAACAGCCCTTCTACACGAGTAAGATGTGACCAAAGGCTAATCTCTTAAGCGGAGTTTAACAGGTTTGAATTCAGAGTTGTCCTTCATCTAGACTAGTTATCTACCTAACATAACCCAGTCTACCCTACTATTTACCCGTAGCTGGAGGGTGGATAGTTGGACACAATCCTTTCCTATGGGTATTAGTACTATGTGAAATGCAAACACCACGAGATTCCAATATATATATATATATATATATATATATATATATATATATATATATATGAATATATTTGAATATTTTGTTTGTATTTTAACAGCAAGTTATTGTTCAAGCTGGTATTTTTGTAGACCGCGGAATATTTCCTCTTTTCTCATTTGAATTTATTTATCAGTTTATTTATTGTTCATTCAAATAAGGAGAGTCTATTATCATATCCTTTTAGGTTTCGTTGAATTGAACAGACAATTCCTGTCTGACAAGTCTTTCGTTGATCCGTTCTAATCTTCGGGCCATCCTTCTGGTGTCAGGGTGGAACTGATATACCAGTCCATCGAATGTTTCGTCACTAGCGCTTTCGGCAATACACTTTGCCATCCTCAGGTGGGAAAACGATGGAATAGTTTTCATGTCTCGTTTTTAACGAGAACGAGTAGAAGCAAGGAATTAGTGGGAGGTAATATCAATTGGTAGTGGGAGGTTTTTGGAATGGTAGTAGTTAATATATATATATATATATATATATATATATATATATATATATATATATATATATATCAATATATATATATATATATATATATGTGTGTGTGTGTGTGTGTGTGTGTGTGTGTGAGTGTGTGTGTGTGTGAAAATAGAGGAAAATTTCAAATGATATTTTGCCTCGGTATGTTACGAAGCTTTGTCCAATTTATTCCGAAGACAAACTAGGATATTCAATCTACTTTTATGCTGAAAAGGCAATTTTGTGGCAGGCAGAAAATATGGGGGGGCGTATTGAGTGATAAGATGTGAGGCAAAAGAAAAGGAAAGAGTGGTGGGTGGGATGTGTGCTATGGAGTGAGGAAGAATGGAATGGGTTTATTTGTCGATAACGGATCATGGTATTTTATGGGCTCATTTATTGCTATCGTAGAAATTTGATAGTCTGGTAGGAAATTGGTGTGTGGCGACTACTGTCTGTATAGGTTTGTGAAGCGGAGGATTGGAATATGTTTTTGTTTTTTGTCGGATTTACTTAATCCTTTACCTCACACACACACACACACACACACACACACGTATATATATATATATATATATATATATATATATATATATATATATATATATATATATATATATATATATATGCCTTTATTTAAAATTTGACTACAATACATAATTGATAGGCAAGCCATTAATTATGTAACATATGTTGAAGAGTGTGAACCGAGTGATTTTGGGAAATTTAGACTCAATAATAATAATAATAATAATAATAATAATAATAATAATAATAGGACTTCGAGATAAAGACGATCACCATATCCCAGCCAGGAGATCAGACCTAGTGTTGATTAACAAAAAAAAAGAACGTGTCAACTGGTGGACTTTGCTGTCCCAGCAGATCACAGGGTGAAGCTGAAGGAAAATGAAAAGATGGATAAATACCTGCACCTTGCCAGAGAATTGAAAAAGCTGTGGAATATGAGAGTGAAAATAATACCAATTGTAGTTGGTGTACTTGGAACAGTACCAATAAACTTGGAAAAAAGACTGGAGGATCTAGAAATCAGAGAAAGAATTGAGACCATCCAGACTACTGCACTGATGCAATCGGATAGAATACTCAGAAGAGTCCTGGAGACCTGAGGAGACTTGTTGTCATTCAGCCTCCAGTGAAATACCATCAGCTAACGTTGGTGCGAAAAACTCAAAAGGATTGAAGATAATAATAACTTGTTAACATACAGTTGTAGGGGATTATCTTCCCTTTTGCCAGAAGAGTTATCTTCTCGCTGCGTTGCTGTTTGTTCCCACTAGGGGACCTCTGGTAGTTAGGCGCGTTCATTGTGACTTATCTTCCTCTTTTAGCTGGACGCTTCTCAAAGAACTGCTATGGGCTAGAGTCTATCTACCCCCTTCTCGGTGGGGCTTTTGCCTCCCCCCTTACATTACTGTAAGTCTTTTATACAGCATGGACTATCTTTTAGTTCCATGTCTGTAACATTTATATTTTACGTACATTTGGGTATCTTGTTTATACCTAAATATTGTATATGTATTTACATGTTCTATTCTCCTGTACATTATGTATCTTGTCGTTTCCATGTGCTGTTATATATTTTAATGTTTTGTCCCACAAACAAATATGTTTCAACAAGTTATAACTTTGTTTTAACTTTGAATCTTACACAGTTATTGGGTTTAAGTTATTCCTATCTAATACTGTTGAATACTCAGGCCTCTTTTTCTTAGCGTTCGTTTTTAATGTCCGGGTCTCTGCCTCTCTTTCGCATGTCGAGTCGAGCATCGTCTCATCTGCGACACCCACGCATGTATCTCATGTATCGTTAACCATATCATGTATGGATATACATCTCATGTATCAATAGACAGTTGATTTATGACCACGAGATCACAATTTATAATTAAAAAATAATAAAAATAAAAAAACGAATCTTTATATAGAACATATATACGGTTAATATAATATCTATATACATATCAAATTTTATAATTCATCCGATATTTCCAAAAAGTTCCCTCTGAAGTCTTTGCTTACCAAATTTCCCACACGTCTATACCAAATACCCTATTGCAAAAGGATCAAGTACCAGGTTTACAGACAAAACAAAAGATGGCAGGGGTATTTACGTAGGGATTTTCAATGTAAACAAGTGACATGTTCACGGACCGCTGCCAGCAGTTTACGGTAGGAAAGCAGTCGTGTGAGAACCGCTGTGAGCGGTTTAAAGTAGGCAAAGAGTTACATTCTTTTTACTGTTTTTTTTTTTTTTTCTGAAATCATCTAAATTAATCTTACAATTTTGTACAGTATTTCTGTTTGTGATCTCATTAGGTAATTTCTTCCAAAAATGTATTAACCTATTAACAAAAAAATATTACTCTTTTAGCAAAAAATTCAAGTTTTTGAAATTTACCTTGACAGTTAATTTCTAGTTCGAGCAGAAATATTTTTTTGAAACTTTTTTTTAAAACTTTAAAAATTTTAAAATAATAAATGGAATTACTAATTATGGTAGACCCATAATTAGTAATTCCATTTATTATTTTAAAATTTTTAAAGTTTCAAAATGGTTAAATTTTCAATTGGATTACCTCTCATTCTTCTTTCTAGTAAAATAGTTAATCTTAAATTGTCTAATCTCTCCCTGTAACTATAATCTTTAGTCTTTTTATTACTTTTGTCACTCTTCTTTATATGCTTTTCCAAACTCAATACCCTATTTTAATTTCCATGGATGGACATTGGATTTCAGGTTTGGATACCATTCTCTTTATGAGGTTTTACAAGGGTTTTGTATATTCTTTGTATATTCACAGACTACATGTCTACTACATGTGATACTCTTTCAAACAGGACCATCCTGAAGAGAACTGGACTCCCTGGCATACACGACATACTTGTCCGACGCAACTTGAGATGGGCTGGCCACTTAAACAGACTTGGGGATGACAGACTACCAAAGCAGATTTTTTACTCTCAACTGAGAGTGGGATCACGTGGAACCGGTAGACCAAAGCTCATGTATAAAGATAACATACAGAGAAACCTAGAGGGGTAACATCCCCATAGGCAAACCCCAACCCTTTTTTATCATATATATATTTACCAACCCCTGCGCACGAGCAGAGTGTGAGACAATGTCAATTTATTAAGCGGAGTATAACAGATTTGAATTTAGAGTGTTCCGTCTCCTAGACTGGTTACCTAGCCAAGGTTAAAGAGCCCAGTATGCCTGCTATTTACCCATAGCTGGAGGGAGAATTGGTTTCATACCTTCCCCAAGGGTATTAGCGCTATGTGAAGTTCAAACAGCTTCGTCATGGAATTGAACTCGAGTCGACGAGTCTATTTCCTATGAATCTAACCATTAGACCACGCGCCTCCTTTTTTATCATTTATGTGCTTGAAGGTGGTGGCCGAGGGCCTTAGTGTCCTGGGTATGACGTTAAACTACATTTAGTGGTGATGTTCCAATTCTGGAACTGGGGTGTGTGGGGTACCTCTTCATTGCAGTTTCTTCCCGGTCTACTATGACCCTGAATCTTTTAGGGTCTAATCTATGGATCAAATAGATATATTCATGCACTCTGTCGAGTGAGGTTTAAAATACGCTGACTGCACCTGTTTGTCGTGAATGGCGACCCGTGATGCTCAAGACGGAATACTGGTTGTTGAGCAGACATGACTTGCAACACTCTACTTTGGTCCAACCATATTGGATTTGGTTTGGTTTGGTTTGTGGCATATCAACCTCACTGGGTCATTTAATACCGACAAAGTTTTGAAATAAATTCATTCTTAAGTGGATACGCAATTTTTTATAAACAGATTTTTCTCTTTAATTCATAGATGGGACCCTAACAGGTACTACCACTCCGGATCAGAGTGAACCAGGGAGCAATGGTGATAAAGAGGCGCTCCACATTCCCCAGACCTCCAAAAATGGAACCTCATTCCCAGGACATGAAGACCCTCAGCCACCGCCTTCTAGCACCCATATGATAAAAAGGGTTGGACCTTGTCATATTGGAGGAAACGGATTCCTGTGGTGTCATCATTGGATACAATGGACAGCAAATAACAATAAGATATTCTTAAAAACAATATTCGCCTTCCTTGGGATTATATCTTTTCACCATCCAGCCTATCATTCTATTTGCCCTCGATAAAATAGGTAAAATAAAATTGTTAGCTTCAATATGTATTTACTAACCCCTCCGCGCGAGCAGGATGTGACACAAGGTCAATTTCTTAAGCAGAGTTCAACAGGTTTGAATTCAGAGTTTTCCTTGTTCTAGACCGGTTGCCTAACCAAGGTTAAAGAGCCCAGTCTGCCCTACTATTTATCTATAGCTAGAGGGAGAGTTGGATTCATACCTTTCCCGGTGGTATTTGCGCTAAGTGAAATGTAATTTCCACGTCCAGGATTTGAACTCGGGGTGACGAGTCCATTTCCCATGACTTTAACCATTACACCACGCGCTTCCCACAAATATAAAAGCCCAACCCTAGATCGTATTCTGCATTTACTTTTTTAAATTTTCTTCTTGTTTAATTTATATCGAACTTTAATGTATTATCTGTACTAGCAAATATATGCACCCTCCGTAGGGTGCAAGTATTTAAGTTTTAATATAATAAAATATCATATTAAATTAGAAAGGCTAATGAAACTAAATAAGAATACAGATAAAAAGATTTGAAACAGAGGGAGTATAATAAAAGGTTTGAAACAGAGGGAGTATAATAAAAAATGGAACAACTGAAACTTACTCTTCCATCACTCTCGTCTTTCATTGTTATTTTTTCTAATTTAAGTATTTAGTTAAAATAGGAAGGAAAGAATAAAATGACAGTTATTTTTTCTTGTTAATGGATTTCATTTAAGATTCATTGAAGAGACTTTTACTTATATTCATTAAAATAAAACCAAACAGTTAGAAATCAATAATACTAAGCACATATTTATTAAAATCACATTTTAAATATCAATATGCAAATTAGCCTTCCCGTTCACACTGTAAACCGCTATTTTGTTGTATATATAAATATAATAGCATGTTATTAATATGTAGATTTGATTAACTGTATTAATAATGTAAAACAATTTTATAAATAATTGAGGTTAAAATTTAAATACATTTATGGTGAATGTAACGTCAATAACTAAGGGAATTGTGACTTGAGTAGTGATTTAGTTTCGGTTACAGACAGTAAAACACACAATCTCCATTATAATAGGATATCAATAAAATTATTATTGTGTTTATGTATGTTGATCACACCGTCTTGTCAAACGAATGCCACTCCTTCATCCATTGTTCATTCCTGAGCTCGTTGATGACTTTTCAGTTCGGCCAGCGACTTGCATATCTTAAACAAATTTGGCACTCATGACGATCGGTGTTTACCGAGACGACAGGCATGGTATACGCATCACCGTGAACTCTGAAATGACGCCTGAGACCATCAGTTGTTCGGCACACTTTAATGTAATAGGAGTATAAAAAGTTTTCGTGTTGGGAATCCGAGTGTGGCATGGGTGAGACAATAGTTGCAGTCGGGTTGCTCTCATGTGATTTCATGTGATTAACCAGGACTGCCCTTCACAACAGGACACATTCATTACAGATCATCAAAATTGTCCGGCAGAGTTTCACATTTTCTGCATGCTCTCTTGAGTTTTGCCTGGTCCACCTTGGCTGCTTCAGCACCCCTGAATGGGAGAACGTACTGAGTGATAAGATGTGAGGCGAAAGGAAAAGAAAGAGAGGAGGGTTGGGTGTGTGGTATGGAGTGAGAAAAAGGGGAAGAAGAAGAGAATAGGTATATTTGTCGATAAAGAGGCATGGTATTTTTATGGGGTCATTTATTGCCACTGTAGAAATTCGATAGTATGGTAGGAAGTTAGTATGTGGCGATTACTGTCTGTATAGTTTTGTGAAGCTGGGGATTGCAATATATTTTTTGTTTTGGTATATTTTAGAGATCTTGTGATATTTTGAATTTATTTTTTATAATTTTTATCTGTTTTCTATTTTGGTTTCTTTCTTTC
>CM042164.1:18203701-18216201 GCA_023376005.1 Doryteuthis pealeii | reverse complement strand
CCGGAAGCTTAGATAAATGCAGACAATTGGCTGGGAAGATTGCGTAGCACCAGAGTAAGAAGAGAGATCCTGCCTACCTTGAAAATTAACATTTGAATATTTGTATCACCAAGCACTGGTAGGAAATATGAAAATATCTCCCCCCACCCAAACAAACCTATTACTTATTAGAGCCTATTTTAGCATTGGATATGTGGATAGCGTAACGGTTATTGGTGAATAAAATGGAATCGGTGAGATGAGTTCACATTTGTTTATGCTTCAATTCCAGTTAATATCTTTTGAAAAGGTATTTATTTTCCGAACTAACTTAAGGTTTTTTAGTCTCCGTCTGCCCTACTTCGAACCGAACACTTTATTCAATCCACGGGGGTAGATGGTTCTCATTCCGGTAAGGTTCCCGAGTTCGACAAGAAACTCCTGGGGTCACATTGAATTAAATTATTCAAATTAGTGAAATAGATCCCTAATTAGGATTGAGCCTATTCTAGTAGTTACCACCTCCAGCGGAGTTTAACAGGTTTGAATTAAGAGTTTTCTTTCTCCTTGACCGGTTGCCTAACCAAGGTTAAAGAGCCTAGTCTGCCCTACTATTTACCCATAGCTGGGGGGAGAGTAGGATTCATACCTTCACCGGCAGTATTAACGCTAAGTGAAATGCAATTACCACGTCCATGATTTGAACTCGGGGCGACGAGTCCATTTCCCATGACTTTAACCATTACACCACACGTTTCCACTCTCAACTGCAATTATCTGGTCGAGTCTTTGATGGTCTATGATTATCCTTCCAAATTAGACATTCACTCAATAAGTTATTATCGAGGAATGTTTGCGAGGAATCATATTCCCGCCAATTTCTTACGTCTGATGAAGATGATTTGTTTGATGAGAAGGAATTGTGGGAAATCCAAGAAGAAGAAGAAGAAGAAGAAAGGAGAGAAAAGAAAGAAGAAAAATATCATAAAAAGGAATCAATGAGAAGAAGAAAAAGAAAAAGAAAACAATTATGATGATGATGATGATGATGATAAAAGAAAAAAGTTAAAAGAATCAAGAAAAAGAGAAAAAGGAAAAGATTACCAAAAATGGTGAATAATAATAATAATAATAATAATAATAATAATGGTGAAGCTGAAGGAAAATGAAAAGATGGATAAATACCTGGACCTTGCCAGAGAATTGAAAAGGCTGTGGAATATGAGAGTGAAAGTGATATCAATTGTAGTTGGTGCACTTGGAACGGTCCCAATAAACTTGGAAAAAAGACTGGAGGATCTAGATATCAGAGGAAGAATTGGGACCATCTAGACTACTGCACTGCTGCAATCGGCTAGAATACTCAGAAGAGTCCTGGAGTCCCGAGGAGACTTGTTATCACTCAGACTCCAGTGAAATACTATCAGCTAACGCTGATGTGAAAAACTCAAAAGGAGTGAAATATTTTTTTACAGTTCTAGCAGAGGGAGAGTAGGATTCATACCTTTCCCAAGGATATTACCGCTAAGTGAAATGCAATTACCACGTCCAGGATTTGAACTCGGGGCGACGAGTCCATTTCCCATGACTTTAACCATTACACCACGCGCTTCAATGCAATCGTACATATACGTACCACTACGTACATCAGTAAGATACATAGCGGTACAGATGTGTACCATTATAAATCAAAGAAGTAAAGATAAAAATAAATTGTATCTGTCTATTTGTCACAATTATTTCTACACTACCTTATCAGCTGAGGTAGGAGCAAATAAATTATGCTATGTAAACACATACAAACCTTATTCACAATTATATATATATATATATAATATATATATATATATATATAAGAGAGTTTTATAATTTGCTTGAAGCATTGTGTATATATTGGTTTGGAGGTTGATTTAGAAGGCTATCACAATGCAGGTGTAGAGAAAAAATAATAAGGTAGCAAAGGTGTTGTGTGTTAACCTGTATTTTATTCTTGAATTTTCGAGATAAAATCTCTTTTATATATACTAGCAAATATATGCACCCTCCGGGTGCAAGTATTTTAGTTAAATTTTATAATAAAATATGGTATTAAATTAGAAAGGCTAATGAAACTGAATAAGAATGTAGATAAAAAGATTTTGAACAGAGGGGGCATGATTGAAAAATAGAACAACTTTGAAACTAACTCTTCCATCATTTTTCGTTACTCCCGTCTTTCATTGGTAAATTTTCCTAATTAAACTGTTTAGTTAAAATAGGAAGTAAAGAATAATATTACAGTTATTTCTTATTGTTAAGGGATTTCTTTTAAGATTTATTGAAGAGATTTTTGCTCATATGCATTAAGATAAAACCAAACAATTAGAAATCAATAATACTAAGCATATATTTATTAAAATCAATTTTTTAAGATCAATATGCAAATTAGCCTTCCCATTCATACTGTAAACCTCTATTTTGTTGTATATATAAATACAATTGCATGTTATTAGAATGTAGATATGGTCAACAGTGTAAGTAATGTAAAACAATTTTATTAATAATTGAGGTATAAATAAAAATAAAATAATGGAAACATGATGTCAATAACTAAAGGAATTATGACAAGTATAGTAATATAGTTTCGGTTACAGACAGACAAACGCACAATCTCCATTATAATAAGATATATATATATATATATATATATATATATATATGAAGATAGGAGGGTTGGAGTGAAATCCGACAGTATGAGGTAAGGAAAAGTGGACAAAAAATAATGACTCAAACAAGTAGAAGTAGGAGAGAAATATTTCGTTCCGTTTAAGCGAGAAACTTCATCAGTCTGGGCTTTTATCGTATTTTTGGTATTAATTTCTCGTCACTGCAGTCTTGTAGGAAATTTCCTTTATTTATGTGAGAGTAGGCTGTGATAAGGGTGGTTTTGTATGTACGTAATGCTTTGTTGAGTGATTTTTTGTCCGTTCCTGACATTATGAAGATAGAAGGGTTTCTTTTTTGTCTACTTTTCCTTTTACCTTACACACACACACACACACACACACACACACACACACACACATATATATATATATATATATATATATATATACTTTCAGGTAAGTATCATATTCTCGATAAACAAAGCGTATGCCAAGTTTTATAGCCACACTTATCTCTCTTTTATTTCGAAGAAATACGATGGCATATCTTCACACTATATATAAACGGCGATTTAGGGGAAGGTGCATCAACTAATCAAATAAGTTATCTGCATACTAAGGGGACTACTTTGAAGATAATTAATGTTTAATTAAGCGTGCATTTCTGTCTTGGTAAATACAGCTCCAATCTTTATACTTTTTAAACAACCTTTTATATATATATATATATATATATATATATATATATATTAAAGAAATGGATACAATAGAAACCTACTCGAGTTTCACCATAAGGATCTTCAGGGTTAAATTCACTGATTTAATCGGTACCTCGATTAATTCAGTGGATTTAACCCTGAAGATCCTTATGGTGAAACTCGAGTAGGTTTCTATTGTATCCATTTCTTTAATAAATTTGTACTTTGTATTTGTTTTATCGCGGACTTAACCCCTGGATTTTGTGCACCTCCAACGATCGTGCCCATATTCACAGGTAAACCACCTTCTCTCTCTCTCTCTCTCCCTCTCTCTCTCTCTCTCTCTCTCTCTCTATATATATATATATATATATATATATATATATATATATATATATATGGTTGTCTCTCCTATCGTAAACGATAGATGAGGATTAGCAGTGAGTGATTTGTTTCCTGCCACGTTGTGCATGCTATCAAGAAGACATTTTGTGTTTTCTCGAGTGTGATACCAGCCTTGCTGCGAGCTACGAAGGCAAGCTGACGAATGACATTTTCTGATGCGGGAGTCAGATGCTTTTGCCTTAAAGGTAGATGGAGCTGGTCACGACATTTCAGTCTATTTTCTTTAATTTAGCGAAATATATATATACACACACACACACACACACACACACACACACACACACATATATATATATATATATATATATATATATATATGAAATCTTTAGCAATATATATATATGAAACTAAATAAGAATGCAGATGAAAAGATTTGAAACAGAGGGGGGTATAATTTTAAAAAATAGAACAACTGAAGCTTACTTTTCCATAACTCCCGCCTTTCATTGCTAATTTTTCCTAATTTAACTATTTAGTTAAAATAGGAAGTAAAGAATAAAATTACAGTTATTTCTTCTTTTTAATGAATTTCTTTTAAGATTTATCCCCGAGATTTTTGCTCATATTCATTAAGATAAAACCAAACAATTCGAAATCAATAATACTAAGCACATATTTATTAAAATCAATTTTTTAAGATCAATATGCAAATCAGCCTTCCCGTTCA
This sequence comes from Doryteuthis pealeii, assembly GCA_023376005.1. Taxonomy (NCBI): domain Eukaryota; kingdom Metazoa; phylum Mollusca; class Cephalopoda; order Myopsida; family Loliginidae; genus Doryteuthis; species Doryteuthis pealeii. The sequence goes on along the minus strand of CM042164.1, from coordinate 18,211,807 downwards.
CACTGTAAACCGGCATTTTGTTGTATACATAAATACAATTGTATGTTATTAGGACTAGCAAATATATGCACCCTCCAGGTGCAAGTATTTAAGATTTAATGTAATAAAATATTGTATTAAATTAGAAAGGCTAATGAAACTAAATAAGAATACAGATAAAAAGATTTGAAACAGAGGGAGTATAATAAAAAATGGAACAACTGAAATTTACTCTTCCATCACTCTCGTCTTTCATTGTTATTTTTCTAATTTAAGTATTTAGTTATAAGAGGAAGTAAAGAATAAAATGACAGTTATTTTATCTTATTAATGGATTTCATTTAAGATTCATTGAAGAGATTTTTGCTTATATTCATTAAAATAAAACCAAACAATTAGAAATCAATAATACTAAGCACATATTTATTAAATTCGATTTTTTAATATTAATATGCAAATTAGCCTTCCCGTTCACACTGTAAACCGCTATTTTGTTGTATATATAAATATAATTGCATGTTGTCAGTATGTAGACATAGTTAACAGTATTAATAATGTAAGACAATTTTATTAATAATTAAGGTTTAAATAAAAATAAAATCATGGAGAATGTGACGTAATTAACTAAGGGTATGGTGACTTTTGTAACATAGTTTCAGTTACAGACAGAAAAACACACAATCCCCATTATAATAAGAATACAGTGATTGGTGTAATGGTTACTGTTGTAGGAAATGGACACAACGAAACGAGTTCAAATCCTTGACGCGGCTGTCTCCATTTAATATAGCGCTAATACCCTTGGGAAAGGTATGCATTCAACTACTCTCCCTCCAGCTATGGGTAAATAGTAGGGCAGACTGGGCTCTTTAAACCTGGCTATGTAACCAATCTAGGAAAGGGTAAACTTTGAATTCAAACCTGTTAAAATCCGCTTAAGAAATTGACCTTGTATCACACCCTGCTCGTGCGGAGGGGTTGGTAAATATATATATACAGTTGTACCTTTACTTACGAGCTCAATTCGATCTGCCCGTACCTCGATTTCCTCGTATATTAAATCAATCTTCTTCACTGAAATAAACTGAAATTCCATTAATCCGTTCGAACCCTTCTAATGGTACCTTTACTCACGAGCTTAATTCGTTCTGCTCGTACCTCGATTTCCGCGTATATCAAATCAATCTTCTTCACTGAAATAAACTGAAATTCCATTAATCCATTCCAACCCTTCTAATGGTACCTTTACTTACGAGCTTAATTCGTTCTGCTCGTAACTCGATTTCCTCGTATATCAAATCAATCTTCTCCACTAAAATAAACTGAAATTCCATTAATCGTTTAAAGGAAGTGAATCCGACGGTATGTAGTATATTAAGAAAATTGAAAAAACACAGGTTTAAATAAATTGAGTGGTAAGTTTATTGGCCGACGCTGCAGTGTTTCGATCTATTAATTAAATGCCCTGACGATGATCTAATTAATAGATCAAAACACTGCAGCGTCGGCCAATAAACTTACCACTCAACTTATTTAAACCTGTGTTTTTTCAATTTTCTTAATATACTACATATACACACACACACACACACACATATATATATATATATATATATATATATATAAAACTCTTATGCCCCCCATATATATATATATATATATAATATATATATATATATATATATGAGGTTAAGTAAACAAACAAATGTGTTTATTTTTATATGGCTTTAAGCCGACAATTTTTGGAGGATATGTGCTTAATTGAAGTCATACCTAATTTTGAAAATTAATTAGTTAATAATTAATGAATTTTAGGCGGGCATATATGTTCAAATGTAAGGCTAAACGAATCGAGAAAATGTCAATCTCTGAATGTACATTTCGACCTATTAGGTCTCATCAGCAAGGTTATAGACATGGGAGACTGCTCCATGTGTGACTCGAAACTTCGACTGTCAAGCTGACAGGCAAAGTCTCTCTCTCTCTCTCTCTCTCTCTCTCTCTATATATATATATATATATATATATATATATATATATATATATATATATGGGGGGTATAAGAGTTATATTGTGTGATTTAACTCTTCTGCTTTAACTGTATTCTCTGTAATTTAAAATCTCTCCAGTTTCCTGACTTCAAATTTTCTATAACCTCTTCCACCCCAAACTACCACCCACCCCCTCTCCGAATCTTTCCACTTACCCGCCCACCCGCATTACCCGCTCTCCGAAGCCTCATCAAGTCAAGTGATGTTGACTCCGAACAAGCAAAATCGTCAAACCAGAAAGTCCATGGCGCCGGGCTGACCAAACTGCTGTCTTCGGAGACAACGTGATATGATTCCAACAGACACTCAAAGGTTTCCTTCTCTCTCTCTCTCTCTCTCTCTCTCTCTCTCTCTCTCTCTCTCTCTCTCTCTCTGCTGATCGACTCGCAAAATAATCGATTTTTTTTTTCAAATCACACAATCAGTTTTAATGTGTATGTATGTAGGTAACCAACATTTAGATATTCACCACGTTATTATCTCAAATGGAACTAATTCTGTCGCAGTGTAAAATTTATACTCTCCTATGCTAAAGATTTCATACACTCCGATTTTATACTCTCCTATTTTAAAGATACTAGCAACAGAAAACACCCCCGGGCGTCTTAAAAATTAATTTTTGAAAGACATTGCCTGAGAGGGTGGGAGTTAAAAATTCAATGTCAGAGGGTTTGTATCACAAGTAAGACAAATCCTCATATTATGAATAAAACAATCAGATAAGGGTAAAGAATAGGTTAACGACACAACAACAACAAGGCTTATAAACATAAAGCATTTATCATAGCAAGTGTTACATAATCTATGCGGTTGCATAAGATTATTGTCGGTCCCCTGTAATTCTGAGGGGATGACCTTTTCATACCATGGCCGGGTCCTTCAATGGAAAATTACAGAAGCCCGCCAAAATACGTGAAGTCACGTGGGGCCTGTTCGGTTCCCAGTTTTGCAGTTAGGCGTCAGGCAGAGCAGTCGGCCATTTTATGCTCTGACTAAAACTGGAACTCACGCGCGCTATGTTAGTTACGTGAAATGTATAGTTAAGGAAATAAAAGTTTGTATAAGTAATATGTTTTTGTGGTTGATGAATGTCTTGTTAACAAGACTAAGAAATGAATCCAGGACGACCAGCCAGCAAGAACATAGCAAAAGAAAGTCCAGACCTTAGAAGATTCCAGACCAAGTCAAGATAGATGATAGAAATACCAAAGACGATCAGAATAGCAACCGGCCAGAATAGAAAATACGACAAGAAGTAAGTGAAGTGAAGAAGGGTATGCAACACAAGACGTAAGATACAATACAAATACAAAGTGTAACTTGTGGTACAAATGTGTGTGTAAGTTTTACAATGTATTACAATAGAAAATGTATGTAAAGTATGAGTTGCAAAAGTCACAAATATATGTAAAATGAATGAAATGTATGAATTGCTAATTGCGAGTAATGCTCTGGCGTGACTTATCTGAATCAGGTAGAATGTCTTGCTAGTTCGTTTGTTTGATTTTACGCGTTGGCGCCCCCCCCCCATGCTGTTCAAAAGACCCCATCGTTCCCAACGTATATGCTGTGTAAAAAACTACGTCGGGCTTCGACCAGGGTCCCAGCTGAAGAGGGCGATTTCAAGGTATCAGCCTCAAAATTGGCGGTTATCACTGAGGCTCGTAACATGTGCTCTGATTGGTCGCTGACAAAGGCCCTTAACCAATCGCATGAGGTTTCTCATCAGTTTATGGCTAAGACCCCTGAGTTCTGTTGCTATGATCAAAGAGGGGTCACTTTAATTGTTTTTCACTTATGATCTTCTTTATTTGCATAAGGTGAAAATAAGGAAATATTATTTTCCACAATATTTATTAAAAGAGTAAAAAACAAAAACAAAAAAAAAAACAAAACAAAAAAACAACAATTTGAAATGAAAACTGAGCCCCGTCCCTCTCAAATAAAATGTTGCATGCATGTAATAATCAAACAATTATTTTGAATATTTTCCACATCAATTTTACACAAAATCGTAAGAATTTATTTATTTGTAAACTTTTTAGTTAACTTCTTGTTACTGTAAAAAAAAAAAAAAAGGTACGAGAATAAAAAAACAATTTTTAAAATTGCTTACTCAAATTTTTGGGTGTATATAGCATAAGAATATTGTGACGTAAGCTGTGACGTAGAGCTATGACGTAGTTTTTGTTACAGACAGAAATACAGACACTCTCCATTATTAATAGATTTATTCTATTCTAGTTTAAAGATACTAGCCGGCTTTGCACGGAATTTAAAAAATTAATAATAAATCTTTTATCTACACTTATATATAGATCAATAATTTTTTCTATATATTTCTTTTATGCTCTTCTATTATTTGTACAAAAAAAGAACTCCGGGCGGTGTAAAAATTTATTTTTGAAAGATATTGACTGAGGAAGGGGGATAAAAATTCAATATTAAAGGGTTTGTATCATAAGTAAGTAAAATTGATCATGTCAGGAGGATGAACAAATGCCGCATACCCAAAGACCTGCTGTATGGTGAACTAGTGGAGGGCACCCGACCGGCAGGGAGACCACGCCTACGCTTCAAGGATGTCTGCAAGAGAGACCTGAAGATATGCCGCATCGACATAGACATGTGGGAGGCTTGTGCAGAAGACCGTGCGACCTGGCGCCTCCTCGTCAAACAAGGAACAAAAAGAAGTGAAGAAGAGAGGAAAAAACTGCCATAGAAAAGAGAGCTAAAAGGAAGGAGGGACAACAACACCCCCAACACCTACAGAAAGCATCACCTTTTGTTTGCCGCCATTGCACCAGGGACTGCCATTCGAGGATTGGTCTGTTCAGCCTCTCACGTAGCTGTAAGTGAAACAGCAGCACCCCCAACACCTACAGAAAGCTTCATCTTTTGTTTGCAGCCATTGCACAGAGACTGCCATTCGAGGATCGGTCTGTTCAGCCACTCACGTAGCTGTAAGTGAAACAGCAGCACCCCAACACCTACAGAAAGCTTCATCTTTGTTTGCAGCCATTGCACCAGAGACTGCCATTCGAGGATCGGTCTGTTCAGCCACTCATGTAGCTGTAAGAGAGAGAGAGAGAGAGAGAGAGAGAGAGAGAGAGAGAGAGAGAGAGAGAGAGAGAGAGAAAACAACGCCATCGTCTAAAATAAACGGAAGGTTGCCAACAAAAAAAGTAAAATTATCAAATATATTAAAGGAGTAAAAAAAAAAAAAAAAAAAAAAAAAAAGAAGAAGAAAAGATAAACAATTTAGAATAAAAACTTAATTCTGTCCCCCTAAAAGAATGTTACGTGCATCTATTAATTATTAATTGAATAATTATTTTAAATATTTTACAAATAAATTTTACACAAAATCTTAAGTATTTATTTATTTGTAATTTTTTTAGTTTAGTATTATCTGCGTCATTCAGACTATTGTCTCCATCTTCATTGTTATTGTTGAAATATTTATTATATAAGGCATGGGGCAAATGGTTACTCCTAAATATAGACTCGTTGACTACCACGTGACCACCGAAGGCATTTCTATTGTCCAATCACTGGCACTGCTGCTGCTGCTTCTGCTGTATTAATAGAGACAATATTCTGAGCTTATTTCATTGACATTTGGATTCTCTTGGACGAAGGACTTACAAGGAATATTTTAACACCGGATTCTTATTGGCTTGCTTACTTACTTATTACATCTGGAACCTAGGATGCCGACCAGATACTTAACAGTTATTTGTACAACGTTTCGGCCGATATGCCCTCCGGCCTTCTTCAGGTATTTCTTGTCGGACTCGGAAATCTTCTTTTCGAACTCGGGAACTTTCTTGTATTCGGGAGCCATCACGGAGCTTTGAACCTAACCCTTTATTTAGTCCACGGGGGTATCCTGTTCTCATTCCGCTAACCATAGCTGGAGTAGGAGTTGTGTTAATTAATTATTTTCTAACTGCTTTCACTCAGGATTGAACTCGGGTTCCAGAGATAACTGTCACTTAGAACTATCTTAACCTAACTACCTTATCCACTCGGCCATGTGTCCAATTTAGTTTAGCTCTTGTTATTGAACAAAAGGCGAGAGTAAAAATATTTTTAAAAAACTAATTACAGGTCTACTATCATCTGCGTTATTCGGACTATTGTCCTCATCTTCACTGTTATCTGTACAACGTTTCGGATAACAATGAAGATGAGGACAATAGTCCGAATAGTGCAACTAATAGTAATCATCAAGCCTCATCTCAAATATTCAGAGAAATAGTAAATTACAGGTCTGTTCTTTATACTATGTATTGACGATTTTCGTTATTGTGAAGTAAACAGTGACGTAATTTCTGTTACAGACAAATGGAGACCGAATCTCCATTATTAATAGATTTATTCGCTCCTATTTTATACTCTCCGGTTTTTATACTCTCCTATTTTAAAGATTGTATACTCTTCTATTTATTATCTCCTATTTTATATATATATATACATATATATATATATATATATATATATATATATATATGTGTGTGTGTGTGTGTGTGTGAATAAAAAGACCTTAATACCATGGTATTTAAGGCCTTTTTATTCACAAATAAATTTGCTCTGTTTATAAAAATTAAACATTGAGCTCTCAAACGGAACCTGAACTCTACAAGAAACTACTGTTAGAGAATAGGACCAGCCTAGAATCACCTATATATATATATATATATATATATATATATATATATATATATATATCAATCATCGGCTTTCATATACAAACGCCAAGTAAATAACGGATAATAACTTTTTATCCCACATTCAACATTCACTGAACATCTTTCATCTTTTACTCATACAAATTTTCAATGTTCTGAAGAAGGTTTTATTTTAAAAAAAACCCAAATACTTAAGTTCATGACATCCTGTGTTTGTTTTCTTTAAAAAATTTCTCCATATATATATATATATATATATATATATATATATATATATATATGGATAGAAGTAGCCTACTCGAGTTTCATCGATTGATTCTTCAGGGTTACATCCGTTGAATTAATCGAGTTTTCGATTAATCTCAGTTGGTACAATACATGCCCGTTGGAATGGGACTTATCTTTTATAGACGAACGCTTGTTTATATTTTCAAAGATTCATCGTGAACCGTTTTTGTTTATTGGATTAAAGATTTGAATTAATTTATGGGGATTATTTTTTCAATTACTATTTAATCAACGGATGTAACCCGGAAGAATAAATCGATGAAACTCGAGTAGGTTACTTCTATCCATTATATAAATAAATTTTGCTCTACATTGTATTGAGCACTTTGTATATGTTTTTTCTCAGTCTTAACCCCTGGATACTGTGCGCTTCCAACGATCGTACTCATACCCACCGGTAAGCTACTACTCATACATTAACATATATATATATATATATATATATATATATATATATATAAAAAATCAAAAAGTTTGAACGAATTACAGAACTAGTGAAACGTATTTGTTGAAACACCTTTATATAACTTGCAAAGATGTAACTACTCTGCTCTCCGTAGCGGACTGTTCATGTCTGAAGTCACCCTGGCACAACACCATGAAGCCAAGAAGTCCAGAATAAAGCAGCGGCAACAAAGCACCGGCACATCAACATCTGCAGGGACAGCCTTCACATACGACATTTGTAGTCAAGGCTGTCTTTCGCACACTGGATTTCAGTCATGGGAGACGCTGGAACTTCAGAACTATATAGTCTTCCGAGACTGCAATTCCAGTACAACTACTCGTCCAAATAATTTGTAAAATACCAAGAGGTTGCATTTCACACTGAAAGAATATCAATTTCTTCATTGAATAAGCGAATCCATCATTAAATATCTTGTTCAGAATCTTTGTGCTGATGTATAAGGTGTGCTGTGTCCCACCACTTAAACTTATAGACTCTGCTTGGGCGCGTTGATTAAAGCCAGCCAATCAACACGCTCGAATACGTGGTTAGTTAACTATTTAATCGCCGATCTGGAAAGCTGTTCATTTGCTCGTATTCGACGCGGACGAACGGATCAGCAATCAAGGACTCTGCTTAACACAAG
>CM042164.1:18181201-18198701 GCA_023376005.1 Doryteuthis pealeii | reverse complement strand
AATATAACATACCTGTTGTCTCCAAATTAATAATTTAAATGATACAGGGCTTACATTATTAATTCGAACACAACGGGTAGGTCAGCAGTATTTCTTAAATATTAATCTATTTGAACTCTTAAATTCACCATCCATTTATGCTGAAAAAAAGCAGTATTTTCATTTTTTATTGTGTGTGTGTGTGTGTGTGTGTGTGTGTATTAAATGTTCGTTGAGAGTGATATATACATATCTGTATGTCTGTTGTATGGTGTTATTAGAATGATTGAAAATAAAAATTGTAAAACAAGGTGGATTCTGTTGGGTTCAAAAACATTTGCATTAATATATATATATATATATATATATATATATATATATATATATATTGGGATGTTTGTTTATTTTTAGAAGCATTCTTGAATAAAGTATATATTACTATTTATATTTTTGCTTGAAGGCAATTACAATGCGCATATCGCATATATATATATATATATATATATATATATATATATATATATATATGACAGTGTTTATTAAAAATAACCTACTCAATTTTCACCATAAATATCTTCAGTGTTAATTCCAATGAATTAATCAAGATATTGATTGATTACAGCTAATTGCGGAATTACAGATAATTGTTGGCCCTTGCCAACTCAGCGTATGAGTAGCACATGGATATGTGCGGTAAAATGAGGAGCTGATGGTAGAAGTGGCGCTCCGTCTCAGACGCCCAAACTATCTCTTTGGTCTAGCGCTAGTGAAAAGGGGATAGACCTCCTCGCTGTCTAGCTGATATCGACTACTTTTTTTTTTTTTTACTTATATAACAACCTATATATTAATACACGTGTTCCTTATTTGTACGACCGTTATCATCTTGCAACACTCTCTGGTTAAAAATGAGACCGTCTATTGTATGGTGTGTGTCTATTGTGTATTGCATACGATTTTTTATCAATCGGTCAGTCACACTGTTCCGAAGAAAACATTCCTTTTGAAATAGTCAGGGAATTAAATGTTAAGATGAAACGATGGAAATGAATTTAACAACATTTATACTTTTTTCTAAGTTGTTTGTTAAGGGTTAGGGTTAGGGGTTAGTTTTATAATTAAAAAAAAATCTAAAAATCGTCAGTTAAAACAACCGGATATTGACGGTGTAAATGAAAAACATGTCCTTTCTTAATCGAGATGAAAAAGAGGTGCCTAAAGGTCATATGGTCCTTTTTTTTCTCATAAAAGGACTGCATTACCGAGGCGAAACAACCCAGTCTGTTCTACAACTTACATATTTATACAACTCCCTATTTAAAATAATATCTGGCCAGTTGTCAATACTTTCCCAAAATAATAGTTTAAAATAGGGAGTTACTTTTCAATCACCCTATATATATATATATATATATATATATATATATATATATATAAAGTAAGTCTCATGAGTCAGCGAATATCTACCTACGTTTCTCCTAACGGATCATCAGGATCATTCTGTGTGTGTGTGTGTGTGTGCATGCGTGTGTATTAATAAATACGGTGTATTTATCACCTTGGTAAATTGTGACACAATCGGTGAATCATACGTTCATTTCTTATATTTACTTATTTTTCCTGCACGACAACCAAACACTGTTGATACCTGTTGAGATTCTCATGACTATTGTTGAATCATGGTTAATCTAAGTCTCTAGTAATCCTCCGGTCGACAGAGATCAACAGTTTTTCCTTGGTTGTTGGTATTCTAGTACTAACCACTTCTACCGGAAGTTGCTACTGCTACCCCTAATCCATTTGTTAAGGTCTATGTATAGATATGACGATTAACAACAAAATTCCCCAAAGATTTATTTTTCTGTGATGATGTTTAAAGTACTGAATTTTATCTTGATCATACTCAAGACCCCCCCCCCACAAAGAACACGTTTCATGACTCTTATTTAAGTTCCTCGAGCAATCCATTTGTTGTATTATATATATGTTAGCCTATTCATTTTGTAATGTTGTGTAATATTCAGATTCAAAAAATAACTGGTAATTCTTTAGAAGAGTCATGGAAAATAACCATAGGTTTTGACAGATAGCTTCGGACCCCTTTGTTCCCCTTTAGCATCGCATTCTCATTGGTTGAGGGTGTCATGTGGCTGGGATCTGTGGGAATTTATTTTATATTTATAATAGTTTTATAGGAAAAACAGATGATTCCATTCTCATTATTTTGGTAATATATGACACAAAGCAAAAAAAGAAAAAAAAAAGATTAAATATATCGTTGTATTCTAGAGTGAGTCAGTAATGTGAGGCACAATTCGACAGTTCCAAATACTCTTGCAGAGGTCGTTAATTTGATGAACCACGCTGGACTGTGAGATTTCGAGTTCGCCTGATACTCCCCGAATGCTACTCATGTTACATAATGAATAGTATATCCTACTCATTTTGTAATGAAGTGTAATATTTGAATTTAAAGTTAACTGTAATTCTTTAAAATAGACATGGAAATAACCATATATTTATTTCAGATAGCTTTTGACCCCTGTTTGACCTATAGTGTCGCATTCTCATTGGTTGAGGGTGTCATGTGACTGGAATCTGTGAGAAAAGCTTAAAAGTTTAGTTAGGTTGGGCTTAGATGTTCCAAAGAGCCGCACACTACAACTTCTTCTCTGCATGATGGAATATGGGGTCTCAGGAAATAAAGATACACAATTTACATGATTAATAGTGTAGCCTATTCATTTTGTAATGTAGTGTAATATTTGAATTTTAAAGTTACCTGTAATTCTTTAGAAGAGTTATAGAAAATAACCATATATTTTGACAGATAGCTTTTGACCCCTTTTTGACCTATAGTGTCGCATTCTCATTGGTTGAGGTTGTCATGTGGTTGGAATCTGTGGAAGAACTTTAGAAAATAAGTGAAATGGGTTTAATCACTTCTAGGAGCCTGACACTGCAAATCAAGTCCGCTGAGTTCTTCTCAACACGCATGTAATGTTGGGTTGTTGAAGAAGCGTTGAACTTCACCGTCGTTGCAAACTCACTACCAAACTTTCAGACATTTTTGACATCCATACACGCTTCGCCATACACTTTCGTTAATTGGCGATGGATTTCGTTTGGTTCAATGCCATTTGCCTCAGAAAACTAAATAACTGCGCGAACTTCACTCTTGGTGGTAGCATCAATCTGGGGCTCCATCAGAAACGAATGTCAAGCAAATACTGTGCGTAGCAGTGAGGCGCGTGCAGGGACAGGCACATACACATGCACAACAAACAAAACAGTGTTGCCAATAGCCATATGAACAGTTTCGCTTTGGAGACCTTACACTTGGGATTACTCTTATAGTTGTAATTGTGAACATTTTAGGATTCGGATTTCTAGACCATTGGTTAACGGTTCCGACTGCCCGATGGTGCAACTTAGTTGCAAGCCTTTTCCTGTAGGATTAATAGACATTTACCCAACCTGGAGTTTGAACTCGGTTTGTTGATTCCACTGTTGAAATGAATGATGGTGTCTATCATTTTCTCAAACATGGTATAAACATAAATATTGAACAAATCCCGACAAATAGTTATAACAAACAGATTTTATTGTCTAAGTAGATTCTAACAAACAATACAAAACAGTATAGATGAATGTCCTCACGAAAATATTCTTTGTAGATAATGTTGAAGCTACTAAATCGATAATAAATGCTGTCACTTACTGTGCAGAAACTCATGAACTCAGTTTTATCGGAGATCACATAGAGGCCGATATTTCGCGAACCTCACTAAATTTGGAGAGCTAAAATCGACATAATTCTGCTAATTTTTGGAATTGGAAGCTCAAATTTTGGGGATTGTCTAACTTTAACTTAGTCCACACATGGAAGAAATTTCATAAAAATTGAAGGAGATGGGTGACATGGTCTTGATAATTTTACATGGAATTACCAATGACAATTTTACTTTTTTCTGGATGATTTGACATGGAATTACACAGTCACGTCACCTTAAAAGAAAGGACGTGGCTGACGGTAAAAATAATAATTTTCTCTAATAACACTGGTTTACAAAAAATATGTTTTTTGTCTGAGGCAAGAATGTGAATAGGTGTTTTTTACTAATTTGGGTGTGCTGAATTCAAATTTATAAACAGTTTTGCTCTATCACCTCTAGTTTTCTGTCTTTTAAATAGTCTCATTTTAGTATATACAGACTATATACGTGCTTATTTCAACAGTTGCAACAGCTTATTACAGAAAAAACAGGATAGATAAAGAACATTGACGGAATAAATATACTTTGATGACACAATAGACACAATTCATAGTACCGTAGACAGTTAGAAATGTGTTTTCTCAGATGATCTGCTGACTGTCAGTGCACTACTGGTCAGTGCACTACTGGCTGTTGATTGAGACGTGTTGGCTACGCTTAACTGCCAAAATCCGTCTTGATATATAGCTATATATATATAATGTAATGCTATCACTTACATTTATTGCAGAATAACTAAAAAAGAAGACATAAGTCACACAATATTAGAAATTAACCCTGAATGCATATACGCCTTTATGTACAGTATGTGTACAAAATATACAGTAAGCATATCTAAAAAAAATAGAGGTAATGAGTAAAAACGGATGTCAAATCTGAATTCAGCTGCACCTCCAAATTAGGTTAAAACAGCTATTTTTGTGCTTGCCTCAATTTCTTTGTAAACCAGTGTAATTTCTCTAAACTAACAGATTTGACAGATTGTGGTCCACCCCCAACAAGGGGTGGGGGCATTTTTGCTGAACCATGAAATTTAGGTTGTGACTTGTCGATCTTTTGGTAACTAACTGTCCCTTTTTTTAAATCCCTAAGTCTCCTGTTTGACCATCTCTATTGTGCTATTATGTTTAATTTTGTACTAATACCCTTGAGAAAGGTATAAACCTCTTACTATCTTCCAGCTAGTGGTACTATTTAGTACCAGTAGTTTACTTCTATGAGGGTGGTTTTGGCATTAAATAACCCACAAAGATTGATATACCATAAAACAAATAAACCAGACTATCATTACTTTTTGAACACGACTTAGTATATATTTTAAATTTTGTTCACAATTCTAGAAAAGAAAAAAGTTTCTGTACCAAGAAATCTTCAAATAATTTTCCTTTTTTTTTCTTTCTTTCAGGTTCCCAACTGGTTCCATTATCATTGCTTTTGGAAAAGAGCCAAATGTTACGTTGTAATATTCACGGCACTAAAACGATACATGTACCGTAGTCCTTTTTTCTTTCTTGGTACTAAAACTCCAAAAGTCACCGTGCTGAAATGGTGCCGATAAAAAATCATAACACAAGAAACATGTCGTCACAACTGCCAGCCTTTATTATCGTGCTCGTATAGTGGGCTTCTACCAGAGAGGAGGAAAGGCAGAGAGAAAGAGAGAGAGAGAACACTACTAGATTACTGGGCTCTCATGAGGTCCGTACCCTACGACCGCCGCCGGCAAAAAGAGGACGAACCCTTTCTTTTTTCCCCCACGTCACCACGTGACTTCCGGTCAACACCCGACTTCCGCTTGCGGTCAATTCTCCGTTCGGGTTACGCTACGGTCAAACCATCGCTCTCCTCTTTTGGGTCATCACTATTTTTTAAGCCTTTGTTATTTATTCCTCCTCCTTCCATTAGTAGTCCTAGCTCACAAAAGTCAGGAATATACCCATCTTGCAACACAAAATTGAAACTCACCATGACATTCACAATTTTGATGCCTTACGATGGGAGGACCAACAAAAAATTAAGACAAAATTGCAGGTTAGTTTGTTTTTCTTTTCTCTCTCTCTCTCTCTCTCTCTCTCTCTCTCTCTCTCTTTTTTTTTTCTTTTTTTCTTTTTTTTCACAGCCAAAATTTCTTTGTAAATTTTGCCCATTTTTAAGCTAACTAAAATGATGAGGAATTTTATTCATAATCTCAATGGTCATATAGCTTTAAAAGACGGGGGGGAAAAGTTCTTTTTTTTTTAAATAAAGTTGTGCCTAACAGTTTCTTATAATGCGCAAGGTTATCCAAGAGAGGGTAACATAACGCAGGACTTATAAATTGGAGAAATCTTGACAAAGAGTTATAACAAACAGACTTTATTGTCTAAGCAAATTCTAACAGAAACAATTACAAAGCAGGATAGATGAATGTCCTAAGGAAAAGAGTCTTTGTAGATAATGTTGAAGCTACTAAATCGATAATAAATGCTGTCACTTACTGTGTCGAAAAACCATCGCGTAACAGATACGCAGAAAAGACACAACTAGTGCGTGGAATGCCTGTGAAACCATAGGATGTTAAAAGGCCCGTATAACTGGTACACGGAATGCCTGTGGCTAAGAGGGGCAAGTCCCCCAGTCCTAAAGCACATAGATACAGCTTGTATGTTAGCTCTGACGACTAGAGAGTCTAAGAGAAGAAGAGTTTGATTTTGGCGGCACTACCTTTACATACTAACGGTCGCAACGGTACCTAACGGAAAACCGTAGTAAGTAGAAAATAACCCCAATACTACTCATTGTTATAAAATCCTCGTATCCATTCAATTACCCGGGTGGCGACTTTTGATGCTTAAAGACGGAATCCTGGTGGCTTGGCAGTTTCACTTTGGCCGTTACTTGGGTTAGACTCGCAGTCGAAGAGGACACTTCCGATTAATTGACTGGTCACGTCAATTCCAAGCATCTATATAATTGTCCTGGCAGTATTGCTGTTATGGAAAACTCCCAACTCTTATCATATATGTGCTTAGAAGACTTTGGCTGGGGGCCAGTATACTGGGTCTTACGTTAAACTACGGTTATTGGCAACACTGTTGTGTTTGTTGTGCATATGAGGATAATCCCAAAACTAAGCTCTCCAAAGTGCTGGAGACGTGAGGAATCTGATTCTACGGCTATTGGCAACACTGTTGTGTTTGTTGTGCATATGAGAATAATCCCAAAAGAAAGCCATCCAAAGTGTTGGAGACGCAGGGAATCTTATTCTACAGCTATTGGCAATACTGTTGTGTTTGTTGTGCATATGAGGATAATCCTAAAAGGAAGCTCTCCAAAGTGCTGGAGACGCAGGGAATCCGTTTCTACAGCTATTGGCAACATTGTTGTGTTTGTTGTGCATATGAGGATAATCCCAAAAGTAAGCTCTCCAAATTGTTGGAGACGCAGGGAAGCTGTTTCTACGGCTATTGGCAACACTGTTGTGTTTGTTGTGCATATGAGGATAATCCTAAAAGGAAGCTCTCCAAAGTGCTGGAGACGCAAGGAATCTGTTTCTACGGCTATTGGCAACACTGTTGTGTTTGTTGTGCATATGAGGATAATCCTAAAAGGAAGTTCTCCAATGTGTTGGAGACGCAGGGAATCTGTTTCTACGGCTATTGGCAACATTGTTGTGTTTGTTGTGCATATGAGGATAATCCCAAAAGTAAGCTCTCCAAATTGTTGGAGACGCAGGGAAGCTGTTTCTACGGCTATTGGCAACACTGTTGTGTTTGTTGTGCATATGAGGATAATCCTAAAAGGAAGCTCTCCAAATTGCTGGAGATGCAGGGAATCTGTTTTTACGGCTATTGGCAACACTGTTGTGTTTGTTGTGCATATGAAGATAATCCCAAAAGGAAGCTCTCCAAATTGCTGGAGATTCAGGGAATCTGTTTTTACGGCTATTGGCAACACTGTTGTGTTTGTTGTGCATATGAGGATAATCCCAAAAGGAAGCTCCCCAAATTGCTGGAGATGCAGGGAATCTGTTTCTACGGTTATTGGCAACACTGTTGTGTTTGTTGTGTATATGAGGATTACAACAGTTCCCTTGCGTCTCCAACACTTTGGAGAGATTACTTTTGGGATTATCCTCATATGCACAACAAACACAACAGTGTTGCTAATAGCCGTAGAAAGTTCCCCTGTGACTCCAGCACTTTGGAGAGCTTTCTTTTGGGATTATCCTCATATGCACAACCAACACAACAGTGTTGCCAATAGCCGTAGAAAGTTCCCCTGTGTCTCCAACACTTTGGAGACCTTACTTTCGGGATTATCCTCGTATCTTTCTACCTTTCTTTTTCTTTTTACTTAGTTTTTTTGTTTTATTTATGTATTTATTTATTAACCTCGGGCAACTCTTAATCCGATCATATGACCGGTAAATATTCCGATCTGGTAAGTAGCTAATACTTGTAGCCGAGACAGTGCAGATCATAATGCGACACACAATGAATTGCAGATAGAAAGACCATCAAGTAGACATATTCATAAGACTTACATATCTATAGATATATCTTTATATACTTACCTGCATGAATGTATGTATTCATTAGTAAACAACTCTTAAATCCCCACCAAACATCTCCACCTCATCCCCCTGAGACCCTGGGGTCTATTTTTTTTCGGGGCTTTTCTGAATTGTAAGCCTGCGAATATTTTGCAATGAGCGTGCCGGTAGTCACTAGGCCAGGTGCGTGCGTGCAAACGAACGGATTGGAAAACTTGAGCGTGATTTCATTGTTCATGGCGTCGGCTACTCTGGATTCAGAGAAGCCATGAAAAACTTGCTGAAGAAGCTGTTCTCTTGCTGATCATACCCAAACATCATCGGAGTTTATACACCAATACTTAAAAGAACCAAAGGATTTTTTTTTTAAATCTGTTTTCAATCGCTTTTTTGTTAATTCTATTTTTAAATCCTTTTAAATTACCCTGAAAACCAGTCGTCTTTGTTTCTAGCCACAATGTTAAATACACGAAACACCGTAATAAGCTCAAATGGTTTAATGGAATGTTATGTGGATACGTATGGAAAGTAAGTCTCTTCTAATATTATTTTTGTCCTTTATTCAAATTGTGTTGTTGTTTTTTTACCTTGCCTCATATTATATACATGCCTAATTGAAAACTGTTATTCAATTCTTAAAGATGTTTCAAAGGTAAAATAATTACATAACTTATATATTACACTATAAAAAGAAAAAATAATGTAAGGGTGACAAGACTTTCGGATCACCCTGTATATTATAGAAAAGAATGTGTTAAAGCCATGTCGGGGTGACAAGACATTCAGACCACCCTGTATATCATATTATAAAAAAATAATGAAAGGTAAAACAATATGTAAGGGTGACAAGACTTCCAGACCACCCTGTATATTATATCATAAAAAATAATGAAAATTTAAACAATATGTAGGGTGACAAGACTTTCAGACCACCCTGTATATTATATCATAAAAAATAATGAAATTCAAAACAATATGTAGGGGTGACAAGACTTTCGGACCACCTGTATATTATATTATAAAAAATAATGAAAGTTAACACAATATGTAAGGGTGACAAGACTTTCAGACCACCCTGTATATTATATTATAAAAAAATAATGAAAGTTTAAACAATATGTAGGGGTGACAAGACTTTCAGACCACCTTGTACAATCCTGCTAGTAAAATAGAACTCGTGTTGATTCTTTTCTTTAAAAAAATGTGGCAGGTTTGTTTGAGGTATGTAAAAATATCAGTTGAATTTGTATATCTATTGGGTTTTTTTTTCTTGTTTTATTTTAATTTTATTTTTTTTGCTTTTATTATTTTTTGTTTCTTTATGATGCTCGTATATTTTCTTTCATTTTTTTGTCTTTTTTTTCTCCTCAAGATTTTTTTTTGTCTGTCGACTCGTGTGTCTTATTTACAGCCGTGTGATAAAAGCGTTAAATAAATAGTTTCACTCTTCTTACTAATTAATCAATCTACAACAGACGCAAACACGTTCATCAATGTATCAATATCAATATTCATATCGATTTATAAAACATCCATTTCCACCTCTGACGTCATCAGGTAATAGGTGAGTCACGGAGTAAAGTATACAGTATGGTAGGTTGATTTTCACTTTTTTGAAAATCAAAATCTCTCAAACAGCGAAGGTTTTATGTTGGTATAATAAATACTGATACTAAAAACTAGATTTCTTACTTGCACCATTGTTTGGGGGAAATAGCATCACAGATCGTCGGTTAAAATGCACTAAAAATCCTCTTTCTCGTAACATTTGCTCGGTAATTGGTTAGAAAATTTTGCAAGATGAAACGGATAAAGTTATTATAACCGACACTTTTTTACCTCATTAAATAAGCCGTAACAGGGATAACATTCTAAAAGATTGAAATCTATTTCTTCACATGAAGGCAAAGTTTTGAAGAAAAATATTTTGTGGGGTAAGACATTTTGTTTTATCCTTGCTTGATGGTTATCCAAATATTTTTTAAACTCAATTTTTTGGACCATATGACCTTTAGGCACCCCTTTTGCGATCTCGTTTCATAAGGACATTTTTTTCATTTACACCGGCAAATTCCGGTTGTTTGTTAACATGATTTTTAGAGTTTTTTTTTTAAATTATAAAACTAACCCCTAACCCTAACCCCTAACCCTAACCCCTAACAAACAACCGGATTTTGACGGTGTAAATGAAAAAAATGTCCTTATGAAACGAGATCGCAAAAGAGGTGCCTAAAGGTCATATGGTCCAGTTTTTTAAACACATTTTCAAATGCACTTTTTCTAGTTAACAAATAGATTAAACCCTAACAGGAACAACCACACCGGGTCAAAGTGGACATGGGAGTAATGGCGATGAAGGGGTACCCCCCCACCCAGAGCTCCAAAACTGGAACTTTGCCATTAGATGCAGCCTAACGTCATACCCAGAACACTTGTATGTATGTGGGTGTGTGCGCGAGTGGGTGTGTGCCCATGTGTGTGTGTGTGTGTGAGAGAGAGAGAGAGAGAGAGAGAGAGTATATAAATATATCTACACGTGTAAGTAAATCTGTTTCCCATGCGATATATCGTTTAAAAAAAAAGTACCTGCAATAGAGCAACGGTTATCAAGTTCTTCTTGTACGTCATTTCTAGTGAAGTGGATTCAATCCTCATTGGGCTCTACACTGTCATAAGTTTGTACCAGACTGAGTTTAGCTTAAATAATGCCTAGGTATGGTTGGTTCTTTTGTTTTACGGCATATCAACTCTCTTAGGGTCATTTAATGCCGATTCAAGTCATTTTGATAATCAAAGGACTCAGTTTAATTACAGTACCTGCTATTGCTTAAGTGGTCACCCAATTAAGTATTAAACAGGCTCATCTTTGATTAACTGACGAAAATGGTTGGTTGTTTTGTTTTACGGCATATCAACCCTTTTAGGCTCATTTAATGCCGATTCAAGTCATTTTGATAAACAAAGGAGTCAGGTTGCAGTACCTGCTATTGCTTAAGTGGTCACACAATTAAATCTTGAATGGATTCATTACTGCTTAACTTCGGTGATCTATCAAGAACCGGTGCTTTCAGCGTGGCTGCACGCAATCACATAGATAGATAGATAGATAGATAGATACTGACTTTGGTTGTTTTATCTTACGGCATATCAACCCTTTTCGGGCCTCTTAATACCAAATCAAGTCATTTTGATAAACAAAGGACTCAGGTTGCCTACAGTACCTGCTGTTGCTTAAGTGGTTACCCAATTAAGTATTGAACAGGCACATCACTGCTTAACCGACTAAAACGGTTGGTTGTTTTGTTTTATGGCATATCAACCCTTTTCAGGTCATTTAATACCAAATCAAGTCATTTTGATAAACAAAGGACTCAGATTGCTTAAAGTACTTGGTATTGCTTAAGTGGTCACCCAATTAAGTATTGAACAGGCTCATCACTGCTTAACTTTGGGGAACATACCTATGAGGGTACTGATAAAAAAAATGATGCTTAGCGAATTAGCCTGAAATGCGACTATTTATGTCACGTGTTCAATCTTTCCTGAGACTCACATTATTCTGGCCTTGTGCCAGACAAAGGTGAGCTTAGTAAACATTCTTTTTTTATACTACAGTTAGAGGAGACCCTTGAGATATATATTAATCTTACATTATATCCATAGATACCTGACAGCTTACACGTGGATGCTGTTGTGTTAGAAATAAGCTCACTGGTTTGATTTACAAGCGTAGGTAGATTAATAGAAAGGAGGAGACATAGACAGACACACAGACAGACAGATGGATCTACATATTCAGATACGAGGGTGAGTCAAAAAGTAATGCCATTTTGTTTAGGACAGGTATAATTACCAACACAGGAACATGTATCACACATCACAATGAAGCTGGTCCTCTGTAGATCACATCCCTACTACTCCACATAGGTGAATCAAAAAGTAATTTTATTTTGTTTAGGACAGTTACAATTACCAACACAGGAACATGTATCATACATCAAAATGAATCTGGTCCTCTCTGGATCATATCCTACTTCTCCACATAGGTGAATCAAAAAGTAGCATTTTGTTTAGGACAGGTATAATTACTAACACAGGAACATGTATCATACATCACAATGAAGCTGGTCCTCTGTGGATCACATCCCTAGTTCTCCACATAGGTGAATCAAAAAGTAATGCCATTTTGTTTAGGATAGTTATAATTACCAACACAGGAACATGTATCATACGTCAAAATGAAGCTGTCCTCTGTGGATCACATCCATACTTCTCCACATAGGTGAATTAAAAGTAATGCCATTTTGTTTAGGACAGTTATAATTACCAACACAGGAACATGTATCATACATCAAAATGAAGCTGGTCCTCTGTGGATCACATCCCTACTTTTCCACATTGTCAGCGTTTCTCTCAATAGCAATATTCAATCTTCGAATGAGAGCATGTATCCCTGCACCTTAAAATTCTGTTGACTGTTCTTTGAGCCACTTCTTCACTACAGATTTCACTTCCTCGTCACTGAAATAATGTTTGTTTCTCAAACCCTCTTTCATGGGACCGAAGAGAGGCAAACATTATTCTATTGACGAGGAAGTGAAATCTGTAGTGAAGAAGTGCCTTAAAAGACAATCAACATGCTTTTTGGAACAACAATGCTTTCGTTTTGAATTTAAATTATTTTCTACTTCTCTCTCGATGAGTCAGGAGTAAAAACAATTTTTTTGTTTATTTTTTTCTTTGTGCGTTAGGATATTTCAGTAACTATATATATATATATATATATATATATATATATATATATATATATAATATATATATATATATATATATATATATATATAAATTATATGTATATAATTTAAATAATATAAGCAAAAATCTCTTCAATGAATCTTAAATGAAATCTATTAACAAGATAAAATAACTGTCATTTTATTCTTTACTTCCTCTTATAACTAAATACTTAAATTAGAAAAAATAACAATGAAAGACGAGAGTGATGGAAGAGTAAGTTTCAGTTGTTCCATTTTTTTTATTATACTCCCTCTGTTTCAAATCTTTTATTATACTCCCTCTGTTTCAAATCTTTTTATCTGTATTCTTATTTAGTTTCATTAGCTTTTCTAATTTAATATAATATTTTATTACATTAAAACTTAAATACTTGCACCCGGAGGGTGCATATATTTGCTAGTATATATAAATTATATGTATATATATAAATTATATATATATATATATATATATATATATATATAATTATATATATATATAAATTATATGTATATATATAAATTATATATATATATATAAATTATATATATATATATATAAATTATATAGATATAAAATTATATATATAAATTATATATACTAGCAAATATATGCACCCTCCGGGTGCAAGTATTTAAGTATTAATGTAATAAAATATTGTATTAATTTAGAAAGGCTAATGAAACTAAATAAGAATACAGATAAAAAGATTTGAAACAGAGGGAGTATAATAAGTAAAATAAGGATTTTTGCTTATATTATTTAAAATAAAACCAAACAGTTAGAAATCAATAATACTAAGCACATATTTTTTAAATTCGATTTTTTAATATTAATATGCAAATTAGCCTACCCGTTCACACTGTAAACCGCTATTTTGTTGTATATATAGATATAATTGCATGTTATCAGTACGTAGACATAGTTAACAGTATTAATAATGTAAGGCAATTTTATTAATAATTGAGATTTAGATAAAAATAAAATCATGGAGAATGTTATGTAAATAACTAAGGGAATTGTGACTTGAGTAGGAATATAGTTTCGGTTACAGACAGAAAAACATACAATCTCCATTATAATAAGATATATAAAAATGATATATATAAATGATATATATATATAAATTATATATATATATGTATAATATATATATGCACCCTCCGGGTGCAAGTTTTTAAGTTTTAATATAATAAAATATCATGTTAAATTAGAAAGGCTAATAAACTAGATAAAAATGCAGGCAAAAAGATTTGAACAGAGGGGGTATTATCGAAAAATAGAACAGCTTTGAAACTAACTCTTCCATCATTTCCATTACTCCCGTCTTTCATTGGTAAATTTTCCTAATTTAACTCTTACTTAAAAAAGGAAGTAAAGGAATATTACGGTTATTTTTTCTTCTTAATGAATTTCTTTTAAGATTTATCCAGAGATTGTTGCTCATATTCATAAGATTAAACCAAACAATTAAAATCAATAATACTTAGCATATATTTATTAAAATCAATTTTTTAAGATCAATATGCAAATTAGCCTTCCATTCACACTGTAAACCGCTATTTTGTTGTATATATAAATACAATTGCGTATTATTAGTATGTACATATGGTCAACAGTCCTAATAATGTAAAACAATTTTATTATTCATTGAGATTTAAATAAAAATAAAATCATGGAGCATGTGATGTAAATAACTAAGGGAACTGTGAATTGAGTAGTAATATAGTTTCGGTTACAGACAGACAAACACACAATCTCCATTATAATAAGATATATATATATATATATATATATATATATATATTAACCATTTCTTTCATTCTCTAATCAATAGTATGTAGCATAAGTTTTGAATGACGAAAATTGCTTTTATTCATTTGGATTTAATAGTTAAAAGCAGGAACATAACACAATAAAAACCAATTATTATATTCAATATAAAAAAAGTCTTGATGCATTTAGTCATGTAATAATATTCCAAATGTCACATTTCTGGAAATTGATTTTTTAATAGACATATCTTGTTTCTAAAGAAAGTTTATTTTTCTACCTATCAAAAATCGATCAGATAAAATGAAAAGACGAAGATCTGCCTAAGTAGTAAGTTTAACGAAGCGTTTAGAGAAAAAGAAAGGATTGTGCATGTTGTCTTGAACAAATCTTGGAAATAGCACCTCAAAAGAAAGCATCTGTATGGCCACTTGCCCCCTATCTAACAAACTATACATGCTTGACATTGCTGAAAGAGCAAGTGTTACGTACTGGGGGGGGGACGTGGAGCCATGAGAGTAACCTGATATGTAAATTAGTACGGAAAGATTTTAGCGAGAATTTTGAGTTAGATGAGAATGGAAAAGTTTAAATGATGAGTCAGCATAGACTCTAGGCATGGTTTCATTGAACGAGCCAACGAGCCAATAGCCTAAAACGGCGCTTGTTTACAATTTTAAAATAACATTTGGGATGGAAAAAAGATTACCAAAAATCAGGTAATTATCCGATTTTAATGAAATTTTCAGTATTGATTTATCAATTAATGAATTTTATAATGCATCAGTTATTTTATTTCAAAACTTTAATTTAGTATTTTTGCTATGAAAAATTAATATATAAAATTCATTTAAAATAGAAAGGCCTGACGTTAAGTTTAAAATGTTATATTTTAGATTCTAAAAATAAATATCTATTTAATGCAAACCTTATTTTATTACATCAAAGTATACTTTTTGAAGAAAAACTCGATTGAAAATGTACCCCCTACCTTAAGCAGAAAAAATATCGATGTATAATTTTTTTTCTTTTATAAAATAATAGTCAATTAAATAATTATCGAAATGAGTAAAAAAGATATCTCCAAAAAATTAATTATCTATTATTTTTTTTACATTTTATTTTTCGATTTTCGGTACTTATTTTCTCATAGAAAAGCCACCGTAATTTTTGTTTTGTTTCTATTCATAACTTCGGTCTTTTATCTCATTATTTATATTGTAATCAGAAAACTGAAAGACCTACTGGAATAAAATGTTACGCCCCCAACATAAGGGGGGTCAAAATTAAGTGACTTGAAAAAAATGAGAAAGTTTTGAAATAAAATAAATAATGCTTTATAAAGATCATTCATTGATAAATAAACATTGAAAATTTCGTTAAAACCCGATAATTTCCTGATTTTTGGTAATTATTTTCTGTAGGGGGCGGGGGGCTAAAGTCATTTTGTCAAAAACACATTTTAGGTTCATTTTGGGTATAGCTAGTATAAATTATATTTGTTTGTTTGTTTGTTTGTTTTGTTTTACGGCATATCAACCTCAGTGGGTCATTTAATGCCGATAAAGTTTTGAAATAAATCAATTCTTAATGGATAATACAATTTTGTTTATAAACTCAGGTTTTTCTATTTAACCCATAGATGGGACCCTAACAGGTACTACCACTCCGGGTCAGAGTGGACCAGGGAGCAATGGTGATGAAGGGGTGCTCCACATTCCCCAAACCTCCAGAACTGGAACCTCACCATCAGATAGAGTTTAACGTCATTCCCAGGACATGTAGACCCGCAGCCACCGCCTTCTAGCACCCATATGATAAAAAGGGGTTGGGGTTGGGGCTTGCCATAAGGGCAATAGAGTTGGGACAATCATATAGGTGCTAGGGTATAAATTATATATGACATATGAAAACAATTCTGTATGTATGTTTTTTTTTTTTTTTTTTTTTTTTTTTTTTTCACAAAACAAAACACTTCTTATAGCAAACCTTTTGCAAGACTAAAATTGTATTAATAACAAGATCTTCGTTATCTGCCAACAGAAACTCTCTGTTCAATTGTGGCGATATTTTTTTGCGTAGGATCACAGTTATCTATATCACAGAGCAAGGGGCCGGGTTAGCTCAGTCGGTAAAGTGTTCGGCTAGAAACCGCAAGGTTCTTAGTTCGATAAAGACCTTGGCCAATTCAGCGTATGAGTAGCACAGGGATCTGTGTGGTAAAGTAAGAAGCTAATGGTAGATCCCACATCCGAGCCAATCACGCCCAGCGCTGCCGATCGCAATGTAGAACGGTGAGTAGTCTGACTCACAATCAAAAGGTTGCGAGTTCAGTCTCTGTAGTCACCCAATACACAATATATGTTCATCAGAATGACTTGATTCGGTATTAAATGACCCGAAGAGGATTGATACGCCGTAAAACAAAACAACCAACATAAAAAACATCAGTAAACGAAAATAAGTGTTAATTGCGGGTTAGCTCAGTCGGTAGAGCGTCCGGCTAGAAACCACAATGTTCCTAGTTCGATACTGGCCTTGCCAACTCAGTATATGAGTAGCACAGGGATATGTAAGGTAAAGTAAGGAGCTGATGGTAGGTGTAGCGCTCCACCTCAGACGCAAAAAAACAATCTCCTTGGTCTAGCGCTAGTGAAAAGGG
>CM042164.1:18173701-18176201 GCA_023376005.1 Doryteuthis pealeii | reverse complement strand
AGAGAGAGAGAGAGAGAGATGAAAGCGCTATTGAGCATGCGTTTTCTCTCCTCCTGATTACGCACCTGCTCCTTCTCCCCCACCCCATCGTCGCCACTGCCTCCCTATACAAATGCCAGTGTTAAACCCTTTGCCTGTGTTTTTTTTTTTTTTCACTGTCTGCATCATTATGGGCCATTACATCCTAATCCCTAATGAAGAGCAGGTTTTTAAATCTTTGCTAGATTCAACACGTGACTCTTCCCTCTCCCCCCTTCTCCTCTCTCTCTCTCTCTCTCTCTCTCTCTCTCTCTCTCTCTCTCTCTCTCTCTCTCTGTGTGTAATACTTTAATCTTCCTTCCTCAGACAACAAAATCTATATTTCCCCCCACTGCAAGGTGATGCCCACTAACAATCTAACGCTCGACTTTTTAGCCTCAGCCATCTCGCACACACGCACACACACACACACACACACACACGCGTACATACATGCACACACACACACACATACGCGCGCACACATACACACACACGTACATACATGCACACATATGCACACAAAAGAAAACATTAACAATGCGAGCACCTGTTCGCTTATCTGTTCCGCTCCCAAACAGTAGCTTTTTATGCTTTCTCTTTTCCTTCATATTTTTATCAATAGTATTAATAAATCTGGACCATATGACCTTTAGGCACCCCTTTTTGATCTCGATTAAGAAAGGACATGTTTTTCATTTACACCGTCAATATCCGCTTGTTTGTTAGGGTTAGGGGTTAGGGTTAGGGGTTAGTTTTATAATTTAAAAAATCTAAAAATCAAAACATTCATCAATTTCTCCATCCACATTCAATCCTGATGAAGGTTTAAAACAAACCGAAACGTTTAAGCGTCGATAAATAGATTCATCTTATTTTTGGAACACCAAGTTTTTCAAATTTCTTCAGGCATATATATATATATATATATATATATATATATATATATATATATATATATATATATATATCTTGAGTAATCTCATTTAAGAATTAGTTAATACATGCCCATGTTTGCACAAAAATACAACAAGCATGCAGTGAAAATTAACTTCCATTGGGAGAAACAAAATTTTAAACAAGCCGATACCAGTGGATATTTTAATTAAACATTAGTTTGAACTATGAAAGTCAGACACAAAACCTCTGCCTTCAAGGAAAGGCTAGGGGAGTAAACCCCAAAAACAAATCAGGAGCTGGAGTCCCTAAGGTTGTGTGATGCTGAAATCCAGTGCTACCCATCAACTCCTGCGACACAACCTTTGCCAAACTGCATTGGTCCCTTACCTTTCCTTTGGATCACAGCGGCAGTGTGGAGGGGGGGATTTGCTGCATGGGCAACAGCTTATCCTCCATATGAACCCACCCAGGCTATGTAGTTCAAAGGAAAAAAAAAAAAACTTTGACACCACTCCATCGTCTCTCGCAGGCGGAAGGCTGCCAACCATATATATATATATATAAAAGCATCAGAGTATATGTATAAATATTAGTGGATCATCTCGTGAGTATCGTAGAAATGAGATATTCTTTCTAAATTCTGCTGTAAAATACGATAAGATTAGCTTTGCTTGTTTTTGTTAATCACGTGACTAAACGTCGAGAAAATTCGTTTTTCTCGCCATACCTCGTGTGGCTTGGTTTTTTCCTCTTTTTTTTCTTTTCTTTTCTTTTTACTTAAACCCCCACCACCATCACCACCACCACCACCAACAACAACAACAACAACAACAGCATCACCTACCCGGCGAATATCGCAATCCTTTATGCAAACGTGTGTGATTCGCCACCACTGAAAAGTCACAACTTTTCGCTGATTGAAAATCGATCTAATTACGGGATTAACGAAAACTCGGCCAATTCGATCACATGTCAGAGAAGTGATCGATATAACAATTGCCACCACCACCACCACCACCCGCCAACCCCCCTTAACCTCCACCCACCCCCTCCTCGCGAAAGGATGGCAATTTGGTTTGGTAGATTAGGATCTAATAAAGTTGCCGACACAAAGAATCAGTGAATGAGAATCAAGAGTTAAATAAGAAATCTTCACCACAAATCGATTTCTCTCTCTGTTAATCAATACCTTTTACAAAAACAATCAATTGATTGTTTGAGAGTAATGAAATTAGGAGAAGAAGAGAAGAAGAAAAACTATAAAGAACGGTGATTAAGCTAGCGTTTGCACAGATTAAATAAGAATTATATATATATATATATATATTATATATATATTATATATATATAAACAAAGTATGTTTGGAATGGCTTTTTTGCCGACAATTTTTGGGAGAATATGCGCTTAATTGGAGTCGTACCTAATTTTGAAAATTAATTAATTAATAATGAATTAGGCGGGAATGCCTATTTAAATGTATGGCTAAACAAATCGAGAAAAATCAATCTCTGTATGTACATTTCGGCCTATTAGGCCTCATCAGCAGAGCTATAGATAGGAAGGCCGCCCTGTGCGTGATAT
>CM042164.1:18161201-18166201 GCA_023376005.1 Doryteuthis pealeii | reverse complement strand
TGGGCCCACCCACAAGCCGAAGCTCATGAGTGGTAGGCAGAAAAAATGCGTTGATCCCGTCGGCATTCCCCCTCAAAGGGGCGCCCCAGGCACCGGACAATAACGCTGGTCCTGCCCCTTTAAATCAAGGGGCAGGTGTTGCCTGGTGGGGTGACCCCCTGGGATCAACGATGATAACTGTTAATGTCCAGCGGCCGAAGCTCACTGGACACCCGGTCGAAATCATGTCTATTTATACTGTCCTCTGGTCAAGGGAGAGATCACCCTGTTCAGCCTAGACACAAGGGTAGACACTATTGGTTCAGATATAATCCCTCGGCCGCTACTGAGTTAAAGGGCTCACTGAATTTCCAGAAATGGCCGTCAAGATCGGATTTTCTCCATCAACCATGGGTTACAGTATTTCTACACTTGTTGAAAGTCTGGCCGAATGCCCACGTTGTGTTCAGATCTCAAGCAAACAGAAATCTGCTACAGAAACTGATATTTCACAGTTAACGGCGACCTAGTGGTCACATAAAGAAACAACGACTCCTTTTTCTTTAAAACACAACAAACATTTATATTCAATAAGAGAATACGAAAGTAATTCTTTCTCAAGGCTGTGGGAGCGATGGACCTCTAATTAATAACTTCTGATCAGAATATAATCAGGGGCTCTGCAAAGATATTGCTCAAGTAGTTCTTAAATTTGGCTAAGTTTTCAATAGCCTTGACTGTCAAGTTTGTTATTTTTAAGTCAGTTTGTCAGTCGGCAAACTGCGGATACGGCACGAAACTGCTCTTGTTGCTCGCTCAGCTTAATCTATAAAAAAACGGCCCGGTTAAATAATGTCTCAGCCCGAAAAGTCCTAATCCGCTCACCAATCTAAGTGCCAATCTCTTCAGGTAATTGTTGGTTGTAGTGTTTGTTGTGTTTACTTAGTTTTATTTATTCTATTTCTCTGAATGTTTGAGATGAGGCTTGAAGATTAGTATTATCTGCGTTATTCGGACTATTGTCCCCATCTTCATTGTACAACGTTTCGGCCGATATGCCCTCCGGCCTTCTTCGGGTATTTTTTGTCTGACTCGGGAACCTTCTCGGATTCGGGAACCTTCTTTTCGAACTCGGGAACTTTCTTGTCGTATTCGGGAGCCATCACGGAACTTTGAACCTAACCCTTTATTTATTCCACGGGGGGTATCCTGTTCTCATTCCGCTAACCATAGCTGGGGTAGGAGTTGTGTTAATTAATTATTTTTCTAATTGCTTTCACTCAGGATTGAACTCGGGTACCAGAGATAACTGTCACTTAGAACTGTTTTAACCTAACTGCCTAATCCACTCGGTCATGTGTCCAATTGGACAATTGAGTGTGAATTTTGGGAACTTATAAACCTAATGTCTTGATTTGGCTAGAATATCTACCTATTTTACTTATGTATGATTTTTTACCTAGATTCATATTGTGTTTTTTTATTTTTTTTATTTTTATTCATCTGTGTATCTAATTAGGAGAGTCTATTTTAAGAGGGTTGCTAAGTTTAGAGTATTAGTTATTAAAGATGTTATTATATATTGATACCAGTATTAAATACTATTTTCTTTATGTCAAGTTTGTTATTTTTAAGCAAATGACCTCGAGAATTTGTAGGCGTTTCTTATTGTTATTTTTATAGAGAATTTTGATATTGTCAGTGAGAATCTTCCGTATGTCGGAGTATGTGAGTTTGTCAATATTATTATTGGTTATATATATATATATATATATATATATATATATATATATATATATATATATAATGGACTCTTCGTCGATTTCGACGCATGAGTGTTCATCCAATGAACAACCAACACAGTGATTTGTTTAGTGGTGAAGGCTTGTGTAGGACCATTCCACACTTTTTGGCACAGTCGATAGGAAAGAATGGTGCATCAAGGAATGCACGAACCCAATCAACGACTGACCTCAGGAATTTTAATTCAGAGTTATCCCTCTCCTAGACTGGTTACCTACCCAAGGTTAAAGAACCCAGTCTGCCCTACTATTTAACCCATAGCTGGAGGAGAATATATGGATTCATAACTTTCCCAAGGGTATTAGCGCTATGTGAAATACCAACAGCTTCGTCTAGGAATTGAACTCGAACCGACGAGTCCTTTTGCACGACTCTAACCATATATATATATTATATATATATATATATATATATATGTGTGTGTGTGTTGTGTGTGTGTGTGTGTGATTGAGGCACATTATCATAGGACAAATCTTTAGATAGAAAATTTCCCTTAGGTTGCAGAAAGCAACGAGATCCTTTGGTTTGCTTGAGAAGAGGGTTTGGAGCCAACGTGGCATTAAGATCTTCACCAAGGTGGGTGTATATAAAGTCTATGTGCTCACTGTCCTTTTGTCCGCCTGTGAGACTTGAGTTGTTTACAAACGACATCTCAGGACACTCGAGAGATTCCATCAGAATTGCCTTCGCAGGATTTTAGGGATAGAATGGTTGTCATTTACACCAGACACCACAATACTTGAAAGATGTCACCTGCCTAGTATGAGAGTTTAATCCTTAGATCACGTCTTCGCTCGTCGGGTCATCTAGTTTCGTATGAATGATTGCCGAATCCAAACACAACTATTTTATGGGGAAATCTCAACTGGCAAACGTCGTCAGTACAAACCAAATTGAGGTTTAAGGACTGCCTCAAGGACACTCTGAAGAACACTGCTATTACTGTGGAAGACTGGGAGAAGCTAGATTTTAATAGACCTGGCTGGAGAGCCCACCATCTACCGGTCTGTGGAAGAATTTGAGTCCAACCGAGTTAAACACCAAAAACGGAGCGGGGCTATTAGAAAGAGTAATTTTCAGCTCAGCAACATTCAAAGTGGAGAAGTTCCAACATGTAAGTTTATGTGGAAGAGTATGTCTTCCAGGTTGGCCTGGTGAGTCATCTGAGAAAGCACAAGGATAGAGTGTCAAATGCTACTGGCACCTAACTATGAAAAACAAAACAAACAAAAGAACAGTAAATGGTCTTACTCCAACACGAGTTGACAGCCATTATATATATATATATATATATATATGTGTGTGTTGTGTGTGTATGTGTGTGTGTGTGTGTGTGTGAGTGTGTGTTTTGTGACATTATAGAAATTGAAAAACACACAAGTTTCATTAACGAATGATGTTTAATAAGCCGACGCTGTAGTGTTTCGGTTTGTTTACAGTCCTTCATCAGGGTTTTCGTTGTTTAAGGAAAATAAATTATTAATGAAACAAAAAGTCTTTTGAGCTCTACTTTTGGTGTGTGGCTGCCTTTGTTGATCTACAAATATGAGGAAAACCGAAACACTGCAGCGACGGCTTATTAAAATCATTCGTTAATGAAACTTGTGTTTTTACAATTTCTATAATATTACATATTGTCGGATTTACTTCCACTTTTTCTTCACACACACACACATATATATATAATATATGTGTGTGTGTGTGTGTGTTTGTGTGTGTGCCCCCCCCCCAGCCTTTGTATCATATATCATACACGGATGCTTCGTGCTGTCTTGATCAAAATCATGTAAACAGCACCCCACAAGAAAGATGCTGTACGGCCCACAATCAAATGAAAAATAGTGGTTTCCACTCCTTTGTTTTTTAAAACCTTTTTTTTTTTATCTTCCTCGGACCCCCTTGGGACTCTTTTTATGGTTTGGGATGGGTACTATGTACCCTCTTTGTATGTTGTGTAATTAAAATGTTAACAGATGATTTTTAGAGTTTTTTTATTATAAAACTAACCCCTAACCCTAAACTAGCCCTAACCCTAACAAACAATCGGATTTTGACGGTTCTGTAAATAAAAAAGAATGTCCTGATGAAACGAGATCGAAAAAAGGGGGTGCTAAAGTTATATGGTCGCCGTTAATTCTTTATATGATTATTAACTAGATAGAGCTAACTAGATATACTTGCCTAAGTTCACTTGCACCACTCATGTGTGACAGTTCATAATGGAGGAGGTATTTCTGTCGCAACCAGTATTAGGTAAAAAAAAAAAAATAATGAAAATTAAAAATAATATTTGTCGATAAGGCGTTAAGGCGATAATCTTAAAGAAATCAGTTGTTTGTAATTAACAAACAAGTAATTCGAGCAACTAAAAAAAATCTTATTATCAATATCGTTGATTGATACAATGTTAAACCAAAGAAACAAGTCACTGATTTAACGAAAGTAATTGCTTTCATTTTACGTAAAAAAATATTTACCCTAATATATTTTAAAAAAAAAAAACTATTTCAAAAACATTTTTCATCAAAAGATAAAGTAATTATGGAAATTTTCGTGAAAAATCAGACCATTAATTGATTTTTATAGAATTTTTTTTAAAGAAGCCTTCGTCTCATAATTTGTATTAACTACGTTAAATTATCAATTGATTATAACGGTGCAAAAATATCGTAAACATTGTTTTTCATTCATAATTTTCTCATCTATTTCCGTAAGCTGGATCCTGACTAGAACTACGCCGACTGAACCTCTGCTGACTCTCCCACATGGGACCATCTGTTACCCCCGTGGGTGGCGACCGTCATGCTTAAGGACAGAATCCTGTGGCTGAGCAGTCCATGACATCTAACGTGCTGGGTTCCCGGTTTGATCTCTATCGGAGGGAATGTAGGTATTACACGCTGATGAGACTCTAATAAGTCGAAACAAACACGCTCGTCGCAACTTCACGTTGGAGACGATTACTTCGCCGGTTTGATTCGCTGTCCCAATCGATTATTTCACTGGATTACTACGATTTTAATACGATACCACCATTGTAATGCCCCTACAAAAAATCTAAATCAATACATATCCTCTTATCACCATACAACAAATAAATGCCCTTCCCAAAAACACGATTATCACATTCCATCCTTTTATACTCAATAGTACCTATATAATATTAATAATGTATATATACACTATATGTTGCAGCGCTTGTGTGTCGTTGTGCTGTG
>CM042164.1:18140363-18161101 GCA_023376005.1 Doryteuthis pealeii | reverse complement strand
TCGGATCGTGTTATTGCTTGGTGTGTGTTAATAAGTTGAAAAAATGGGAAATCGCTATTATTTCGCACGAAGTGTTATGTTTTGTCTGAATTTCTTTGTACACGGGGGCTAAATAAATAAGGTAAGAATAATTTAAGGTGGCGGTATAGATATTGGTTTGTTTACATGCAGATTACATCGCGCCACGGACGACTGTCTGTCTCTTCAGGTCGTTCTTTCGTTGTTTATGCTTAAGAGGAGGTCAGATCTGTACAGTAGTTACTCTCTTTTTCCCATAGGTGGTTATTAGTTATCTTTATTTATGGATAAATTTCATTTAATATATGACCTTTATTATTTAATTTATATTTTCATATTTAAAATATTTAAAAATTTAGAATTTGACCTCGTCCTCGTCTACCGCTCGCTCCAACCTGTGTACGGGGTTATGGTACTTTCACAACGGTGGAGTCAGCCCTAATTCAATGGCGGGATTGTACAGCGATACCCCGGCCACCTAGAAGCCGCCCGCTGAAGACTTCATTGCGGCCTTGTTAGTGCACGGTGGGTGCAAAAATGCGTCGTGGATTCTGTTTTCTTCTTTTCCCTCCGCTCGGTGGAGCCCATAATTGTCCCTCTCGCCTTTCTGCAGAGGTGTGTCCCGGCGCTCTGCGAGCGGGAGCACCTTGTGCTTCTGCATACTAATATCCTAAAGCCTGTTCCTCGTCTCTTTATTATACAATCTACGAGAAGGCGGCAATAAGGTCTATTGCCTCTAATAGTATTATTTGGGGGGTGTCGGGTATGGCTTCCCTGGACATTTAAACTGACTAGTTTCTCTATGCTTTCTTTGCTGTTACAAGACTTTCTTATAGTAACAGAGCCAGAATAATAGACCACTAGTAATATCCACTCCTTACATTTGGCCAGTATCTTAACCGAGTTTAGAAGTATTTACTGGCCGTTGCCCACAGTTCCTGGTCTACCTTCTACTCTTTATTGTAATTTATTGGTGTGGTTTACTTATTTTGCCAACCTATCAGAGGTCAGGACCATACGAGCGAGTTTTTGTGAAAATTAATGTGTGTTTGTAAGGAGATTCTACCAAGTTATCCCCTCTGACTCGAGTTAGAATACCCAGACAAGATATACTATCTAATATATGAGATGGTTAGGCTATCCAGAAAATTAATCAGGCGTATTGAGTTCTACTGTATGCATTTTCCCCTCAAAGGGGAGTCACCAGGCACGGACAATAACGTCCTGGTCCTGACCCGCTTTAGTGAGTT
Organism: Doryteuthis pealeii; assembly: GCA_023376005.1. Lineage (NCBI taxonomy): Eukaryota > Metazoa > Mollusca > Cephalopoda > Myopsida > Loliginidae > Doryteuthis > Doryteuthis pealeii. The sequence continues at coordinate 18,159,833 of CM042164.1, read as the reverse complement.
AATCAGGAGGGTGAGTGTGGAGGTGTTTGTGTCGTCTGGGTTGAGGGAGCGGTAGAGAGACGAGAGAGCGAGTAGAGAGAGAAAGAAGGGAAGTGTGGTGTGTGCTAACTCATCATAGTATTGTGATTACACGGATCTTCTGATAACTAAATATTTATGGATTACATCAGTTACTGCCGGGATATAGATACGCTTATGTCAAGTATAGTAATTGATGAGATAAGAGATAGGTCATTAATCAGGACTCACGAAAAATCACTAGTTATCTTATATTTATAATATAATAGTCACTACTGGTACAATAGGGGATGAGATTAGCCATTCTGATTCACGAGATAGATGACTCTTATGGACACAATGAGTGTTTAGAGACTGATTATGGGTTCAGAACGTATATCATATAACCAGTCAGAGCATTTCATTGAATGTTGTACCGCTAATATTGAAGATATAAGAGGTGTGGCTCAGCATAGTGAGAGAATTTCCCACGAGAACTTAGGACCAGTCCAATAGATAATCGTGATTAATATATTTTTTATTACTCATCATCAATATACATACAAATTAGGGGTTATATCAAGTAAATATTCTACTAAGCTTGTTGATAATATATAAGTCTGGCCTGTGTGATATATGTCCTGCGATGTCCTGTGCTGTCTTGTTGTCAGCTGTATTGCTGTTTGTTTAATGGCTAAATATCACGCACTGAGAGTGCCGGTTCTATCACTATCACTTAAATGGTATATCTAGATTATTGTACAATAGTTTAAACGCGTTCATACTCGGGATAATGACGCGCGCTCCAAAGTTATTGGGGTACGGTGCACACGTATATAAAAAGGGAGTAACACATCATAGACTTTACTCACACCTTTTTCTATTTATAAACACTAAAACAACATTTATATTCATATAAGTAAAGAATATACGGTGAAAATAGGTTAGAAATTATACTTATCTTCCAAGGGTACTTAAGTGTGGAAGGCGAATTGATAGTGACCGTAGCTTATGATTAAATTCTATTACTTCTATAGGAAATAACAGGTGTGTATGTATGGTGTTAAGTGTTGTCAAAGTGTGTGGGGGTCTTCTGGTCACATAGTTCATACTTGGGATCAAATTAAGATTAGTTCTTTCCAATTGGTTCGCGTAAGCTTTCATTGGGTAGCGCTCTGAACGCTGTCAAGTATTGTTTTATTTTGTTTTAATTCAGTTCTTGTCTTCTATTCGCACACAATTAACTTTTGCCGGTAGTGGACGAAGCACGAGGAATTTCGCTGCTTTGTGATCTGCCGCTCTCGACTTATTCTAGGTCTATAGAAACGTGCTTCTCCGCGATATAAAATTATTTATGTTTCCTTTGCCTTCCCCGAATCATAAGTAACTTAATTTGATCGTGAACTCCAACTAGCAGATAAGCCACCTAAGGTGCCAATTTGCTGCCCTCTTAGGTACATACTGTTGGTTTGTTTACGCCTGTATTTGTTTTGTTTTACTTTTATAGTTGAGAGTTATGAATGAGGTTCTGCTTTTTCTCTCAGTACGACTGGGTATCTTGATGGGCATGAGGCTTGAACGAGGTAGATCACTAGTGGATTGCGGTTATTAGTTATCCGGGCTATTGGTCCCTATGGATCTCTGTATTATATCGTTATTCGGGCCTGATCATGAAGCTCTTCCTGGTCACTTTCTTTATTCGGGTCTATATTTTGTTCTGCACTCGGGAACTTCTCTGGAATGTGAACCTTTTCTTTCGAGTACTGGTCGGAAATTCTTGCTCGTCACAATTCGTTGGTCTTATTAGCATCACTGGTTACACTTGATACTTAACCTCTTTTTATTTGTATTCCATGGCTGGGTATTTTTTCTGCCTGTTTGCTCCTTCTCCCGCCTAACTCATAGGCTTGGGGTCAACGGGAGTTGTTGTTATATTATTTCGTTTTCTAATGGTGTTCTAGGGTTTCACTATTATCATTGGATTGAACCCTCGGTTACCTAGTAGAATTAACGTGTTTCTGCTTCAGAATCACATTGGTCTTTTAACCCACTACTGTCTATATCACTTATTCGGTCTTGTGCTTCTACTTGGACAATTGTAGTTGAGTGAATTTGTGTGGAACTTTATTCAACGCTAATGCTTCTTTGCATTTGGTCTAGACATATCTAATCCTATCTTTTACCTTAATGTATGATTTTTTACCTAGATTCATTTGTGTTTTTTTATTTTTTTTATTTTTATTCATCTGTGTATCTAATTAGGAGAGTCTATTTTAAGAGGGTTGCTAAGTTTAGAGTATTAGTTATTAAAGATGTTATTATATATTGATACCAGTATTAAATACTATTTTCTTTATGTCAAGTTTGTTATTTTTAAGCAAATGACCTCGAGAATTTGTAGGCGTTTCTTATTGTTATTTTTATAGAGAATTTTGATATTGTCAGTGAGAATCTTCCGTATGTCGGAGTATGTGAGTTTGTCAATATTATTATTGGTTATATATATATATATATATATATATATATATATATATATATATATATATATAATGGACTCTCTCGTCGATTTTCGACGCATGAGTGTTCATCCAATGAACAACCAACACAGTGATTTGTTTATAGTGGTGAAGGCTTGTGTAGGACCATTCCACACTTTTTGGCACAGTCGATAGGAAAGAATTGGTGCATCAAGGAATGCCACGAACCCAATCAACGACTGACCTCAGGAATTTTAAATTCAGAGTTATCCCTCTCCTAGACTGGTTACTTACCCAAGGTTAAAGAGCCCAGTCTGCCCTACTATTTAACCCATAGCTGGAGGGAGAATATATGGATTCATAACTTTCCCAAGGGTATTAGCGCTATGTGAAATACCAACAGCTTCGTCTAGGAATTGAACTCGAACCGACGAGTCCGTTTTCCACGACTCTAACCATATATATATATATATATATATATTATATATATATATATGTGTGTGTGTGTGTGTGTGTGTGTTGTGTGTGATTGGGAGCACATTATCATAGGACAAATCTTTAGATAGAGAAATTTCCCTTAGGTTGCAGAAAGCAACGAGATCCTTTGGTTTGCTTGAGAAGAGGGTTTGGAGCCAACGTGGCATTAAGATCTTCACCAAGGTGGGTGTATATAAAGTCTATGTGCTCACTGTCCTTTTGTCCGCCTGTGAGACTTGAGTTGTTTACAAACGACATCTCAGGACACTCGAGAGATTCCATCAGAATTGCCTTCGCAGGATTTTAGGGATAGAATGGTTGTCATTTACACCAGACACCACAATACTTGAAAGATGTCACCTGCCTAGTATTGAGAGTTTAATCCTTAGATCACGTCTTCGCTCGTCTGGTCATCTAGTTCGTATGAATGATTGCCGAATCCCAAAACAACTATTTTATGGGGAAATCTCAACTGGCAAACGTCGTCAGTACAAACCCAAATTGAGGTTTAAGGACTGCCTCAAGGACACTCTGAAGAACACTGCTATTACTGTGGAAGACTGGGAGAAGCTAGATTTTAATAGACCTGGCTGGAGAGCCACCATCTACCGGTCTGTGGAAGAATTTGAGTCCAACCGAGTTAAACACCAAAAACTGAGCGGGCTATTAGAAAGAGTAATTTTCAGCTCAGCAACATTCAAAGTGGAGAAGTTCCAACATGTAGTTTATGTGGAAGAGTATGTCCCTCCAAGGTTGGCCTGGTGAGTCATCTGAGAAAGCACAAGGATAGAGTGTCAAATGCTACTGGCACCTAACTATGAAAAAACAAAACAAAACAAAAGAACAGTAAATGGTCTTACTCCAACACGAGTTGACAGCCATTATATATATATATATATATATATATATTATGTGTGTGTGTGTGTGTGTGTGTGTGTGTGTGTGTGTTGAGTGTGTGTTTGTGACATTATAGAAATTGAAAAAACACAAGTTTCATTAACGAATGATGTTTAATAAGCCGACGCTGTAGTGTTTCGGTTTGTTTAAAGTCCTTCATCAGGGTTTTCGTTGGTTTAAGGAAAAATAAATTATTAATGAAAACAAAAGTCTTTGAGCCTCTACTTTTGGTGTGTGGCTGCCTTTGTTGATCTACAAATATGAGGAAAAACCGAAACACTGCAGCGACGGCTTATTAAACATCATTCGTTAATGAAACTTGTGTTTTTACAATTTCTATAATATTACATATTGTCGGATTTACTTCCACTTTTTCTTCACACACACACACATATATATATATATATATGTGTGTGTGTGTGTGTGTTTGTGTGTGTGTGCCCCCCCCCCCAGCCCTTTGTATCATATATCATACACGGATGCTTCGTGCTGTCTTGATCAAATCATGTAAACAGCACCCCACAAGAAAGATGCTGTACGGCCACAATACAAATGAAAAATAGTGGTTTCCACTCCTTTGTTTTTTAAACCTTTTTTTTTTATCTTCCTCGGACCCCCTTGGGACTCTTTTATGGTTTGGGATGGGTACTATGTACCCTCTTTGTATGTTGTGTAATTAAATGTTAACAGATGATTTTTAGAGTTTTTTTTATTATAAAACTAACCCCTAACCCTAACCCTAGCCCTAACCCTAACAAACAATCGGATTTTGACGGTGTAAATAAAAAAGAATGTCCTGATGAAACGAGATCGAAAAAGGGGTGCCTAAAGGTTATATGGTCCGTTAATTTTTATAATGATATTAACTAGATAGAGCTACTTTGCCTAAGTTCACTTGCACCACTCATGTGACAGTTATTAATGTAGGAGGTATTTCTGTCGCACCCAGTATTAGGTAAAAAAAAAAATAATGAAAATTAAAAATAATATTTGTCGATAAGGCGTTAAGGCGATAATCTTAAAACGAAATCAGTTGTTTGTAATTAACAAACAAGTAATTCGAGCAACTAAAAAAAAGTCTTATTAGTCAATATCGTTGATTGATACAATGTTAAACCAAAGAAACAAGTCACTGATTTAACGAAAGTAATTGCTTTCATTTTTACGTAAAAAAATATTTACCCTAATATATTTTTAGAAAAAAAAAAACTATTTCAAAAACATTTTCTTCAAAAGATAAGTAATTATGGAAATTTTCGTGAAAATCAGACCATTAATTGATTTTTCATAGAATTTTTTTTTAAAAGCCTCTCGTCATAATTTGTTTTTAACTACGTTAAATTTCAATTGATTTAACGGTGCAAAAATGTAAACATTGTTTTTCATTCATAATTTTCATTATTTCCGTAAGCTGGGTCTGTAGAATACGCCGACTGAACCTCTGCTGACTCTCACCACATGGGACCATCTGTTACCCGTGGGTGGCGACCCGTCATGCTTAAGGACAGAATCCTTGTGGCTGAGCAGTCCATGACATCTAACGTGCTGGGTTCCCGGTTTCGATCTCTATCGGAGGGAGATCGTAGGTATACACCGCTGATGAGACTTAATAAAGTTGAAACAGCTGTACGGTATTCCACGTGGCGCACGTTATTCGCCGGGTTTGTTTGTCATGATTATTTTCAATGATTATCGAATTTTATACGATACACCCATTGTAATTGCCCTACAAATATATAAATAATAATATACTTTACATAACAATGCTTCAAAAACAGATTATCAAATTCCATTTATATATATATATATATATATATATATATATATATATATGTGTGTGTGTGTGTGTGTGTGTGTGTGTGTGTTGTGTGTGTGTAAAATTAAACTGGAAGTGAATCCGACGGTATGTTGAAAAAATAAATAAAGGAAAGAAAGTATAGAATGGATAATATAGGATATTCTAATCAATTTTACTTACACGTGTTTCGGGCAGGAGTTTATCCATGTGTACATTATTCAAACTATTATTATTTTTAAATAATCAAATGAAATGAAATAATGATAATAGAACATTTCTACATTTTTTCTATTATTATTATTATTATTATTATTATTATTATTATTATTATTATTATTTCATTTCATTTGGTTATTTAAAAATAATAATAGTTTGAATAATGTACACATGGATAAACTCTTGACCGAAACACGTGTAAGTAAAATTGATTAAAATATCCTATATTATCCATTCTATACTTTCTTTCCCTTATTCATTTTTTCAATATATATATATATGTGTGTGTGTGTGTGTGTGTGTGTGTGTGTGTGTGTGATAAGTTGACCGATTGGCAATGGAATTCTATTGGCTGATCAGATTAGAATTTCCGACAATGGCAATGACCACGATTTTTTTTTTTAAGAACAACTAAAACAGATCAAATTGAACGTTCCTTTTGTCACATTTGAACGATTTTGACACTCTGAGAATGAATAATTATATGATTGAACTAAGATTTTGCACCAAAAAAAAGATCTTTCTCTACAGCTTAGGATCAAAATTATTTTGTCGCTCATATTTTTCAAACATTAGATCAGTGGATTAACAGATTAAAATAATCGATTTGATCTTTTCAAATTTGTTGACCTTTCGCTTAATTACTTAATCCGCCATAATTCTTAACATTGCTTTATAATTATATAAATTCAATACTCCTCTACAGCATACACGTTTATTTTAAGTCAATGTCACATAAACACTGACTCTTGATTTTGGGTCAAATATGCATTCAATTATGGTTTGGTTTGTTTTGTTTTACGGCATATCAACCTCAATGGGTCATTTAATGTCGATAAAGTTTTGAAATAAATCAATTCTTAATGGATAATACAATTTTTTTATAAATACATTTTTCTATTTAACCCATAGATGGGACCCTAACAGGTACTACCACTCCGGGTTAGAGTGGACCAGGGAGCAATGGTGATGAAGAGGTGCTCCACATTCCCCAAACCTCCAAAACTGGAACCTCACCATCAGATAGAGTTTAACGTCATTCCCAGGACATGTAGACCCGCAGCCACTGCCTTCTAGCACCCATATGATAAAAAGGGGTTGGGGCTTGCCATAAGGGCAATAGGGTTTGGAAAATCATATAGGTGCTAGGGCTTGACGTGACCAGCCGATTGATCGGAGGGGGCCTCTCCGACCGCCCGTCTAGCCCAAGATAGGGCCAAAGTGGAGTATTGCGTGTCATGAACTGGTCATCCACCTGGGCTCTATCCTTAAGCATCACGGGTCGCCACCCACAGCCAACAGGTGGTCTTACCCCTCTACAGAGGTGCAGTCGGTGCATTCTAACACCCCCCACATTCAATTATGATATGCCATTTTGTTGTATACTCAGGACCATATTACCTTTAAGTAATTTCTTTATTTTAAAGAACTCATTCCTGTTCTTGTCATGACTACCAGTTGACTGTGTGTTCACTAGGTATACCCAAAATGAGGCTAATCTGCGTTTTTGACAAAATGACTTTAGCCCCCCCCCATACAGAAAATAATTTACCAAAAATCAGGGAATTATCGGATTTTAATGAAATTTTCAGTGTTTATTTATCAATGAATGATCTTTATAAAGCATTATTTATTTTATTGCAAAACTTTCTCGTTTTTCTTCAGGTCACTTAATTTTGACCATCAATTATGTTGGGGGCGTAACATTTTTTTCAAATTGGTCTTATAGTTTTCTAATTACAGTATAAATGAAGAGATAAAAGACTGAAGTTATGAATAGAAACAAAAAAAAAATTATACATCGATATTTTTTTGCTTAAAAAGGGGGGTACATTTTCAATCGAGTTTTTCTTCAAAAAGTATACTTTGATGTAATAAAATAAGGTTTGCATTAAATAGATATTTATTTTTAGAATCTAAAAATATAACATTTTAAACTTAATATCAGGCTTTTCATATTTTAAATGATCTTTATATATTAATTTTTCATAGCAAAAATACTAAATTAAAATTTTGAAATAAAATAACTGATGCATTATAAAATTCATTAATTGATAAATCAATACTGAAAATTTCATTAAAATCGGATAATTACCTGATTTTTGGTAATTTTTTTTGCAATCGCGAATGTTACATTAAAATTGTAAACAAGCGCCTAAAACCATTGAAAAAGAGACAGAATGGCGGATCGCGCCAAAATTGACCAAAACAAATCCCTTTAAATGTATTAGAAATAAACTGCATATGTAATGATATTTTTCTTTCTTTAATGATGGTCATAATGACCATCATTAAAGACAGAAAAATATCATTACATATGCAGTTTATTTTTATGCAGTTACTACTTATCGATTTAGACAAAAGTTTGACCTTAAATAATAGATTTAATTAATTTTAATTCGTTTTTAAAATTTGTAGCAGACGACAAATTGGGTATACCTAGTGTTCATTCTCCTTCAAGTGCTCCAAATCTGTCATACCCAGTGGAAATAATTAATGGTGTTGTTTGGATTAATTGTTAGTGTTTCACAACGAATGCAGAGTGGTAAAAATGCACTGAAAATAAAGAAAGAAAAAAAGAAGAATGACTTTTATTCACTAATCTCTCTGTTAAATCCCTTTTTTCAGAACTCTTCACTTTTGAAGTTTTCACCCCCAAAATCAAATTAATGAACATCTCGCTTGGTGGAATGTTAGTGAGTAGAACATTGCTACAGCTCTATCGGTGGAGATTTTAGACCATATGACTTTTAGGCACCCCTTTTTGATCTCGATTCAGAAGGACATGTTTTTCATTTACACCGTCAAAATCTGGTTTTTAGAGGGTTTTTTTAATTATAAAACTAACCCCTAACCCTAACCCTAATCCTGGATGTGGTAATTGCGTTTCACTTAGTGCTTGGAAAAGGTGTGAATCCTATTCTCCCTCCAGCTATGGATAAATAGTAGGGAAGACTGGGCTCTATAACCTTGGTTAGGCAACCGGTCTAGGAGAAGGAAAACTCTGAATTTAAACCTGTTGAACTCCGCTTAAGAAATTGACCTTGGGTCACATCCTGTTCGTGCGGAGGGGTTGGTGTTATATATATATATATATATATATATATATAATATATATATATGTGTGTGTGTGTGTGTGTGTGTGTGTCTGGCACAAACTATAGTTGAATGTACTAGTATACTGAATGTTTTATGATCCTATATACAACCGGTAATCTAATCTGAGCGGTAAAGCACGGAGCTGACGGTTGCAGAATAAATCTCCCTAGTCTAGAGCTAGCGAAAAGATGATAGACACCCTCGCTGATACCGATAATAGGCAACTCTGCTAACTTTATTTCGTCACGAGCAGGATGCGACAGAAGGTCAATTTAAAAAAAAAGAAGATCTGGGTACAACTTGATCTCACACACCCCTCCGCCTAAAAGCGACTAGATACCCATGGAATGTTATATCAACATGACAAATAAACAAACAGACCAATAAATAATTGTTAATCAAGGATCAAGTGTTGAGCCAATGATAACATTTTCGGTGGAAACGTGATCAAGTCGTATTAAATGGGACCAATGTAAGAGTCTAACTTAAGAAGGAATTTCGCAACTGAATACGGTAGGGGTCGGGTGAGGTAGACGTGATTCAGTGTTTATGAGCGGTGATGAATGACTGGTGTATGGGGTGGGGTTGTCAAGTGAAGGGGGATTTAGAATATTCGAGTAAGAGGAATCTGGGGTTTTGGGTTTCAGGCGCTTGCTCTTACTGAACCATGAAGTGGGAAGAAAGATTGGGAAAGATGGAAAGAGATGAACGATATTAGGAAAATGAAGTAATAAGGTTAAAAGGATGTCAGAAGAGACTATGAAACGAGAAATCATGAAGAAATAAAAAGAGAGAGAAGAAAAGGAAGAAGAAAAAGAAAATAGAAGGAAAGAAAATATTTTAGAAGGAAAGTTGAAATGAAAAGAAAGAATGAAAGAAGGAAGAAAAAGACAAATTGAAGAAAATCTTCACATAGCTGGTCAATGTAGGTCCTTGATGGGCGGCGCACACTAGCATGTCCGTGTGTTGGCTTCCACAGGAGAACGTCGCTTATGAGCTCGTCCTTGCTTCTCCAGCAGTGCCCGGCATGCCTTTGTAGGGGATTATCTTCCCTTTGACTGGAAGAGTTATCTTCCCGCTGTGTTGCCGTATGTGGCCACCAGGGGACCTCTGGTATATAAGCGGCTGATTCAAATGCTTCTCTCTCTCTCTCTTTCCAAACTGCCTCTGAACGAGCACATGGGTTAGACTTATGTCTACCCCCTTCTCGGTGGGGCTTTGGCCCCCCCTTACATTACTGTAAGTCTTTTATACAGCATGGACTATCCTTTAGTTCCATGTCTGTAACATTTATATTTTATATTTGGGTATCTCGTTTATACCTAAATATTGTATCTTGTATTTACCATTCATGAATGTGTCCTTTTATCTCTACTCTTATATCTTATTTGTATCTTATGTATCTATGTACTTTATGTATCTTATCGTTACCATTAAATGTTTTGTCTCACAACGTGTCGGAGCTGTTGTTCAATTATTAACCTTGAATCTTACACCTTGTCCGTCTCACTTGAATGGTTTGTGAGATGGGGTGCAGGTGGCCATACAGCTGTTTGCTCGTGGTGTACTGCTTCCACGATTTGTTCAAGACTGCACGCAGCATTCTTGTGCAGCTCCAATCCAGCTTATTCTCAAGACGCCTTGTTAGGGTCCAGGTGGTGCAGCCATACAGCAGCACTGATATAACCACAGCATGGAAGAATTGTTGCTTGCATACTGAGTTTAATAAATGATTATATCATACAGAAGTCAATTAAATTGAAATGAAATGAGCGTAATCTTTTTATATGCATTCTTATTTAGTTTTGTTAGTCTTTCTAATCTAGTCTAATATTTTATTGCATTAAAACTTGAGTACTTAAGGCTGTGTGCGGTCTTGAACAAGTCGTGGAGGCAGCACTCCACGAGGAAACAGCTGTACGGTCACCTGCCCCCCATCTTGCAAATTATCCGAGTGAGACGGACAATACATGCAGGACACTGCTAGAGAAGCAAGGATAAACTCATAAGCGACGTTCTCCTGTGGAAGCCAACACATGGTCATGCAAGTGTGGGGTGCCCAGCAAGGACCTACATTGACCAGCTATGTGAGGATGCTGGTTGCTCCGCAGAGGAGCTTCCAGATGCAATGAATGATAGGGAAGGTTGGCGAAGGATTGTCATGGATATCCGTGCTGCATGCGCGACATGATGACTTCCGCCTAGTGGAGGGTGCATATTTTTGCTGGGTTTCCTAAGTATCTTTCATTCTTTTCTTTTTTCCTTCTTTCTCCTCACTTCATGGTTCGGTAAGAGCAAGCACCTTATCTTACGAATGCTCAGCTTACTTAGCCTTATGCCCAACTAAGCTAAACATCATGAACACGCGTACAATCGCCTGCAATTAATCAATATCTTGATTAATTCAGTGAATTTAACCCTGAAGATCCTTACGGTGAAACTCGAGTAGGTTATTCCTGTGTATACCATTATAATAATGAATTTAAACGTATATAAACATCCATATTTGAGTATATCTATTGATACATTTTGACTCAGTGTGTTTTTAAGACCCGCTTGATGAGTAATAATAATTATTTACTGTGTTTAGGTTAGTCAGGTACAAGGCAAGCAGCAGTGAGTGCTGAGGATAGAAAGGTAGTAAAATGTGATTGACTTGAATGCCTGCCTTAAAATCAGGATTTTCTATCCTTGCTTTTAGTTGGGATTGAATAACTATCAATATCACTGATGTGAAATACACACTTCACTCCTCAAAGGAGGCACACATTCGAAGGGTAATAGTTTGGAAGACAATATCAAATACCTGATATTAAAGAGAGAGAGACAGAGAGAGAGAGAGAGAGAGAGAGAGAGAGAGAGAGAAAGACAGACAGAGAGAGAGAGAGAGAGAGAGAGAGAGAGAGAGAGAGAGAGAGAGAAGAGGGGAATAGATTGAGATAGATATGGGTAGAATGAGATAAATAGATTGATATATATATATATATATATATATATATATATATAGAGAGAGAGAGAGAGAGAGAGAGAGAAAGAAGAAGAAAAATAGAATAATATATATATATATATATATATATATATATATATAGAGAGAGAGAGAGGGGGGGGAGAGATAGATATGAATAGAATGAAATCGATATGAGTAGAATGAGATATAGGGAAGAGATGGGTAGATAGATAGATATATATGAATAGAATAAGATAGATAAATAGATAGAGAGAGAGAGAGGGGGGAGCGGGAGATTAGTAGAATGAGATAGATATGAATAAAATGAGAGATAGATAGATAGGAAGAGAATGAGACAGATATATATATATATATATATATATATATATATATATAGAGAGAGAGAGAGAGAGAGAGAGATAGAGAGACAGAGAGAGAGAGAGAGATGTGTTGTCTTTCTTTCTTTTTCCCTATGGTTCTTTTTTTAACCCCCTTTATGCTCTTCCTTCCATCTTCTTTCATTGTCTTTTCTTTCCTTTCTTTCTATTCTCTTCTTTATCGTTTTCATTTCCCCTTCCCTCTTTGTCTCCTTCCTTCTTTCTTTCTTTCCTTTTCTCTTTTTCTTTTTTCTTTTCCCACTCTCTCCTTTTTCCCCCTCTTTTCTTTCTCTCTTCTTTCTTTTCTTTGTCTTTTCGTCTTTATAATTTCCCTTTCCTCTTTGTCCCTTTCCTTCCTTCCTTCCTTCCTTCCTTCCTTCCTTCCTTCTTTCTTTCTTTTACTCTTTTTCTTTTTCCACTCTCTCCTTTTCTTTATTTTCTTTGTCTTTTCTTCTTCATAATTCCCCTCTCACCTTTCCTCTTTGTCCCTTCCTTCCTTTCTTCTTTCCTTTTTTCTTTTCTCACTCTCTCATTTTCTTTTTCCACTCTCCCCTTTCCTCTTTATTTTCTTTATTTTCTTTGTTTTTTCTTTGTCTTTTCTTCTTCATAATTCCCCTCTCTCCTTTCCTCTTGGTCCCTTTCTTTCATTCCTTCCTTCCCTCCCTTCCTTCCTTCCTTCCTTCCTTCCTCTCCTTCATCCCCGCTTCCTCCCTCCATTCCCTTCCATTCCATTCCATTCCAACTTTCCGTTTCTTCCCTCGCCGGTTGACTCAGTTGGACTTGAATGGTCTTCCCAGAAAATATAAACATTAGCAGATTTGGAAAGTACCTTCCTTTATTCCCCGCGGTTGCGAAATGTGAGGTAACGACGTAAACGCACCGGTGGCCGGGGGGAGCCGAGAGGGAGGGAAAGAGAGGACGGAGCTCAGAGGGTCGAGAAAAGCACACGGGGTGGGGGTGGGGGGTGGAGAGACTGTCTGAAAAATCAGTTTTCAAAAAATTTGGCGGGCGTCAGACAAAAATGGCAGAGACAGAGAAAGAATTAAGCGGGGTGGTGAGAAAGGCCATGGGGAGGGTGCCTCGACGAAAACATTCGAAGGAGGCCCATATCCAAATTGCACCCACGGCTTCTGACCGAATTAGAACGGTAAACGAAGCCTGACGATATCAAGAACACACTGACCCAAATTTTCGAAAAGGGACGGAACTGAGTCTTGGAGTTAGGCACGAGGTGTGTGTGTGTGGGGGGGGGCGATATATTTTTGTTTTGAACCTCCCATGTTTGGCTTTTTTTTTTTTTCTTCAGATTTCTTCGACTCACACTTTTCCCTCTGGCATGAAAGTACCTTTTTTTTGCTTTTGTTTTTGTTATATATATATATATATATATATATATATATATATATATATATATATTTAACAAAAACAAAAACGGTTCTTTCATGACAGACGGAAAATAGTGAGTAGAATTTATATATATATACATATATATATATATATATATATATATATATAGCTTCTACTATATATATATATATATATATATATATATATTATATATATATACATACACACGCATATATATATATAGTAGAATATATAAGTAAGTAGTAAAGTCGTCGGGGCGGCCTAAAGTCGGTATCAGCCAGTCAGCGAGGGAGTCTATCCCCTTTTCAATAGCGCTAGACCAAGGAGATTGTTTTGGTGTCTGAGATGGAGTGCCACACCTACCATCACTTCCTTACTTTATCGCACAGATCCCTGTGCTACTCATACGCTGAGTTGGCGAGGACCGGTATCGAACTAGGAACCTCCTTGTGGTTTCTAGCCGAACGCTCTACCGACTGAGCTAATGTATATATTTTTCTAATATATATATATATATATATATATATATATATATATATATATATATATATTTATATATATATATAATATATATATATATATGTGTATATATATAATATAAATATATATATATATATAATATATATATGTATATATATATATATATATGTATATATATATATTATATATATATATATATATATATATATATATATATATATGTTTTCCATATTCATTTCTTTCATTCTTTTTTCTTTTTCTTTGGCCTATATTCGCATTGTAGAGACATAAACATGCAATGAAATGTTTTTTCACAAAATCTAAATAAACTTTCTTCTTTGGGCGTTACCATATTATTTCCTTTATATTTATTATCAATATTATTTGTTTATTTTGATAGAAGCAAGATCGTCCATTTACTGCCTCTCCGACAAAAAAAAAATGGCAACCCCATCATTCTTTAGCAATTCATTGGATTCCTATAAAAGTAAAGGTTCGGTTTTTCACCAAGTGAAGCCATACAGTAGTACAGACACGGCTACTACATGTAAGAATTCCCGTTTGATAACCTGTCAATAGCCATCCACACTTTAACAAGACGTATGTTGACAACGCTTTCAGTAGATGAGATACTGCTTCCGAGGTGTTATGGTCTGCTAATTTCTGAGGTTTGCCGGTTAATGGGAAAACGGCAACAACTGTCTGAATTTTTTTAGAAGAATCTTAATTTGTATCATTTGGACTTTTCGGACAGTTGTTCTCATCTTTATTGTTATATATACACAACGTTTCGGCCGATGTGCCACCCACCTTAATTCTCACACTCCATTATATATATATATATATATATATATATATATACCAACCACTCCGCGCGAGCAGGCTGTGCCACAAGGTCAATTTCTTAAGCGGGGTTCAACAGGTTTGAATTCAGAGTTTTCCTTCTCCTAGACCGGTTGCCTAACCAAGGATAAAGAGCCCAGTCTGCACTACTATTTATCCATAGCTGGAGGGAGAGTAGGATTAATACTTTTCCCAAGGTTATTATATATATATATATATATATATATATATATATATATACAGTCATCCACAGACACGTGTTTCGACTTATCAAGTCCTTTCAGTGTGGCTAGACATTTGTAAGCTACCTACAGCTGGGATTGAAATCCGATCGGTTCAGCATCAGTCAGACACCTTAACCGCCAGGCTATCGTCACTCACAGAATGCGAAGGGGATTTTAAGTGATTTTAATACACACATCCCTATGTATGTAAAGGCCGCCATATAGTGTTCCATCCCTTATATAGGAGAGCGAGATAGATAGATAGATAGATAATGTTGGAATTATTTGATATAAGGTATGCTCCAATCCCCCCCCCCTGGATTTATAGACTAGCCGTGGCCACGTGGTTTATTCCTTCGCCAATCACAAGCCATGCTGCATGGCTGATACACTACTTAAACACTAATACTGGCCATAGTTCTACTTGCAATCATTGAGGAGGGACTTACAATACTCAGGACTCTTTACCAGAAGAACCAAAGGATTCTTTATCAGAGGATTACCAAGGATCCAATTCCACTGAACAAGCGCTCTTGCTTAAAGCCAACAGGATGGCCCATAAGATTGTAACAGATAGAATGATAGATAGAATGTTAGACAGGTAGATATAAACCGACTGAGATAGATAGATAGATAGATAGGGTTGACTGAATTTTCTAATCATTGTATTTATAATCAGAGAGAAATACTGGAAGAACGCCGAAAAATCTCGGACCAAGAAAAGAGTCGAGTCCCGTTTGGTAGTCTAAAATGATTATAAACATTATGATTACTAAAATAATTGTGAAAGCAACAATAACTGAAGGTCAGAAATATTTTAACCTGTCATAAGGAAAATTACAATTGGAGTCATGCCTATTCTCTCTCTCTTGTCCTTAGCCCCAAGCCAGATCATCAAATAAATTCATCTCGTTCTAGCTGACGGAACTTTCGCAGTAAAGGTATCATTCATCCCCCCCATCACCCCCCACCCAAAAAAAGGTTGGAATGACACCAACCTGAATGGCGTCCCGCTACCTATGCGCCAACCCTGAAAGCAACGATTTCATAATAACACAGACTTTACCATTTACAAAACCCTGTTCATTACACTTTATATCTTCCCCTATATTATCTCTTTGTCGTTTATAAAACTGAGACTTTATATATATCTACCAAACCCCTCCACACGAGCAGGATGTGACACAAGGTCAATTTCTTAAGCGGAGTTTAACAGGTTTGAATTCAGAGTTTTCCTTCTCTTAGACTGGTTACCTAATCAAAATTGAATAGCCTAGTCTTGCCTACTATTTAAGTTACCTAGCCATGGTTAAAAAGCCCAATCCGCCCTACTATTTGTCCATAGCTAGAGGGAGAGTAGATGGATTCATACCTTTCCAAGGATATTAGCGTTATGTGAAATGCAAACAGCTTTGTCTAGGATTTGAACTCGGATCGACGAGTTTATTTCCTACGACTCTAACCATTACACCGAGCACCTCTGAGACATTTAACTTTGATTTTTACGCTTCATGAAGAAGGATGGGTGTTTTTTTTTCTTTTGTTGCTTTTTTTCTTTTTATTCTTTTTCTTTTATCTTTTTATTTATTTATTTATTTATTTGTGACTCGGTTGGAAATTACTGGTCGTTTTGTTGTTTGATTGGATTTAAAGGAATGTCAACCCTTAAAATAAAGCGCCTATTTTTTAATTAAAAAAAAATCATTTGTTTGGGGCTACCAAAAAAAAAACTTAATAATTCTCATAATATTTCTTACAAAAAAACAATTTAAAAAATAATTTCATTTAAACATCGGGGGTGGGAAAATTACCCCCCCCCTAAATTTAATACAATGAAACTTGAATTATCTTCAAAATTTGTAGACTATTCAAAAGAAGTAACGAAGTTTTCGTGAACATTTTTGGCCAAAAGAAAAAAAAGAACTCTCGAAAATGTTAACATAACAGAAGGGAAAGGGTGTGGTAAGATATTTTTTTCGACTGCTGATTTTCAACAGCCAGCAGTCAGAGAGTAACTGTCCAAATTGCTCCCATAGATAGACTAATACATAATAGAGAGAGTGAAATTGATAGGGAGTGAGATTAGACAGAGATTCGTTCCTTTATGGCTTAATTGCAAATTACTGCTAATTAAAACGGTGAAAAAATTTTTTCAAGCATAATTCAATCCTAGATGTAAGGAATAATTTAGTATAACATTTGTCTCATTAAAAACATCTTCGCCGAAGATGTTTTTTAATTCATTCTTCATGGGTATTCAATTTTTTCAAAACATTGTTAAACGCATTTTTTCTGTTTGCCCTATAGATGGGACCCCAACAGCTACTACCACTCCGGGTCAGAGTGAAATTGGGGAGAATGACAAGAGTGTTCCACACTCCCCAGAGCTCCAAAATGGAACTTTAACATTAGATGCAGTTTAACGTCATACCCATGACACTCAACCACCAACTTCAACCACCGCCCTCTAGCCCATATAAGATAAAAAGGGTTGGGGGTTTTCATAAGGACAATAAGGTCGAACAATCATATAGGTGCTAGGGCTTCACGTGACCAGCTGATTGACCGGAGAGGGCCACACCGACAGCCCGTCTAGCCTAAGGGACAAAGTGGATTGTTGCACGTCATGGACTGCTCAGCTACCAGGATTCCGTCCTTAAGCAATATGGGTCACTACCCTCGACCAACAGGTAACTCGATTTCAGAGGTGCAGTCCGTGTATTCTACTGTCTCAGCCGACAGGACATCCTTGAATCGCAGCTGGGGGCGACCAATTTGTCTCTTACCAGACGAAAGCTCTCCATAGAGGATGTCTTTCGGGATTCATCCATCATGATCCAGCCATCGGAGACGATGTTGTCTCAGTAGAGAACATGTATGTTAAGTATTGCACCTATTGAAGTCAGTTAGTCTACTGTTGGCTTTAATAACAACAGCTAACTAAGTACACTCAAGCAGTGTCCAAGACAGCAGGTATAAATAGGAATCAAGAATGATCCATCCATGAATCTGGATGATTTGGGTGATTCCATTCCTTGAGTTCTGATTGGCTGCTTGACTGCTTGATTTGAATGACATTGTGGAGTCTTATATATACTTTGTCATTTTGCAGTGGATTTTGTAGCATTCGAGTCTGTATTTGAGTTACAATCGTTTGTTGCCTTGTCTTCCCAGTTCGACGGTAATTAGAACTTTAATCATTCTTCAGCACCAACTAAAGTAAAACGAAGATGAGTACCATTAAATGGAAAAGAAACAATACTTGCCCGTGACTGGATTGGTGTGGGGGATTCTTGCGACCGTGACAGATAAAAGGGTGGGGTTATGAGCCAGTGGCAGGGAAGGGGTAGGGTTAGGAATCTGAGGCAGAGAAGGAGTGGGATTAGGAATAAATAAGTGGGGTTAGGAAACCAGACTAGAACCCATAGCAGAGGGGTGGGGTTATAGACCGTGGCAGGGAAGGGTTGAGGGTTTATGAGCCCGTGCCAGAGAAGTGGGTGGGGCTATGAATTTATGTCTCCATTCATTAGATTATATGATAAGTATTTTCGTTTGTTTTTTGTGGTTGTTTGTTTGTTGTTTTGTTTGTTTTTTTTGTTTTTTTAATCAGTTAAGAATTCTTGGAAAATCTCTTCCGCTATCCTGAATGCCTCTGTCGGCTGGGACAGAATACCACAACTGCACCTCTGCAGAGGGGTAAAATCAACCAATATTGTCACGTGTTGGCCGTTGGTGGTAACACGCGATGCTTAAGGACGGATTCACCGACCGTACTTCTGTTGGCCATAGGTGGCAACCCGTGATGCTTGAGGACGGATTATTGGTGGTTGAGCAGTCCATGATATACAACTCTCCACCTTGGCCCTTACTTAGGTTAGACGGGCGGTCGGAGAGGACCCGATCAATCGGCTGGTCGTGTCAAGCCCTATCGCCTATATGATTGTTCTAACCTATTTACGTTTATGGCAAGCCCCAACCCAATTAAACATTTACTAGGTGTGTCAAAAAATTATTGAAATTTTTAAAACTTTTTGACACACTTTGTATTCTGAAAAATTAACGTTCCATTCATTGTTCATTTCTATCTTGGTAAATACAGCTTCAATCTCGATCTTTTATGACACACCTTGTATTCTGAAAAAATTAACGTTCCATTCATTGTTCATTTCTATCTTGGTAAATACAGCTTCAATCTCTATACTTTTATGATGCACCTTGTATTCTGAAAAAAATTAACGTTCCATTCATTGTTCATTTCTATCTTGGTAAA
>CM042164.1:18125363-18135363 GCA_023376005.1 Doryteuthis pealeii | reverse complement strand
GCATTTTGTGGTGTTTTCATATCTTTTTATATATACTCATATATATATATATATATATATATATATATATATATATATATATATATGTGTGTGTGTGTTGGTTGGATTTTACAGCATATCAACCCTTCAGTTGTTTTATGCCGAAGACGATTTTATTTCATTCAATTTTAACTCATTTCTATCTATTTAACCTATGGATAGGACCCTAACAGGTACAACCACTCTGGGGCAGAGTGGACCTGGGAGTAATGGCAATAGAAGAGTACTTCACATTCCACGGATCTCCAAAATTGGAACCTCTACATTAGCTGCAGTTTAGCGTCACACTCAGGACACTAAGACCCTCAACCACCGCCTTCAAGCACATATATTTGAAAAAAGAAAGAATTGGGATTAAGAGAAATACAATCGTGAAAATCAAATAGATGCTACGGCATGAAGTGACCAGCTGATCGGAATGAGAACCTCTCCGACCGACCGTCTAGCCAAAGTAGAGTGTTGCATGTCACAGACACCAGGATTCCATCCCTAAGCATCATGGGTCACCATCCACGGCCAACAGGTGGTCCTATTGGTTGCCACAACCAGGAAGACATAAATTGTTATTTTTTTAGTGTATGAAGGAAATGCTAAATTGTAGCCGACTTCCAATGGGAGAGTGGTTTCACTAGCTCCGGAATATAAGGAGTTAATTGTCCTCTGCTGATTGATTACTACCTCTTTATCAAAAATGTTTTTTAACACTTGTGTGACCGTTTCTCGCACCTACCGCGAGAGTTCTCGTGGGTTGACACTTTGTTGTCAGTCACATGGTTCACTGATGGTGGAAGGTGCCCATTACAATTCCACGGGACTCTTTCTCCTCTAACAAGTGTCACTTGAACCAGGAATGGCTGCTCGAGAGGTTTTTTTTCTGTTTTTTTTTTGTGGGGTGATTATGTTACCCTCGATCATATTACGCTCAGCATGATACACTGGATCATGTAGCCTCCTAACATTTCCGTTTTGAATCCGCTGGACAACTACGTCTGGAGTGTTGTCGAGAGTCAGATAAACCAGCTGCCCCCACAATAGCAACGACTCATTGAAGGTCGCCATTAACGAAGACCACCTGTTCGTATTACGATTTTTTTTTCTGAGACCAAAACGAGGCTGTTTTATTGAATTGTTTGTTTTTGTTTTTTTTTTGTTTTTTTTTTTTTTGTCTGTGAAATATTTTTAAAACGTTCTGATTTTTCTAGTGAATATCTTTTTACGTTATATTATAATGTATTCTCATTTACTTCGCACATTGTATATATATATATATATATATATATATATATATATATATATATATATATATGTGTGTGTGTGTATGGAGGCTATCAGTTTTCCGCTTTTCAAGATCTTTATTATTTTGAATGCAGTGTTGATTTCTGTGTCCACACGGATCATATTAAATATGCTTTATCCTTGAAAATTCAGCATTTTTTTACTCAATGACTACATTCACACACACACACACACATACACATTATATATATATATATATATATATATATATATATATAGCTTTCAAAGAAAGAAAAAAAATTAACAAACCGTCATCTGTTATATTTATTTCAACCAGAAACCCAAAATGAGTCTAGCTTCTTCAGGCAGATTTTACAAAGAAAATCTTATTTGTAAAATCTTTCTGAAGAGGCTAGACTCATTTTGAGTTTCTGGTCGAAATAAATGTTATAACAAATGACGGTTTGTTAAGTGTTTTTTAGTTTTTTTAAAAGTTAAATATTGCTTTGTATATGATTAATTTATTGGTTATTATACATTGAGCTCTCTTAGGGATTTATAAAAATCCTTTTATGGATATATATGTTTGCACCTACAAAAGCTTAGAGTTTGGTTGTACAGTGACATTTCGATGATCCCAAATAGAATCATCCGTTACTTACCAGTCGTTTGGATTATCTTATAATATATATATATATATATATATATATATATATATATATATATGAGGAAAATTGGATTGGAATGAATCCGACAGAATGAGGTAAAATAAGGAATGAAAGAACAAAACTTAGACAAAAATGTAGTATATTTCGCTGGAATATTAAATTCCGCTTCTTCAGCCTTTATTGAATCATTAGGATCACACAAGTGTTTTATAGAAGGGGGAAGTAGGTGGGTGGGTAAGTTTTGTGCTGAAGAACGAACTATTTATCTCTTATTTCTACTTGTTTGAGTCATTATTTTTGTCCACTTTTCCTTTTACTTTACCTCATACTGTCGGATTTTACTCCAACCCACCTATCTTCATATATATATATAAATATATTTATAAGGTACAATAAAATTATGAATAAGACAAATAATAAAAAATGTTTATTGATATGATTGTGTCTCAGTCTTCTCTTTGCCGAATCATTTTTTAATGTTACCAATTCCAACAGTTTTCTTCCTGAAAGATTGTCAGGATATTAGAATTTAAATAGCAGAAACAGTGCTGGGATGGTGTATTGAATGACTTCTATACACTCGGAATGGTTTGACGCTGAAAGCTCAGAAGAAAATGCCAATGATTTTGTAACAGAACAAATAGATATTATTCCAAATGATTTTTAGGACTTTTTTATTTTTATTTTCATTTTTTTTTTTATTTTCATTTTATTTTTTTTAAATTTTTTTATTATGTGATAGGAGACGTGAATTCACAATTTTAAGCGTTTAAAAAAATCTCTGTTATCAAGGTTGCTTATTTCGAAATTTATTTCATGGTAATTCAGAAAACTTCTGTGGGAGGGCTGGATTTATTTTTTTATCTTTTTATTTTTTTATATTTTATCTTTTTTTTTTTTTTTTTCAATTCTAAAATTGACAAGGATTGTAAAAAAATTAAAATAAATAAAAAGTAAAAAAACAAAAAACAGAAAGAAATGCTAAGCTGTATTGATTTCTAAAATTTCCAACGTTCGATTCTTCATTTGGAGAAAATCTTCTTTTGGAGAGAAGTATTGAAAATATTCAATCCAGATTATTTAGTGAGGTGGGTGGGGCTTATATAGGATTATGAATCCTTTACAGAAAGAGTAAAAAGAAAAAAATGCTTTCTGGTCTAAAAAAACACAAGACTGTTGCCTCTAATACACGCAGTTTATTGATACTTAGAACATTTTCTTTTCGATAAAATAAATAAATAAGAATATAAATAAAAATAAACAAATAAATAAAAATAAATAAAAATAAATAAATAAAAACGAATAAATAAATAAGAATGAATAAATAAGAATAAATAAATAGAAATAAATAAATAAATAAAAAAAAATAAGTAAACAAAAATGAACAAAAATAAATACATAAATGAATAAAAATAAATAAATAAAAATAAATAATTTTTGTCAAATTTGACAATAAAAATGTCGATTAAATATCTAAACCGTTCACTATTGCGATTTTATTTGAAATATTGTTAAGCAATAAAAAAAAGGAGGTTCGATTTCTTTAAAGTTCTTGTGTCCTGGGTATGATACTAAACTGAATCGGATGGTGAGACTACAGCTCTGAAGATCTGAGAAATGAGGAATATCCTCATTGACATTACTCCCAGATCCACTCTGACCCGGAATGGTAGTATATATTAGGGTACAATCTATTGGTCAAGTAGATCTGTTTGAAAATTATTCGTATTCGATAGGACCGTGTTCCCCCAAAAATAAAAAATAAAAAAAATAAAACATATACAGAGTAAGTAAAAGTAAAGTCGTCCCGGCGGCCAATCAGCGAGGGAGTCTATCCCCTTTTCACTTGCGCTAGACCCAGGAGATTATTTTAGCGTCGGGGGTGGAGAGCCACACCAATCCTCAGCTCCTTACTTTACCACACAGACCTCTGTGCTACTCATACGCTGAGTTGGCGAGGACCGGTATCGAACTAGGAACCTTGTGGTTTCTAGCCGAACGCTCTACCGACTGAGCTAACCAAAACTGTAACTGCATATAAAAAAATTATAAATGTATTTTTTTTTATATGCAGCTACATTTTTTTTTTTCAATTCTTTAATGTATGTTGCTTAGATAGACTAGCAAATATATGCAACCTCCGGGTGCAAGTATTTAAGTTTTAATGTAATAAACTATTAGATTAGATCAGAAAGGCCAATGAAACTAAATAAGAATGCTGATAAAAATTGAAACAGAGGGGGTATAATCGAAAAATAGAACATCTTTGAAACTTACTCTTCCATCACTCCCGTCTTTCATTGCTAAATTTTCGTAATTTAACTATTTAGTTAAAATAGGAAGTAAATAATAAAATTAGTTATTTCTTTTTGTTAATGGATTTCTTTTAAGATATTTTTGCTCATATTCAATGATATAAAACCAAACAATTAGAAATTAATAATACTAAGCACACATTTATTAAAATCAAAATTTTTAATATAAATATGCAAATTAGACTTCCCGTTCACACTGTAAACCGCTATTTGTTGTATATATAAATACAATTGCATGTTATTAGGATGTAGATATGGTCAACAGTGGCTTCGGCCTCTGGACCATTGCTATAATTAACGGCGTCGATCCCAGGGGGCCATCCCCCAGGCAACACCTGCCCCCTTGATTTAAAGGGGCAGGGCTGGGTTTATTGCCCAGTGCCTGAGGCGCCCCCCTTGAGGGGGATGCCAACGGGATCGACGCAATTTTTCACCCGCCACCCCATGAGCTTCGGCTTGTGGGTGGTCCCACATAAATAGGGCCTTCGTGCCTGACCCGTACAAGTGTGGTACGTGGAAAATATCATGTAGATATGGTCAACAGTATCAATAATGTAGAAAAAAATTATTAATAATTAAAGTTTAAATAAAGATAAATTGCTGGAGAATATGATATAAATAACTAAAGGGAATTGTGACTTGAGTAATGGAATAGTTTCGGTTACAGACACCCAATCTCCATTATAATAAGATATATATAAAAATACTAAGATAGATAGATAGATAGATAGATACGTACGTACGTAGAGGTCACAGATTCTACTCAATGCACTTTTCTTGCGGTTGGCGAGCCTAGAAGATCATATCAGTTGAGCCACGTCCAGAACGGAAGCCACATAGGAATCATGGAAGAATAATTGGTGATATATGTTCTTCCAAATATATAAATAGATTTAGAAGAATTCTTGCAAAAACCGTTCCAACAATGGAGAGCAAAGCAATTCTTCGATGGTTGTCACATAGGCTTTTAGAACCCTTTTTGAACAAAGGAATAAGAAGTACACATATATATATATATATATATATATATATATATATATATATATATATGTGTGTGTGTGTGTGTGTGTGTGTGTGTGTGTGTGTGTTGAAAAAATAAATAAAGGAAAAAAAGTATAGAATGGATAAAATAGGATGTTTTAACCAATTTTACTTACACGTGTTTCGGTCAGGAGTATATCCGTGTGTCCATTATTCAAACTATTATTATTTTTAAATAAGCAAATGAAATGAAATAATAATAATAGAAAAAATGTAGAAATGTTCTGCACACAAAGAAAATTCGACCTTCATCAGGGTAAATCGTTATTTGAAATGAAATTGGTTGGAAAAAGCGGAGAATTTTTGAAATGTTCGAAGAAAGAACTTTTTTTAAATTCACGTTTAGACGCGATATATATATATATATATATATATATATATATATATATATATATGGACTCTCTCGTTGATTTCGACGCATGAGGGTTTGTTTATAGTGGTAAAGGCTTCTGTTGGACCATCCGCACTTTTTGGCACACTCGATAGGAAATAATTGGTGCACAAGGAATGCCATAAACCCAATCGACGACTGACCTCAGGTTTTCCTTCTCCTAGACTGGTTACCCATCCAAGGTTAAAGAGCCCAGTCTATCCTACTATTTTACCCATAGCTGGAGGGAGAATATATGAATTCATACCTATCCCAAGGGTATTAGCGCTATGTGAAATGCAAACAGCCCTGTCTAGGATTTGAACTAGGGTCGATGAGTCCATTTCCGACGTATCTAACCATTATGCCACGCGCCTCTATACATACATCCACCCATACATACAAACATACACAAACAGATACACATATAACAGACATGATAGATAGATAGATATGAACAGCCTAGGATAGATAGATAAATAGATAGATAGATAGATATGAACAGCCTAATATAGATAGATAGATAGATAGATAGATAGATATGAACAGCCTAGAATAGATAGATAGATAGATAGATAGATATGAACAGCCTAGGATAGATAGATAGATATGAACAACCTAGGATAGATAGATAAATAGATAGATATGAACAGACTGAGATAGATAGATAGATAGATAGATAGATAGATAGATAGATAGATATGAACAGCCTAAGATAGCTAGCTAGCTAGATAGATAGATATGAACAGCCTAGGATAGATAGATAGATAGATAGATAGATATGAACAGAAATATAGATATATCGATTTGAACTGATAGATAGATATGAACATACTGGGATAGATAGATAAGCAGGCTGAGATAGATAGATAGATAGATAGATAGATAAGCAGGTTGAGATAGATAGATAGATAGATAGATATGAACAGACTGAGATAGATAGATAGATAGATAGATAGATAGATAGATAGATAGATAGAAACACGCAAGAAAGAAAAGAGATGAAAAATAAAAATGGTAGTAAGGCAGTAATTGTTTCTCTTCTCATTGATATTTTTCTATTTTCTGACGGAAGAAAGTTTCGAATTTCATCGTTTGCATAATAAGTCACGTGCCAACGAGAAGCCGTGGGAGAGACACAACGAGACTCCAAAAGGACAGAAGCGTGTCAGTCTAGTCTCTCTCGAGAGAGAAAGAACAATTACAACACACACATATATATATATATACTTACATAGATGTATTTATGTATGTGCAAAATAAAAGTGCTGACATCTCTCTTTTCTGTAGATTCTTCTTCCTTCGTATTCAAAATGAGTTCGTTATCTATCTTTAAAAAAGTTTTTAAGATGCGTGTAATGAAAGTTAACACTGGCTGTTTTGTTATGTTTTCTCGTTGGTGATATTTTTAGTACACACACACGCACACACACACACACACACACACACACACACACACACATACACGCACACACACACACACACAGTGATATCGGAAAAACAACAAGAAAACTTGAACGTCTACTCTTAAAGATCAACTGGAAGAAATATTCCATGATATCTAACAAAACTTGTTTAATATATATATATATATATATATATATATACATGCACACACACACACACACAACACACACACACACACACACACACACACACACACACACACACATATATATATATATAAGGTGTGTCAAAAAAGTATCGAGATTTTTTGTACTTTTTGACGCACCTTGTGTTCTGAAAAAATTAACGTTCTATTCATTGTTCATTCCTATCTTGGTAAATACAGCTTTAAACTCTGCACTTTTATGACACGCTTTGTATATTGAAGTTATGGGGAGATGTATAACAAGTGGATCAGAAGGATTCAGTTGCGTTGTTATTACATCCTCAGACAACATTATCTCAACTAGCAACAATAAAACACCCGCCGGGCTGCGTAAAAGTAATTTTTGAAAGATATTTCCAAAGGTTAACGACCCCGGCAAACGAAGAACGGAGTACGAGCAAGACTTGTGTCTGTGACAAAATCTATAAAAATCAACATGGCTTAAAAATTCATCAAGCTCAGATGAAATGTTTGGCTGTGCCACAACAGGTGCAACAGGTGCATCGCACAGAAGATTGTTCTGGTGAGACACAGGAGGGGCCCGGCCAGGAATCACACTACAGAGCCCAGAACCTCCAGGCAACTGTGGGGTCATGTAGATAGTATTTGCATATGGTGAAACGTATAATATTGTGATCAGTACAATAAAGCTATGGCGATCAGGAGGCGAGGTCATTTGCTGAGGGGGGAGGGTCGAGGTTTGATCAGCCCCGATTGGTCCCCTGGGGAAGGAAATCCGTTGTTGAAAGACCAGAAATTTTCAATGATCCCAAGGATATAACAACGCTGATGACTTCCCCCTCATCTCATAGATGTATTTTACTAGAGGGCCTGGTGTGGTAAAAAAAAAACGTAAAAAATTAGGAATAATTACTTGAAACCACATAACTGTGTGCAAACAAATTATTATTAAATAGAAATAGTTACTTGAAACCATATAACTGTGTATAAACAAATGATTATTATTAAATAGAAATAGTTACTTGAAACTATATAACTGTGTGCAAACAAATTATTATTAAATAGAAATAATTACTTGAAACCATATAATTATCAATATTAGATAGGAATACTTGATAAATACCTGTAAATTATTTATATTAAGAATAGTTACTTGAAGCTATAATTATTTACAATGGAATTAGCTCAGTCGGTAGAGCGTTTACCTAAAAACCACAAGGTTCCTGGTTTGATAATGACACTTGCCAACTCGGCATATGAGTAGCAAAGGGATCTGTTTAGTAAAGTAGGGAGCGAATGATAGGTGTGGCGCTCTACCTCAGATGCAAAAACCATATCCTTGGTTTAGTGCTAGTGAAAAGGGATAGACTCCCTTGTTGTCTGGCTGATACCAACTTTAAGCCACCCCATCGTTTAGGGTGTTGGAACGGATTAATGTCGTTTCAGTTTTATTTCAACGGGTAAAATTGATTTGATACACGAGGAAATTGAATTACGCGCAGGACGAATTAAACTCGTAAGCCAAAGTACCGCTGTACATATATTAATGTTTGTTTTGGGTTTTTTTTTATAAGAGACACAATCAGCCAAAGGACAGGAAAATTCCTAATTGATATTTGTATCGATTAATGGAAAATATTGAAGGCAAGAACAATTAATGATAATAAAATTGTATTTGATCTTATTTATTTATTTATTTGTTTATTAGAGATTACTTATCTATTTGTCTCATTCAAACGAAGATGTCTATCTATGTATCATGACACTGGTGAGCATAAAATACAATTTAAAAAAATAGTTTAATTGGGTTTTTATCTTATTTTTATCTTAAAACACTTTTTTTTTTAAATTTGTAAAGCAAATGCAAGACAAAATTATTTTAGTAACAGTGGTGAACTACTAAATATAATAAAATTAAAAATATTTAAAATTGTTTATTTTTACACATTAATTTTTTTTACAAAAAATACAACAATTAAATAAATAATGTATTAATGTGTGGAGGATGATCATTGATTAGGACTGAGCCTATTCTAGTAGTGACCACCTCAGCTATTTCATAGGTTTTCAGATTTAAATTTGAAGAGATGAAAAGTAGTTTTAAAATATTTTAAAAGAACCGAATGTCTTAAAATGAATAAAATTAAACAAGATATTAAGGATTAATACGGAGGTCATATGAATACATGGATAAAGAAATGCTGAAGAATTTATTCATTGCATTGGTAAGACTTCATTTGGAATTTGCTAATGTGGTTTGGAGTCCAAGACTAATCAAGGACATAAAACTCATTGAGGGCTTTCAGACTACTACTAAGGTAGTGAATGACTTTAAAAAAAAACTTTCATATGAAGAAAGACTTAGGAACATTGACTTACCAAGTTTGGTTTATCGACATACAAGAGGGGATATGATTGAAGTCTACAAATATACACATGGTTTTTATTCAATGAACTTTGATCTACTAAACATTGCTCAAAATATCAATATCAGGGGTCATAAATTAAAACTCTTTAAAAAAATGTTGTAAAGCAAATGCAAGACAAAATTATTTTAGTAACAGAGTAGTGAATACATGGAATAAACTACCATCATCAATAGTGAATGCCCCATCTCTAAACTCCTTTAAGGCAATGTTAGATAATCTGTGGAAAGAGTATAAATATTCTGTGGAATTAAGATGAATGTTTATAAGGAACAGCTGACAAGTCTCAGAGCTAATATACTAGCTGAAAGGATATTATTATTACTAGCAAA
>CM042164.1:18110363-18122863 GCA_023376005.1 Doryteuthis pealeii | reverse complement strand
AATTAATTAAAATTAACAGTTTTATTACAAAATTAGTGGGTTCTGCTTTTTCTGGGTCACCCAGGGATATTATGTTATTCAACTAGGGGGGGGGGTAGAGTTAGGTTTAGGGTTTAGGGTTAGGGTTCGGGTTTAGGGTTCGGGTTTAGGGTTAGTTTAATGGGAAAATAAATAATTTGGGTTCCGTTTTTTCTGGGTCAACCTGTAATATCATGTTTCTTAACTAGGAAATAACACACACACACACACACACACACACACACACACACACACACACATATATATATAATATATATATATATATATATATATATATATATTCTTATCTAAACAGAATATTTTTCATTACAGGCACATAAATCTTTTAATGCTATCGAATAAAATTAATTATCTTTTTCAAAGCTTGGTGCGACTAAACTTAAATTAATTACGCCGTGTCCTGAGTAAATATTGTCAATTTTATTGAGCAGTTTTGTGTCTACGTTTATACAACTCCAATGACAACCGTGTATATATGATTTGATTGTCCTGACTCTGTTGCTAAATGCGGTAGTAGAATACTTAAACAAGCCAAAACAAAATCATAGGACATATTGACTGTATGATATTAAAAAAAATATTGTAACGGTTTGTTTATATGTAGTATTATTTGGACTATTGTCCTCATCTTTATTATTATCTGTACAACATTTTGGCTGATGTAGCCTCCAGCCTTCTTCAGGTATTTCTTGTAGGACTCGGAAACTTTCTTTTCAAACTCGGGAAGCTTCATGGAGGGCACATCGGCGAAAACGTTGTACAGATAACAATAAAGATGAGGACAATAGTTCAATTAATCCAAATAATACTAATTATCCGCCCTGTCGGGTGGGGCGTTAGAATGCACCGACTGCACCTCTGCAGAGGGGTAAGACTCCCCCAATGGGGCCACCTGTTGGCCGTGGGTGGCGACCCGTGATGCTTAAGGATAGAGCCCAGGTGGATGAGCAGTTCATGACTTTCAATACTCCACTTTGGCCCTATCTTGGGCTAGACGGGCGGTCGGAGAGGCCACCTCCGATCAATCGGCTGGTCACGTCAAGCCCTAGCACCTATATGATTTTCCCAACCCTATTGCCCTTATGGCAAGCCCCAACCCCTTTTTATCATATGGATGCTAGAAGGCGGTGACTGAGGGTCTACATGTCCTGGGAATGACGTTAAACTCTATCTGATGGTGAGGTTCCAGTTTTGGAGGTTTGGGGAATGTGGAGCACCTCTTCATCACCATTTCTCCCTGGTCCACTCTGACCCGGAGTGGTAGTGTCTGTTAGGGTCCCATCTATGGGTTAAATATAAAAATGTATTTATAAAAAAATTGTATTATCCATTAAGAATTG
The DNA here is from genome assembly GCA_023376005.1 of Doryteuthis pealeii. Taxonomy (NCBI): domain Eukaryota; kingdom Metazoa; phylum Mollusca; class Cephalopoda; order Myopsida; family Loliginidae; genus Doryteuthis; species Doryteuthis pealeii. The sequence continues at coordinate 18,121,484 of CM042164.1, read as the reverse complement.
ATATATTTCAAAACTTTATCGGCATTAAATGACCCACTGAGGTTGATATGCCGTAAAACAAAACAAACCAAACCAATACAAATTATCAAGCCTCATCTCAAAAATTCAGAGAAACATTTTATGTGTTCTTATTTAATTTTGTTAGTCTTTCTAATTTAATATATCTAATTATATTAAAACTTTAATACTTACTCCCAGAGGGGCTGCATATTCTTACTAGTAATAATGATAAAAGTAAATTTGATTAAAAAGAAAATTTTCAACTAATGGGATATTGAAAATACTTTATCTTAGACAAGAAGTGACTACTCGGCGTCACCTGGGTAGAAAGGGAGGGGGCTAAAATTATTACTGAATCGTGAGTTGTATCCTCGCAGGATGCCCCTTTAAAATCCCTACGTAAAAATACATTATGTTGATTTGGTCTGGTGAGGCATCAGAAAAAAGTTACAGACACTCTGAATAGAAAAATTAGGCTCACTTTTGATTTAGGTCGGAAAAATAAAACGGAAAGTTTTTTGTTGGTCCCCAATGACAGTTTAACTACAGTCTATGAATTAACATTTTTGCGAATTAGGTTACGGTTTTAAGGGATTAAGGTTGTTTTTAATTACGTATTGCTTTAAAAAAAATAAACAACAAAAATCCCAAATTACTAAAAATTTAATGTTGAAAAATATTTTTAAAACTAAGTTTAATTGAAATAATACATTGCAATACTAACACAAACAACTGTCTCAATAATAGATTCAATAATTAATTTCAATGGTTAATTAAATGTATAGTAATTTGGGGTTTTTGTTGTTGATTTTTTAAAGCAATACGTAATTAAAAACAACCTTAATCCCCTTAAACCGTAACCCAATTCGCAAAATGTTAATTCTTTGAAATATATGTGTATATAATATAAAATAATATTATAAAATATATGTATATATAATATAAAATATTTTTCAACGTTAAATTTTTTGTAATTTGGGTTTTTTGTTGTTTATTTTTTTTAAGCAATACGTAATTAAAAACAACCTTAATCCCTTAAAACCGTAACTTCTGGAGGAGTGGTGAGTACTCCTTGATTGTAATTACTCCTAGGTTCACTCTTGTCCTGAGTGGTAGTATCTGTTAGAGTACTATCAATGGGTTAAATAGATTAAAAAAATGACTTTAAAAACGTGCTTAAAAAAACTGAGTTTGAAAAATATTGAATACCCAATAAGTTTGGTTAGGTTTGTTTTGTTTTGTTTTACGGCATATCAACCTCAGTGGGTCATTTAATGTCGACAAAGATTTGAAATGAATTCATTATTAATAGATACTCATTTTTTTTAAAATAAACTCATGTTTTTCTATTTAACCCATAGATAGGACCCTGACAGGTACTACCATCCTGAATACCCAATAAGAATGTGATGTAATGAATATGCATACACCTGGGTTCACCCTCACAGTAATATGATTGGCTGGTGTCAGCTATAAATACCGAACAATATATAGGTACACTGGCTACTACTACGCCTAATACTACTACTGCTACCACGTCGCACCAGTATTACTACTTAGCTGCTCGAGTGTACCACACTACAACTTCTACTAATATATCCCTTACCTGGATATATCAAATGGTCTACAACCAAAACGAGAATCAGGTTGTTTTCATGATCTTCGACCTTAATGATTGATTATTATTGTCTAATATTTTATGTTTGCTAGATTCGTTTTGAATGGTGATGTAATGAATATGCATATACCTGGGTTCCCCCTCACATTAATATGATTGGCTGGTGTCAGTTATAAATACCGAACAATGTAGAGGTATAATTGCCTACTACTACGCCTAATACTACTACTGCTACGACGTCGCACCAGTATTACAACTTAGCTGCTCGGGTGTACCACACTGCTACTTCTACTAATACGTCCCTTACCCGGACATATCTGAATGAATAAGACAAAAATGTCTCTTCGGCATAAAATAACCCAAGGTTTGACATGCCGTTAGGATCAAATGACTCAATCAAAAGATAGAAACTTGATTTTTAAAATGAATAAGACTTTGGAGTTAATATTAATGTTGTTTTATGACTGAGACATCAATAAATCAAAAAAGTTTAAATGTCTTATCGATGGATTCAATGGTATGCGATTGATTGTGGGGGGGGGAGGTAATAGGATTTAATATTGACAAATGTTAAGTGGCAAAACAGTGAGATATGCTTTTTACAGCTTATTACTTAAGGACATTTCTCGATAAAAAAAGACGCTACATAATCTTTCTACCACCAATAACCTTTTCATTTTTAATTCTTTTTCTTTTGTCCATTTTTTCAATATTTTATCAATTTCTTTCTTTATTTAATCTACTCAGTCTTTTTCATTCTTTTTTCTTTTTCATTTTTGTGTCTTTCCTATTTTGGTTTTCATTCTTTTTTCTTTTTTTTTTCTTTCTTTTTTTTTTTTTCGTTTTTCTTTCCTTTTTTACATTCTGACTTTTTTCTTTCCCTTGTTTGTTTCTTTTTTCTTTGCTTTCTTTCATTCTTTTTCCTTTCTTTCTTTCTTTCTTTCTTTCTTTCTTTCTTCTTTTCTTTCCTTTCTTTCTTTTTTCTTTCCTTTGTCTCTTTCTTTCTTCTTTTCTTTCTTCTTTTCTTTCTTTCTTTCTTTTCCTTTCTTTCTTTTTCTTTCTTTTTCTTTCCCTTCTTTCTTTTTCTTTCCTTTCTTTCTTTCTTTCTTTCTTCTTCTTTCCTTTTCTTCTTTTTCTTTCTTCTTTCTTCTTTCCTTTGTCTCTTTCTTTCTTCTTTTCTTTCTTCTTTTTCTTTCTTTTTCTTTCCTTTCTTTCTTTTTCTTTCCTTCTTCTTTCCTTTTTCTTTCTTTCTTTCCTTCTTCTTTCCTTTCTTTCTTTTTGTCTCTTTCTTTCATTTTCCCTTTAATCTATCCAGTCTTTTTTTGTCTTTCTTTGGGCTTTCATTCTTTTTTGCTCATTTTTTTTACTTTTTTCTTTCTTTTTTCTATCTTTTCCTCCCTTTCTTTCTTTCTTTCTTTCTTTCTTTCTTTCTTTCTTTTGTAGTTTTTCTTCTTCTTCTTCTTCTTCTTCTTCTTCTTCTTCTATTATTATTATTATTATTATCATTATTATTATTATTATTATTATTATTTCTCATCTGCCTTGAAGCTAAAAACCTGTTTTCGAAATCCAACTTCATTAATGGAGTTAATAAAGACAGGTGCGTGTCTTTGTGGATGGGGTGTGTGTGTATGAGGGATGTGTCAACGTGGGTCGGTCGGATCTGTTTGGTTTCATAAATATCAGGAATTTAAAAAAAAAACTTTTTTAATCTAAGAATTCCATGAAATAAACATCTTCACACCTGGATATGGAATCGTTGCTGTTAATTTGGATGCATTTTTAGGACAAGAATATTCGTTTTTGGAAAGAATGAATATCCATCACAATATATGAAAATGTTCAGAAAATTATGACGTTTTATTAGCGAGAAAACAGAAACACAAGTGGAAATTAAATCTATTAAAATATTATTTAATTATAATAGAATTTATACAGCTTCATTTTCTATAATTGAAGTTCAGTAAACCCAAGAAAATATAAGATCTTCTTTCTTTCTTTCACTCTCTCTCTCTCTCTCTCTCCTCTCTCTCTCTCTCTCTCTCTCTCTTCCTCTCGCTCTCGCTCTCTCTCTCTCTCTCTCTCGCTCTCTCTTTCTCTCTCTCTCTCTCTCTCGCTCTCTCTTTCTCTCTCTCTCTCTCTCTCTCTCTATCTATCTTTTTCTACCTCTCTCTCATCTTTTATATATCAATTATCGGTTTTCTTTCTCTTTCTATACTCTCTCTCTCTCTATCTCTCTCTCTCCTCTCTCTCTCTCGCTCTCTCTCTCTCTCTATCTTCTCTCTATCTATCTGTTCTCTGTCTCTCTGTCTGTCTGTCTGTCTCTCTCTCTCTTTCTGTCTCTCTCTCATCTTTTATATATCAATTTATCGGTTTCTCTCTCTCTCTCTCTCTCTCTCTCTCCCTCTCTCTCTCTCTCTCTCTCTCTCTCTCTCTCTGCCTCGCTATCTATCTATCTATCTATCTTTCTCTCTGTCTCTCATCTTTTATATATTAATTTATCAGGTTTTTTTCCTTTCTTTCTCTTTCTATTCTCTCTCTCTGTCTCTGTCTCTGTCTCTCTATCTATCTATCTCTATCTCTCTCAATATCTCTCTCTCATATTTTTATATCTAATTCATAAGGGCTTTTTCTTTCTTTCTTTCTTTTCTTTCTTTCTTTTCTTTTTCTTTCATTATTTGTTCTTTCCTTCCTTCTTTCTTTCTAGTCTAATATATAGCTAACTTTTTCATCTGTCAGTTTATTTTCATTTCTTCATTTCCCTTTCTTTCTTTCTCTCTCTCTTTCTCTCTCTCTCTCTCTCTCTCTCTCTCTCTCTCTCTCTCTCTCTCTCTTTTCTTTTCTTTTCTTTCATTCATTCATTCATTCTTTCTTTCTTTCGTTCTTTCATTCTTTTATTTTTGTTGATTTCTTTTTTCCCTGTTTAGGATTAAATATTTCTTTCAGTATAAGTTTTATTCTTTTATAATATATACTTTAAAATCGGACATTACAATCGTTCAAACCTGATACGCACGCACACACATTATATATCTATTATTATACTAAAGCTGACTTAATCAACTTTTGCTTCCTAAAGGCTTTTTTACTGTTTAGTTTAATGACACGAAAATTGTACTAAATTATTCCTTACTTTTAGGATTGAATTATGTTTGAAAAAAATTCTGTTTTAATGGGTTCAAATTTGTTGCAATTTGTAATTAAGTCAAAAACCGACCAATCTCTTACTTTACTCTGTGTCTATCACTTTCTTCCCCTCTATGTATCTCTTGACTACCTCCTCATTATATAATGTTAGTTTCTCTGGTGAGTAGAGAGAGAGAGGGGGAGAGAGAGAGAGAGAGAGATAGAGAGAGAACTGGGAGAATTTGAAATGTATTTCTATGTTAAATTTCACAACCAGCAACCCATAGCTTAAATGAGGTCAAAAATTTTCTTTCTTGGAAAGCTAACAAAATGATTTTATGGTTTCGTCCGGCCGTGTTTTAAAAATATTTGTATTCGCTTTGCTAAATCCCTTTTCCCTAATCTCAATTATCTACCCAGAGCTGAATGGGTGACCCAACGGGTCACGTTTTGTCTAGTATATTTATATATATATATATACTATATATATATATATATGTGTGTTGTGTGTGTGTGTGTGTGTGTGTGTGTGTGTGTGTGTGTGTGTGGAAAGAGGATTGGATTGAATCCGACAGAATGTGGTGGAGATGTGAGGAACACAAGAACAAAACTCAGACAAAAGTGTATAGGATATATTTCGCTAGAGCATTGAGCTTGGCATCATCAGTCGCTTTAATGAATTATCTTTCTCCCTGCTCTCTATCTCTATATCTCCCCCCTTCTGATTTCCTTCTCTTCCTCTCCAATGATTCCTGCTTGACCATTCAAAACCTCTCCTCACTAACGCTTACCCATCCACTTGTCCTCATCTCCTATCCACCTCCTCCCGCCACACTACCCCTTCTATAAAACACTTGTATGATAACCTGATAATTCATTTAGACAACTGATGATGCCGAGCTCAAAGCTCTAGCGAAATATATCCTACACACTTTTGTCTGAGTTTTGTTCTTTTGTTCCTCACATCTCCACCACATACACACACACACACACACACACACACACATATATATCTATCTATATATATATATGTGTGTGTGTGTGTGTGTGTTTGGGCAGCATTTTTTCATTTATGCATGTTGAATTAAACAAAAGACACATCTCCTGTTTAACAATTTTATTTGTGATTTTTTCAAGTTTTCTGGCCAACTTTTTAATATTTGGGTATTCGTAGATTAGTCCACCAAAGTTCATGTCCCGAGTACTTTCGGCACTTCGAAGTGCCATCATCAGGGGTGATGTGTTCCAGTTTTTCAAATAATATTAATGGATGTAGAGGCTGGAAGAAAGAGAATTGATAGGAAAAGTGGTATAGGCATTTTAAAATGTGTATACTGCATTGGAAATTAATTTTGTTTAAGGATGGTTTGTATTGTTTTATGTATAAAGCTTCTAGTATTTGGAGTTTTTGTTTATTTTTTTCTTTGTGCAGAATGTGTGTATTTTCCGTTAAGATAAATATATATATTATAATATAAATATATATAATGTTGTGTGTGTGTGTGTGTGTGTGTGTGTGTTTTGTGTGTGTGTGTGTGTGTGTGTGTGTTTGTGTGTGTGTATGTATATATGTGCGTATCAGGTTTGAACGTTTGTAATGTCCGATTTTAAAGTATATATTATAAATTTGTATTTGAATGGGTTAGTTCTACCGTCCATAAATTTCTCAAAAGTCGAACGTCTTTTAGGGTTTTTTTTTTTTTTTGTTGGTGGTTGTATCAGAGTTTGATCACCTCTGATAGGGTCAGCAGGGTGAGGGAAGTCTGATGTTGGAAGACCCGAAACTTCCCAATGAACCTTGCGAATGACATCACTGACGACAACCACCAGCGCCCCAAATGTAGGAGCGCATATTTGAAGATGATAAAACTTATGCTGAAAGAAATATCTAATCCTAAACAAAACCTTTATTGCTTCCTAGTCCGTCATTCCATTTGTCAATAAGATTGTAGATGGAACACTTGTAAATTCCTTTAAGTTTTCATCCAAAATCCGAGACCAAATCGTTTTCAATCACTTCTCTTAATGTGACATCTACAAGTTTGTTGACAGATGGAATGAGGTACAATGGAACCAATGGGTGTTATTGTTGTAGAGGAGTTAACATCCATACATGATGGACTGGCCCATAGCCTATAACAGTTGCGTAGCAGTGATAGAAACGGAAAATTATATTCGGACAAAATCACTGCGTTTGACTACACACATTTGACCCTCCTCATTCTTGTAAGTTTGTCTTTGTGAATTGTTCTATTTCTTGGTTTTATTTAATAAGTATCTGTTAGCACCAGATACAAGTGCTGAATAAAATATTTGACAACACACATTTGACCCTCCTCATTTCTTGTAAGTTTGTCTTTGTGAATTGTTCTACTTCTTGGTTTTATTTAAATAAGTATCTGTTAGCACCAGATACAAGTGCTGAATAAAATATTGACTACACACATTTGACCCTCCTCATTCTTGTAAGTTTGTTTTTGTGAATTGCTCTACTTTTTAAGCTTGTTTTAAAGATTTTGGTGTTTGAATCTTCTTCAACTCAAACGGAGTTCAGATTTTAAATTATAAGAATTATATATTATCACATGGGACGCATAGAGGTGTTTTAGGGGGTGGGGGACAAAAAAAGGTTGGGAACCCCTGAGAAAGAAGAACAGCTGATTACCGATGTACCCACACGAATCAACAGGTGATCTTCTTCAGTGGTTGCTGTGTCTGATCTCCCACCCAAAAACCCCGGAAATAGGTCACGTTACTTGTGCCAGTTGGTTGTAAAATCAACAATTGAGTCAGATATTTCTTTTGCCCGCGTACCGCGTCCCGAGAATCTGCAATTTGCAAGCAACGCCTCTGTTGGCCTATTTTCAATTTTATATATATATATATATATATATATATATATATATATATATATATATATATTATATATAGTTTTGTTTTTGTTATGGTTTCTTTAATAAAAAATAAAAAATCCTAACAACCCAATTTTTATATGGCTCTGCATTTTGTCTCTTGTGTTGACATATGAAAGTAATAATTTCATTTAGTTTCAAAGTGGAGGCGCCTTTTCACTTTGTGTGAAGGAACCGGAGCTGAGGAGTCTAGACTGTTTACTTTCCAGTGGAGGAGGGGGGGGCTGCTGAAAAGTTCTCGGTCCGACCAAATTATAGATGGTTCAGACCGTATGACTTTAGGCACCCCTTTTGCTTTGCTGATTCATAAGTACATTTTTTTCATTTACACTGTCAACATACGGTTGTTTGTTAACAGACGATTTTTAGATTTTTTTTTTAAAATTATAAAACTAACCCCTAACCCTAACCCCTAACAAACAACCGGATGTTGACGGTATCAATGAAAAAATATACTTATGAATCAGCAAAGCAAAAGGGGTGCCTAAATCTCAGTGTATAACCAAACTGTATGCTCCTGTAGGTGCAAACATATATTCATTCATGAAGAATAATTAAAGTTCCAATTACCGTCGAACTGGGAAAACAAGGCAACAAACGGTTGTAAATCAAATACAAACGCGAATGATACAAGGTCCACTGCAAAATGACAAAGTATATATAAGACTCCACAATGTCATTCAAATCAAGCAGTCAAGCAGCCAATCAGAACTCAAGGAATGGAATCACCCAAATCACCCAGATTCATGGATGGATCATTCTTGATTCCTATTTATACCAACTGTCTTGGACACTGCTTGAGTTGAATGACATTGTGGAGTCTTATATATACTTTGTCATTCTGCAGTGGACTTTGTAGCATTCGGGTTTGTATTTGAGTTACAACCGTTTGTTGCCTTGTCTTCCCAGTTCGACGGTAATTGGAACTTTAATTATTCTTCAATTCAAGGATTTTTATAAATCCCTAAAGAGAGCTCAATGTATAATAATCAATATATAAAGTGTGTGTGGGGGGGTGAAAACCACATTGGCTGAAAAGTTCATATGATGACGTCATGCAGTTGATGGTTTTTTGTGGGGCGGTGGGGCATTAGTATCCAGGCACTGCAATACAAATCGAAGAATTATGTTGAATAAACATTTAAGGAAATATTAATGTAAATGTTTTTTTTATTAAAAATAGCAGACATTGTTCTCAAGAATCAAAAAGTAAAATGAAGATAGAATGAAAATTGTATTATTTCTAAAAGAATGATCGCATAATTATTCTTGTTATTGTTGCTTTTCTTATAACAGCAACACAACTAATGATGACGATTATTAGGCAAACACGACTGGGTTGGAAAGGTGATCCACTGGGAATTATGCAAAAAAATTAATTTTGACCATACAACAAAATGGTATATGCATAAACCAGAATCTGTTTTATGAACGAAACGCATAGAATTCTCTGGGACTTTGAAATAAAAACGGATCACCTTATCCCAGCAAGAAGACCAGACCTAGTGTTGATTAACAAAAAAAGAAAGAACTGGCGGATTTTGCAGTGCCAGCAGATCACAGGGTGAAGCTAAAGGAAAATGAAAAAATGGACAAATATCTGGACCTTGCCAGAGAATTGAAAAAGCTGTGGAACATGAGGGTGAAAGTGATACCAATTGTAGTTGGTGCACTTGGAACAGTCCCAAAAGGATTGGAAAAGGGTTTGGAAAGTTTGGAAATCAGAGGAAGGATTGAAACCATTCAAAACTGGAGACCTGAGGAGACTTGCTGTCACTCAGACCCCAGTGAAAGACCATCAGCTAATGCTGATGTGAAAACTCAAAAAGAGTAAATAATGATAATAATAATATTAATAATAATAATAATCGGCACGACTGGGCTGGAAAGGTGATCCCCTGGGAATTATGCAAAAAACTAAAATTTGACCATACAACAAAATGGTATATGCATAAACCAGAATCTGTTCTTAAGAATTAAACGGATATGATTTCTGGGACTTCGAGATAAAAACAAATCACCTTATCCCAGCTAGAAGACCAGACCTTATATATTCATATATAGAGAGATATACATAGGGAGCAGTCCCATCAGATCACAGGGTGAAGACGAAGGAAAACAAAAAGATAGACAAATACCTGGACCTTGCCAGAGAATTGAAAAAGCTGTGGAATATGAGGGTGAAAGTGATACCAATTGTAGTTGGTGCACTTGGAACGGTTCCAAAAAGCTTGGAAAAAAAGACTGGAGGAACTGGGAATCAGAGGAAGAATTGAGAAAACCGCATTGCCGAAATCAGTGAGAGTACTCAGGAGAGTCCTGGAGGCCTGGAGAGACTTGTTATCACCCAGAAAAGACTATCAGCTAAACAAAACTCACATAATAATAATAATAATAATAATAATAATAATAATAATAATAATAATAATAATAATAATAATAATAATAATAATAATTAATAATAATTAGGCATACCCAATTTTTCGTCTGCTTTTCATTTTAAAAACGAATTGAAATTAATCAAATGGATTATTTAAGGTAAAAAATTTGTCTAAGTCGAAAAGTAGTAACATAATGAGCATCAGTAAAAAATCAAAAAATAAATAAAAAATTTAAAAAAAGCAAAATTATGAATCAACACTGAAAATATCATTAAAATCGAATAATTCCTTGATTTTTTTAAAATTTCAAACGGGGAGTAGGGGGTAAATTTGTTTTGTAAAACACGGACTTTACCCCAAATTGAGTATACCTAGTAATAATCCAAACAACAGCATTGTTAAGATCGGATAGAATACTCAGAAGAGTCCTGGGACATGAGAAGACTTGCTGTCACTCAGCCTCCAAGTGAACTGCCTGCTTCGGCGGGTGTTAAAAACTCTCATTAATATATCTATTAATAATGGAGATTCGCTTCCGGTTTTTATCTGTAACTAAAATTACGTCACTGCTTACGTCACATTACCCAAAATCGTCATAACATAGAATAAATACACTCAAAATTTGAACATTAGACAGTCCTCATTGTTTTTTAAACAAGTTTTAATAAATACATGACTGGTATTATATATCTATATATAGTTTGTTTTATTTTAATACATATTTAAAGTTTACATTTCAAATTGTTTTATTTTTTTAATCGTTTAATGAATTTGATGATTTTACTTACTTAGGGTATAAACTCGCTGACATTGAATTTTTAACTCCCACTCCTCAGGCAATATGTTTCAAAAATATATTTTTACATCGCCCGGAGGGTGTTTTTTTTATTTTGTACTAGTATATGTACTAAGTACATATATAATAATAATTCTTTAGTTAGTTTAATAACTTTATTTTCGCCATACGGCCACCTATGGACTTTGAAAAAAAAGATCTTTCGTCTCAACTTAAACAACTCACGTCAGCTCGTACAAGACCAATAATAATAACATCAGCAGCAGCAGCAGCAGCAGCAGCAGCAGC
>CM042164.1:18075363-18102863 GCA_023376005.1 Doryteuthis pealeii | reverse complement strand
TGGACGCCAAGTTTCAAATTGATATTTAATAAAAAATTTGAGCATTTCAAAATGATTTTTGAGAGAGAAAAAATTTACCCACATTAGGGTTGATATCAAGATCCAAGAAAGGAGCATACAGCGAGGATCGAACTTGCTTTGTCAGTAGTAACGGATCTGCGAGAACTAGCTTGCTAACACTTATACACGACAGATATTATGAAAGCGGCGTGGTGTAATGGTTAAAGTCATGGGAAATGGACTCATGCCCCGAGTTAAATCCTGGATGTGGTATTGCATTTCACTTAGCGCTAATACCTCTGGAAAGGTATGATCCTTACTCTCCCCAGTATGGATAAATCGTTGGGCAGACTGGGCTCTTTTAACCTTGGGTTAGGGCAACCGGTCTAGGAGAAGGAAAACTCGTAATTCAAACCTGTTGAACTCCGCTTAGAAATCGACCTTGTGTCACATCCTGCTAATACACGATAGATAAATAAATAAAAGTAAGATAATTCGTGTATTGCATGTCGGCAAGTCATAGATCATTTTGACAATCTGATAAATTGTTTGAGTTCAGAAAGTAATTTTGAATGGCTAGACTTAAAAAAATCATCACCGTTAGTTTTAATGGCTTTAAAGAATAAGCCTAAAAAGTTTTTTAAAAAACAACCACAACAAACCATGCATAGCAGAACATAAAAATAAAAGTGTCCTGATTTTTTTTTATGTGTCTGGATAATTTGTATTATTTGTATTTTTTTTCGGACTGTTGGTGCTCATCTTTATTATTAATACAGAGTTTCAGTCGATGCGCCTTCGGACTTCTTGGGGGTGTTTCTTGTCGAACTCGGACCTTATAATAGGTTTTGAACTCGGGCACCTTCTCTTCAACTCACTTGAAACTTTATAATCGTTATCAGAAGCCTTCAGGAAACTTGAACCGAACCTTTATAAATCCACGGGGATAGACTGTTCACATTCCGTTTAACGGTTACAAGTATTAAGTTGTGTTAAGTATTCTATGTTGATTATCGCCGCTTGGTTAGGATTGAAACTACAACTGACACTTAGAACTTTAAGCTGACTTCTGATTTAGATCGGAAAATTAAAACGGAAAGTTTTTGGTGTCCCCAATGACAGTCTAACTACAGTCTATGAATTAACATTTTGGGAATTGGGTGTACGGTTTTAAGGGGTAAGGTTGTTTTATTACTATTGCTGTAAAAAATAAACAAATAAACCAAATTACTATACATTCAATGGTTGAAAAATATTTTTTAACTAAGTTTAATTGAATTATACATTGCAATACAACAACTAACAACTGTCTCATTTTATTTATTAAACTTGTTTTAAAAAACAATGAGGATGTCTAATGTTGCATGTTCAAATTTGGAGTGTATTGTATTCTATGTTATGAGATTTTGGGTAATGTGGACGTAAGCAGTGACGTAGTTCTTGTTACAGACTAAAAACGGAAGCGGATCTCCATTATTTAATTATTATTTATTATTATTTATTATTATTATATTATTATTATTATTATCGTTTTTCCAACAGAGTGTTAGCTAATGGTCTTTCACTGGAGTTTGAGTGACAACAAATCTCCAGGTTTCCAGGACCTCCTGAATTTCTAGCTGTTGAAATCAGCATTTGTATTATTATTAATTATTATATTTATTATTATTATATAATTTGGAGTGTATTTATTCTATGTTATGACATTTGGTAATGTGCGTAAGCAGTAACGTAGTTTTGTTACAGACAAAAACCGGAAGCGAATCTCATTATTAATAGATAGATAGTAAATAGATGAAAATCCTCTTGTTTGTCTATTAAAAATTTTTATTCTTTTTTTTAACAAAAAGGGAAAAAAAAGGTGTCGTTTAAAATAGGCCAGATTCTTTTTTTTTTCCTCTCCGATTAGGCCATTTTTGTTTGTCTGGTAATTGTGAGGCAACTTGAATAAAAGCAAACAAAGTTTCTTTGTTAAACAAAACGTTCTTTTCGAAACTTGTTGGGTGACCATGATATGAGTCACAATCATTTTTCTGTTTATATCATTCTTCACACGTGATGAGATCTGAAGAATTCAACAATCATTCGAGACTCTTCTCAATTGTTGTTCTATGTGTTTTGTTTTTGTTTATACACGTGTGGCAAACTCACACACACGCAACACAAACACAGATATTAACTAGCAGGCAATACATACATACATACATACATAATAAGAAAAGTAGTATAGATAGATAGATATACTCAGAAAGAGATAATATGAGAGGGAAAAAAAAGAAAAAAGAGTGAAATAATACAAAAAGATAATGATAGTAGAGTAGATAGATAGGTATGAATTGATCCTCATGCCACATAGTTACTTGCAGACTGTCAATGTAGCCCTCTGTGGGGGCTAACACACTAGTTATGTCATGGAGTATGGCTTCTCCACAGGATAAAGGTTGTGTTATGAAAGTTTCGTCCTTGCTGCTCCAGCAGTGTCCGAGCATGCTGTTGTTCGTTCACTCTGATGGTTTTTGTAGGCGCTTGAGAATAGGCTAGATGGGAGCAGCAAAGAATACTCCGTGCGATCTGAACAAGTCGTGGAAACAACCCGACAAGGAATAGCTGTACGGCCATTGTCACCTATCACACAAACAATCCGAGTGAAACGAACAGAACATGCTGGACATTGCTGGAGGAGCAAGGACGAACTCATAAGTGACATTCTCCTATGGAAGCTAACTCATGGACATGCTAGTGTGGGCCGTTCAGCAAGGATCTACATTGACTAGCTCTGCAAGGATACTGGATGCTGCGCAAGGAGACCCCGGGGAATGAATGATAGGGAAGGTTGGCGAGAGATTGCCATGGATATCGTGCTAATTGCGGCGACATGATGATGATGATGATGATGGGGGGGGGGTATGCCCCTCGTGAAGTGTAAGGGTTAATGAGCTAGGTTGGCAGGTGATTACTACTGTTTCCCGTGTTGTAAGGGAAGAACCCGCACGTATTGCAAATGAGATACGTATAAAAGAGCAACAGAGGATTAGCTCAGGGTGATGCGAGTTGAATCTCCAACACGAACATTGTTTCGTATTCTCAGATTGCAACACACACTGCGACAAACTTTTCAAGATAAGTAATTTACCAGAGAGCTTTCTTTACCTTGCCGGCCGGAAGCCATTTTATTTTGTTATTTGTATTATTTGTCTAATTATTATTATTACAACCACTCAATCTTCTCGTTTATGTATTTCCAAGACATAACACCCGAAAATAAGATCTACCCTGCGAATAAGACCTGCGTGATTTTCACGATGATTTTGACATAAGACTAACAAAATACGAAGATGTGGTCAGCAGTTCAAACGTCGAGAGACGAATTACAAATGGCGGTTTGGCTCTTTATTTATACTTATTTGACAAGGGCAGATCACTCTATTTTGACTAAACGCAAGGGCAGATTACTCTACTTATACAACGACTCATAAGCGACGTTGTCCTGTGAAATTGGTTTAAACTCATGCCGTAAATCCAACAACAACCAAGAAATAAATGGAGATATCCGGAGAATTGCTTTTAGGTTAATTGCTGGATTTTACTAGCATGATTGTATGAGACAACGTCTTTTTGTCGCCCATAAAAGTCATTGCTCTAATTATAATTACTTAAGGCAATGACTAATTTGGTTCAATGGAAATATATTTTTAGTTCAAAGAATTGTTATTACAATATTATAACAATAGTCGCTTTGATAGAGCCGGAATTTTCCCACGGTGACCTGTTTTCATCCACTTGACGATTTTGGGGAGTGTTTTCATATTATTTATTATCATTTCACTCCTTGTGAGTTTTTCACATCAGCGTAAGTTCAGTGGAGTCTGAGTGACAGCAAGTCTCCTCAGGTCTCCAGGATCTTCTGAGTATTCTAGCTGATCTTAACAGTGATATGTTTGATGGTCTTGATTCTTCCTCGGATTTCCAATTCCTCAGACAATTCCTTCCAACCCTTTGGATGTTCAAGGACCCAATAACATTGCTAGAGTGGTTTAGTCTGAAATGATTTATATGTAAGTTTCACACAGGCAGCTAGCCCGTAGCTTAAATTAGGCTTCTTTCTTAGAAATCTTACAAAATTATTTTAATGTTTTTTTTAAAATTCTCCATCGTATTCATTTAAAAAAATTTAATTCGCTTTAAACAAATTCCTTTTCCCTAATCCAATAATCTGCCAGCGTGAATGGTGTGACCAACGGGTCACTTTGTCTACTATATATAGTATATATATATATATTATATTTACTATTGAATGATGTTTTTTTTGTTTTTTTTAATAGTTTTCCTTCCTTTCAAGGTAAATATTGCTCTGTATTTATATTTAAAAAGATTATTATACATTGAGCTCTCTTTAGGATTTAGAAAATCCTTGTATTTGCACTACTAAAAATGCAATATTATACAGTGAGATTTTTAAGATCCCATGTCGAATCATCCTTACTACCAGTTTTTGGATCCTTACACACACACACACACACACACAAACAATATATATATATATATATATATATATATAATATAATATATATATAATATATATATTGCATATAGGATGAATGCTCCGATACGAGTAGATTTTAATACTCTTTTACACTCCTTTAACATATATATATAATATAATATATATAATATATATATATAAATACACAATTACAGGAGTACACCACATACATTATATATATATATATGGAGATGCTGAGAGTATCTTCACTTATATATTACATAATAAATATATTATTTACACTTATATATACATATATATAAATATATATATATTACATTATATACATAAGTGTATTTGGCAGCATTTTTCTTTTATACATGTTTTGTTGAACTGTACAGCAATTCCTGTCGGACAAGTTTTTCATTGATCCGTTCCAATTTTCGGGCCATCTTTCTGGTGTCGGGGTGTAACTGGTGTAACAGTCACCAAATGTATCAAAACGAGCGCTTTCGCAATACAATTTGCCATCCTCAGGTAGGAACGATGGTATGATTTCGGTGTCTGTTTTTAACGAGAACCAGTAGTAGCAAGGAATTAGAAGTGGAGGTAATACCATTGGTAGTAGGAGGTTGTCGGAATGGTAGTGTAAATACATATATGTATACATACATATATATATATGTGTGTGGTGTGTGTGTGTGTGTGTGTGTGTGTGTACTTGTACTTGTAGGAATTCATAATTTGTTTTTGTGTGAACTTTTCGAGTCGTCTTTGGGAATGTATCTATATGATGAGACTTCAAACCGCCAATTAAATTATTCGAAAGTCGAAACAGTCACCATTAAATGCCTCACTCACACCAACCCTTTGATTCACAGCAAACGATCTCACGGTTTCTGGACACACCTTCACACCTCTCAAAGTAGGATATCCTCTTTCTTTTCCGGAAACGTCCGGGGAATCCGATACTTGCACATGTTCCATAATTCCAAATATATAAATAGTATTTCCGGCTAATCCACAATTGCCAATATGAGGCTAGCAAAAAAAAAAAAAAAAAATGGGCCGTTTTTCTTCTTCTACAAGATCTTCATTATAGGCGCACTAATTGATTCAGCAGGGATTTATATTTCCCAACAGTGCCAGTTCTGGTGTTCTCGGTTCAGATAGAGAGCGGGAAACGTTTGAGGAGGCGCTTGTTGCGTAACGGTTATCGCCGTCGGAAATGAAACGGCGATCCCAGTTCAAATCCTGGATGGAAGCTGTTTGCGTTTGTTTCGCACTAAGCTCTTGCAGAGATGCTGATAGGTACGCCACAGTTCACATAGCGCCAATACTCTTGGGAAAGGTATGAATCCGATTCTCGCTCCGCTAATGGGTAAAGTAGAACAGCTGGGCTCTTAAACTTGGTTACGCACCAGTCTAGGAGAAGAAAACTCTGATTCAAACCTTTGAAACCGCTTGGTGTGGTCATTACTAGAATGGCTCAGTCTAATTAGTGACTAGGCAACCAGTCTAGGAGAAGGAAAACTCTGATTCAAACCTTTTGAATATCGCATTGGGGTGGTCATACTAGAATGTTTTCAGTCTTATTAGTGATCTAGGCAACCAGTCTAGAGAAGAAAACTTGAATTCAAACCTTTTAAACCCTGGGGTGGTCTACTAGAATAGGTCAGTCTAATGTGATCTAGGCAACCAGTCTAGGAGAAGGAAAACTCTGAATTCAAACCTGTTAACCCGCTGGGGTGGTCATACTAGAATAGGCTCGTTCTAATTAGTGATCTATTTCAATTAAAAATGTTTTTTTTTAAATTTAAAAAAGAAACGCGCCTGAGGCCCTGACGCACAAATCTAAAAGAAAAATGATTGTATCCATGCGTCCTGGTCTTTTGATAAACAAAGGGTTCAGATATCGTTACACACCTGCTGTTATTTAAGGTCACCCAAAAAATCTCAAATATTCTCCCTTTTTTTCCCTTTTTCCTTCTCTTATTTTCCTTCTCTTTTTTCTATATCTCATCTTTCGTCTTCTCTCCTTTTTCTCCCTTTTTTCTTCCTTTCTTTTTCTACTCTTTCTTTTTTCTCTTTTTTTACCATTTTTTTCCCTTACATCTCAGTCTTCTCTTCTCATCTCTTTCTCTTCCTCGCTTTTTTCCTTCTTTTCCTATTCTTCTATCTTTTACTGTTTTCTTCTCTCGTCTTTTCTTCCTTTTCTCCTCTTTTCTCAGGAGAAAAGAGAGAAAGAAAATAGATGAGTTTTCTTTCTCTCTTCCTTTTTCATCTCTTTTTTTCCTCGTTCTTTTCTCTTCCTTTTTTATCTTCTCGTTCTCTATGCCTTTTTTTCATGTAAGATCTCAAAATCCTGAAATTACTTGAACCAGAGACAAACAGGTGAGTTTGTGAAATTTTGTAAGACAACATCTAGGAGAAGAAAAAACTGAAATCAAACCAGGTTTATTAAAAAAGAATTACTTCTTTTGGTTCCCGCTAGATCACGAAGTAGCAGCGATAGACGTTCAATGCTTAATTGGTAACTCCTTAAGCAACAGGGTACTGTAGCAGTTATCAGGCAATGAAAATGTTTTGAAAACATAAGCTACACAGCAAGCCAATGGTAGCAAAGTTGTTCTAATGTAAATAAATATAAACTAAAAAATTTATTTATCTATTTATCTATAATGCTCTATCACAGATATGAGCACTCTTCTAATAATACTGTACGTGGATACTACCGCTTTTTCAAGTATAATATTG
Source organism: Doryteuthis pealeii (assembly GCA_023376005.1). Classification (NCBI taxonomy): domain Eukaryota; kingdom Metazoa; phylum Mollusca; class Cephalopoda; order Myopsida; family Loliginidae; genus Doryteuthis; species Doryteuthis pealeii. Next base: position 18,095,623 of record CM042164.1, on the reverse strand, counting down.
CCAACCATACACATTAATATATATATATATATTATATATATATATATATATATATATATAATGTCTTCTTACAACGAACTGTCAATTCTTTTATGATCACGATGTGTCCAATTAAAGCATTCAAATGATTATATATATATATAATATATATAATATATATATATAATATGGACTCTCTCGTCGATTTTCGACGTATGAGGGTTCACACACACAATGAACACCACACAGTGATTTGTTATAGTGGTGAAGGCTTGTGTTGGACACCATCCAACTTTTTGGCACAGTCGATAGAAAGAATTGGCATCAAGGGTTGCCACAACCCAATCAACGACGACCAGGAATTTTGAATTCAAGAGTTATCCCTCTCCTAGACTGGTTACCTACCCAAGGTTGAAGGGCCAGTCTGCCCTACATTTAAACCTATAGCTGGAGGGAGAATATATGGATTCATACCTTTCCCAAGGGTATTAGTGTATGTGAAATGCAACAGCTTCGTCTAGGAATTGAACTCGAATCGACGAGTCCATTTCCCACGACTCTAACACTAGCCCACGCGCCTCCATATAATATATATTATTCCTACCATGTATCTTAAATAATATTTTTCGACTTTCCTTAGATCGGACAAAATTTGGTAGATGTACAATAAGTGGACATAAAAGATTTGTTGCATTGTTTCTGCCTCATAGTAACCTCTCTAACTACCAGAATATGATTTATCTGAGCAATCAACATCAACGATTTTACGATCAAACTACAGGACTTGTGAGTCTGTATTATTTTTTATTTTTATTTTATCATTAGAATACACAACAATGCTAAAGGTGAGGTCCCCCAAACTGCCTTGATTACAAATCCAGACAGACAACTCGAGAGAGATTGTACTCTATTGTTTATGTATCTACGAACGTAAATAGCTATATATATATTTTTGTCGTATCTTCTTTCACTTTACTTCCCCTTACCACCACACCAATTCCCGAATGTCTCTTACGAAATGTCGCAAATATTATTATTCATTCTCATGGATTCAATGTATATTTACTTAACACACTTACCTAGCTGCAAAGATCTCACCCAGAACCAGTGTTGGGGTTTGAGACCACTCAAAATCTTACAGGCTGATTGTATGCAATATAATAATATATATATATATATATATATATATATATATATATTTGGGAGAATAATGTGCTTAATTGAAGTCGTACTAATTTTGACAGTTAATTAATTAATATTAAGTTAATTAGGCTGGCATACCTATTTAAATGTAAGGCTAAACAAATGCGAGAAAAATCAATCTCTTGTAGTACATTTTGGCCCTATTAGGCTCATCAGCAGAGCTATAGATAGGAACGCCTCTGACTGTCAAGCTGACAGGCGAAGATGCTACCCTACCAAACAACGGACTTTCTTAGATTTTTTCCGTTTTGTTTAGGTAGTTATTATTCCTCTTATAGTGACTTTTTCTAGCACACAGTTTGAGTAATAAAATACACAAGCGATGTTTTTGATAGCTTTGTATATATATATATGATATATATTTGATTCATAAGCTTTAAACTAGGTATTTTTACAGACACTTGTATTCGAAAAATTAACGTTCATTCATTGTTCATTTCTATCATGGTAAATACAGCTTCAATCTGGATACGTTTATGACAGCAACTATATATAAAAGGACAAAAAAGTCCGATAACTTTTTTGACACATTTATAATTGATGATAAGGTGCTTAATATATATAATATATAATATAGTATATAGTAAAATACATTTACTCATTTCTTCTCTCAATCACACACACAAACAACACAAGACATACAACACAACACACACACACACACACACGATCTATTAATAATATATATAATTTATATATATTATATATATATATGATAATATAGGTGCCAATTTATATGTAATAGTGCTGAATACGTGAACAGTTCATAATGTAAATAGAGTAGCGAGACGTAGGAAGCAAACGGTGACATGTTTCTCGCTGACAGTATATATATATAATATATATTATAATTAATATATATATATAATAATATAAATATTATACCAAACGTCAATTTTATTCACGAATGGATATGTTGTTCACTAATCCATTTCCATCGCTTCCTTTTAAAAACTCTTTTAAAATACTTTTAAACAAACTTTTAATTCACACCAGCTTTACTTCTGGGATACTAAGGTCAAACTATTGAGAACAATCAAAAAATAAATGAAGCAAAAGAAATTATCCTTCTCGAAAACCGAAGTCAATTTTTTAAAATAATGTCTATTTGTTTTGTTAGTGTGTATGTGTGCACGCGAGCATGTGTGTGTGTGTGTGTGTGTGTGTGTTGTGGTGTGCGGCGGTCTGAGTGGACGAGTGTGTGTGTGTGTGTTTCCTAGAAGACAGAAGCCAAAATATTTGCCTAAAAACAATCTTTATTAATTTAATATAGAAACGAACTTTATAAAAAATAAATGAATTCATTTAATAAATAAATAAATTTGAATTCGCCGCAAAGCAAAATGTAAACTAAAATGGATTTGCCTGAAATATTTGAGTAATCAATAAAATAGTAATTTGAGATTTCTTGTTAGGATTTTTGCTCAGACTAATGCTTTGAGGCCATTCGAATTAGTTAATTTTTTTAGGAGGTTCAAACATATTATATTATTAATTATTATTATTATTACATATTTTATATATTATATATTATTATTATTTACTCCTTTCAGTTCTTCGTACAACGTTAGCTGATGGTCTTTACTGAGTCTGAGTGACAGCAGGTCTCCTCAGGTCTCTAGGACTCTTCTGAGTATTCTGCAGATTGCAGTAGTGCGGTTCTGGATGGATCAATCTCCTCTGATTTCAAACTGTCCAAGCCTTTTCTAATCCTTTTGGGACTGTTCCAAGTGCACCAACTACAATGTGATCAATTTCACTTTCATATTCCATAATTTTTTTCAAGTTCTCTGGCAAGGTCTAGGCATTGTCCATTTTTTCATTTTCTTTTAGCTTCACCCTGTGATCTGCTGGAACTGCAAAGTCCACCAGTTGACAAGTCTTTCTTTTTTTGTTAATCACAGGTTTGGTCTTCTTGCTGGGATAAGGGGACCTATATCATTATTATTATTATTATATTATTATTATGGGGTTTTCATACGTGCTATATGTGGTTCATTGGAGGCTGAAGACAGCAAGTCCCTCAGGTCTTTAGGACTCTTCTGGGTATTCTAGCCGATCCCAACAGTGCTGTTGTTTGGATGGTCTCGATTCTTCCTCAGATTTCAATTCATCCAATATTCCATATTATATATATATATAAAGAGAGAGAGAGAGAGAGAGAGAGAGAAGAGAGAGAGAGACATACAACACAGAGACAGAGACAGAGACACACAGACAGAGAGAGAGAGAGTCATCCACAGACAAGTGTTTCGACTTATCAAGTCCTTCAGTGTGGCTACATTTTGTAAGCTACCTATAGCGGATTTTGAATCCGATCGGTTGGGTGCCAGTCTGACACCTTAACCATTAGGCCTGTTATATATAATAAATTGGGATAAAAGTTTTTTTCTTGAATCTGTTAAATATCTATATTGTTTATAACTAGTAAACTTCCCTTTTAGATTCGGCAAGAGTGAGAAATATAGAAAGATAAATGGAAATTAAATGAATAAATCATTAAGTTTCATTTGCTAAATTTTTTCTTGAGCGCCGGGTCAGTGAGGCTGCGTTACAAATTTTGCTTTAGTAGGATCCGGTAATTCAATAGAATCAGGTCAAAAAAAAGTCACCCAACAAACAAAACAAAAACAAAAACAAAAAACAAGCTGAAAGAAACTTTTGGTTTAATGACCTAATTAAATGGATGTCTGCACACGGAATGTGTTTTTACGCCGTGTGTGAATTTCAAGACTGAATTCAAATATGTTTATGAGTCTGCATTTTGGGCGGAATCTTTTATTATTATTATTACTATAAATATATGCACCCTCCGGTGCAATATTAAGTTTAAATGTAATAAAATATTAGATAAATCAGAAAGGCTAATGAAACTAATTAAGAATTCAATAAAAAGATTTGAAACGAGGGGTATAATCGGAAAAAGAACAACTGAAACTTACTCTTTCATCACTTCGTTTTTCAATGCTAAATTCCTAATTTAACTATTTAGTTAAAATAGGAAGTAAGAATAAATTACATGTTTTTCTTCTTGTTAATGAATTCTTTTAGGATTTATTGAAGAGATTTTTACTCAATCATAAATAAAGACAAACAATTAGAAATCAATAATACCAAGCACATTTTTATTAAAATCAGTTTTTTTAATATCAATATGCAAATTAGCTTTAACGTTTACACTGAAAACTGGTATTTTTTGTTGTATATATAAATACATATGCATGTATTAGTATTTAGGTAAGGCCAACAGTATTAATAATGTCAAAACAGTTTTATATTATTATATGTAGTGTTTAAATAGAAATAGAATCTTGGAGAATGTGACGTAAATAGCTAGGGAATTGTGACTTGAGTAGTAATATAGTTTCGGTTACAGACAGAAAAACACACATATCTCCATTATAATAAGATTATTATTTACTCCTTTTGATGTTTGTACATCAAGCATTAGCTGATGTCTTTCACTGGAGTCTGAGTGACAGCAAGTCTCCTCAGTCTCCAGGAATCTTTCTGAGTATTCTGGCAGATTGCATGCAATGCATGTATCCTGAATGGTTTCAATCCTTTCCTCAGATTTCCAAACTTCCATACCCTTTCCAATCCTTTGGGGACCGTTCCAAGTGCACCAACTACAATAGTATACTTTCACTTTCATGTTCCATAATTTTTCAGTTCTCTGGCAAGGTCCGTATTTGTCCATTTTTCATTTTCCTTTAGCTTCACCCTGTGATCTGCTGGCCTGAAAATCCACCAGTTGACAAGTTCTTTCTTTTTTTGTTTTATCAACATAGGCCGGCTCTTGCTGGGATAAGGTGATCCGTTTTATTTCAAAGTCCAGAGATTTTATGTATACGTTCTCAAGAACAGATTCTGGTTATTGCATATACCATTTGTTCTATGGTCAGAATGAAATTTTTTGAGTAATTCCAGTGGATTCAACTTCCCAACCCAGTCGTGTCTGTTTTGATTCTCTGTTGTCAGTTTGTTACATTGTATTATTATGAGACAAACAGAAATTGTGTGAATTAGGACTGGTCTTCCAAATATAATAAGAGTCTGCGATGTTTTTTTTGTGGGGGGGTCTCCTTTTTTTTTTAAATTCTCTCAATCCCCCACCCCAATGTGCTGTATGGGCACAAGTGTGGTAATTTTGTAGGGCAGTGTCGTATGTTACACGTAGTTTGCACCAAGTAGATAATGCATGTCCGAACAAGAGAAACTGGACTTGGTTGGGATATTGAACGACAAAATTGAAAATATGTAGCAGAGAGAATTTGGGAGAAGATACGAAGTCAAAATACCAGCGGCTAGAGTGGCCAATAATAATAATAATACACATATAACTACTATATTATATATATATGTATATATTATATATATTATATCTGTCTATCAACTAACAGAAACAATTTTGAAAAAGGGTTGAGACCACCCGAATATTGGATTGATAAAGACGATCAAAAGCATACAACATTCATGCCTTTTAGAATGTTGTCTTTCTGTTCCTCTTAATAGTTGTCTGATGCTCTAATGTAAACCAAATAATATATATACTATATAGTATAATATATTATATATAGCACACACATATTACATATTATATATTATAATTATATATTATATAATATTGGTTATTTACTATAAGTCTAACATAACAAAGGGAACACCTTGCTGGATATTATTTATTATTTTACCCATTAACTAACCCTAACCTAACCCTAAACCCTAACTCCTAACCTTAACTCCTCTTCTTTTTCCTAGTAGAATCAATACATAAATAAATAATTGTATCGCAAGAGTGGTTCCCTTTGTTTGTAAGACCCTTATAGGAAATAACCATATATATATATATAATATATATATATAATATATTTGAAGGCAATTGACAGTGCAATATATGTTGAAAAATTATATTTATTTACTTTTTTTTAATTGTAAATATTTTCGGAATAAAATTCCATTTCAGAGTTGTTAAAAGTACTAGGTGTTGTTTTTTTTAATAGTACTTATCCCACGGCGCTGGTGTAATCGTTGTTGTTGTTTAAAAAGTTGAGGAACGCCGGATATTTGAAAAAAAAAGTTATTTCGGTTAATTCCGTGGTGTTAAATCGGCTATTTCCGTGGTGTTAAGCCGGTCCGGTTGTCCTTGAGCTCGTGGAGATTGTTCGAAATTCTTTTAATCTTTTTTTTTTCTTTTTCTTTTTTTTGCTATAAATTTAGCCTCGCTCAGGCATAGTTAGAATTTCTGTGCGACTTTCTGCTTGTGCGGAGGGGTTGATAAATACATTTTATTTAATATTATTTTTAACAAGAGACTCCCTATTTAAACAAAAACTATTCACGAATTTCAATGGGAAATTCTCTCGATTCAATGAAAATGATTCCACCTTTGTGCATTCATTACATTCTTTTTTATGTAGCAATTAACTCTTTTCATAAAACATTTCTAATAAATTTACTTAAGACTTGCTCAATTTATTGATTTTGGAGAAAGCTATGCGTAGAGCGGGAAAACTGATTAAAATAAATTTAGGATGTATATATTTATCCCCCCCCTACACACACACATGTCCTGAGTATGGCGTTAAACAGCTTCTAATGGTAAAGTTCCAATTTTGGAGCTCTGGGGAGTGTGGAGTACTAGTTAATCGCTATTACTCTTAGATTCACTCTGACTCGGAGTGGTAGTACCTGTTAGGGTCCCATGTATAGGTTAAATAGCAAAAAAATAAGTTTAAAAAAATATGTTAGAATTTTTTTTAATTGAATACCCATGGCAATATAACCCAACAAGGGTTGACATGCCGTAAAATCCAATTAAACTAAACCCCCTCAAAAAACAGAAAAAAATCAAACTATCTTTTTTTGGAGAGCTAAAAATCAACTGGGTTATTTAATGCCGCCTAAGTTTTGGATTGGAAGCGATAGTTTGGTAGAAAACAAATATATATATATATATATATATATATATATATATTTGAACTATTGTTTAATTACTCATTCTAACAAATATATGCACCCTCTGGGTGCAAGTATTTAAGTTTTAATGTAATAAAATATTAGATTAGATCAGAAAGGCCAATGAAACTAAATAAGAATGCTGATAAAAAGATTCGAAACGGAGGGGGTATAATCGAAAGAAAAACAACTGAAATTTACTCTTCCATCACTCCCGTCTTTCATTGCTACATTTCCAAATTTAACTATTTAGTTAAAATAGGAAGATAAGAATAAAATTAGTTATTTTTTCTTGTAAATGGATTTCTTTTAATATTTATCCCCGAGATATTTGCTCATATTCATTAAGATAAAACAATTAGAAATCAATAATACTAAGCACATATATTAAAATCAAATTTTTATTATCAATATGCAAATTAGCCTTCCCGTTCACACTGTAAACTGCTATTTTGTTGTATATATAAATACAATTGCATGTTATTAGTATGTAGATTTGGTCTACAGTGGCCTCGGCTCTGGACCATTGATACAATAACGGCGTCGATCCCAGGGGGCCATCCCCCAGGCAACACCTGCCCCGATTTAAAGGGGCAGGGCTGGGTTTATTGCCCAGTGCTGAGGCGCCCCCTTGAGGGGGATGCCGACGGGATCGACGCAATTTTCACCTGCCACTCCACGAGCTTCGGCCGTGGTGGTCCCACGTTAATAGGGACTTTGTGCCTGACCGTACATGTGGGGTACGCGGTAAATAATAGATATGGGTGGCTTCGGCCTCTGGACCATTGCTATAATTAAAGCGTCGATCCCAGGGGGCCATCCCCCAGGCAACACCTGCCCCTTGATTTAAAGGGGCAGGGCTGGGTTTATTGCCCAGTGCCTGAGGCGCCCCCTTGAGGGGGAATGCCGACGGGATCGACGCAATTTTTCACCTGCCACCCCATGAGTCTCGGCTTGTGGGTGGTCCCACATAAATAGGGCCTTTGTGCCTGACCCGTACAAGTGGGTTACGTGGAAAATATCATGTAGATATGGTCAACAATATTAATAATATAAAACAATTTTATTAATAATTGAAGTTTAAATAAGAATAAAATCATGGAGAATGTGACGTAAATAGCAAAGGGAATTGTGACTTGAGTAGTGATATAGTTTCGGTTACAGACAGGCAAGCACACAATCTCCATTATTATAATTACAATCCCAATTCTTTTAGGAAATGTAAAATCCTGGATGGTCTTATATTCTTGAAAAGTTCTTTCGAATTACTTGTTTGGTATTTAGTATTTTATTTATACTAAAATCAAGTAACTACGTCACCATAAAACCAAAAGGGTTGTCGTCGTATTTGATTGGTCAACGCGGATTTGATTGTGCGATCTTTGAGCGGAAATTCTTGAGATTCTTCGAAAATCTAACAATGTCACGTGATGAGGTAATTAAGAAATAATTATGTAAAAGTTTTAACAGACAAATTTCAAACGAAAAATTCTCTGTAAAAAATTGTTTTATTGATAAACATTTCTAAAAAAAAAAAGACCTTATTATATATATATATATATATATATATATATATATATATATATATATATATATATATGAAAGTAAGTAAACAAACAATGTGTTTTATTTTGATATGGCCTTTTAGCCGACAATTTTGGAGGATATGTGCTTAATTGAAGTCATACATAATTTTGAAAATTAATTAGTTAATAATTAATGAATTTAGGCGGGCATATATGGTCAAATGTAAGGCTAAACAAATCGAGAAAATGTCAATCCCTGTATGTACATTTCGACCTATATATATACAAGGTGTGTCAAAAAAGTATCGAGATTTTATGTAATTTCATGACACACATTGTATTCTGAAAAAAAAAACTTTCCATTCATTGTTCATTTCTATCTTGGTAAATACAGCTTCAATCTTGATACTTTTATGACACACACACACACACACACACACAGACACACACACACACACACATATATATATATATATATATATATATATATATATATATATATATATAATCCAAAGTCCAGAGAAGAAATCTTTCTTACGACACAAGTTTTTATTTTTAAAAAAAACCTGTCGTAGTTTGAGAGCTCAATGTGTGCTCTTAATGTTAGAGTCACAGAGCAAATATATAAGTAAAAAAATAAGAAAATACTTAGAGATTTAGTATTTAGTCTATTTCAGGGAGCTTAGACAAATAGTCTAACTCTCCCGACTCATCAGATGCGAATGTGAGTCGGGAGAGTTAGACTATTTGTCTAAGCTCCCTGAAATAGACTATAACGCTAATCTCTAAGTCTTTTGTTATTTCTTTACTTATATATATATATATATATATATATATATATACATATATATATATATATATCTTATTATAATGGATTGTGTGTTTTCTGTCTGTAACCGAAACTATATTACAACTCAAGTCACAATTCCCTTCGTTATTTACATCACATTTTCCATGATTTTATTTATATTTAAACCTCAATTATTAAATAAAATTGCTTCACCTTTTTATTAGTGTTGTCCATATCTACATACAATAACATGCAATTGTATTTATATATACAAAAATAGCGGTTTGCAGTGTGAACGGGAAGGCTAATTTGCATATTGATATTAAAAATGTGATTTTATTAAATATGGGCTTAGTATTATTGATTTCTAATTGTTTGGTTTTATTTTAATGAATATTAGCAAAAATCTCTTCAATGAATCTTAAATGAAATCCATTAACATTGTCATTTTATTCTTTATTTCCTAATTTAACTAAATAGTTAAATAAGTAAAATTCAGCAATGAAAGACGGCAGTGATGGAAGAGTAAGTTTCATTTCTATTTTTCTATTATACCCCCACTCTGTTTCAAATCTTTTTATCTGCCTTCTTATTAGACTTTCTAATTTAATACGATATTTAATTACATTAAAACTTAAATATTTGCACCCGGAGGGTGCATATATTTGCTAGTATATATATATATATATATATATATATATATATATGTGTGTGTGTGTGTGTGTGTGTGTGTGTGTGTGTGTGTGTGTGATATATTTTCAGACCAATGTTAGTTATAAATCAGATAGCAAATTCAGTGTGAATTCTTTTTCGGACTTTGAACGAATTTTGAACATCGAAAGTCTTTATCGATTTCAATCGAAACTGTCCATTGACCTCTTTCCAATTTCTTTTTATCTCATCAATAGAAATTTTGATATAAAGATTGAAGAGAATTGGCAATTGCAATATTATCACATCTTTTTTTTACACCGGTGAAAGCTCAGTTGTTAGAGAAATAGGCTACGTTTTAAAAGGTTCAAAAAGTCGATTCGAAATAAAGTTAGGTCATTAATTGGATCTATCTATCTATCTATCTATCTATCTATCTATCTATCACTTATAATTTCTATCAATCTCAATGGGTGAATCTATTCTTTCCCCTATCTCTTCTTAGTTTGTTAATATCTATCTATCTATCGATCGATCTAAGTTTCGGTTTGTTAACCTCTATTGGTATTTTACTCTCTCTCTCTCTCTCTCTCTATATCTATATATATATATATATATATATATATATAATATATATATTGCGTGCCGAGTGAAGGTAACAAAAAGTTTTTATCTCATCAATATAAATTGTTGATATTTGGCACTTGTAAAATTATCACATCTTTTTCCACGGGGATATATATATATATTGACATCTCTTTCTATCTATCTATCTATCTATCTTCATCTGTTTATATCTATCTTTCTTTCTCATTCTGTTAATATCTATCTATCTATCTATCTATCTACCCGTCTGTCTGTCTGTTGCTATCGATCTATCTATCCATGTCATTCTGTTAATATCTATCTATCTATCTATCTATCACATTCTATTAATATCTATCTATCCATCCATCCATCTGTATGTATATATATATATATATATATATATATATATATATATATATATATATATGTATGGGAATAAAAGGCCTTAAATACCATGGGTATCGTGGTTATGGACCATTTCCACTCGAGAGTATGCTCACGAGCTTCTTCAGACCACTGATATATTTTATTTAGGTGGTTATGGACCATTTCCACTCGCGAGTATGCTCACGAGCTTCTTCAGACCACTGATATATTTTATTTAGGTCACCTGAACTCTACAACAAACTACTGGTAGAGAATTAGGACCCACCTAGAATCACCTTGTACCAAGAAACTTGGTACCGCACCAAAGTATATATATATATATATATATATATATATATATAATATATATAGCATGAACGTCTCCCACACAAGATCTCCCCACTGTCCTGAAGAATGTAGCAAAACCGAAACGTTATAACGTCGGCGTCTTTTGGAACACTTCATGTTTTTCTATATCTTTCCACATACACACAGACACACACACAGACACAGACACTGACAGACAGACATACCCTCACACACACATACACACACAAATATATATATGTGTGTGTGTGTGTGTGTGTGTGTGTGTGTGTGCGCGCGTGTGTGTGTCCCTACCTCTCTATAGTTTAACATACTACTTCAAAAATGTTTCCCGAAATGCATGGACCTATAAATATAGGTGATTAAAATGATTCTTTATCTTAAAGATATTTTGGACCATATGACCTTTAGGCACCCCTTTTGTGATTTCGTTTCATAAGGACATGTTTTTCATTTACACCTTCAAAATCCGGTTGTATGTTAACAGACGATTTTTAGTTTTTTTAATTATAAAACTAACCCCTGACCCCAACCCTAATTCCTAACCATAACCCTTAAAAAACAACCGGATTTTGACGGTGTAAATGAAAAAAATGTCCTTATGAAACGAGATCGCAAAAGGGATACCTAAATGTCATATGGTCCGATATTTTCAATCCTCAAAATAATTGTGTGTGTAAATAAAACTTTATTTACTTCTCCTTTCTATCCATAAAATTAATCGTCTTCCACTTATTTCATGATTGTCAATATTTATTTTCTTTTGTACGTGACTAAAATTAGCCCAACTTTGCACTCGCACACACACATACGTGCACATGAATAGAAAATTATAAACGAAAACAATGTTTACATTTTTGCACCGTTAAATCAATTGAAATTTAACGTAATCAAAAACAACTTATGACTACCGACTTTTTTAAAAAATTCTACGAAAAATCAACTAATCGTCAAATTTTCACTAGATTTCGGTAATTATTCATCTGTTGATGAAAATATGTTTGAAATAGTTTTTTTCTTCTTCTTAAGATATATCAGAGGAAATATTTTCCTAACAGGTACTACAACTCTGGATCAAAATAGCAATGAAGGAGTATTCCACATTTCCCAAAAGATGCAGAATTAGAACTGGACATTTTCCATCCATAAAATTAACCGTCTTCCTCTCATTTCATGATTGTCAATAATTCATTTATTTTATTTTGTACGTTAATAAAATTAGCCCAAATTTGCACTCGCACACACACACACACACATACGTGCACATGAATAGAAAAAACCCCGGTGGGCCAGTCTTGTTAATCCACATTTCTTGGTGACTCAAATTACTTTGACCGTCCTGTCGGCTGGGGCGTTAGAATGCACCACTGCACCACTGCAGAGGGTAAGACCCCCCCCCCCAATGGAGGCACCTGTTGGTCGTGGGTGGCGACCCGTGATGCTTAAGGATAGAGCCAGGTGGATGAGCAGTTCATGACATGCAATACTCCACTTTGGCCCTATCTTGGGCTAGACGGGCGGTCAGAGAGGCCCCTCCGATCAATCGGCTGGTCACGTCAAGCCCTAGCACCTCTATGATTTTCCCAACCCTATTGCCCTTATGGCAAGCCCCAACCCTTTTTATCATATGGGTGCTAGAAGGCGGTGGCTGCGGGTCTACATGTCCTGGAATGACGTTAAACTCTATCTGATGGTGAGGTTTCAGTTTTGGAGGTTTGGGAATGTGGAGCACCCTTCATCACCATTGCTCCCTGGTCCACTCTGGCCGGGAGTGGTAGTACCTGTTAGGGTCCCATCTATGGGTTAAATAGAAAAATGTATTTATAAAAAAAATTGTATCATCCATTAAGAATTGATTTATTTCAAAAGTTTATCGGCATTAAATGACCGACTGAGGTTGATATGCCGTAAAACAAAACAAAACAAACTGAACTTCCTTCAAATTACTTTGACATTTTTGATAAGCTTCAAATTTCTATCTGAGCCACAACCGTCGAGTGATAAATACATTTATAAAAATACGGACCATTCTGTTGAATAGCGCTTCTGTTTATTTTCTTATATTCATACTTTATGGAAGCGCGTGGTGTAATGGTTAAAGTCATGGGAAATGGACTCGTCGTCCTGAGTTCAAATCCCGGACGTGGAAATTACATTTTCACTTAGCGCTAATACCCTTGGAAAAGGTAGGAATCCCACTCTCCCTCTTGCTATGGGTAAATAGTAGGGCAGACTGGACTCTTTAACCTTTGTTAGGCGACCAGTCTGGGAGAATGAAAAGTCCGAATTCAAACCTAGTAAAATCCGCTAAAGATATTGACCTTGTGTCACATTCTGCTCGTGCGGAGGGGTTAGTAAATGTATAAAGCAGTAGTAGAAGTAATAGTAGAAGGAAAACTCTGAATTCAAACCTGTTAAACTTCGCTTAATAAATTGACCTTGTGTCACATCCTGCTCGTGCGGAGGGGTTGGGAAATATATATATATTCATACTCATCTTTTGCATATTCTACATATACTGGCCGAATTCTTTTCTATTTTCGGCTGATTTCTCTGGTCTTCTTCTTGGGGTGGTCTTGGTTTTACTTGGGTATTTCTTCGGTTGCTGAATCTCTGTGTTCACTTCTGGGTTGGGTAATTGCTGTGGACCTGAAGGATACTTCCATGTTCCTGTTTTCCCAGGTCATAGGCAGTTTCTGCGGTTTCATTTTCAGGGGGACATATTACCAATTCAAAACTATGCCCTTTGGGCTTGCAATAGCCCCCAAGGTGTTCACAAAGATGATGTCGGCACTGGGGAGAATTTCTCAGGTCCCGTCCAATACACATTTTCATGTACCTGGACGACTAGTTATTCAGAAACCAGGATCAACTCATTGTCAGTCAGCAAGTAGTTTTGATGCAGGACCTTCTCCAGAATTTGGGATTGTTCAGATTTTTGGTGATATAAGGTGTGTGATAGATCTCCGCTCTTACTTATAGACTAGGCGAGATGCATTTCTTGGCCAATCACTGGCAGTACTCTGAGGCTGATACAATACTTAACCGACCCTACTGGTCATAATTCCGCTACCATTCTTGGACGACAGACATAGGATTAAATCACTGGACCTTTACCAACACGCACGATAGGACTAATACGCTTACCAAAGGATCACGAAAGGATTCCATAACATAAGACTTTATTTAAGCCCTTTGCAACTGGCCAAGGATGGCATTTAAAAACTTTACAGGGATTGTTCATAAATTCTCAGAAATCTCATTTGATTCATTCTTAAAGGACGATGTAACTGGGAGCTCTCTTCAATTTGGAGGAGGGAATAATTTATCCTTCAGAGGAGAGATTCCAGAAACTTGAAACTATGCACCAGATACTCCCTGTTAGCGAACTTATACCAGACTTAGATGCATACTATTGAACTGACAACTGACAAACCCCGGATGTATATGCACCGCAACATGTTGGTGCTTACAAAATGTCTATCAATCAAAGTAAATGTTTGCATGTGAACTGAAATTGTACACAATCTTCAAGAAGCGCCTGTTACTCTTTACATGAGACGTTTTACGCAGGCAGAATTGTCTAGTTTTGAGGGCATCTAAGTACACCACCATTCTGATAGATAGATAGATAGATAGATAGATAGATGGAAATCGACATAGAAAGTGTGAGATAGATAGATAGACAGATAACTATGAACAGACTTAGAAAGTTTGAGATACGTGGGCATAATTCTTCTTCTTCTTCATCTTCTTCTTCTTCTTCTTCTTCTTCTTCTTCTTCTTCTTCTTCTTTATCACATACTCTTTCATTATCATCATCATCATCATCGTACACTATTTCTTCTTCTTCCTATCTTCTTCTTCTTCTTCTTCTTTTTCTCTTCTTCTTTTCTTCTTCTTCTTCATCTACTCTTCTTCTTCTTCTTCTCCTTCTTCTTCTTCTTCTTCTTTATCACATACTCTTCATTATCATCATCATCATCATCGTACACTATTTCTTCTTCTTCCCTATCTTCTTCTTCTTCTTCTTCTTCTTCTTCTTCTTCTTCTTCTTCTTCTTCTTCTTCTTCTTCTTCTTCTATCACCGTACTCTTCTTCTTCTTCTTCTTCTTCTTCTTCTTTATCACCGTACTCTTCTTCTTCTTCTTCTTCTTCTCTTCTCTTCTTCTTCTTCTTCTTCTTCTTCTTCTTCTCTCTCTTCTTCTTCTTCTCTTCTTCTTCTCTTTCCTCCTCCTTCCTCCTCCTTCTTCTTCTTCTTCTTCTTCTCCCCTTCCTCCTTCATCATCATCATCATCTTCTTCTTCTTCTTCCTTGCCGTAATCTTCCCCTTCTTCTTCCCTTTCTTCTTCTTCTTCTTCTTCTTCTTCTTCTCTTCTTCTTCTTCTTCTTCTTCTTACCGTAATCTTCCCCTTCTTCTTCCCTTTCTTCTTCTTCTTCTTCTTCTTCTTCTTCTTCTTCTTCTTCTTCTTCTTCTTCTTCTTCTTCTTCTTCTTCTTCTTCTTCTTCTTCTTCTCTTCTTCTTTCTTCTTCTTCTTCTTCTTCTTCTTCTTCTTTTCTTCTTCTTCTTCTTTCTTCCACATACACTCGATGTTCCCAATGACTTCTAGATTATCAAAGTGTAAGATTAAATGTCACACAACAATTCCCAAGTTGGACGACGGACCGATGAGACAAACAAGACCCTGGCTATTGTCATCCCCTCCAACATATCATGACATATCAATAACAAAGATGAACCGAGATAGATGAATATAAAGACACATAATCACTGCGACGCCAGCCATATTGGCTCCAAAGGGGAGATAATTAATACCGACTTATTCGCTTGTATATTAATCAGGGCCAATTATTTATTTACAAATATATTTTTCTCTTTTCAACCAGCGTAGTGCTTTTAATTCTAACAGCCTCAAACATATCCGCACTAATTTCTATCAAGCAAGAAACCTGAGGGACATTTTTCAAAATACAAACCCTGAAAACATTTTAGATTTTCTAAAAAAAAAGCAACCTTTTCAACAAGATATTGTTAAGTTTCTGACCGCCATCGTTGGCCAGTTGAAAAGGACTTTAAGTAAGTAAGTCCTGTGCTATATAATCCTTTGGTAAGTGAATAAGTCCTGGGTTATGTAATCCTAAGTAGTGTCAAAGGTCCAGTGATATAATCCTATGTTCCGTCGTCCACGAAGGTTCAAAGGCAATTGAGTGGCTAAGATCAGAACAGCTAGTATAAATGATAATATCAGCAGCAGAGTACTGCCAGTGGTTGGCCAATAGGTTGGTCACATGGTTATCGGCGAGTCTATAAGTAAGAGTGGACATTTAACACACGCCTTATATTACAAAAACTCCGACAGATATAACAGAACATAACCGAATATCTCCGTAGAACCACTACTTTAAAGACTGAAATCTAAAATAAACTTTTCTGGCATTAAATGACCCACAGTGGTTGATATGCCGTTAAATAAAACTCAAACCCCATAAAACCACTACTTTAAAGACTGAAATCCAAATAACCTTTTTTGGCATTAAATGACCCACAGAGGTTGATATGCCGTTAAAAAAACTCAAACCCCATAGAACCACTACTTTAAAGATTGAAATTCAAAATAACCTTTTTGGCATTAAATACCCACAGAGGTTGATATGCCGTTAAACAAAACTCAAACCGCATAAAACCACTTTAAAGACTGAAATTCAAAATAACCTTTTCTGGCATTAAATGACCCACTGAGGTTGATATGCCGTTAAACAAAACTCAAACCCATAGAACACTACTTTAAAGATTGAAATTTAAAATACCTTTTCTGGCATTAAATGACCCACAGAGGTTGATATGCCGTTAAACAAAAATCAAACCCCATAGAACCACTACTTTAAAGACTGAAATTCAAAATAACCTTCTTAATAAACAACCATATGATGTTAATCTACATAATTCAAAGTCTGGCATAAAATAACCCAAGGGTTGACATGCCTAAAACTCCAACCAACCAACCAACCAGCTAGGAACCTTGCGATTCGTAGGCTAGTGCTCTACCGACTGATGTTAATTTTCATAATTCAAAGAGTAATAAGGTCAAGGGTCAATATTGTTGGGACTAAAATTGGGGTGTGTTGAATAAATTTGCTTTCATTTGCATTTTGTCTAATATTTATGTCTTTGATACAATTAAGAATCTCTAATTATAGAATTTTGTTTTTCTCGACGGTACAGATGTTGGGGGGTGAGGGGGTGAGGGGGGTGAGGGTGACGGGGGTGTGGGTGACGGGGGGGGTGGGGGTGTGGGGGGGGGTGTAAAAGGCAGACAGAGATCGGATTGATTTGACCGGCACCGAAAAGGCGGCAAAAGATTTTGTTTTCTTAACCTTCTTATTTATTAAATGGTCTTTACAGATTTAACATTAAACACGCTTCCCCCTTCTCTCTCTCTCTCTCTTTCTCTCTCTGTGTGTCTCTCTCTTTTCTCTCTCTGTCTCTGTCTCTCTCTCTCTCTCTATCTATCTATCCAGCTCTCTTTCTCTTTCTCTCTCTCTCTCTCTTTCTCTCTCTTCCCCCTCTCTCTCTCTCACTCACACACACACACACACACACACATACACTTTTTTCTCTCGCTTGCTCTCCCTCACACACACACACACACACACTCTCTCTCTCTCTCTCTCTCTCTCTCCTCTCTCTCTCTCTCTCTCGTAACAACACTCACACTTTCTCTGTATTTCCCACATGCACACACATACTCTCTCTCACACACACACACACTTTCTCTCATTCTTCTTCACATATATATACTCTCTCCCCCTCTCTCTCACCAGGTTTTAGCAAGTTCCTAAAACAAAAGGGCTTTCTTATCCCTCCAAATGTAGAACAATAACTTTTTTCTTTTTAAAGGATTTATCAGCAATATTCTTTGCTTCTCCACTTTGATAAGAAACAACATGAAGTGTTGCACGTCTATCTTGTCCGTTACTTTTCTTTTTTTTCCTTATCAACACTGGATCAATTAACACTAAAGGTAGAATATTCAAAACTGGTCTTCAACTGTTTAATTCAACTGTTTAATTATCCAAAACAATGACGCTGGGAACTTTTGCACACTCTTACACACACACACACACACACACACACACACACATATATATATATATTATATATATATATATATATATATATATATATATCAAAATAAAGTTTAACTGTGATGAAGGTCGAATCTTCTCTGTGTACGGAATATTTTCACATTTTTCTATTATTATTTCATTTCCTTTGTTTATTTGATGATAATAATAGTTTGAACCGTGTACACAGAGATGAACTGACCGAAACACATGTGTAAGTGATATTGATTAAATTCATCTTTTATTATCCATTCTGTTCTTTCTTTTCTTTGTTCATTCTTCCTCATATTGTCGGATTCATTTCCAATTCCATTTTTACACACACACACACACACACAGACACATATATATATATATATATATATATATATATATGAATCTATGTGTGAATCTCTGAAGATGTTTTAGTGAATAAGAGTTATCTCCCGTAAAACGCCTATCCCTGGGGACGTAGCTACCAGAGAAACCTCAGAATTACCCCCAAAATGTCGACACCCCCAACTCGACACACCAGCAAGTGCCAACAGCAAACGATTGTTCTAAATATTGTTTCATATCCCCGAAAAAACTAGTTCTTCATTTGACACAAAACATCTGTTCAATTTGGTTTATGTGTTAAGTAGTAATGCATTATTCTCTATCTATTTCTCTTTCTTTCTTCTTTATATATATATATATATATATATATATATATATATATATATATATATATATTATAATATATATACTAGCAAATTTATGCACCTCCGGGCAAGTTTTTAAGTTTTAATATAATAAAATATCATGTTAAATTAGAAAGGCTAATAACACTAAATAAGAATGCAGATAAAAAGATTTGGAACAGAGGGGGTATTATCGAAAAATAGAACAGCTTTGAAACTACTCTTCCATCACTTTCCATTACTCCCGTCTTTCATTGGTAAATTTTCCTAATTTAACTCTTTACTTAAAATAGGAAGTAAAGGATAATATTACAGTTATTTCTTCTTGTTAATGAATTTCTTTTTAGAATTATCCGAGATTTTTGCTCATATTCAATAGGATAAAACCAAACAATTAGAAATCAATAATACTTAGCATATATTTATTAAAATCAATTTTTTAAGATCAATATGCAAATTAGCCTTCCCATTCACACTGTAAACCAGTATTTTGTTGTATATATAAATACAATTGCGTATTATTAGTATGTAGATATGGTCAACAGTCTTAATAATGTAAAACAATTTTATTATTCATTGAGGTTTAAATAAAAATAAAATCATGGAGAATTTGATGTAAATAACTAAGGGAACTGTGAATTGAGTAGTAATATAGTTTCGGTTACAGACAGAAAAACACACAATCTCCATTATAATAAGATATATATATATATATATATAAGTAAAGTATATATATATATATATATATCAGTCATTCACAGACACATGTTTCGGAGTTTACTTCTCATCAGTGCGGCTCGACATTTTAACAGCTACCTCTAGCCGGGATCGAAAGCCGACAGAATTTTCGTCTACCAAGTCCCTTACCCTTGCGGCTATCAGCGGCCGTTAGTCTAGGGTGAACAATTAATTGCTACATACGGCGGTATGTTTTTACAATCACCAGAGAACTCAAATCTGTAAACAGACGGGTAACGGCTAATGCCAAACAGGTTATTTCCTATAACTCCAACATAAACAAAGGGGAACCACTCTTGACTGATAAATTATTTATTTATTTATAGATCTACTAGGAAAAAAGAAGA
>CM042164.1:18045363-18070363 GCA_023376005.1 Doryteuthis pealeii | reverse complement strand
ACTGTTGTTCTGTCCCTGGTTCGATCAATTCGATATTTCAGGTGAACATTCACCCCTTTTCAAGGTATAAGAAATAGAGACTATCTGGAGAAAAATGAAATACTGTGAATGAGAGAAAAAGAAAATGAATGAAGTGAAAGGATTTGGCTTTGTTAAGCCGTTATTTTTCTTTCGAAATTCTGGGACGTAACTCATCAGAAATCGATCATGGTAATCGTTCGAAATTCAGCATTTCTTTGGTCGTGAAAGTCATGTGCAACTTGAAGAATATATTATTATTTATTTATATTAATAAGGCAATTACAATGCGTATAAAAATAAAATAATGTCCATTGTCTAATCAATTTCGAAGAAACTTCATCTTCAGAGACTGTTTTTGAAATGGACGCGGTCTTGTGTGTTTTTTTTTTTTTTTTGAACGTTATAAACACGCGTCTCGTGGGTTGTTATAACGCCACGCGGAAGAGCCACGATATCCGTTGTTCAATCAATTTCAATTTCATTCCTTTTATCTATTTTTTTATTTTTTATTTTTTAATTTTTTTTTTTTATATATTTAGACTTTATTTAATTATTTAGTTATCATTCCCACTTTGTTCCCTTTGTTCTCATAAAATCAGTCCATTAATACTTTTTCTTGTCTTTTGTTGAATACATTTCTTCGAGTTACGTCACGCGTCATGACATCTTCGCGTGTGCGGATCGCGACTCGTCTTTCAAAAATATAACGCTGAATAAATACAGTTGCACACACAAAAAAAAAATTTATAAAGATTTTTTATCTCCTGTCATCTATAAAACATCCATCAATTTCTTCACCCCTTAATACATCCTGATGAAGGTTTAATGAAACCGAAACGTTTAAGTGTTGATAAATAGATTTATCTTATTTTTGAACACTTGTTTTTTCAAATTTCTTAATATTGTCGGATTTATTTCCATATTTACTCCCATATATATATATATATATATATATATATTTATATATATATATATATATATAAACAAACGTTATATGTATGTTCTCTGATAACGACTAACGAAGCTGGAACCTTTTTAGACTACATATTAAAAAATAATTTTTTGCGTAACTTATTCGGCAGTACGATAAACTAAATAAAAAAAAGACCAATAAACAATCCTTGTCTGTCATATTTAATGAAACATGCCTAAAAAATAATTTTCTGCACAAATGCACATTATATATATATATATATATATATAAAGGAGGGAAAGAAAAGAAGAGAAAGATGGAATATCATACAGCACTGAGTAAAATCATTGTGGGTGCAACAGGTTTTATCTCCAGACAGTGGCTGTAGTCATGATGTTTTCGGGAGTTGCATCTGATAATGTACTCATAACTGCAGTCTTGCATAAAGAGATATCGGATTGTTCAGAGAAGGGTAAACAGACAAACATTATAAAATATATCAAAAGACGGTATTAATTAATAGAAGTGACTCTCTCTCTTTCTCTCTCTCTCTCTCTCTCTCTCTCTCTCTCTCTCTCACACACACACACACACACCACATATATATATATATATAACCAAGATATATATATATATACATACATATAACTGTCCAAATACCTCCAACATTATATATATATATATATATATATATATATATATATATATATATATATATATATATTTCTGTACAAGATTATTGAACATTGAGCTCTCAAATTGAACCTGACTAACTTTCATTCCGTTGTTAGAAAAGACCCACACTGAAATCATCCTATCACTAAGTAACCTTATGATTTACCTATATCTATCTATCTATCTATCTATCTATCTATATATATATATATATATATATATATATTATATATGTGTGTGTGTGTGTGTGTGTGTGCAAGGTGTGTCATGAAAGTATCGAGATTTTTGTACTTTTTGACACACCTTGTATTTTGAAACAAAATAACGTTCCATTCATGAATTTTTTTCAGAATACAAGGTGTGCCAAATAAATACCAAGTTTAAAGCTGTATTTACCAAGTAAAATGAAGAATTAATGGAACGTTATTTTTTTTTTCAGAATACAAGGTATGTCAAAAAGTTTAAAAAATCTCGATATTTTTTGACACACCTTATATATATATATATATTATATATATATATATATATATATATATATATATATATAAATAATAAATTCGAAGGCAATACAATGCGTAAAAAAAAAGACAAAAGATGTTTTATATGTCTAATCGATTTCAAAGCTAGAGCTTCATCCTCAGAGTTTATTTTCAGAAAATAAACTCTAAATATTCTGAAGATCACATAGGCGAAAAACTGTCAGTAACCAGGTATCGTCTCCATGTCTCAATGATATTGAGCACTGTCTACTTGCAAATATAGTAGCCATATTATCTACCATATTATATATATATATATATATATATATATATATATAATATAATGTAATATAATAAGATAAATATATAGGTTTTACATATCTATTTATTGGGTGACAAAGGAACTTTCACAACCATATTGGTTTCATGTGATGCATTCATCAGGTGAAGATGTTTCAAATGTGAGGAAAATCGAAAAAATTTCAAAAAATTCAATAGACATGGGATGCGTATGATTGGATAAAATGATGTGTGTATGTATGTGAAGGTGAATTGAATGTATGAGAGTGTTTATGGGCAGTATAAAGGTTGCGTACGCGTAGTGACTGGTCACACACATAATACGTTGATCTGTGAGTGTGTGGTATTTTAACAGTGCTTACGTGCGAGCGCTCGTGTCTATACATGTATGTGTGTGTGTGCGTGCATGTTTTCTTTCTATCTGATGCGTAGGCCGTGTATGATGTATACGGACGGGTCGTGATAGTTGGGGAGTGGGGTTGGATAATATTAATTTTAACTTTGTAAATGTTGTATATTATGGGTGGGTGGGTCGTGGGGCTTTGAACTTCGGTGTTGTCTATTACGAGATGTTGCGTTGACAACATATATATATATATATATATATATATATATATATATATATATATGGTTAAATGTCTTGTATCAGTAAGTTCAAGATTTAGGACAATGAAACATGTAATACTTCCAGGAAAATATAACAATTCTATTGATTATCTTCTAATTACGACAGATATGATAATTATATAATCATTTCCTTCCATATCAGATATGAATGAAGGTCATTTTGATTGAGATAAAACGACTTTTAAACTTTATGCGCTAAAACCGATTTTTGACAATTCTAATATTTTTGTAACAGTCCCTGTTAATCATAAACAGGTCATAAATAAATATAAAAACTTTTATCCTACAACGTGTGATACCACGTGCAATACCCTGTCACAATCAGCCGCAAACCAGAGGTGATATTTGCCGCTCATCCCACTTATAAGGGCTTGACACAAGGACATTTTATGTGGGCCCACCCACAAGCCGAAGCTTATGGGTGGTTAGTGGAAAAAATCACGTCGATCCCGTCGGCATTCCCCCACAAGGGGGACACCTCAGGCGCTGGCTAATAAACCTAGCCCTGCCCCCAAGGAGGCAGGTATTGCCTGGGGGGTAGCCCGCTGGGATCGACGCTATTAATTTAACACACCGATCCAGTGGCCCAAGCACACCGGACCCCCGCCCCGAAGGACGCAAACCAGAGGTGGTAACACAGTTTCAGTGGTTTAAGACGGCACTGCCACTTCTGGCCTGATGGCTGGGCAGTCAATTACATGCAACACTCCATTTTGCCTCTTACTTAGACTAGATGGGCGGTCGGAATGGTAATGCTTAAGGACAGAATCCTGGTGGCTGTGTAGTCCATGACTTGAAAATGACTTTGCCCCTTACTGAGGTTAGACGGGCGGTCGGAGAGGTGACCAATCAATCGGCTGGTCACCCAAGCCCTAGCACCAGGGAGTGGACCAGGGAGCAATGGTGATGAAGGGGTACTCCACATTCCCCAAACCTCTAAAATTGGAACATCACCATCAGATAGAGTCTAACGTCATTCCCAGGACATGAAGACCCTCAGCCACAGCCTTCTAGCACCCATATGATAAAAAGGGGTTGGGGCTTGCCATAAGGGCAATAGGGTTGGGGCAGTCATATAGGTGCTAAGGCTTGGCGTGTTCAGCCGATTGATCGGAGGGGACATCCCCGATCGCCCGTCTAGCCTAAGTAATGAACAAAGTGGAGTGTTGCATGTCATGGACTGCTCAGCCACCAAGGTACCATCCTTAAGCATCATCACGGGTCGCTACCCACCACCAAGTGATCTCATTGGGGATGGTCTTACCCCTCTGCAGAGGTGTAGAGAGTATTCTAAAGCCCCAGTCAACATGACAAGAAAGGAGATCATGTTGAAAAAAAAGTATATATTGTGTAAAAATACTTATGATAAAAAGGATTGGGTCTTGAATTTTTAGCACTCGAGCCTGATTAAAGGCTGGCCAGTTTAAGTTTTAACCGCTTCAACATTTTCAAACACTTTTTTTAAATACATTTTTTAAAACTCACTTTTTTATCTATTTAACCGATAGATAGGGCCGTAACAGGTATTACCATTCCGGGTGTGAGTGGACCTGGGAGTAATGGCAATGAAGGGGTACTTATTCTCCAGAGTTCCAGAATTGGACTTCACCATCAGATAAATGTCATTCCCAGGACACCAAGACCCTCAGCCACTGCCTTCTAGCACATATGATATAAACGGTTGGGTCTTACCATAAGGGCAATAAGGTTGGGACAATCATATAGGTGCTAGGGCTTGACATGATCAGCTGACTGATCGGAGGGGGTTTCTCCAACTACCTCTCTAGCCTTAGGTAAGAGCCAAAGTAGAGTGTTGCATGTCATGGAATGCTCAGCCACATGGGTTCCATCCTTAAGCATCAGGGGTCGCTACCCATACCCAACAGGTGGTCTCATTGTGGGTGGTCTTACCCTTCTGCAGAGGTGCAGTCGGTGTATTCTAACGCCCCAGCCGTCAGGGCGGATGATGATGATGATGAGGATGATGATGATGATGATGATGATCGGCTGCGGCCATTTTCTTTTTGAGTTGGTTGGAATGAATCCCACTTGCATTTTTTGCATTTCTTTGCTGGGATTTTATTTCAGGAAGAAATTTTACGAAAAAAAAGAAAAGAAGAAGAAAAAAAAGAGGTAGGAACAAAATGAAAAGACAATAGTGTGTCTGTCTACTTTATCTTTCTAATTCACCCTCATCACGACCCCCTGGAGGGAAGGCGGTAGCAGTGGTGATAAACTGCGCTCTGGTCGTGAGGCTGAAGCCTTTTTGTTTTCGGCCGTTTTGAAAGAATGTTTGGGAAAAAAATACGTTTGGTGTTTAACTGATTCTATCAGCTTCTGGATGTTTCATTTCTAGATCCAAAACCATACATGGAGACACACAGACAGACACCGACACCACCCTCTCTCTCTCTCTCTCTCTAAATATATATATATATATATATATATATATTATTATATATATATATATATAAATAATAGATAGATCACTTTCTTTCACTATCTATATTTCTCTCTATCTATCTATCTATCTCTCTCTCTATATATATATATATTTATCAATCTACAGCTCTATCTATCCCCCCTCTCTCTCTCTCTATATATATAATATATATATATATATATTATATATATATATATATCCCTTTCTCTCACTTTTGTCCCACTATTTATGTCATTCTCCCTCTTTTATATATTTATATATATATATATATATATAATATATATATATATATATAAAATAATAAAATTCGAAGGCAATTACAATGCGTAAAAAATAAAGACAAAAGATGTTTTATATGTCTAATCGATTTCAAAGCTAGAGCTTCATCCTCAGAGTTTATTTTCAGAAAATAAACTCTAAATATTCTGAAGATCACATAGCGCGAAAAACTGCAGTAACCAGGTATCGTCTTCCATGTCTCAATGATATTGAGCACTGTCTACTTGCAAATATAGTAGCCATATTATCTACCATATATATATATATATATATATATATATATATATATATATATATGTAATATAATAAGATAAATATATAGGTTTTACATACTATTTATTTGGGTGACAAAGGAACTTTCACAACCATATTGGTTTCATGTGAATGCATTCATCAGGTGAAGATGTTTCAAATGTGAGAAAATCGAAAAAATTTCAAAAAATTCAATAGACATGGGATGCGTATGATTGGATAAAATGATGTGTTGTATGTATGTGAAGGTGAATTGAATGTATGAGAGTGTTTATGGGCAGTATAAAGGTTGCGTACGCGTAGTGACTGGTCACACACATAATACGTTGATCTGTGAGTGTGTGGTATTTTAACAGTGCTTACGTGCGAGCGCTCGTGTCTATACATGTATGTGTGTGTGTGCGTGCATTGTTTCTTTCTATCTGATGCGTAGGCCGTGTATGATGTATACGGACGGGTCGTGATATTGGGGAGTGGGGTTGGATAATATTAATTTTAACTTTGTAAATGTTGTTATTATGGGTGGGTTGGTCGTGGGGCTTTGAACTTCGGTGTTGTCTATTACGAGATGTTGCGTTGACAACATATATATATATATATATATATATATATATATATATATATATATATATATATATGGTTAAATGTCTTGTATCAGTAAGTTCAAGATTTAGGACAATGAAACATGTAATACTTCAGGAAAATTATAACAATTCTATTGAATTCTCTAATTACGACAGATATGATAATTATATAATCATTTCCTTCCATATCAGATATGAATGAAGGTCATTTGATTGAGATAAAACGACTTTTAAAACTTTATGCGCTAAAACCGTTTTTTCAGAATACAAGGTGTGTCAAAAGAGTACCAAGTTTAAAGCTGTATAGGAATGAAGAATGAATGGAACGTTATTTTTTTTTTCAGAATACAAAGTGTGTCAAAAAGTACAAAAAATCTCGATACTTTTTTGACACACCCTATATTTACACACAGCTGCATAGTGAGAGGGTTAGTGTTACTGCAACTAGCAAAGCAGGCAAAAATGAGAAGGTAACTAACTATTAGCACCTTGCTCGAGGGCAACGTAAGTATTGAAATAGGATAGAAAAGATGAAGAAAAAAAGACAACTAGTTAATGAACAGTAACAACACAATTTTCTGTCGGCTGGGACTGCACCACTGCAGAGGGATACGCCCCTAATGGGATTCCCTGTTGGCGACCTTTGATGCTTAAGGACGGAATACTGGTGGCCTAGCAGTCTATGACATACAACACTCCACTTTGAAACCTTACTTAGGCTAGACGAGTGGTCGAAGAGGCCGACATAGATTAAGCGGCTGGTCACATCAAGCCCTAGCACCTATACGATTGTTCCGACCGTATTTGCTCTTATGGTAAGTCCCAGCCCTTTTTATCATATATGTGCTAGAAGGCGGTGGCTGATGGTCTTAGTGTTTTGGGTAGGACGCTAAACGGTATCTAGTGGTGAGGTTCCAATTCTGGAGCTTTGGGGAGTGTGCAGTGTGTGTGCCCTCTCTCTCTCTCTCTCTCTCTCTCTCTCTCTCTCTCTCTCTCTCTGTCTCTCGGCAGACCTAAATATTTAGTCTTATTTCTAAATGTAGAATAGAATTGGACTGTCCCATTAAATAATGGGGGCTTCTACAGGAAGCACTAAACTATAAAAATTACCACCTTCTATAGTATATAAGTATTAGGGGCTCGGTTAGCTCAGTCAGTAGAGCGTTCGGCTAGAAACCACAAGGTTCCTAGTTCGATACCGGTCCTCGCCAACTCAGCGTATGAGTGGCACAGGGATATGTGCTGTAAAGTGAGGAGCTGTTGGTAGGTGTGGCACTCCATTTCAGATGCCAAAAAACAATCTCCTTGGTCTAGCGCTATTGAAAAGGGGATAGACTCCCTCGCTGACTGGCTGATACCGACTTTAGGCCGCCCCGTAGACTTTACTTTTTACTTATAGTATATAAGAGTCTGGCTTTTAAGAGGCCGAAGAACTCGTATTCACGCTGAATAATGTAAATACTACTACTTCGTTGTTGTTAGATCTTACATGGCGCTGACGGTAGGTGTGACGCTCCACCTAAAAAATCTCCCTGGTTTTGGGAAAATGGGGGATAGACTCCCTTGTTGTTCGGCTAATACCGACAAAAGGCCACTCCGACAATTTAACTTTAATATTTGTTAAGGTTGAATCCATTAGAATCTGATGTTGATGTGTTTCTTGTTACAATTTTATGGGCCATTCTTTAGGTCTTCAAGCAAGAAACCAGATAATATTAGTATTGGATAGATACAAATTTTTTATTAGTATTGGATAGTTCAGCACTATATTCAATCAACCTATTCTATTTTGTATTTTTTTTCCTGCTATTAATTCTTCGGTACACCAATGTCTGGATTTCTAAGAGAAGAACTAATTCCTGCTATGAACTGATTATCATCGATACGATTAAAAGAAACACGTTATCTTGGATTGGACGTCTGAATCACCATTGATTCCCGCCTCTTCCCATCACAGAAGGTAAATTATAAGGGAACAGGAAATTACGATTCCTGTCTTTCGAAACAACAATCTCTCGAAATGAGGGGGAACATTCGAGGAATCAAATTATTATTATTATTATTATTATTATTATTATTATTATTATTATTATTATTATTATTATTCACTCCTTTTGAGTTTTTCACATCAGCGTCAGCTGATGGTATTTCCCTGGAGGCTGAGTGACAGCAAGTCTCCTCAGGTCTCCAGGACTCTTCTGAGTATTATGGCAGATTGCAGCAGTGCAGTGTTCTGAATTGTATCAATCCTTTTTCTGATTTCCAAACTTTCCAAACCCTTTTCCAATCCTTTTGGGACCGTTCCAAGTGCACCAACTACAATTGGTATCACTTTGACTTTCATATTCCATAACTTTTTCAGTTTTCTGGCAAGGTCCAGATATTTGTCCATTTTTTCATTTTCCTTTAGCTCCACTCTGTGATCTGCTGGAACTGCAAAATTCACTCCTTTTGAGTTTTTCACATCAGCGTTAGCTGATGGTATTTCACTGGAGGCTGAGTGACAACAAATCTCCTCAGGTCTCCAGGACTCTTCTGGGCATTCTAGCCGATTGCAGAAGTGCAGTAGTCTGGAGGGTCTCAAATCTTCCTCTGATTTCCAGAACCTCCAGTCTTTTTTCCAAGTTTATTGGTACCGTTCCAAGTGTACCAACTACAATTGGTATCACTTTCACTCTCATATTCCACAGCTTTTTCAATTCTCTGGCAAGGTCCAGTTATTTATCCATTTTTTTATTTTCCTTCAGCTTCACCCTGTGATCTGCTGGGACCGCAAAGTCCACCAGTTGACACGTTCTCTTTTTTTTTTTTTTCGTTAATCAACTCTAGATCTAGTCTCCTTGCTGGGATAAGGTGATCAGTCTTTATTTCGAAATCCCAAAGAATTTTATGCGTTTTATTCTCCAGAACAGATTCTGGTTTATGCATATACCATTTTGTTGCATGGCAAAAATTTAATTTTTTGTATAATTCGCAGTTTCCCGACCCCGTATTGCCTAGCTTAGTATACCCGTTGCGCTATTTTGCTACATTTGCTTAATACATGGTTTATTATTATTATTATTATTATTATTATTATTATTATTATTATTATTATTATTATTATTTCTTCTTTTTGAGTTTTCACATCAGCATTAGCTGATGGTCTTTCACTGGAGTCTGAGTGATAGCAAGTCTTCTCAGGTCTCCAGGACTCTTCTGAGTATTATTATTATTATTATTATTATTATTATTATTATTATTATTGATAGTAATTGATTATTGAAGAATTGATTATAATAGCCTGATTCTGCTAAAGAATGGACAAAATCACAATTATTGGATCAGAAACCTCCAAGACAAGAAGCTAGAAATGGAAATAAGAACAATTCCAGGGAAATACATTCTGTAGATAATAATGACCCTTTCAGAAATTGCAAGATTATCACAACTATTTGAACTGGTGTTGTTACTTACTACAGACTTTTGACCGCTCACTTCTTCAGCCTTCTTCATGTATCCAATCCATAGATGAAAGAGAGGAAGATGTTTTTTTCTTCTTCTTCTTTCTCTCAGAATTGCAAACCAGAAAACGATATGAAATAAAATATTTGAATCGATCGCATCAACGCTTCAAATACGTCAGAGAATTTTTACACGTGAATCAGTCATTCATTGCTCTTTTGTTTGGAAGGTAAAAAATAATAAAGGAATTGTGTATATTAGTTTTGCGGACAAATGTGTTCTTAATAACAATATTCAAGATCATGCGCACGCCAATTTTATGCGAGGGATTTTAACACTAAAGGTGAAAATTACCCAGAACTGACTCCCCTCCCCCGATGATATAAAAGAGCCTAGTCGCCAGGGGCCAAGGAACATTGTATTTATGCTTGATACCGAATAAAATATCAATACTACTACTTCGTTGTGGTTACTTTACAGGGTTTACATGCCGTAAAATCCAACTAACCAACATCCAGTAGTTGATACAGTTGTTTTTACGTTTTTTCTTAGAAGCAGGTCAGTACTTTCAAAATTGGTGTAGGCCCCAGGACCGGTTTAGCTCAGTCGGTAGAGCGTTCGGCTAGAAACCACAAGATTCCTAGTTCGATACCAGCTCTCGCCAACTCATCGTATGAGTAGCACAGGGATCTGTGCGGTAAAGTAAAGGAGCTGATGGTAGGTGTGGCGTTCCACCCCAGATGCAAAAACAATATCTCCTTGGTCTAGCGCTAGTGAAAAGGGGATAGACTCCCTCGCTGTATGGCTGATACCGACTTTAGGCCACCCCGACGACTTATAAGTAATCGAACTTTAAGATGCAGGTTAAGTTCCTCAAGAGAGCTCCCTTTGACGAATGAGTCAACCATGAAAATAATTCCTTTATATGTACTAGCTAAATTAGTTTTCCCTAGTCACAATTATCTACCCAGAGCTCAATGGGTGACCCAACTCCCTTTTACGAATGTGCCAACCATGAAAATAATTCATTTATATGTACTAGCTAAATTAGTTTTCCCTAGTCCCAATTATCTACCCAGAGAGCTCAATGGGTAACCCAACGGGTCACGTTTTGTCTAGTTCCTTTATAGGTGTACAGTATGTCACCTGAAGATGATCGGAGAGTAGCGAGGATAGTATTACTTTGCATTGTGATAGGGCAATTGTGTATAGTGTATTTGGGGTTTTGTGTGATTTGATTGTTTACCTCCCAACAGATGTCTGTTATTTTGCCTTTCGCAGCGGAACGGTTGTCACTTAAGGCAAGGCTCTACAAGAATAAAAATAGATACATTTGTTTGCTGGTAAAATCCTCAACTTTTCTTTTTTTAAAAAAAGATATTTTTGAACCTCAGTAAAAAAAAAAAAAATGAGACACAATTCCATGGATACGATTCTCAAAGAAGATGCTGTAAATAATGGTTCAGTGAACGATGACGAATACATATCAAACGATAAAACAATGAATAGATAACTATCTACCTACATTCGTTCTCGGGATTTAGCGTGCGTCACGCTCAGAGGGAAAGAGATTGATAGACTAGAATAAGTGAAACCAACACCCACTCACTCTCTCTCTCTCTCTCTCTCTCTCTCCTCTCTCTCTCTCTCTCTAGACTCTCCCAATTGTTTATTTACCCGACTCCACCATGACGACCAGAATGCAAAACAAAGTCATTTTTTAGCTCAGTCGTTAGAACATCCGCCTAGGAACCACAAGGTTCCGGGTTCGATACCGCCAATTTAGCGAATGAGCAGCACGATTTAGATCTGAGCGGTAAAGTGGGGAGCTTATGGTAAGTGTTGTGCTCCACCTTAGAAGCAAAAACAATCTTCCCTGTCTAGCGCATGTGAAATCAGGACATTATTAAGTGGAAAAGCGGACCATATGATTTTTAGGTACCCCTTTTTGATTCCGATTAAGAAAGGACATGTTTTTCATTTACACCGTCAATATCCGGTTGTTTGTTAGGGCTTAGGCTTAGTGTTAGGGGTTAGTTTTATAATTTAAAAAAAATCTAAAAATCGTCTGTTAAAACAACCATATATTGACGGTGTAAATGAAAAACATGTCCTTTCTTAATCGAGATCAAAAAGGGGTGCCTAAAGGTAATATGGTCCGGAAAAGCTAAAAAAGAAGTTCAACCAAATTTATAAAAAATAGAAATAATAGTTTTCGCATACATGTGACAACAATCCGACTTTTCAAAAACGTAAATGTCTTCCATGTGTTTTGTATTAAACTTGCACCTCGCACGACTTTCAAAAACAGTTTTAATTACTATCGTCTGAATGATCGTCTGATTTCAATGACACCAAAACGAGGCTACGTTTTAGGGTCAGTATAGATAAAGTTTGAATTTCAAATCAAAGCGATTTCTTTTCTTGATAAATTGAAAGAAAGAAAGAAAAAGAAGAAAGAGAAAAAGCAGATAAAAAGGAGACGCGTATAAAAGAGAAAGGAAGAAACGAGATATTTTTTTAAAGTGTAGAATAAGAGGCTGACTTCTGAAGACAGTCGGAAAATTAGTTTTTTGGTGGTCCCCAATGACAGTTTAACTACAGTCAATGAATTAACATTTTGCGAATTGGGTTAGGGTTTTAGGGGATTAAGGTTGTTTTTAATAACGTATTGCTTAAAAAATAAACAACAAAAAACCCAAATTCGTGTCCTAACAGGATCTAAGCCCTATATATTGTCATGATGAATAATGCTCATTATAAAGTATAGCAAATAAAGTGGGAAGCCCCACCTCCAACATAAAAAGGGAGACAATTCTATTTCGTTCCTAACAGCGTCTATGCCATATATATTGTCATAATGAAGTAAAGTATAGCAAATACATCCAAGTAGACATTTGTGTCAAGTTTTAAAAGTTTTAGGCACCTTAAAACTCGTCAGCAGACACGTTTTCTGTCGTTGTGATTTTGGCGCCTTTACGACGAGAGACGTGCACCTCTACCCACAGAAATCTAAGTTCCGGTTTGCAAGCCCCGATTTTGGAACGTTTCTTTTTTTTCTCTTTCTTTTTCTATTTCTGTCTGTCTGTCAGTCTGTCTGTTTGTCTGTGTGTCTCTGTGTGTGTTAGCCCAATTGCTTTAATGTCAAAGTGAAAAAGAGGAAAAAAGAAAAAAAAAAAAAAAGAAAAAAATGAAAACATTTCTTGTCTTGTGATATTCGGGATTTAATCACTGCTCGTCTCTTCATCTTTATCAAAACGATGTTTCTTTTCTAGGATGAAAAATAAAACAAACTTCTCTCTTCACAAGATTTTATATTTCTTAAGATTAAGGCATTTCCTTCCTTTCTTCTTTCTTTCTTTTTTTTTCTTTCCTTTTTTTTCTTTCTTTCTTCCTTTCTTTCTTTTCTTTCTTTCTTTCTTTCTTCCTTTCTTTCTTTTTCTTTCTTTCTTTCTTTTTTTCTTTTTTTTTTATTCTTTTATTTCTTTCTCTTTCTTTCTTCCTTCCTTTCTTTCTTTCTTTCTTTCTTTCTTTCTTTCTTTCTCCTTTTATTCTTATCTTATTTTCATCTTTCTTTCTTTCTCTTTCTANGAGAGAGAGAGGAGTCGAGAGAGAGAGTACAATTCAGTAATAACAGACCTCCGAGACTAACTTTTTGCCCAACCCTCTACCCAGGCAATGCCGGGTAGCCGCTTCTAATACATTATATAATGATTTTTGTTTTATCTTTATATCTTATTTCCCCTTCCTTTCTCTTTAAACTATATCTTATTCGGCTGACTTCTGAAGACGGTCGGAAAATTTAAATGGAAAGTTTTTTGGTGGTCCCCAATGATAGTTTAACTACAGTCTATGAATTAACATTTTGCGAATTGGGTTACGGTTTTAGGGGATTAAGGTTGATTTAATTACGTATTGCTTTTGAAAAAATAAACAAAAACCCAAATTACTATACATTTAATTAACCATTGAAATTAATTATTAAATCTATTATTGAGACAGTTGTTTGTGTTAGTATTGCAATGTATAATTTCAATTAAACTTAGTTTTAAAAAATATTTTCAACATTAAATGTGTAGTAATTTGGGTTTTTTGTTGTTTATTTTTAAGCAATACGTTATTAAAAACAACCTTAACCCCCTAAAACCGTAACCCAATTCGCAAAATGTTAATTCATTGACTGTAGTTAAACTGTGATTGGGTACCACAAAAAACTTTTAATTTTCCGACTGTCTTCAGAAGTCAGCCTCTTATTCTACACTTTAAAAAAATATCTCGTTTCTTCCTTTCTCTTTTATACGCGCTCCTTTTTATCTGCTTTTTCTCTTCTTCTTCTTTTCTTTCTTTCTTTCTTTCAATTATCAAGAAAAAATCGCTTTGATTTGAAATTCAAACTTTATCTATACTGACCTAAAACGTAGCCTCGTTTTGGTGTCATTGAAATCAGACGATCATTCAGACGATAGTAATTAAAACTGTTTTTGAAAGTCGTGCGAGTGCAAGTTTAATACAAAACACATGGAAGACATTTACGTTTTTGAAAAGTCGGATTTGTTGTCACATGTATGCGAAAACTATTATTTCTATTTTTTATAAATTTGGTTGAACTTTTTTTAGCTTTTCCGGACCATATTACCTTTAGGCACCCCTTTTTGATCTCGATTAAGAAAGGACATGTTTTTCATTTACACCGTCAATATCCGGTTGTTTTAACAGACGATTTTTGATTTTTTTTAAATTATAAAACTAACCCATAACACTAAGCCTAAGCCCTAACAAACAACCGGATATTGACGGTGTAAATGAAAAACATGTCCTTTCTTAATCGAGATCAAAAAGGGTGCCTAAAGGTCATATGGTCCGCTTTTCCACTTAATAATGTCCTGATTTCACATGCGCTAGACCAGGAAGATTGTTTTTGCTTCTAAGGTGGAGCACAACACCTACCATAAGCTCCCCACTTTACCGCTCAGATCTAAACCGTGCTGCTCATTCGCTAAATTGGCGGTATCGAACCCGGAACCTTGTGGTTCCTAGGCGGATGTTCTAACGACTGAGCTAAAAAAGTGACTTTGTTTGCATTCTGGTCGTCATGGTGGAGTCGGGTAAATAAACAATTGGGAGAGTCTAGAGAGAGAGAGAGAGAGAGAGAGAGAGAGGAGAGAGAGAGTGTGTGGGTGTTGGGTTTCACTTATTCTAGTCTATCAATCTCTTTCCCTCTGAGCGTGACGCACGCTAAATCCCGAGAACGAATGTAGGTAGATAGTTATCTATTCATGGTTTTATCGTTTTGATATGTATTCGTCATCGTTCACTGAACCATTATTTCAGCATCTTCTTTGAGAATCGTATCCATGGAATTGAGTCTCATTTTTTTTTTTTTTACTGAGGTTCAAAAATATCTTTTTTTAAAAAAGAAAAAGTTGAGGATTTTACCAGCAAACAAATGTATCTATTTTTATTCTTGTAGAGCCTTGCCTTAAGTGACAACCGTTCCGCTGCGAAAGGCAAAATAACAGACATCTGTTGGGAGGTAAACAATCAAATCACACAAAACCCAATAAACTATACACAATTGCCCTATCACAATGCAAAGTAATCTATCTCGCTACTCTCCGATCATCTTCAGGTGACATACTGTACCACTTATAAAGGAACTAGACAAAACGTGACCCGTTGGGTTACCATTGAGCTCTCTGGGTAGATAATTGGGACTAGGGAAAACTAATTTAGCTAGTACATATAAATGAATTATTTTCATGGTTGGCACATTCGTAAAAGGGAGTTGGGTCACCCATTGAGCTCTGGGTAGATAATTGGGACTAGGGAAAACTAATTTAGCTAGTACATATAAATGAATTATTTTCATGGTTGGCACATTCGTAAAAGGGAGTTGGGTCACCCATTGAGCTCTGGGTAGATAATTGTGACTAGGGAAAACTAATTTAGCTAGTACATATAAATGAATTATTTTCATGGTTGGCACTTCGTAAAAGGGAGTTGGGTCACCCATTGAGCTCTGGGTAGATAATTGGGACTAGGGAAACTAATTTAGCTAGTACATATAAATGAATTATTTTCATGGTTGGCACATTCGTAAAAGGGAGTTGGGTCACCATTGAGCTCTGGGTAGATAATTGGGACTAGGGAAAACTAATTTAGCTAGTACATATAAATGAATTATTTTCATGGTTGGCACATTCGTAAAAGGGAGTTGGTCACCCATTGAGCTCTGGGTAGATAATTGGGACTAGGGAAATACTATTAGCTAGTACATAAATGAATTATTTTCATGGTTGGCACATTCGTAAAAGGGAGTTGGGTCACCCATTGAGCTCTGGGTAGATAATTGTGACTAGGGAAAACTAATTTAGCTAGTACATATAAATGAATTATTTTCATGGTTGGCACATTCGTAAAAGGGAGTTGGGTCACCCATTGAGCTCTGGGTAGATAATTGTGACTAGGAAAACTAATTTAGCTAGTACATATAAATGAATTATTTTCATGGTTGGCACATTCGTAAAAGGGAGCACTCTTGAGGAACTTAACCTGCATCTTAGAGTTCGGTTACTTATAAGTCGTCGGGGTGGCCTAAAGTCGGTATCAGCCATACAGCGAGGGAGTCTATCCCTTTCACTAGCGCTAGACCAAGGAATTGTTTTTGCATCTGGGGTGGAACGCCACACTACCACAGCTCATTTACTTTACCGCACAGATCCCTGTGCTACTCATACGATGAGTTGGCGAGAGCCGGTATCGAACTAGGAACCTTGTGGTTTCTAGCCGAACGCTCTACCGACTGAGCTAAACCGGCCCTGGGGCCTACACCAATTTTTAAAGTACTGACCTGCTTCTAAAAAACGTAAAAACAACTGTATCAACTACTGATGTTGGTTAGTTGGAATTTACGGATGTAAACCCTGTAAAGTAACCACAACGAAGTAGTAGTATTGATATTTTATTCGGTATCAAGCATAAATACAATGTTCCTTGGCCCCTGGCGACTAGGCTCTTTTATATCATCGGGGAGGGGGAGTCAGTTCTGTGTAATTTTCACCTTTAGTTGTTAAAATCCCTCGCATAAAATTGTGCGTGCGCATGATCTGAAATGAATTTAATTGTTATTAAGAACACATTTGTCCGCAAAACTAATATACACCAATTCCTTTAATATCTTTTTTACCTTCCAAACAAAAGAGCAATGAATGACTGATTCACGTGTAAAAATTCTCTGACGCATTTGAAGCGTTGATGCGATCGATTCAAATATTTATTTCTTATCGTTTTCTGGTTTGCAATTCTGAGAGAAAGAAGAAGAAGAAAAAAACATCTTCCTCTCTTTTCATCTATGGATTGGATACATGAAGAAGGCTGAAGAAGTGAGCGGTCAAAAGTCTGTAGTAAGTAACAACACCAGTTCAAATAGTTGTGATAATCTTGCAATTTCTGAAAGGGTCATTATTATCTACAGAATGTATTTCCCTGGAATTATTCTTATTTCCATTTCTAGCTTCTTGTCTTGGAGGTTTCTGATCCATAATTGTGATTTTGTCGCATTCCTTAGCAGAATCAGACTATTATAATCAATTCTTCAATAATCAATTACTATCATAATAATAATAATAATAATAATAATAATAATAATAATAATAATAATAATCAGAAGAGTCCTGGAGACCTGAGAAGACTTGCTATCACTCAGACTCCAGTGAAAGACCATCAGCTAATGCTGATGTGAAAACTCAAAAAGAAGAATAATAATAATAATAATAATAATAATAATAATAATAATAAACAATGTTAAGCAAATGTAGCAAAATAGCGCAACGGGTATACTAAGCTAGGCAATACGGGGTCGGGAAATTGCGAATTATACAAAAATTAAATTTTTGCCATGCAACAAAATGGTATATGCATAAACCAGAATCTGTTCTGGAGAATAAAACGCATAAAATTCTTTGGGATTTCGAAATAAAGACTGATCACCTTATCCCAGCAAGGAGACTAGATCTAGAGTTGATTAACGAAGAAAAAAAAAAGAGAACGTGTCAACTGGTGGACTTTGCGGTTCCAGCAGATCACAGGGTGAAGCTGAAGGAAAATAAAAAGATGGATAAATACCTGGACCTTGCCAGAGAATTTAAAAAAAGCTGTGGAATATGAGAGTGAAAGTGATACCAATTGTAGTTGGTGCACTTGTAACGGTACCAATAAACTTGGAAAAAAGACTGGAGGTTCTGGAAATCAGAGGAAGAATTGAGACCCTCCAGACTACTGCACTCGGCTAGAATACTCAGAAGAGTCCTGGAGACCTGAGGAGATTTGTTGTCACTCAGCCTCCCGTGAAATACCATCAGCTAACGCTGATGTGAAAAACTCAAAAGGAGTGAATTTTGCAGTTCCAGCAGATCACAGGGTGAAGCTAAAGGAAAATGAAAAAATGGACAAATATCTGGATCTTGGCAGAGAACTGAAAAAGTTATGGAATATGAAAGTGAAAGTGATACCAATTGTAGTTGGTGCACTTGGAACGGTCCCAAAAGGATTGGAAAGTTTGGAAATCAGAAAAAGGATTGAAACCATTCAGAACACTGCACTGCTGC
Organism: Doryteuthis pealeii; assembly: GCA_023376005.1. NCBI lineage: Eukaryota > Metazoa > Mollusca > Cephalopoda > Myopsida > Loliginidae > Doryteuthis > Doryteuthis pealeii. The sequence goes on along the minus strand of CM042164.1, from coordinate 18,051,740 downwards.
AATCTGCCATAATACTCGGAAGAGTCCTGGAGACCTGAGGAGACTTGTTGTCACTCAGCCTCCAGGGAAATACCATCAGCTGACGCTGATGTGAAAAACTCAAAACGAGTGAATAATAATAATAATAATAATAATAATAATAATAATAATTTGATTCCTCGAATGTTCCCCCTCATTTCGAGAGATTGTTGTTTCGAAAGACAGGAATCGTAATTTCCTGTTCCCTTATAATTTACCTTCTGTGATGGGAAGAGGCGGGAATCAATGGTGATTCAGACGTCCAATCCAAGATAACGTGTTTCTTTTAATCGTATCGATGATAATCAGTTCATAGCAGGAATTAGTTCTTCTCTTAGAAATCCAGACATTGGTGTACCGAAGAATTAATAGCAGGAAAAAAATACAAATAGAATAGGTTGATTGAATATAGTGCTGAACTATCCAATACTAATAAAAAATTTGTATCTATCCAATACTAATAATTATCTGGTTTCTTGCTTGAAGACCTAAAGAATGGCCCATAAAATTGTAACAAGAAACACATCAACATCAGATTCTAATGGATTCAACCTTAACAAATATTAAAGTTAAATTGTCGGAGTGGCCTTTTGTCGGTATTAGCCGAACAACAAGGGAGTCTATCCCCCATTTTCCCAAAACCAGGGAGACTTTTTAGGTGGAGCGTCACACCTACCGTCAGCGCCATGTAAGATCTAACAACAACGAAGTAGTAGTATTTACATTATTCAGCGTGAATACGAGTTCCTCGGCCTCTTAAAAGCCAGACTCTTATATACTATAAGTGAAAAGTAAAGTCGACGAGGCGGCCTAAAGTCGGTATCAGCCAGTCAGCGAGGGAGTCTATCCCCTTTTCACTAGCGCTAGACCAAGGAGATTGTTTTTTGGCATCTGAAATGGAGTGCCACACCTACCAACAGCTCCTCACTTTACAGCACATATCCCTGTGCCACTCATACGCTGAGTTGGCGAGGACCGGTATCGAACTAGGAACCTTGTGGTTTCTAGCCGAACGCTCTACTGACTGAGCTAACCGAGCCCCTAATACTTATATACTATAGAAGGTGGTAATTTTTATAGTTTAGTGCTTCCTGTAGAATCCCTCATTATTTAATGGGACAGTCCAATTCTATTCTACATTTAGAAATAAGACTAAATATTTAGGTCTGCCGAGAGACAGAGAGAGAGAGAGAGAGAGAGAGAGAGAGAGAAGGCACACACACTGCACACTCCCCAAAGCATCAGAATTGGAACCTCACCACTAGATGCCGTTTAGCGTCCTACCCAAAACACTAAGACCATCAGCCACCGCCTTCTAGCACATATATGATAAAAAGGGCTGGGACTTACCATAAGAGCAAATACGGTCGGAACAATCGTATAGGTGCTAGGGCTTGATGTGACCAGCCGCTTAATCTATGTCGGCCTCTTCGACCACTCGTCTAGCCTAAGTAAGGTTTCAAAGTGGAGTGTTGTATGTCATAGACTGCTAGGCCACCAGCATTCCGTCCTTAAGCATCAAGGGTCGCCAACAGGGAATCCCATTAGGGGCGTATCCCTCTGCAGTGGTGCAGTCCCAGCCGACAGAAAATTGTGTTGTTACTGTTCATTAACTGGTTGTCTTTTTTTTTCATCTTTTCTATCCTATTTCAATACTTACGTTGCCCTCGAGCAAGGTGCTAATAGTTAGTTACCTTCTCATTTTTGCCTGCTTATAGTTGCAGTAACACTAACCCTCTCACTATGCAGCTGTGTGTAAATACAGGGTGTGTCAAAAAAGTATCGAGATTTTTTGTACTTTTTGAACACATTGTATTCTGAAAAAAAAAATAACGTTCCATTCATTCTTCATTCCTATACAGCTTTAAACTTGGTACTCTTTTGACACACCTTGTATTCTGAAAAAAATAACGAAAGGGACGTTATTTTTTTTCAGAATACAAGGTGTGTCAAAAAGTACAAAAAATCTCAATATTTTTGACACACCTTGTATAGTCGAATTTCATACTCCAAATTTGGCGGAGGAGGTTCTCGTTATATTCATACGAAATTCATTAAAAAAACCTTCGTCACGACAATTGGACGACGATTGAATAATTGTCTAATTGTCATCCAATTGTCCTGATGATGGTTTTTATGAAAAAAACGAAACATTTTTACGTTAACTAACTTTCCATTATTCAATAAATTCATCTTTTGGAATTTTTTTCCTTAATTACTTTTCTACTTACCGTTGGATTTTATTCCATATTTTCCAAATAATTATCTATCTATCTATCTATCTACAAGGTGTGTCAAAAAAGTATTGAGATCTTTTGTATACCTTGTATTCTGAAAAAAAATTCAATTTATTAGTTCCTTTCAGAATACAAGGTGTGTCAAAAAAGTACTAAGTTTATGGCTGTATTTACCAAGATAAAAATGAAAAATGAATGGAACGTTATTTTTATTTTCAGAATACAAGGTATGTCAAAAAGTAGAAAAAAATCTTGTTAGTTTTTTGACACACCTTCTAATCTATCTATCTATCTATCTATCTATCTAACTTTTATCTATTTACTTTTTTCTTCTAAGGAAGTTGATTCAGTTTTCTTTGTTCAACCTGAATTTTTCTTTTCTTCATTTTCTTCGTTTGAATGAATTATGCGGATTGTTCTAATATTATATTTTTCTTTTCTTTCCTTCCTCTTTCTTTCTTTTTTTTCTTTTTCCCCTCCCTTTATTCTCTACAAATCTCTCTTTTTAGCTTCTGAGGCCTCCCTATGGAACTAAAATGGTAAGTTCTAAATGGCCACACACTAAAAAAAGAAAAAAACCTCTAATGCACACACGTTTTTGCATTCCTTTGCGTATTGTTAGTGGTTCCAAAACGTTTCGGCTCACGTTTCTATTGTCCTCCATTATGATGACAACAGATTCAACAATGCTAATTAGATGTTGAAGAAATATGTCCTTGGTCTTTTAGTATTGAATTCTTAGCACATCATTAGCGACTCCCGAGCATCACCCCCGACCAAACAGCACTAATTAATTAATTTTCGTGTGGATAACTTGTAATAGAAGTGATGGAGACTTAACAGAAGCTAAACGCGTTCGCTGTCTCGCATGTTGATCTTCTTTCTGAGAACCGTTCGCCAAACTGCCATTTTTATGCTACATACTTATTTCTTACGGGTAGCAGCGAGACATTTTAAAAACAGACGAGTGGACGTGGCGTAGCAGTTCTCCTACAGGTTTTGCATGCGTGACGTCGAAGGACTTGACACCCTAATGTAGTCTTTACTTCTTGTGTGTACAGAAGGTTTTGTGTGGTGGTGTGAATTTACGAGATTATCGTAGCAGCTTCATTTTTTTTAGTAAACCGTACTGTTAGATAACTGTATTATTTAATCTAGCAAAATAAAACGTCCTCCAAACCGTGTAAAAATTTGTTTTTGAAAGATATTGATTGAGGTGGGTGGGAGTTAAACATTCAATGTCTGAGTGTTTTTATCATAAGTAAAATCATCAAATTTATTAAAGGAGTCAAAAAACAAAACAAATTTGAAATGAAAACTTAGTTTAATCATATAGTACTTTCTAGTTCTAGAATCTGGAAAACTCGGTCACATTATAACCTTCTCACTAACATTATTGGACAATAGGGTAGGTCAGTGTTAAATACTAACTCACCTGAGAGTCAACAATGTGAAACTCTGAATCATGAGTTTTTATCCTGTTTTATTATTACAAGCAAAAAAAAACGCCCTCTGGGAAGTGTAAAAATTTATTTTTTGAAAGATATTGTTTGAGTGGGGTGGGAGTTAAAAATTCAATGTCAGAGGTTTGTATTATAAGTAAGCAAAATCATCAAATTTATTAAAGGAATAAAAAAAAAAAAACAATTTGAAATGGAAACTTAGTTCTGTCTCCCTCAAATAAAATGTTGCGTGCATCTATTGATAATTAATTAGATAATTATTTTGAATATTTTGCACAGGTATTTATTTATTTGTAACCTTTTCAGTTAACTTCTTGTCACTGTATAAAGGGCAAGTGTAAAAAATAATTTTTAAAATTGATTACAAATTTCGCAAATATTTTTTCCATTCAAAGTATATTTTTTTAATTAAGTTTATTTATTTAGATAATATATAGTTTATTTATTCAAATTGACATTATTACAATGAAAAGGATTCAAGGAACAGCTTCTATCTATTTTATTAATATTAATTGTTCTTTATTCTATGTATTGACGATTTTGGGTAATGTGACGTAAGCAGTGGCGTAATTTCGGTTATAGAGACCGAATCATCATTATTATTAAGATATATTCATCTATGTGGTGAGAGTGCTATGGAAAGCGTAGATCTGTAACTTACACTGAAACAACTGCAAAAGCTTGGGATGATGAAAAAAGTTCAGCGCGAACGCAAACCCCACAAAATTATCATCCACGAACAAATGCGACTGAAAACGGTTTTAGTCTTCTAAGTGTATTACTCTAATACAGATATTGCTAAGACGTGCTGTTGCATACGTATAAGGAAAGGGAAATGTCGTCTCATGCCTTTATGTGAATTTGCTTGTTACGTCCTTGGTTGCGAATAGAATTTAATCAACCAAGGCGTGTCGACAGCACGAATTTATTTGACGCTCTCTCACCATCCGTCCCTACCGGCTATCGCACTTGGTAAATCCTCTAGACGGCATCCAGTGTCTGCACAGAGCTAATGAATGTAATTTTTTGTCAAAACCGGTGAGCACCTGTGTAGCAGTTCACATGAGAATGTCGCTTCATCCTTACTTCTTCAGCAGTGCCCAGCATGGACTGTCACATTTTTAACTAGAGAGAGTGTTGCAAGATGATAACGGTCGGAAGATTAAGGAACAAGTGTATTAATATATAGATAGTCCCTACTCACCAAGGAGCAATATTAGAACATCCATGATATTAAGTCATACCGACAGCACGGATTCCTTTGACTCTCTCTTGCAATCCACCCCCATCGCACTTGCTAAGTCCTATAGACGGCACCCAGTGTGCACACCCAGAGCTGATGAATATAGGTTTTTGCTAGTGGGTCAACACTGGTGTTTGCATGAGTAAGAATCCATTGGAGAACGTCACTTATGTGTTCGTTCTTGCTTCTCCAGCAGTGCCCAACATATCTTGCAAGTCTTTCTTGGGTTATTTTCAAGATGGGGGGTACATTACCGTATAAGTGCTGTTTTGTGGGGTTCTACTTCCTGGATTTGTTCAAAACAGCACGCAACATTCTTTTTCTCCATACGTTTCGTAAGAGTCCAAGTGGTGCAACCATACATTAGTACTAACTGGTTTGGTTTGGTTTGGTTTGTTTTACGGCATATCAACCTCAGGGGGTCATTTAATGCCGATAAAGTTTTGAAATAAATCTATTCTTAATGGATAATCAAATTTAGTTTATAAACTCATGTTTTTCAATTTAGCCCATAGAAGGGACCCTAACAGGTACTACCTCTCCGACCGCCCGTCTAGCCCAAGAACGGGTCAAAGTGGAATATTGCATGTCATGGACTGCTCAATCTGGGTTCTATCCTTAACCATCACGGTTCGCACGGCCAACAGGTGGTCCCATTAGGGGAGTCTTACACCTCTGCAGAGGTGCAGTCGGTGCATTCTAACGCCCCAGCCGACAGGGCGGGCTACAACTTGGAAAAAAATCCGTTTTATTTTATCAGAGAGGTCAGATTTCCATATGGTCGATAGCCTGTCAATGACAGTCCACTCTTTATCTATGCATATATTGACATCGCTTTCAGTAAATAAGATATTGCTACCGAGGTTGGTTGGTTGGTTATTTTGTTTTACGGCATATCAAAACCTTTTCGAGAGTCCTGAATATGACCGTAAAGCGCATCTAACAGTGAAGTTCTAATTTTGGAGCACGGGGATTGTGGAATACGCATTTATCGCCATTACTCACAGGTCCACCCTAACAGGGTGGGGTAGCACCTATCAGGGTCCCATCTATGGGTTAAATAGATAGAAAATGAGTGTTAAATATATATTAACAAAATTCAGTTTGAAAAAAATTGAATACCCAACAAGAATGAATAAAACAAGATGTCTTCGGCATAAAATAACCCAAGATGGGTTGACATGCCATTAAATCCAACCAACCAAACCTTTTTCGAATCATTTAATGCCGAATCAAATCATTTTGATAAACAAAGAACTCTGGTTGCTTACAGTACCTGATGTTACTTAAGTGGTCACCCAGTTAAATATTGAACAGACTCATCGCTGCTTAACTTCGGGAACCGATGCTTTCAGAGTGATTTGACCGTAATGTATATGAGAATTATATTTGACTAACTTCAGAATAGAAATGATC
>CM042164.1:18010363-18037863 GCA_023376005.1 Doryteuthis pealeii | reverse complement strand
TTTTTGATATTCAAATATGTGAATAGCAACAAAAGCTGCCACATACCAAAAGCAGAGGGTCGCAGGCTTTTGTTCATTAATAATTTATTTTGCTTTAAACAAACAAAAGTCCCGACGAAGGTTTGTTAAACAAACCGAAACACTGCAGCGTCGGCTTCTTAGACATCAGTCGTCAATGAAACTTGTTTTTTTAATGTTTTTATAAAATTACACACACACACATATATATATATATATATATATATATATATGTGTGTGTGTGTGTGTGTGTGTGTGTGTGTGTGTATTTGGGCAGCTTTTTTCACATATGCACGTTGAATTAAACAAAAGACACATCTCCTGTTTAACAATTTTATTTTTGATCTTTTCGAGTTTTTTCTGGCCAACTTTTTAATATTTAGGTGGAATTCGTGGATGAGTCCACCAAAGTTCAGGTTCCGAGTACTTTCGGCACTTCGAAGTGCCATCATCAGGGGTCATGTGTTCCAGTTTTTTTAAATTATATTAATGTGGAAGCTGGAAAATTGTTTAAACAGGACATGTGTCTTTTGTTTAATTCAACACACACACACACACACACATATATATATATATATATATACAACTCCTCCGCACGATCAGGATGTAACACAAGGTCAATTTCTTAAGCGGATTTTAACATGTTTGAATTCAGAGTTTACCTTCTCCTAGACTGGTTACCGAGCTATGGTTAAAGAGCCCTGCTATTTACCCATAGCTTGGGGGCTGCAATTGGATTCATACCTTTCCCAAGGGTATTAGCGCTATGTGAAATGCAAACAGTCTCGTCCAGGAATTGAACTCGGGTCGACGCGTCCATTTCCTACGACTCTAACCGTTACACCACGCGCCTCCAAACACATGTATGTATATGTGTTTGCTGTGTGTGTGTGTGTGTGTGTGTGTGTGTGTTAACTAGGAGGAAATTGCCCACAATATTTTTTTTCATTTAATATCAGCTGTTAAAACGAAAGCGTTTTTGCTTCGTGGTCATTTTTAGTAGGTTAAACTCTGCAAGAATGTTACAATTAACAGTTACACACTTTAATTTAAAAATGCTATTTTTAATGTCTTCCGGTGAAACGAATTTAATCTATCTACACATATATAAAGGGCAGCAGTTGTGTGTATGTGTATGTCCGGGGAAACTTTTAAAATAAAACAATTAACGACAAAGTATATATATATATTAAATATCACCAGGGCTTGGTTTTTGAGCAAAAATAATAGAGATTTGATTTATATTCGTGAAAATAATTAAAAAATAAAATATAAATGGTAACAACATGAATTTTTTGCGTTTAATATTTTAAATAGTAGACATTAACATTTCTTTGCAGAATTGCTGGATCAATGTAAGGTCTTTTTTTACGTAGGGATTTTAATTGGGAATTCTACGAGGATCCAACTCACGATTCAGTAATAATGGATCTGCAGGACTAACTTAAAAAATCCCCCCTCTACCCAGACAACTCCGGGTAGCTAGTACATATACAAAAAGGGCAGTTGTGTATATGTGTATGTCCAGGGGAAACTTTTAAAATAAAACAATTAACGACAAAGTATATATATATATATATACACATTAAATATCACCAGGGCTTGGTTTTTGAGCAAAAATAATAGAGATTTGATTATATTTGTGAAGATAATTAAAAAAATAAAATTTAAATGATAACAGCATGGATTTTTTTTTAAATTTATTATTTTAGATAGTAGACATTAACATTTCTTTTCAGAGTAGCTGGATCAATGCAAGGTCGTTCAATTTTAATAAAATTTTATAGAATTGTGTAAAATTGAGTGTATTCTTAAAAAAACATTGTCGTTTGTCGTAAAACAAAAGAAACTCCCACCCCTTAGACAATATCTTTCAAAAAGTTTACACCGCCCGGAGAGCGTTTTGTTTGCTATAAGATAATAAAAAAAGAGTTATTTTTTATTAATCTCTTTATATATAAGTAAAAAGTAAAAGTAAGTAAAGTCGTCGGGGCGGCCTAATGTCGGTATCAGCCAATCAGCGAGGGAGTCTATCTTTATATATATATATATATATATATATATATATATATATATATATATATAGAGAGAGAGAGAGAGAGAGAGAGAGAGAGAGAGAAATTAGAGATTTTCTTTTAACGATATAAATCCCGATCTCTCTCTCTCTCTCTCTCTCTCTCTCTCTCTCTCTCTCTCTCTCTCTCTTATCTATCTATCTATCTATCTATCTAAAAGTAAAAAGTAAAGTCGTCGGGGCGGCCTAGTGTCGGTATCAGCCAATCAGCAAGGGAGTCTATCCCCTTTTCACTAGCGCTAGACCAAGGAGATTGTTTTGGCGTCTGAGGTGGAGCGCCACACCTACCATCAGCTCCTTACTTTACCGCACAGATCCCGGTGCTACTCATACGCTGAGTTGGCGAGGACCGGTATCGAACTAGGAACCTTGTGGTTTCTAGCCAAACGCTCTACCGACTAAGCTAACCCGGAATAAATTATGTTTTTTTTTTCTTGTTTTTTTTTTTTTCTTTGTTTCTTTTTTTTTTTTGTTTTTTTTTTGTTTTTTCGGGTTTCCTATATCCCTTGAAAATTAAACAGTCAACATTTCGAAGGAAACCTAATATGTCGGAGTAAAAGTAAAGTAAATTTCCCGCAGTGGCCTATTGTCGGTATCAGCCGGACAACGATGAAGTCTATCCCCTTTTCACTAGCACTAGACCAGGGCGATTATTTTTGCAGAAGTGGAGTGCCACACCTACTGTCAGCTCTCCACATTACCGCAAAAATCAGATTACCCAATCTGTACTACTCGTTGCGCTGAGTTAGCAAGGACTGGTATTGAACCTGGAACCTTGCAATTCCTCTGCGTGGTAGCCTATTGTTGCTAGCGAAGAAGTCTATCCTCTTTTCACTAGCGCTAGATCAGAGAGATTGTTTTTGCATTTGAAGTGGAGTGTCACACCTACCGCCAGCTCTCCACTTTACCGCACATTATCCAATCTGTGCTATTCATGCGCTGAGTTAGCGGGGACCGGTATCGAACCTTGCGATTTTCTTGGACAGTGCTCTACCGACTGAGCTAAACCGGAAGTACTTGAACCTAATTGAAATTTGGCGGGCAAACAGAAAGTGCCCAACCTTATTTTGCGTGGCCGGGTAGAAAGGGGAGACGAAAATGCGATGACGTCAAACAACAGATTGCAAATCTAAACGCCAACAATGCAGTCTGATGCAAGAGTTTAGCATCTCTGCATGATGCGGGGATGAGGAAGCGAACAGGAGAGAGAGAGAAAGAGAGAGAGAGAGAGAGAGAGAGAGAGAGAGAGAGAGAGAGACTAAATGGGGAGGGAGAAATGGAGGAAGAGGAAAATAAAAGGGAAGTTAGAAAGGATTATGGGTAAAGAGAAAAAGAGGGAAAAGGGAGTGTCGAAAAGTATATTTAAATTTGGTGCTATAGAAATACAGATTGAAATATAAATAGAATAAAACGATTAGATTGAAGGAAGGAAGAAAAGAAAGAAGAAGAAAAAAAGGTGGAATGAAAAAAGAAAGAAAAGAAGGAGAAAGGGAAAGAAAGAGAAAAGGCTTTGAGAGGTGAATGAACCTAGATTAATCTTAAATAAATATAATAATAAAAGAAGGAAAAATGATAGATTATGAGAAAATTGAAGGAAAGAAAGAATGAAAGAAAGAATGTACAATATAAAATTATTTAAGAGCTAAAAGAAGGAAATAAAAAATGAAATTGAGGAAAAGTTTATGTTGAATGAAAACGAAAGAGAAGTTATGACAAAGGAGATAAAAACTGGAAAAAGAATGAAAAAAGAAAAAAATGTAAAAGGAAAAAGAGGAATTGAAGAATAAAAGAAGGAATCTTTAAAAAGAAAATAAGGAAAAATTAAAGAAAAAATAAACATAAAAAATAAATAAACGAAAATTGAAAGAAAGCAAGAAAGAAAAAGAAAACAATAAAAGAACGAAAAATGAAAGAAAGAAAAAAGAGGAAAAGAAAAAAAAGAATAAAAGAAAGAAAAGAAAGAAAGAAAGAAGAAAGAAAGAGAGAGGGGGGAGAAACAAAAAATCAAGGAATAAAAGAAAGAAATTTTTTTTTTTAAAAAACAAGGAAAAATAAAAGAAACGAATTAATAAACAAAAATCAAAAGAAAGAAAGAGAGAAAGAAAGAAAGAAAGAAAGAAAGAAAGAAAGAAAAGAGAGAGAAAGAAAAGGAGAAAGAAGCAAACAAACAAAAACGCAAATGGAAATAAAAAAAAGAAAGAAAGAAAGAAAAAGAGAGCGAAAAACACAAACAAAAAGAAAGAAAGAAAGAAAGAAAAGAAAGAGCAAGAGAAAAAGAGAAATAAGCAAACAAAACAAAAAAGCAAATGGAAAAAAAGAAAGAAAGAAAGAAAGAAAGAAGAAAGAGAAAGAAAAAGAGAAAGAAGCAAACAAACAAACAAGCGAAAAGAAAGAAAGAAAGAAAGAAGAAAAAAAGTTGGTTTCTTTCACAGCATCGTCCACGTGGCAAGAATCTCAAAACGCTGAGTATTCGTCTGCTGACTTTGAAATTTACAAGACACTTCTCCCCCCCCCTATCCCTCTCCCCCCTTGAAATATTTGTGTTCTGCTGATTGGTTGTCGTGTACACACCCTCAAATCCACCCTGAAGCAGTCATTACTAAACATACCCCCAGTACCCGAGGAGGGTTGGATATTTCTAATGACTTTACGCATTCAGTCTTGTTTTTTTTTCTCGGTTTGTCAATTTGAGAATTTGGCGGGGAGAATTTGGTGACGAAATATGAACTTTTTTGTCGGTGGCGAGAAAAAAGAAGAAGAAGAAAAATAGAAAAGGGAAGAAAAAGAAGAAAAGATTGAAGAAAATGAAAATGAAAATGAGGAAGAAATAAAAGAATGAAAATGAATGAAAAATTGAAAGAAAGAAAGAAAGAAGAGTCAAAAGAAAGGAAAGAAAACAAATCTATGAACTAATAAAAAGTTGAAGTACTAATGCAGAATAGCCCGCAAGAGATAATATCATTAGATTGCGCAGGGCCGGCTTAGCTCAGTCGGTAGAGCGTTCGACTAGGACTCACAAGGTTCCTAGTTCGATACCGGCCCTCGCCAACTCTGTGTATGAATAGCACAGGGATATGTGCGGTAAAGTAAAGAGCTGATGGTAAGTGTGGCGCTCCACCTGAGACGCTATAATAATCTTCTTGGTCTAGCGCTATTGATAGACTCCCTCGCTTTCTGGCTGATACCAACTTTAGGCCACCCCAACGACTTTTTTACGTATAAAAAGCATTACATTTCACGGAAATACCCGAAACCTTTAAGACGCGGCTAGATTATTATTATTATTATTATTATTATTATTATTATTATCCCCCCTTTTGGGTTTTCAAATCAGTTTTAGTTGATGGTATTTTACTGAGTCTGAGTGGCAACAAGTCTCCACAGGTTCCCAGGACTATTCTGAGTATTCTAGCCGATTGCAGCAATTAGTAGTCTGGATGGTCTCAACTCTTCCTCTGATTTCCAGATTTTCCAGTCTCTTTTCCAAGCTTTTTAGGACCGTTCCAAGTGCACCAACTACAATTGGTATCACTTTGACTTTCATATTCCTTAACTTTTTCAGTTCTCTGGCAAGGTCCAGGTATTTGTCCATCTTTTCGTTTTCCTTCATCTTCACCCTGTGATCTGCTGGAACTGCAAAATCCACCAGTTAACAAGTTCTTTCTTTTTTGTTAATCAACACTATGTCTGGTCTCCTGGCTGGGATAAGGTGATCCGTTTTTATTCAAAGTCCCAGGAATTTTATGCGTTTCATTCTCAAGAACAGATTCTGGTTTATGCATATGGTTTACCATTTTGTTGTGTGGTCAAAATTTAATTTTTTGCATAATTCCCAGTAGATCACCTTCCCAACCCAGTCGTGTATAGTTTTGTATTCCCGTTGTGCTAGTTTGCTACATTCGCTTAGTACATTGTTTACAGTCTCATTCTGTCACCGCATAGTCTACATTTATTATTTTGTTGGGTCTTATCAATTTTTGCTTTGATATAGTTTGTCCTTGTGGCATTATTTTGTGCAGTAATTATTAGTGATTCAGTTTCTCTTTTGAGGTTTCCTTTTCTTAACCATGTCCAAGTCTTTTCATTTGCAACCTCTCCGATTTGTCGTTTGAAGTATCTATATAATTGTTTTTCTTCCCATTTTTGTTTTTTAGTCTTTGTTGTTTTTCTGTTTGTCCATATATTACATCTGCTATTGTTGGCTGCCTATAAGTAATTATCTTTGCTCTTTTTTGTGTATTCTTCAAATTGTTGGATTGTGGCCTCTACGCAGTCCTCTATGTTGATACATATAGTCTATCTCTATCGGCTCTAAGGTGGAGAGCCTTGTACATCGTCATTAATTTTCTAGCTCTTTGGTATTATTATTATTATTATTATTATTATTATTAGCAATAGAAAACACCCTCCTGGCGTCGTAAAAATTAATTTTTGAAAGACATTGCTTGAGAGGGTGGAAGTTAAAAATTCAATGTCAGAGGGTTTGTATCATAAGTAAGCAAAATCCTCTATTTATTAAAGGAGTAAAAAAAGAATAAAATAAATAAAACAATTTGAAATGAAAACTGAGTCCCGTTCCTCTCAAATAAAATGTTGCGTGCATGTAATAATCAAACAATTATTTTGAATATTTTCCACATCAATTTTATACAAAATCGTAGGTATTTATTTATTTGTAAACTTTTTAGTTAACTTTTGTTACTGTAAAAAAATCAGGACGAGAATAAAAAATAATTTTTAAAATTGCTTACTCAAATTTTGGGTGTGTATAGCACAAGAATATTGTGACGTAAGCTGTGACGTAGAGCTATGACGTAGTTTTTGTTACAGACAGAAATACAGACAATCTCCATTATTAATAAGATATCAATACTCGTGTTCATTAAGATTATCATTATTATTATTATTAAAAAAAAGAAATTGGATTTTACGCCTCGAGTTGTGCAGGAAAAGCCAACAAACATGTTTTTTTTAATGATAATGATGCTTCTCGTGACGAATGTCGGAATGATAGGCAGATAGGCATCCAAAAACAATGACATCATTATTTGAATAAAATCTTCAAAAGTTCTTCGACGTCTTTTTTGATCAACAGACAAACTATTCAAATGATTTCCCAGGTCGGGTAATTACTATGTTCAGATACACAGGGAACAACTGAGGAAGGTCGGAGAATACAATGGCTGAAACGTTGTGATTTCAATAATAATGATGTGGACAACATTCCGAAAAATCAAAATCAAATAGAACAATGTTACCAATTGCCGCACGAACAGTTTCCTTGTACCCCCAGCGCTTTGAAGACTTTACTTTTGAGATTACCCTTGTAAAAGGTTGTCAACTATGGACTTGCCTCATATCCAATCACGCAGTGATGCTGATAGCTTTTTGATTTAATGCGTCCTGGGGCGCACATATTTGCTTTGAATGAGTCCCTGGGAAAATTTATGGGTAAAGCCGTCTAACCTTGTAACCTATCCTGTATAATTCGTTTCTAAGAAACTATTGAAATGTATTTATAGTTACCTTGAAATGGTGAGGGAAGAAAAACTAAAAACACAGGGACGCATGGATACGATTTTACTGCGTCCTTTTAGATTTGTATGCGTCAGGGGCGCAGGACGCGTACCTGTCAGCATCTTTGATCACGTATCGATTATTCGATTATTTCGACGTTATAGATTTGAATTGTTGAGATTATGATCTGTTTCCTTCTGACTCACTTTGGTCAGTTCGCTGGTTTGCTGGCTGGTTCTATTTTACGGCATGTCAACCCTTGTTGGGTTATTTTATGCTGAAGACGTTTTTGTTTTATTCATTCTTGTTGGGTATTCATTTTTTAAAACACTTTTTTAAACTCATTTTTAACTCAGTCGGTAGAGACTTCGACTAGGAACCACAAGGTTCCTGGTTCGATACCGGCCCTCGCCAACTCAGCGTATGGGTAGCACATGGATCTGTGCGATAAAGTGTAATGCGGATGGTAGGTGGGGCGCCCCACCCCGACGCTAAAATAATCTCCTTAGTCTAGCGCTTGTGGAAAGGGGATAGACTCCCTCGCTGATTGGCTGATACCGACTTTAGGCCACCCTGATGACTTAACCCATAGATGGAACCCTAACAGTTACTACCACTCCGGTCAGAATGGACCTGGGAGTAATGATAATGAAGTGGGGCTACACACTTGCCAAAGATCTAAAATTGGAACCTCACCACTAGATGCAGTTTAATGTATGTCTGTGTCTTGCTTCAATAGACACTCAAGTGTTCAATTAATTGAATACTAGTATTATCTGCCTTATTCGGACTATTGTCCCCATCTTCATTGTTATTTGTACAACGTTTCGGCCGATATGCCCTGCGGCCTTCTTCGGGTATTTCTTGTCGGACTCGGGAACCTTCTCGGACTCGGGAACCTTCTTTTCGAACTTGGGAACTTTCTTGTCGTAATCGGGAGCCATCACGGAAATTTGAACAAGAAATACCTGAAGAAGGCCGGAGGGCATATTGGCCGAAACGTTGTACAAATAACAATGAAGATGAGGACAATAGTTCGAATAATGCAGATAATACTAATCATCAAGCCTCATCTCAATCATTCAGAGAAATAATTGAATGCAGTTATAGAAAACAATACAATCTGCCTATATTCCTAGCTATTGTCCCTCGTTAATAGAGGCATGTTTTGAGAATGCACTGGTTTACTAGAACCACTGAAATAAACTTGCGTGCATACAGATAGATAGATAGACAGACAGATAGATAGATAGATATATGTCGTGATACCAATAGCTAAATACTGAATGCACTCGGTCTCCAGATCTTTTGTTACGAGGGTACTATATTCCTCCGCCTACTTGATGTGGAGTGTTATGTCAATGCAGCGTTAAGTGGCTGGCGTAAGAATCCGTTAGAAGGTCTAGGTTATTTTTTTTGTTTGTTTTGTTTTGTTTTTTTGTTTTGTTTTTTTGCCGCAGTGTCACGTGGCTGGTTGCCATGACAACAGTCTTGTACTTCAGAGAATTGGTGGGGAAACGGCTCATTCAGTTTTTTTTTTTTGTTTTTTTTTTACTTTATTATTTCTTTTTCATCTTGCAGTTTCTGTGATGTTGGCTTTTTTTTTGTTTTTTTGTTTTTTGTGTTTTTTTCTTTTCTTTTCTTTTTTTTTTTTTTTTCTTTCTTTTCTCTCTCTTTTTCGTCTCGGCATCATTGTTCATGTTTTTAGCCGCCGTTGTTGTTGTTTTTATTCATGTTTTCGAACCTTTGCTAAATGTTCCACCATTCTTCACGTGGCAAATATAACCTACTTTCAAATTCAAATTTCAAATATAGAATTTTATTGGAAAGTCGAATAATTAAATGTCTATTTTTTTAGCATTAACAAAAAAATACATTTAGAATTATTCTTGTCTTTTTTGTACTAATACACAATAGCACACAAGAGATAATATGGTACTAATGCAGAATAGCGCGCAAGAGATAAAATCATTAGATTATGTATATATATATATATATAGCTATCTTACGATAATACTGGATGAACATTGAAAAGTCATGTATGATCACGTATGTGGGGGGGTTGTATGCCAATGAAATCAGAATAATACCCCGATTGGCTGATTTATTTGTTTAATGGCATGCCAACTTCGGAGGTTATTAATGCCAAAGCCATCCTTGTAGAAGAACAGTAGTGGTACTATTTAACCCATCGCTGGGATAATAGACCGCGAACAACTAAAAAAATAAGATGACTGTAAGAAGGGATCGAACTTAGGATAAAAATTATACAGTTTGATTATCCCACCGATCCTGTTTACCAACCCCTCCGCACAAACAGGATGTGACACAAGGTTAGGTTTGAATGTAGAGTTTTCCTTCTACTACACTAGTTGACAACTTTCAAATTCAAATTTCAAATACAGAATTTTATTCGAAAGTCGAATAACTAAATGTATATTTTTTAGTATTAACAAAAAATACATTTAGAATTATTCTTGTCTTTTTTGTACTAATACACAATAGCACACACGAGATAATATGGTACTAATGCAGAATAGCGCGCAAGAGATAAAATCATTAGATTACGTATATATATATATATATATATGTGTGTGTGTGTGTGTGTGTGTGTGGTTTACCAACTCTTCCGCACGAGTAGGATGTGACACAAGGTCAATTTCTAACAGCGGAGTTTAACAGGTTTGAATTCAGAATTTTCCTTCTCTTATACTGGATACCTAACCAAGGTTAAAGAGCCCAGTCCGCCCTACCATTTTACCCATAGCTGGAGGGAAAGTAGTTGGATTCATACCTTTACCAAGGATATTGGCGCTATTTGAAGTGTAGCTTCGTCCAGGATTTGAACTCTGTTCGAC
This sequence comes from Doryteuthis pealeii, assembly GCA_023376005.1. Lineage (NCBI taxonomy): Eukaryota > Metazoa > Mollusca > Cephalopoda > Myopsida > Loliginidae > Doryteuthis > Doryteuthis pealeii. The sequence continues at coordinate 18,027,396 of CM042164.1, read as the reverse complement.
GAGTACCATTTCATACGACTCTAACCATTAAACCACGCACCTACAACAATGCTATTTATACGTAAAATGCGATTTTTTAATGATATTATCTCTTGCATGCGATTGTACTAATGTCTTTTTTTTTTATAGTATAATGAAAAAAAAATCTAAAGAATATTATACACAACATTTTGTTCATAAATTGACAAAATACGAAATTGAATATTTAAAATCATCGAAACAGATTCACAGACAATATCAAGTTTCAATTCTATAGTCATATAGCATTTTGAATAAATTAAGAAAATAACTGTATATTCCCGGCCTCCTACGAGGATTAACAAAATATCTGCATGTGAAAGGGTTAAACTCTGTGTTGGTATCCCTCCGTCTACTAAAGACGATGGCGTAGTGTCCTTTTTTTAACTGCATCTGTGCGAGTGGCTGAACAGGCCAATTTTTGAATGGTAATCTCTGGTGCACTGACTGAAAACAAACAGTGATGCTACTGGAGTTGTTGTTATCTCTCCTCCCTTCTGGCTCTCTTTTCTGTGGCGGCTTTTTTGTCCTCTCTTTTCACTCCTTTTCGTCCCTTGTCGGTTAAACTTTAACCCTTTACTAATCCCCTCAAACTAACCAGACTATGACTTAATCCGTTAATTCCACTTTATAGATACTTGCTTTCACTTGATCTCCTGATAAGATTATCGGGTTTTATAGATTTCGTTCGGTTAATTAAATGAAATTTAGACATTCTTAAACAATTTTGAGATTAAATTTCTTGAACAAAATCTTTACCGTTTTTTTTTTTTCAAAGAATTTGCAGCCTCTTTTCCAATTCCATCCTCCAAGAATTTAAAAAAAAAAAAAAAAAAAAGAAAGAAATATTTTTCGGTAACGAATTATTCTGTTGCGGTCTTTGATGAACCGAAAAATTTTAATTAATATTTAAATTAAGACAATTCTGCGTGATACAACGATAATACCCCCGTAAAACAAAACAACGAACTAACCAAGGCTAGAGGTATGCGGCACCCAGTGTGAATCAAACTCACCAATAGTCTGGTAGCCTAAATGTTTATTACAAGAATGTTAAATTTAGAGTCTCTCTCTCTCTCTCTCTCTCTCTCTCGCTCTCTCTCTCTGGTTCACTGTCTCTGTCTGTCCCTTTCTTTAATCACTTTATATTTGTGTTTTACGGCATATCAACCCTTTTTGGGCCATTTAATGCCGAATCAAGTCAATTTGATATCAGGTTGCGTACAGTACCTGCTGTTGCTTAAATGGTCACCCATCTAAGTATTGAACCGACTCATCGATGCTTAATCTTGGTGTTCTAACGAGAACCGATGTTTTTAATGTGACTTAACCGTAAGCACGCCTTACCTTGTACCAATAGAGTAGGTCGATTCTTCACCTTTTTAAGATATCAAATTGTCCATCTATGCGAAGGTTGTGTGGTAGTATACTGAATACTGATAACAAAAATTAGATCTTTTACTTGCACCATTCTGGACTGCATATTAGGGTAGGGCGATTTTTCACTTTTTTAAAATATCCAATTGTCCATCTATGCGAAAGTTGTGTTTTAGTATACTGAATACTGATACCAAAAATTAGATCTTTTACTTGCACCTTTGTTTGAGGAAATAGCATCAAAGATCGTCCGTTACAGCTAATTAATGAGGTAACGCAGCATATCAGAGGTGTCGGTGGTGATGGGGAGACACATTTTCAGTTGGAATTCTATTTATAATATTTAATTCGTTTCATTTATATAAAATAAGATTTTGCATTTTAGTAGACGATCTTTGATGCTATTTCCTCAAACAATTGTGCAAGTAAAAGAGCTATTTTTTTGTATCAGTATTCAGTATACTAACACAGTGGTCCCCAACCACCGGGTCGCGACCCGGTACCTGGCCACGGGCCATTAGATACCGGGCCGCACAGAACGTTTGAATTTTTTGAATTTTTTTTTATTGGTTATCAGTCTAAATGTTGATGTTTTATTTTGAAAAGTTTACAGAGATTTTGTTGATTATCAATTTATGAACAAAATGTTTATTGTCTGTTGATGTTTGCATTTGACCTAAGATGATTTATCATTAGATTACGTCATTAACGATTATCGAGCAAATGAGGCCGGAGCATATGAAGGCCGGTCCGTGAAAATAGTCTTACATGAAACCGGTCCGTGGCACAAAAAAGGTTGCGGACCACTGTACTAACACACAACTTTCGAATAGATGGACAATTTGATATTCTTAATGTTGTGATGTTAGTCCCAACAGTAAAAAGAAGTCAAGTCGAGATAGGGTAAAATAAGACAAGTGTATTTACAATAATGGTACATGTACGACTAGCTTGTCGTTAACGGGAACAGTACGACCTTTCCACTCGGTGTCTCACTATTTATAGTGAGAACCGGTGTCTATTCTCCACTGTAGGAACGGCCGGTACAACACTTAAAAAAGTGAAAAATCGACCTACTCTATTGTACCAAACTAAACTAAAAACTGGAACCATTTAGATATTTTAGAACACTTCATTTCTCTTTGGTTTAGGTTCTTGTGTCTATGAAAATCCTAATTCGCCCGAGGCGAAATCTATTTACAAAATAGCTGAATCCTTAAGACAAATGTTTCATAGATCTGACATGACGTCAAAGATGACGATTCTTCCAGACAAATCAATCACATCTTGTAAATATCAGACAAGATCGATACATTATACACTTATCTACATAGACTAGTGTTCTCATCTTGGTTGGTTGGTTGGTTGGTGGGCTGGTTGGTTGGAATTTTCTCTAAGCGTTTCCTAAGAGTCCAAGTGTTGCAGCCGTACAGTAGCACTGATACGGCTACAGCTTGAAAGAATTCTGTCTATATCTTAGCAGTAAGATCAGATTTCCGAATCTCCATTATTAATATATATCTGACTGCTTCTTATAAACTTAACATACAAATCCGTTTCAAACTCTCCAATCTCTCTCTCTCTCTCTCTCTCTATATATATATATATATATATATATATATATATATATATATATATATATATATACTATCATTGAAAAACTAGTATATAATATATATATATATATATATATATATATATAACGAGGAGGTAATCAAGACATACATAGAGAAGGGAAAAGTGACAGGCAGAATGTGGGTAAGAGACGGGTCAGTTTTTTACTTAATTACAAATTATGACAAATTGACAATTAAAATGGAGTTGTGTTTTGTTTTTCAAACAAAACTCAATCATAAAACTAAGGAATAATTTAGTATAACTTTCATGTCATTATACTAAACGGCAAACAAGCCTTTAGGAGATAATCATTGATTCGCTCAGCTTTAGTATAATGATAATAATGTGTGTGTGTGTGTGTGTGTGTGTGTGTGTGTGTGTGTGTGATAAGAATGGTTATATGCGCATATGCCAGTGTCAGAGAAAATAACATCGTATTTTTATCATTTTGATGCAAAGAATTATGTTACTTTTTCGTAAAATCTCTCGAGAAATCTGCACACACCTGTCATCGGCACTGTGTACTCTTTGTTTGTACAATCAATCATATTCAAAGGAACAACAACAACAACAATAATAATAATAATAATAATAATAATAATAATGCACAAACCAGAAACTGTTCTTAAGAATGAAACATAAAATTCTCTGGGACTTTGTGATAAAGTGGGGGTCACCTTATCCCAGCCAGGATTCCAGCCCTATTATTGGTTAACAAGAAAAAGAGAACTTGTCAACTGGTATATTTTACAGTCCCAGTAGATTACAGGGCGAAAACGAAAAGATAGACAAATACCTGGACCTTGCTGGAGAATCGATAGAACTGTGGCAAGTAATGCCAATTGTTGTTGGTGTCCTAGGAACGATTCCCAAGTGTTTAGAAAACAGCCAGGAGGAATTTGAAATCAGAGGAAGAATCGAGACCATCTAGAGAAAAGCATTGTTAAAATTGTTTTTAATCAATTTAACCCATAGATTGAACCCTGATAGGTATTATCGCCTGGTTTCAGGGTGGAACTGGGAGTAATGACGATATAGGAGTATTCCACAATTCCCAGAGCTCCAGAACTGGAACTTCACCACTACTGATGTTACTGTTACTGCTGCAGCATTCATCCTGGGTCCGTTTCTATCCCGAATGAATGCAGACCACCCGCAGCGATCCAACGCACTTGAGATTATGAGTGTCAGCCATTCACGGTTCTATCGACGAACTCCATAAAGGCCTTGGGCCGAAGATCAGCTCGGTATCTTGATTGACTGTTTTCAGCCATGTTTCCATTTGACCCCCTTAGCATTTCTTCCATCAAGGATGGAGGATGGAATGATCAACTGGACAAACCACTCTCCCATAACTACCTGTATTAAACAGTAAAAAAGCTGTTACATCTGTTGTCAACCTTGAATAGGTAGAAATATACGTTCTGTAATGCGACCTCCGATGGTCCAATCTTTTAAACCGACCTAAATCTAATTCTTCATATTTGCAATTTATAGTAATCAAGATACGTGGTAGGTGTATAATAGGTGGGTGATAAGTAGTTTGTTGTGCTGTAAGTAATCATTCTAACACTCTGATCTTTGTGGCACTCTGACATTGTGTAATCTGACCATGTGAATGATCGTCTGCTACTTCTGCTGCAGCATTTACCCAGGATCAATTGAAACCGGCCCACCCAACGAATTCCCCGTATTCCGAATGAATGCAGACCATCCGCAGCGATCCAATGCAATTGAGATTATCAGTGTCAGCAATTCACGGTTCCATCGACGAACTCCATAAAGACCTTGGTCCCAAGATCAGCTCGGTAGCTTGATTGACTGTTATCACCACTAGATCCGTTTTTAAGCATCGCGGGTTACCACTCACGACCAACAGTTGCCTCATTGGGGGAATTTTACTCCCTTTGCAGAGATGCAGTCGGTGTATTCTACAACCCCAGCCGACAGGGCTTGTAGTAATAGGAGGTATGTCAGAAAAGTTCCAGGCTGATCACATTCTTCGCATGTAAGGGGCATCGTCCACTGCGAGTTCTTGCCACAGGGCCAGACGATCAACCAGCATATCTACAAAGAGATACTGTGGCGTTTGCTTCATTCAGTGCGCGAGAAGAGACGATAGATGTGGCAGGGTAACTTGTGTGTGCTTCACAATGTCAACGCACCTGCCCACACTGCCCTGAGTATCCGAGTTACTGGCTCAGAAGAACATCACTGTGCTGGAGCAACTTCCCTACTCGCCCGACCTGGCTCCATGATTTTTTCCTCTTCCCCAAGCTCAAGGGGGTCAGCAACCCGTTTTGAGGATGTGCAGGAGATTAAAAAAAGGTCGTGGCAACAGAGCTACGGAGAATCCCGGAAGAATCTTTCCAGTAGTACATGCAAGTGGGACAGAGAAGGATGGTGGGGGGTGCATTAGACTCTAGGGGGTTATTTTGAAGGGGGGATAACTTGTAGCTTGTAGTAGTAGTAGTAGTGACCATATGACCTTTAGGCACCCCTTTTGCGATCTCGATTCATAAGGACATTTTTCATTTACACCGTCAAAATCCGGTTGTTTGTTAACAGACAATTTTTAGAGTTTTTTTTATGATAAAACTAACCCCTAACCCTAACTCCTAACTCTAACCCCTAACAAACAACCGGATTTTGACGGTGTAAATGAAAAAAATGTCCTTATGAATCGAGATCACAAAAGGGGTGCCTAAATGTCATATGGTCCGTAGTAGTAGTAGTAGTGTTGGATAATGCAGACAAGCGGTGTAAGCATAAATCAGAATTGAAAAAGAAACATTTTTTTCCGCTTGGAAATTAAAATCATGTATCAGTCAATCCAATTCCATCCAATCAAATTCAGAAAAGCGGGTTGTGACATTATAAACAATGACATTTATCAAATGACTAGAAGCGGCTACCCGGCGTTGCCTGGGTAGAGGAGGGGGGCAAAAAGTTAGTCTCACAAATCCATTATTACTGAGTCTCGAGTTGGATCCTTACAGGAAACCCCATTTAAGGAAGCGCGTGGTGTAATGGTTAAAGTTATGGGAAATGGACTCGTCGCCCCGAGTTCAAATCCTGGATGTGGTAATTGCATTTCACTTAGCGCTAATACCATTGGGAAAGGTATGAATCCTACTCTCCCGCCAGCTATGGATAAATAGTAGGGCAGACTGGGTTCTTTAACCTTGGTTAGGCAACCGGTCTAGGAGAAGGAAAAACTCTGAATTCAAACCTGTTAAACTCCGCTTAAGAAATTGACCTTGTGTCGCATCCTGCTCATGCGGAGGGGTTGGTAAATATATACAGGAAACCCCATTAAAATCCCTATGTAAAAAAAATGACCTTGCATTGATCCGGCCTGGGGGAGGGAGTCAGAAAAGAAAAAAAATACACAGGCACCCTGAAACGAAAAATCAATCTCTTCTACTTGAAATATCAAATGTTAAACTGCATGTAGTGGTGAGGTTCCAATTCTGGAGCTCTGGGGAGTGTGGAGTATGCCTTCATCGCCATTACACACAGGTCTAACCCGGAGTGGTAGTATCTGTTAGGGTCCCACTATGGGTTAAATAAATTTAAAAAATGAGTTTTCAAAAAATAATTGTTTAAAAATGAATTTTTTAAAAATTGAATAACCCACAAAAGGGAATTAAATGTAAACGTCTTTGGCTCAAAATAATCCAACAAGGGTTGACATGCCGTAAAATCTAACCAACATTTTTTTTAAATTACGGTAAAGCCATGCTGAAAGCTGTAGTAGCTGTTAGGGTTCCATGTATGGTTAAATAGATTTTTTAATGGGTTTTAAAGAATTGATTACCCAACTAGAATGAATTGAATAAAAACATATTTCGCATAAAATAACCCCAAGAGTTGACATGCCATAAAATCTAACCAACATTTTTTTTTACAGTAAAGTCACACTGAAAGCTGTAGTAGCTGTTAGGGTTCCATCTATGGGTTAAATGGGTTTTTTTTAAATGGGTTTTAAAGAATTGAATAACCAGCTAGAATGAATTGAATAAAAACATTTTTCGCATAAAATAACCCCAAGGGTTGACATGCCGTAAAATCCAACCAAATCATTCAAAATTTTTGTTTCCGTATTTTAAAAATGTTTTTGTGTGGGAATTTATGTTGTTGTTTTTATGCGGAATGAAACCAGACACGACTCGACTGGGAGCGACGGGGACGGGAGGTATGTGACTACGTCATAAACAAGAGACTTTTTCTGATTGCACTCAAAACAAAACATTCGCTCTGAATAAGGGAGAGGAAATAATAATGATAATAATAATAATAATAAAGAGAAACTGAATCACTAATAAAAAAAAGAAACTGAATCACTAATAATTGCTGCACAGAATAATGCCATAAGGACAAATTATATCAAAGCAAAAATTGATGAGACCCAACAAAATAGTAAATGTAGACTTTGCGGTAATAGAGATGAGACTGTAAACCATATACTCTGCGAATGTAGCAAATTAGCACAACGAGAATACAAAACTAGACACGATTGGGTTGGGAAGGTGATCCACTGGGAATTATGCAAAAAATTAAATTTTGACCACACAACAAAATGGTATATGCATAAACCAGAATCTATTCTTGAGAACGAAACGCATTAAATTCTCTGGGACTTTGAAATAAAAACGGACCACCTTATCCCAGCAAGAAGACCAGACCTAGTGTTGATAAACAAAAAAGAAAGAACTTGTCAACTGGTGGATTTTGCAGTTCCAGCAGATCACAGGGTGAAGCTAAAGGAAAATGAAAAAAATGGACAAATATTTGGACCTTGCCAGAGAACTGAAAAAGTTATGGAATATGAAAGTGAAAGTGATACCAATTGTAGTTGGTGCACTTGGAACAGTCCCAAAAGGGTTTGGAAAGTTTGGAAATCAGAGGAAGGATTGAAACCATTCAGAACACTGCACTGCTGCAATCTGCCAGAATACTCAGAAAAGTCCTGGCGACCTGAGGAGACTTGCTGTCACTCAGACTCCAGTGAAAGACCATCAGCTAATGCTGATGTGAAAACTAAAAAGGAGTAAAATAATAATAATAATAATAATAATAATAATAATAATAATAAAAACGTTAAAACATGAAAGAAAAGACTAATTGTCGTGGGTGTAGAGAAAGTTTTAAAAACACACACATAACGGTTGTTTTTGATTGGATGGAATGTTTTTTTTTTATAGTAAGAATGGACACAAAAGAAAGAAAGGCGGGTTATAATTGATAGTGTTTACTTACATGTGGAATCTGTCAGGGGGATAAGTTTTGAAAAAAAAATGTCTTCTTCCGAAGAGTACATCTTCGATGACAAATTGTTCTATTTCTCCGAATCTTATTACATGAGCCTTGATAATTTGGGTAATCTGAACATTAGCTACATAAATGCAAGTAAACTCCTCTTGTTTATTTCACTTTGAGGAAGCCATATGTTTTGGTCGGCCATTTTCATTTGTGAACGATAGATGAGGGTCAGCAGTGAGTGATTTGTTTCCTCCCATATTGTGCATGCTATCAAGAAGACATTTTGTGTTTCCTCGAGTGTGATAGCAGCCCAGCCTTACTGCGAGCTATGAAGCCACACTAACAGATGAAATGTTCTAAGGTGGGAGTCAGATGTTTTTGTTTTAAAGTTAGACGGAGCTGATCTCGATGCTTCAGTCTATTTTCTTCAAAGCTCTTTAATCTGACGAAACATATCTTACACCATTCTTTCCGATTTGATGCTAGATTTTCCCAGGCATATTTTTTAACAGATCTTGAAAAAAAAACGAGTTTTACTTTTTTATTGTATTTATTTATTACTAGCAGTGGCTACCTGGCGTCGCCTGGGTAGAGGTTTTTTTAAGTTAGTCCCGCAGATCCATTATTACTGAATCGTGAGTTGAATCCTCGTGGAATGCCCCATTTAAATCCCTATGTAAAAAAAATAGACCTTGCATTGATCCAGCTACTCTGAAAAGAAATGTTAATGTCTACTATCTAAAATATTAAATGAAAAAAAAAATCCATGCTGTTATCATTTAAATTTTATTTTTTAGTTATCTTTACAAATATAAATCAAATCTCTATTATTTTTGCTCAAAAACCAAGCCCTGATGATATTTAGTGTGTATATATATTTATATTTGTCGTTTATCTTTTAATTTTCGAAGTTTCCTCCGGACATACATATACACACAACTTCCCTTTATATATGTATAGTATATATATATATAATATATATATATATATAGATAGATAGATAGATAGATAGATTTATCTAATTTAAGTTTTTGTGATTTTATATATATTGTGAAATATCTGGAATTCTGTTTTTCGTTTAAAATTACACAACGATAACAGAAAACGTATTTATAGTACATTTAAATTATTTAACTGTGTTACTAAGTTTAATAAGATAAGTATGCATGTATTTATCTTGATATTTCTTTTACATTTATTCAGTCATATATATATATATATATGTGTGTGTGTGTGTGTGTGTGTGTTCCTAACACTAAGCTTAAGCCTAAGCTTTAAGGCTAAGCTAAATCAAGCTCTAATCTAAGAAGAAAATTTCTTGTGGATTTAAAATAGAGTTCATCGATTTCTAAAATCATTTTTTTCTCTGTATTATATTTCATTTACAGTAGCTTGAAATTTTGGGCTTTGCTTTTCCTAACGGGGGCACACACACACACACACCACACATATATATATATATATATATTATAATGGAGATTGTGTGTTTTTCTGTCTGTAACCGAAACTATATTCCTACTCAAGTCACAATTCTCTTAGTTTTGACATCACATTCTCCGTGATTTTATTTTTATCTAAACCTCAATTATTAATAAAATTGTCTTACATTATTAATACTGTTAACTATGTCCACATACTGACAACATGCAATTATATTTTATATACAACAAAATAGCGGTTTACAGTGTAAACGGGAAGGCTAATTTGCATATTAATATTAAAAAATTGAATTTAATAAATATGTGCTTAGTATTATTGATTTCTAACTGTTTGGTTTTCTCTTAATGAATATAAGCAAAAATCTCTTCAATGAATCTTAAATGAAATCCATTAACAAGATAAAATAACTGTAATTTTATTCTTTACTTCCTCTTATAACTAAATACTTAAATTAGAAAAAATAACAATGAAAGACGAGAGTGATGGAAGAGTAAGTTTCAATTGTTCCATTTTGTATTATACTCCCTCTGTTTCAAATCTTTTATTATACTCCCTCTGTTTCAAATCTTTTTATCTGTATTCTTATTTAGTTTCATTAGCCTTTCTAATTTAATACAATATTTTATTACATTAAAGCTTAAATACTTGCACCCGGAGGGTGCATATATTTGCTAGTATATATATATAATATATATATATATATATAGTGTGTGTGTGTGTGTGTGTGTGTGTGTGTTTTCCTTGTACCCCACTTGTACAAGGTCAGGCACAAAGGCCCTATTTACGTGGGACCACCCACAAACCGAGATTCATGAGTGGCAGGTGGAAAAATTGCTTAGATCCCGTCGGCATTCCCCTTCGATGGGGTCGCATCAGGCACTGGGCAATAAACCCAGCCCTGACCCTTTAAACCAGAGGGGGACAGGTATTGCCTGGGGGGATAGCCCCCTGGGATCGACGCTATTAATTTAACACGACCGGTCCAGTGGCCGAAGCACACCGGACCCCCACCTGAAGGACGGGTTCGTGATGTCTGTGTGTGTGTGTGTGTGTGTGTATTATTATTTTTTAAATAACCAAATGAAATGAAATAATAATAATAGAAAACATAATTTGAAATGATTATTATTCTATTATTATTATTTCATTTCATTTGGTTATTTAAAAATAATAATAGATTGAATAATAACACATGGATAAACTCCTGACCGAAACACGTGTAAATAAAATTGATTAAAATATCCTATATTATCCATTCTATACTTTCTTTCCTTTATTCGTTATTTCAACACACACACACACACACACACACACACACACACACACATATATATATATATATGTGTGTGCGTGTGTGTTCCTCGTATCTCTACCACATACATACATACATATATATATATATATACATGTAATATATGTATATATATATATATATATATATATATATATATATATATATATATATATGCACACGTGGTGAGTCCAAATGTGTCTGACATTCGAAGCGAAGTTATCCAACGCGATCCCCAAAAAGAAATTTCTAGCTTAGCGACATGTTCAGAGACAGTTTTTTTTTTTTTTTCTCTCTTCAAAGGTCAGTTCCTTGTTTTAAGCCTCCACCCGCTCATTTCAAACTCTTGTTTACATTTATTTGGACGTTTACGATGTCATCAATGGCAGACAAAGATATTAAATGCCGCTTCACAGTTCTTAACATAGTCTCCTCCGCTCACTTGCCGCCATTTTTTTTTTTTGCTTTTGGTTTTTTTTTTTTTTTATCTTTTTACTTTTCTTTTTGTTCTTCTTTCAAACAGCAAAAAGAGTCAGCCTGTCAGTATCTGCGTATTTCTACAAAATACGAAAAAAAGAAAAAAAGAAAAAAAAAACGTAAACGAAGGGTACCGAGGTAATTCTAATGGTGACATTCCCAAAGAAACCTCAACTATTTTTCTCATTGCACCAAATCGGCTCTCCCACGTTGCAAAGACGACACACGTGGTGATCGCAACCGGTGAATCATTCTATTCATTAATCGGACTGGTATCATCATTTTTTTCTTGTTGCAGAATTGTGCCTGCTTTTATCCTCATCTTTTCTGAATTCTTTGGTGATGTTAAGCCGAAGTAGTTTGACATTTGAGACTGATTTTTTTTCTATAGTGCAAATGATATATATATATATATATATATATATATATATAAGTCGGGGCGGCCTAAAGTCGGTATCAGCCAGTCAGCGAGGGAGTCTATCCCCTTTTCAATAGCGCTAGACCAAGGAGATTGTTTTAGCATCTGAGATGGAGCACCACATCTACCATCAGCTCCTTACTTTACCGCACAGATCCCTGTGCTACTCATACGCTGAGTTGGCGAGGACTGGTATAGAACTAGGAACCTTGTGGTTTCTAGCCGAACGCTCTACCGACTGAGCTAACCCGGCCCATATGATAATATAGCTTTGTATATTTCTGGAGCGTGCTTCTAGTCAATATATATATATATATATATGAGGAAAAAATGAGTAAAGAAAAGAAATGTAGATGGATAAAAATGAATTTTATCGATATCACTTTTAATCGATCTCACTTACACATGTGTTTCGGTCTGTTTATCAAAATGTATACGGATTTACGTTATTATTATTATTAAAATAATCAGATGGAGTTGAAATGATGATGATAATAACAATAGGAAAAATGCATAAAATGTTCCGTACACAGATTTTGCCGACCTTCATCAGAGTAATATTTTTTTTTTCAGACATATATATATATATATATATATATATATATATATATCTGAAAATGAATATATATATATATATATATATATATTTGCCCTCATATACAACATTGCATTTTTTCTCTCCGGACTGTCTGACATACCTGACAGAAAGGGTGAACGTTCACCCGAAATATCGGAATACATTAAACCAGAAACAGACCAACGGTTGAATATATAAAAAATCTGATTTTTGTTCTGTTTTTCTTGTATTTGTTCTTATTTCCAAAAAGACCAAACAACATTCACCAGACATAACACACACACACATATATATATATATATATATATATATATATATATATATATATATATATTTTTTCTCGATTTGTTTAACCATACATTTAATAGGTATTCCCGCTAATTCATTATTAATTAACTAATTTCTAAATTAGGTACGACTCCAATTAAGCACTTATTCTCCAAAAAATTATCGGCAAAACCATTCTAAACAACCTTGTTTACATATATTATATATATATAATATATATCGATTTGGAGCACTATAATATACTAAACTATATTATCAGTAGCATATATATATATATATATATATATATGATATTTGTGAAAAAGGTGATTACCAGTGAAACAGGTCACAATGGTTAGTTGATGCAAGTTTCACAATGATAAGACAGTGATATAACAAATAAAGAGTGCTCAATACGTGAGTAGAGCAAATTTAATATAATAATGGTACACAGCAATAACTTACTCGAGATTCACCATAAGGATCTTCAGGGTTAAATCCACTGGATTAATCAAGATATTAATTAATTGCAGTCGATTGCACGTGTGTATTTTTTTCGCGATGACGGTTGGTTATCGCAAAAAATAAACATGTGCAATCGACTGCAATTAATCAATATCTTGATTAATCCAGTGGATTTAACCCTGAAGATCCTTATGGTGAAACTCGAGTAGGTTATTACTGTGTACCATTATTATAATATATATATATATATATATATATATATTATACACTCAGACAAATATCAAGTTATGAACACAAAAAGTCTAATACTTTCAGTTCCCTGTGAGGTGCACAATCATCAGACAGAAGATATATATTTTTGGGATTTATACTTGCTCTGTTCCAATAGTGACGAGCACATTTTCTTTAAATTTTTTCACATATATATATATGTGTGTGTGTGTGTGTGTGTGTGTGTGTAAAATGGAAATGGAAGTGAATCCGACGTATGTTGAAAAGAGAAATAAAGGAAAGAAAGTATTGAATGGATAAAATAGGATATTTTAATTAATTTATCTTACACGTGTTTCGGTCAGGAGTTTATCCATGTGTACATTGTTCTATCTATTATTATTTTTAGATAACAAAATGAAATGAAATAATAATGATAGAAAAAATGTAGAAATGTTCCGCACACAAAGAAGTATCGACCTTCCTCAGAGTAAATCCTTATTTTTTGAAATAGAATTCGTTGGAAAGCGGAGAATTTTTGAAATGTTCGAAAAAATAACTTTTTTTTTAAAAATCACGTGAAGAAAGTAGTGGAGAATAATATATATATATATAATATATATATATTGGGAGATTATGTGCTTAATTAAAGTCATACCTAATGCTGCTGATGAGGCCTAATAGGCTGAAATGTACATACAGAGATCGACTTTTTCTCGATTTGTTTACGCTTTACATTTAAACCGATATGCACGCCTAATTCATTTAATTATAATTAATTAATTAACTAATTAGGTATGACTTTAACTAAGCACATAATCTCCCTAAAAATTGTCGGCCTTCGCCATTTCAAACACATTGTTTGACCACTTCATATATATATATATATATATATATATAATATATAGAGAGAGAGAGAGAGAGAGAGAGAGAGAGTACATCAATTTGTTTGTAGCTTAATTCACATAACAAAGAAAAATTATGTTATACAACAAATATCTAATTTTCAACATAATATCTTTTATATGTGAATGTTTTATTTATTAGAAATATTACAGTTGTTTTTATAATTGCTCCTCTGATATCTTTAATTGAAACTATATTAAAGTGTGGGCGTATAAAAGAGAAATCGAGATAAAAAAAAAACGGACACAGCGTGAGTGGGAGAGAGAGAGGGGGGAGGTAGGAAACTGAATCAAAAGTCATCGGATGCAACAATTTATTGAAAAAGGCCAAAGAACACATCGGCCGAAGCGATGCGATAAAAATGAATGGCATGAAAACATCTCCGTTCCAATCAATCCCCACGTGTGTCTTATGCCATCTTTAATAAGAGATGAAAATAGCAAAAGGTAAAATAAGAGAGAGACAGAGAGAGAGACAGAGAGAGAGAGAGAGAGAGGGAGAGATGGATAGAGAGAGAAAGAGGGATAGAGAGACAGAGAGAGAGATGGAGAGAGAGAAAGAAGAGAGAGAGAGGTGGATGAGAGAGAGAGAGAGGATAGAGAGATAAAGAGGAATAGAGAGGACAGAGAGAAAGAGAGAGATGGATAGAGATGAAGAGAGAAAGAGGACAGAGGGAGAGAGAGGGTGGGATGTATAGAGAAGAGAGGTGGGATGGATAGAGAGAGAAAGATAGAGAGAGAGAGAGACGGGTAGAGAGAAAAGAGGGAGAGAGAGATGGATAGAGAGAGAAGAGGAATAGAGAGAGAGAGAACAAGAGAGAGAGGGAGAAAGAGGGATAGAGAGAGAGAACAGAGAGAGAGAGAGAAAGAGGAATAGAGATAGAGAGAAAGAGAGAGAGAGATGTATTGAGATTGAGAGGATATATATATATATATATTATATATTATATATATATATATATATACTAGCAAATATATGCACCTCCGGGTGCAAGTTTAAGTTTTAATGTAATAAAATATTGTATTAAATTAGAAAGGCTAATGAAACTAAATAAGAATACAGATAAAAAGATTTGAAACAGAGGGAGTATAATAAAAGATTTGAAACAGAGGAGTATAATAAAAAATGGAACAACTGAAACTTTACTTTCCATCACTCTCGTCTTTCATTGTTAATTTTTCTAATTTAAGTATTTAGTTATAGAAGAAGTAAAGAATAAATGACAGTTATTTATCTTGTTAATGGATTTCATTTAAGATTCATTGAAGAGATTTTTGCTTATATTCATTAAAATAAAACCAAACAGTTTAGAAATCAATAATACTAAGCACATATTTATTAAATTCGATTTTTTAACATTAATATGCAAATTAGCCTTCCCGTTCACATTGTAAAGCGCTATTTTGTTGTATATAAATATAATTGCATGTTGTTAGTATGTAGACATAGTTAACAGTATTAATAATGTAAGACAATTTTATTAATAATTGAGGTTTAGATAAAAAATTAAATCATGGAGAATGTGATGTCAATTCTAAGAGAATTGTGACTTGAGTAGGAATATAGTTTCGGTTACAGACGGAAAAGCACACAATCTCCATTATATATATAAGGAGAGAGAGGATGGGGAGAAAGATGACAATGGCGTCAACAAATATAACGATTATAAATAAAACATTTAATAATTCATTGTGTGTCGTGTTGGCGGGAATTGTTTTACGAATTGAAATGCTAAAAGCACCAAATATATTGCATAATGTCGATCAGTTAAGTTGACATTAACAGAAAAGATAAATCATTCATTGAAAGATTCCTTATGCGAAATGTGTGTTGGTTTGCAGGAAATGTCATCTCAAAGAGTAAGAGTTAAAGTAGGTGTTACGATTTTAATGGCCATTTTCAGGCCTCAAGTGAGAAGCAATTTACAGTGGAGATCCCTTGTGTTAGGCAGAGCGCGATCTTTAGTGAAGAAACCTTTGGTTGTTCCTCAGTGTCCCTTAGTGTTGGGTATGATCCTTTGGTTGTTCCTTGGTTTCCCTTAGTGTTGGGTATGATCCTTTGGTTGTTCCTTGGTGTCCTTGAGTGTTGGGTATGATCCTTTGGTTGTTCCTTGGTGTCCCTGGGTTTTGGGTATGATCCAATATGGTGTAATTTTCACCTTTAGTTGTCGAAATTCCTAGCAAATAAGGCAATTAGAGTAACCTCCCTTGACTTTCACTTTGAACCAAGCCGGTAGCTATTTTGAAAGTCTCCGTCCGAAATAAACAAATCTTAGAAACTTTTCAAAAACAATACAACTGCATGCTTTAACACAAAAATATAAAAATATAATAATTAAGTTCATTTCAGATAATGCGCACGTACAATTTTATGCTAGGAATTTTAACAATTTGAATTTGAAATTTTTTGAACTCAAATTATTTATTTGTTTTCCCATTAAACTAACCCTAAACCCCAACCTTAATCCTAACCCTAAACCATAACGCTAACCCTAAACCCCAACTATAACCCTAAACCCCCCTGGTTAAAATTAATAGTTTTATTACAAAATTTGTGGGTTCTGTTTTTTATGGATTCACCTAATTTTCCGATCGATTTGCAAGTTCTGCCCAATACTCTTACTAATGAGTTTGATTGTCACTGATTGCTCCATATTTCTAGCCTTGTGCCAAACTAAGCAAAGCTGAGAAAATGAGCGTTTACTT
>CM042164.1:18002863-18005363 GCA_023376005.1 Doryteuthis pealeii | reverse complement strand
CGTCACTTTCTTCTGGACCCCTTGGCTTCTGGGTGTTGCGCCATGAAAACAATAAAACATAGCTAAATGAACAACATTCTAGTTACCTCAACTTTCTTTACACTCGCATTGTGATAGCATTCAAACACATTAAATATCACCAGGGCTTGGTTTTTGAGCAAAAATAATAGAGATTTGATTTATATTCGTGAAGACGATTAAAAAATAAAATTTAAATGATAACAGCATGGATTTTTTTTTTCATTTAATATTTTAGATAGTAGACATTAAGATTTCTTTTCAGAGTAGCTGGATCAATGAAAGGTCTATTTTTTTTACATGGGGATTCAGTAATAATGAATTTAGAAAGCGAAAAGAAAGCATTAAAAGACTGACAAACACAGGAGAAGGAAAAAAGGAAAGAAAAATATAGTATACTAGCAGTGGCTACCCGGCGTCGCCTGGGTAGAAGAGGATTTCTCCGGGACTAACATTTTTAAAAATCCTCTTCTACCCAGGCGACGCCGGGTAGCCACTGCTAGTATACCATATTTTCTTTCCTTTTTTCTTTCTCCTGTGTTTGTCAGTCTTTTAATGCTTTTTTTTTTTCACCTTTTAAATTTTCAAATGTTTTATTTACTGATGTATTCTTCTGTGAAAAATGTTTAATTTCCTTCAGACAACTAAAAATAATCCCTTGTTTTCTGAAAATGTTCTTGTGAATCTTGGAACCGACAAACTATTTTTTGCTCCCATTGTTTTCGTTGCTGTAGAAATTGGACTTTTATTTGTTTTCTTTCTCACTTTCAAAAAACGATCATGGTTGGGAGAGGGGGGGGGTAAGTTGAGGTCGATGGAAATTTTTTTTTGTTTTTTGTTTTGTTTTTCATAATCTGATAGTTGTACGTCGGTTCATCAATTCGGCTAAATTTGGAAATTATTTTTTTTTTAATCGAAGAATAAGTTCATCGTCCGATTACGACTTGAAGGCTGACTAGAACTGATTGTGCTATGTTAGTTGGATTTTACAGCAAGTCAACCCTTGTTGGGTTATTTTATGCCGAAGACATTTTGTTTGGTTCATTATATATACTAGCAAATATATGCACCCTCCGGGTGCAAGTATTTAAGTTTTAATGTAATGAAATATCGTATTAAATTAGAAAGGCTAATGAAACTGAATAAGAATGCAGATAAAAATATTTGGAACAGAGGGGGTATAATCGGAAAATAGAACAACTTTGAAACTAACTGTTCCACCATTCCCTTACTCCCGTCTTTCAGTGGTAAATTTTCCTAATTTAACTATTTAGTTAAAATAGGAAGAAAAGAATAAAATTACAGTTATTTCTTTATGTTAATAGATTTCTGTTAAAATTTATCCCCGAGATTTTTGCTCATATTTATTAAGATAAAACCAAACAATTAGAAATCAATAATACTAAGCATATATTTATTAAAATCAAATTTTTTAAGATCAATATGCAAATCAGCCTTCCCATTCACACTGTAAACCGCTATTTCGTTGAATATATAAATAGAATTGCATGTTATTAGTATGTAGATATTGTTAACAGTCTTAATGATGTAAAACAATTTTACTAATAATTGAGGTTTAAATAAAAAATAAAATCATGGAGAATGTGATGTAAATAACAAAGGGAATTGTGACTTGAATAGTAATATAGTTTCGGTTACAGACAGAAAAACACATAATCTCCATTATAATAAGATATATATATATATATATATATATATATTATTGTTCACTCCTTTTGAGTTTTCACATCAGCGTTAGCTGATGGTCTTTCACCGGAGTCTGAGTGACAGCAAGTCTCCTCAGGTATCCAGGACTCTTTAGAATCCTTTAAAATCTGGATGTTTGTCTCAACAGAGGAAAAAAATCGACTGACCCATTGCTTCTGACGGAGAAAGGTATTTCCTGTCGTCATCAAAAAAGGTTTTGTGTTAGTATTGTCGGTAGAGCGTTCGACGAGAAACCACATGGTTCCTAGGTCGAGACTGGCCCTCGCCAACTCAGCGTATGAGTAGCACCGGGATCTGTGCGGTAAAGTAAGGAGCTGATGGTAGGTGTGGCGCTCTACTTCAGACGCTAGAAACAATCTCCTTGGTCTAGCACTTGTGAAAAGGGGACAGACTCCCCTGCTGATTGGCTGATACCGACTTTAGGCACCCCGACGACTTTTTAAGATGAGAAAGTAGTGGACTGGTTTAGCTGTCAGTAGAGCATTCGGCTACGAATTGTCTTTCACCAACTCAGCGCATGAGTAGCAACCGTCAGGGCTCCACTTTACCTCACAGATCAAATTACCCAAGCTATGCTACTCAAGCGCCCCGAGTTGCGATTGCAAGGCGGGTGTTCTACCGACTGAGCTAAAACGGCCAATGAAGTGACTGCAATATTTCTGGAAGAAACCAATCTTCTGCAGTGTGTGTGTGTGTGGGGGGGGGTTAAACTGTTTTCCTTGAAAAAAAACTAGCCTTTAAAATCTGGATGTTT
>CM042164.1:17977863-17995363 GCA_023376005.1 Doryteuthis pealeii | reverse complement strand
CCTTGTATTCTGAAAAAAAAAAAGTTCCATTCATTCTTCATTTCTATCTTGGTAAATACATCTTTAAACTTGGTACTTTTTTGGCACACCTGGTATTCTGGAGAGAAAAAAAATTAATGAATGGAACGGGTTCATTAGAATCGGGTTTTTATGACGGCCAGAATTCTTAGAGAAAATGGACTTCATTAATGAAAACCAATATTCTCCATCAATCTGGTTCCAACTTTCTCGAAGAGCGTTTGATAGATCGACTTTACAGAATGGAGCGTTGCCATAAGAATGTTCACCATAAAGTCAGACTGAGATCCAACTATAATTATGTTAAGATGTTGGCACTCTTGAACTTTTTCGACCGTAGGAGCGATGTTCAGTGAATTGTTATACCTTAAAAAAGATAAGACCATTAAGCGATAGATGGATTAGAACAATGGTTTATTATGAATCAACTATATCATTAAGAATTTGATTGAAAGTGTTACTTTCTTTGTTCTCTCACCACAAGAATTCATAAACATATGAATCTAACATATCTGCATGAATGAATTAACCCTTACCCTAATCAATGTATGATGTAGTGTTCTGAAATTTTCTAACTTATGCTGGCAAAATAAATAAAAAAATCTTAATGATATAGTTAAGATAAATTGGGTTATTTCCTAGTTGAGTAACATGAGTGATCCAGAAAAAACAAAGCCAAATTATTTATTTATTTTCCCATTAAAATAACCCTAAACCCCAACCCTAACCCTAAACCCTAACCCTAACCCTTGTTGGACTTAAACTTCAAAAATAAATAAGTAAAATTAACAGTTTAATTTAAAAATTTGTGGGTTCTGTTTTTTCTGGGTCACCCTGTAATATTATCTTACTCAACTAGGGGTGTTTAGGGTTAGGGATAGGGTTTAGGATTAGGGATAGGGTTTAGTGTTAGTGTCAGGGTTAGGGTTGGGGTTTAGGTTTAGTGTTAGGGTTAGGGTTAGGGTTTATGATTAGTTTAATGGGAAAATAAATAATTTGGGTTCTGTTTTTTCTGGGTCACTCTGTAATATCATGTTACTCAACGAGGAAATAACCCTAAATTGAGTTTTTATCCTCCTCTTCCTTCTTTTTTCAGTTAACTAAAAAGTTTACTAATAAATAAATACCTACGATTTAGTATAAAATTTATGTGAAAAATATACAAAATAATTATTTAGTTAATAATTAATAGATGCACACAACATTTTATTTGAGGGAGACAGAATTAAGTTTCCATTTCAAATTGTTTTATTATTATTATTATTATTTTTTTTTTTTTATTTTTTTTTTTTACTCCTTTGATGAATTTGAGGATTTTGCTTACTTATAATACAAACCCTCTAACATTGAATTTTTAACTCCCACCCCTCAGGCAATATCTTTCAGAAATTGATTTTTACAGCACCCGGAGGGTGTTTTTGTTACTAGTCTAAACTAAAAAACGTTAGAGGAAAATCCTTCAAGTGTGTCCAGTCCAATTTTCTTTGTCGATAGATGCGTGTATATATATATATACATCGATATCTGTTGACCGATTGCCTTTAAGTTCAAATAATCGATGAATGGTGATTAGACATTTGTTCTCAGGATGAAGTTTGGTGGAGGGGGGGTAGGTTTTTATTTTGTGGGATGGGGGATGAGGGATGATGTACAGATGGAGCAATGGGGTGCAGTTGGGTGTTGGGTGTTCTGATGAATGAGCGAATCTGATTTGCTTACACGTCTCGGTATAGAGTATTTAACATTGATTAACCGTCATCTAAATTTTCCCTTGTGTGTGGTGTGGGGGGTGACGTGTGTGTGTGTGGGGGGGGGGTTACGTGGCGGAAGATGTTGAGAGAAAGAGAAAGACTTCTGGCATGAATATACAATCAGATTATTTTTCATTGTATTTTTTTCTTTTCTCTATTCGCTTTAGCCAACTTTGGTACCCATGTTTAGACGAGAGACAAATCGGGTGGAACGAACTGACGAACAATGGCTTGCGAACTTTGAAACGGCTTACCTTTTCTCAATCCTTTTTAATAATATAATTTTTTTCCAGAGATAAACATATTTTTCCTTTTATAGTTGCACAAAAATTGCATAATAACAAAACGACTATAATAATAATAATAATAATAATAATAATAATAATAATAATAAGGCTCTCCACCCTAGAGATGATAGAGATAGATTATATGTGTCAAGAAAAGAAGGGGGAAGAGGTCTTGCCAACATAGAGGAATGCGTAGAAACCACAATCCAACAACTTGAAGATTACACAAGAAAGAGCAAAGACAAACTACTTATGCGGCCAACAATAGTAGAGCGACAGATGGACAGTCAAAAAAACGACAAAGACTAGAAAACAAAAATGGGAAGAAAAACAATTATATTGACGCTTCAAACGACAAATAGAAGAGGTTGCACATGAAAAGACTTGGACATGGTTAAGAAAGGGAAACCTCAAAAGAGAAACTGAATCACTTATAATTGCTGCACAAAATAATGCCATAAGGTCAAACTACATCAAAGCGAAAATCGATAGGACCCAACAAAATAGTAAATGTAGACTTTGCTGGAATAGAGATGAGACTGTAAACCATATACTCTGCGAATGTAGCAAATTAGCACAACGAGAATACAAAACTAGACACGACTGGGTTGGGAAGGTGATCCACTGGGAATTATGCAAAAAATTTAATTTTGACCATACAACAAAATGGTATATGCATAAACCAGAATCTGTTCTTGAGAACGAAACGCATAAAATTCTCTGGGACTTTGAAATAAAAACGGATCCCAGCAAGAAGACCAGACTTAGTGTTGATTAACAAAAAAGAAAGAACTTGTCAACTGGTGGATTTTGCCGTGCCAGCAGATCACAGGGTGAAGTTAAAGGAAAATGAAAAAATAGACAAATATCTGGACCTTGCCAGAGAACTGAAAAAGTTATGGAATATGAAAGTCAAAGTGATACCAATTGTAGTTGGTGCACTTGGAACAGTCCCAAAAGGATTGGAAAAGGGTTTGGAAAGTTTGGGAATCAGAGGAAGGATTGAAACCATTGAGAACACTGCGCTGCTGCAATCTGCCAGAATACTCAGAAGAGTTCAGGAGACCTGAGGAGACTTGCTGTCACTCAGACTCCAGTGAAAGACCATCAGCTAACACTGATGTGAAAACTCAAAAGGAGTAAATAATAATAATAATCTGGAGACCTGAGGAGACTTGCTGTCACCCAGACTCCTGTGAAATACCACCAGCTAATGCTGAAGTGAAAAACTCAAAAGGAGTGAAAATAATAGTAATAATAACAATAGGACTTCGAGGTACAGTCGGTTCACCTAATCCCGACCAGGAGACCAGACCTAGTATTGATTGAAAAGAAGAAGAGAACGTGTCATCTCATGGATTTTGCCGTACCGTTTGACCACCGAGTGAAAGTGAAAGAAAGCAAAAAGATATACAAATACTTAGACCTTGCCAGAGAACTGAGGAAACTATGGTACATGAATGTGAAGTTCGTACCAATTGTAATTGGTGCCCTTGAACGTTCCCCAAAAGTCTGGAAAGGAATTTGGGTGAACTGGAAATCAGAGGAAGAATCGAGACCATCCAAACTAGGGCACTGTTGGGATCGGTTAGAATACTTAGAAGAGTCCTGGAGACCCGAGGAGACTTGTTGTCACTCAGCCTCCAGTGAACCACCAGCTAGGGCAGGCGTGAAAACCTTATAATAATAATAATAATAATATTAATAATAATCTGGGACTTTGTGTTAAAGACGGATCACCCTATCCCAGCCAGGAGACCAGACCTAGTGTTTATTAACAAAAAAAAAAAGAGTACGTGTCAACTGATGGACTTTATGGTTCCAGCAGATCACAAGGTGAAGCTGAAGATGGATAAATACCTGGACCTTGCTAGAGAATTGAACAAACTCTAGAATATGAGACTGAAAGTGATACCAATAGTAGTCTTGTGTCCGTTTTACACTCGTTGTGTTATCTCTGATACTCGAGTTAGAACAATTTGCTTGCATCTGTTTCGGTCTGTATTTCACTCTTATATTGAGATGAAACTTTGTTCGGCGTTAATTCCGTTGTTAGCCTGTTTGCTCCGTCCAATTATCAGAAAACATTAACAGACAATGTTATTTCTTTCTTCCTCTGCGAAAATGTCGCATTATGTCTATGTGCGCGTTGTATAATGTTTTCTTTGTCATTTTTCCATATGGCATTAACTGCTTTTCGTTTTTTCTTGTATATTTGATTGGATCATATGAACTTTAGGCACCCCTTTTTGATCTCGATTAAGAAAGGACTCGTTTTTCATTTACACCGTCAATATCCGGTTGTTTTAACAGCCGATTTTTAGATTTAAATTATAAAACTAACCCCTAACCCTAACCCCTAACCCTAATCCCTAACCCTAACCCCTAACAAACAACCGGATATTGACAGTGTAAATGAAAAACATGTCCTTTCTTAATCAAGATCAAAAAGGAGTGCTGTTACATAATCTATGCGGTTGCATAAGATTATTGTCAATCCCCTGTAATTCTGAGGGGATGTCCCTTTTCATATCATGGCCGGGTCCTTCTATGGAAAATTACAGAAGCCCGCCAAATATGTGAAGTCACGTGGGACCTTTTTCAGAGTCCCCAGTTTGCAGTTAGACGTCAGGCAGAGCAGTCGGCCATTTTAGGTCCTGCCTAAAACTGGAACTCACGCGCGCTATGTTAGTTAGCAGATGTCTGGGATGGGGATTGAAAATAAAGTAACATCAAAATAAATCGAAGTCTTGTGTCTATTATCTAAAAGCTAACAATGACACGGGGCTTCTGATAGAGAGAAATCCCTAACAGAAAACCAGACTGAAGTCCCCAAGTCAACTCCAGACGCAAGATCTTAGAAGATTCCAGACCAAGTCAAGATGATAGAAGAAATACCAAAGACGATCAGAAGCAAAGCCGGTCAGAAGAAAATACGACCAGATATAGAAGAAAGATAGAGATATATAACATTATAATTATTTAGTGCCAGTGAAGAAGGCGCTATGCAACAGTGCCTAAAGGTAAAATATGGTCCATTTGATTTGCCATGCCTGATTTTGTGGTCTTTTTCTTGCCCAAGACCATCCTGCAAGCTTTATTTTTTATCTTAAAGAGGCTACTTCAGAAAAGTGTGAAAACGGATTGTCTACTTTGTATGGGCGGTGGGACAGGGAAAAACTGAATTGTAGAGCATCCGGTAAGGTTGAAAGTTACTAACAATGGTCAGCAAGATAAGCCAACACTTTTGGTTTTGGTGGATCGTGTAGATTACGCCAATAGACACTAAAACATCTTTCTTTCTTTTTACTTTGGTTATATAAAATGGTTATCGAGTCCTATAAAAAAGGCCAGGTTAGGAAGGAAAAGACCAAGAGATAAAATTAGAGAGAGAGAGAGAGAGAGAGAGAGAGAGAGAGAGAGAGAGAGAGAGAGAGGAGAGAGAGAGAGAGAGAGGCCAAGTAAAGTTCCCTGAAGATATTAAGGAGAGTTGAGTCAACTCGGGAAAGGAAAAAAAAAGAAAAGGGAAATTCATGGGAGTGTTAGGGAAAAGGTACAAAGAAAGGGTTTTTAGTAGAATAAATGAGGGAAATATATATATATATATATATATATATATATATATATATATATATATATTTCGGATGAGTTACGTCACACAATTTCGCAAGAAAATTAACGGCTAAAAAACACCAAATCCGTTCACATCATTTAATTACTTTTTTGCCCTCATATACAAGATTTCATTTTTTTCTCTCCAGACCGTCTGATATACCTTGAAAAAGGGTGAAGGTTCACCTGAAATATTGGAACACAGCCACGGTTGAATATTTTTAAAAAATCTGATTTTCGTTATGTTTTTCTTGTTTTTGTTCTTTTTTCCAATGCTTCAAAAGACCAAACAAACAACGTTCACAAGAACATAACATACACAATTATATATATATATATATATATATATATATATATATATATATATATATATATATATATATATATATAGGGTTGTGCAAAAGTAGGTATAAAACAGTATCATAGAGATGAAATTAGTAGCATATTATCTTAAGTGTCCTCATTTTGTAAAATGTTGGTGTCATTAGCCATAAATTAATTGTGACTAATAATTAACATGTGATTAATAATAATAATTAATGTTATTAAACGTATATGTAACATTTGTTTGTTTAATAAATGAAATGAGTATTGTATGTGTTTTTATAACTGTATACCTACTTTTGCACCACACCTATATATATATATATATATATATATATATATATATATATAATCCAAAAGTCCAGAGAAGAAATCTTCCCTACGACATAGGAGTTTTATTTAAACAAAACCTGTTGCAGTTTGAGAGCTCAATGTGTGCTCTTGATGTTAGAGTCACAGAGCAAATATATAAGTAAAGAAATAACAAAAGACTTAGAGATTTTGCATTATTGTCTATTTCAGGGAGCTTAGACAAATATTCTAAATCTCCTGACTCATCAGATGCGAATGATGAAATTTTTATTACTTTAAAGGCATTTGAAAACAGATTTTTATTTATATATTTTTTTAATTTTTTAGAATTTTGTAGTCCTGTGATATGAATTCCAAATTTAATCCTTGAGATTGCAAAAAGGGAAAAAAGTTTAATGCTGCAGTTATACTTCCCCTACAAAAAATCGGTCAGCGAAAGGTGTATCTCTTAACTCCCTGAAATAGACAATAATGCTAAATCTCTAAGTCTTTTGTTATTTCTTTACTCATATATATATGCAACGCTCTCCTATAAAAGGGATGGAGCAATCTATGGCGAACTTTACATGTATACAGATGTGTGTATTTATCAGTTAAAATCCTCCTCCCAGTCTGTAGGTGACGATGGTCGAGCGGTTCAACAGCCTGACTGATGATGAATCGACCGGGTTTCCATCCCGGCTGGCGGTAGCTTGCAAATGTCTAGCCATACTGAAGAGACGTGATACATCGAAACACAGTGTCTGTGGATGACTATATATATATATATATCTTAGAAGGGAAGGAAAAACTCAACACCGTAATTCCATAATAAATTTTAAAAGTTTATTATACATTGAGCTCTTTTTAGTGATTTAAAGATTCGCTGTATTTATACATACTGGATTATACAATAATAATATAGTGTGTCTTAGAAATCACATATAGAATCACCCCTTACTACCAAGTTTTGGATACCTCACTATATATATATATATATATATATTTATATATATATGAGGAATTTAAAAAAAAATATCCGCACTCTTGTTTTATGGAAGCCGAGCTCATCATGGATGATTTGATAGGCAGAACTATCAAACAATTGGTTATTTTCCATGACTCTTTTAAGTTGACTTCTACACTACTTTCGATCTGGGCCGATCACCTAGTGAAAGTGAAAGAAAGCGAAATGATAAACAAATGCTTGGACCTTGCTAGAGAACTGTGAAAACTGTGGAACATTAAGGTGAAGGTCGTGCTCGACCTCCAGTGAACAACCAGCTACGGCAGGTGTGAAAAACTCGATAATGATAATAATAATTAGTGGAAAGAAAATGAAGAAATGGAAAATGAAAGAAAAATGAAAATCATAGAAAAATAAAGAAGAATGAAAAAGAGGAGGAAAAACGAATAGAAGAAAAAGAAGAAGAAGAAGAAGAAGAAGAAGAAGAAGAAAGAAGAAAGAAAGAAAGAAAGAAAGAAGAAGAAGAATGCAAGAAGAGAAAGAATGAAGAGAGAAAGAAAAAGAAAGAATGAAGAGAGAAAGAAAAAAGAAAGAAAGAAGAAGAAGAAGAAGAATGCAAGAATGAAGAAAGAATGAAGAGAGAAAGAAATAAAAAAGAAAGAAAGAAGAAGAAGAATGCAAGAATGAAGAAAGAATGAAAAAGAAGAAGAAGAAAAAGAAGAAAGAAAAAGAAGAAGAAGAAGAAGGAAGGAAGAAGAAGAAGAAGAAGAAGAAGAAGAAGAAGAAGAAGAAGAAGAAGAAGAAGAAGAAGAAGAAGAAGAAAGAAGGCGTGTTAGAACTAATAAAAAAACAAAACAA
Source organism: Doryteuthis pealeii (assembly GCA_023376005.1). Taxonomy (NCBI): domain Eukaryota; kingdom Metazoa; phylum Mollusca; class Cephalopoda; order Myopsida; family Loliginidae; genus Doryteuthis; species Doryteuthis pealeii. The sequence continues at coordinate 17,987,255 of CM042164.1, read as the reverse complement.
AATTTGCTTGAGTAGCCGGATCTCGGACGCCTGACTCTTAACTGCTGGTGGGTATCAACAAAAGTGGCGTTAGGGATGGTGAGGCTGATGGTTGGTGGTAGTCGGGGAAGAAAAGGAGGGACCACGGCAGCGGCTGGAAACACGTGACCGTAAACGGCGCGAAACTGGCCCCCGACCCCCATTGAACTAAAACGCGATGGGATGGTGTTTTGAAGGTCAGAGTAGGGGTATAAAAGGCCAAAGAGATGGAAGAATGAAGGCGAGAGAGAGAGTGAATGGGGAAAGATGAGAGAAAGAGGGAGGGATACAGAGATCAAATAAAAGTCCGGGGAAGTTATTGGGGAGAGTTGTGTTGACCAAGGAAACGAAAGAAAAACCAACGAAATTCATGGGACTACAAAGGTAGAGTAAAAAGTTTTTCGTCAAGGAAATGAGAGAGGGATTTTTGGGGGTTTTGTTTTCGGGGGGAGCGTGTTTTTTGTTTGTTTTTATTTTCATTTATTTATTTTTAGTTTTCTTATTTACAAGATATTTCTGGCACGTGTTTATATAACAAGATGAGAGGGAGTTGTACAATAAACAAAACGTGTATAAAAAGTCAGGAATTTATTTTTAGTAACACAAGGAGTATTAGAGTGAGATAAATTATATACATAAATTATATATATATATATACGACAATTTTTGGGAGAATGTGCTTAATTGAAGTCATACCTAATTTTGAAAATTAATTAGTTGATAATTAATGAATTAAGATAAGTGTATTTTGTCAGCATTTTTTCTTTTAAGCATGTTGTGTTAAACTATACAGACAATTCTTGTCGGACGAGTTTTTGTTCGATCCATTCTAATTTTGTTTTGTATTGCCGAAAGCGCTCGTAATGAAACCTTTGGTGGATTGCTACACCAATTCCACCCCGACACCAAAAAGATGGCCAGAAAATTAGAAAGGATCGAACAAAAACTCGTCCGACAAGAATTATATGTATAGTTTAACACAACACACACACACACACACACACACACACACACACACACACATATATATATATAAATATATATATATATATATCTTTAACAGTTTATTTCTATTATAAGCATGCCACACACACACACACACACACCACACACAAACACACATAATTATATATATATATATATATATATATATATATATATATATATATATAATCCAAACTTCCGGAGAAGAAATCTTCCTTACGACATAGGAGTTTAAAAAAAAACCTGTCGCAGTTTGCAGAGCTCAATGTGTGCTCTTATTGTTAGAGTCACAGAGCAAATATATAAGTAAAAACATAACAATAGAGTTATAATGCCAAAACTCTAAGTCTTTTGTTATATTTTTACTTTTTTATTTTATAGAATTTCTTTTATGCTATCTATCTTTTTATTCTTTTCAACTAGTTTAGACCTTGGGTCATTGTCAAGAGAAAAGTTTTTGCGAAAGAAAATTGTGTTTAAAAAGTTTTTAAAAAACTTTTTAAGACACAAAAGAAGGGACGAAAAATGTACTGGTTAAGTGTGTGTAGGTGGGGGGACATTGATTGTAACTTCACCGTTTGGCATAAGCCGTTACCCGTCTGTTTACAGATTTGAGTTCTCTGGTGATTGTAAAAACATACCGCCGTAAAGAATGTAGTAAATAATTGTTCACCCTGGGCTGACGGCCACTGTTAGCCGAAAGGGTAAGGAACTTGGCAGACGAAAATTCTATCGGGTTTCGATCCCGGTTAGAGGTAGCTGTTATAAAAGTCGAGCCGCACTGATGAGAAGTAAACTTCAAAAACACCTGTCTGTGAATGACATAGATAGATAGATAGATTGATTTTTTTTACTAATATGTTTAGATTTTGCGGTAATCTTTTAAGCTATTGGAGACCTTCCTGGAAATCATTATTTAAAACACAGGAATCTTTCTGGGATCGAAACCAGATCACAAGCACCGGTAGAAAATATACGGTTACTTCAGTCACCAGAGCATATTATAAAGCTACTCTCTATCACACACACACACAAACACACACACACATACATACATACACACACACATACGCATATTTATATACATGTGAGTGTGTGTGTCACTGTGTATGATGTATGTATATATCATGTTGGTATGTGAAGTGTATATGTGCTGATATTGATTATAAGAAATGGTGTATGTATCTCTCTCTCTCTCTCTCTCTCTCTCTCTCTCTCTCTCGCTATATCTATCTATCTATCTATCTATATATATATATATATATATATATATATATATATATAACACATACATACGCACACACACACATATATATATGAGTGTGTGTCTCAGTGTGTATGTATGTATATATATATAATGTTGGCATGTGAAGTGAATATGCACTGATAATGATTATAAGAAATGGTGTATATTATATATATATATATATATATATATATATATATATATATATATATAACTTGGCTTTGAATGTATATCTAAATAATTTACCTCATATGTAAACAAGTTTGTGTTTTAATAGATCAATGCATAAGCAAACAGGTAAGTACATAAGAAACTCGTCGCAGTCCAGAAGGAATTGGAAAAGAAATTAATCTGCAATCATTTTAAAACGGACATAATTTATCGCTACCCCAATACTTTCACTTGGGTAATTTATGAGGAAGTGCGTCCCGGTCTCCTGCCTCAAAAATTGCTACCCGGTGACTATTAAAATAACGACCCAGTTCAGTCTATTCAAAACTATCCATCTATCTACCGATCCCAATGTGTTCATATTTATCTATATTACTTTAAATACTAAGATTTTTTTTTATTCATGTTTGTTTAATGTCTTGTTTTTAATTTAAATAAACAAGAATTACGACAAAAAAAGAAGCGACCTCCCCAATACATTTACTTGTCGAAAATATGTATCTCCATTTGTTCCTATCTATCTATATTATTTTGTTTGTTTATCTATCTAGCTATCTCAGTCTATTCAAAACTATATATCCATCTTCATATCTAAACAAGAATTACGACAAATAACGATAAATAAACAAGAATTACGACGAGCTGGGGTTGTTATTTTGATAGTCACCGAGTAGCGGTTTTTGAGGCAGGAGACCGGGACGCACTTCCTCATAAATTACCATCACTTGCATTCCTTAAAACAAAGAAATCTTTAAAACTGTTGATTAAATAAATTGAACAAAAAAAAAAAAAAAATAGGAAAAATGTTAATAAAAAAACATATAGAAAGAAAAAATATTCTTTCACTGGAGATTGAGTGACAACAAGTCTACTCAGGTCTCCATGATTCTTCTGAGTATTCAAGCCGATTGTGCATTATTAGGAGTTTTTCACACCTGCCGTAGCCGGTGGTTCACTGGAGGTTGAGTGACAACAAGTGTCCTCATGTCTCCGGGACTCTCCTGGATATTCTAGACGATCTTAACAATATTGTTGTTTGGATGGTCTCGATTCTTCCTCTAGTTTCCGATTCCTCCAGCAACCGTCAAACTCAAGAGATATCACATCAGAAGACATAGACATGGCTAAGAAGAGGAAACCTCAAGAGAGAAACTGAATCTCTTATAATCGAAGCACAAGTCAATGCCATAAGAATAAACTATATAGGGGCAAAAATAGATAAGACGCAGCAGAATAGCAAGTGTAGAATGTGTGGCGACAGAGACGAAACGGTCAATCATATAACAAGCGAACGCAGCAAACTAGTACAAAGAGAGTACGAGACTAGGCACGACTGGGTGGGAAAGGTGATCCACTGGGAATTGTGCAAGAAATTCAATTTTCACCATACAACCAAAGGGTATATGCCAAAACCTAAACCTGTCCCAGAGAACGAGACGCATAAAAGTCTCTGGGACTTCGAGGTACATACGGATCACCTAATCCCGACCAGGAGACCAGACCTAGTATTGATTGAAAGAAGAAGAAAACTTATCATCTCGTGGATTTTGCCATCCCGGTCGACCACCAAGTGAAAATGAAAGAAAACGAAAAGATAGACAAATACTTGGACCTTGCCAGAGAACTGAGAAAACTGTGGGACATTAAGGTGAGGGTCGTACCAATTGTAATTGGTGCACTTGGAACGGTCTCCAAATGTCTTGAAAAGTATATGGGTGAATTGGAAATCAGAGGAAGAATCGAGACCATCCAAACTACAGCACTGTTAAGATCGGCTAGAATACTCAGAAGAGTCCTGGAGACCTGAGGCGACTTGTTGTCACTCAGCCTCCAGTGAACCACCAGCTACGGCAGGTGTGAAAAACTCAATAATAATAATAATGATAATAGTCCGTGGCAATTGGTGCCCTTGGAACGGTCTCCAAGAGTTTGAAAAAGAGTCTGGATGAATTGGAAATCAGAGGAAGAATCGAGACCATCAAAATGTATATCCATTTATTGAGTAAAGACCATCATTGTCAAGATCGGCTAGAATACTCAGAAGAGACCTGGAGACCTGAGGAGACTTGCTGTCACTCAGCCTCCAGTGAATAGCTACCAGTTAACGCTGGCGTAAAAAAAACACTCAAGGGGTGAAATAATAATAATAATAATAATAATAATAATAATAATAATAATAATAATTAGCTAATGCTGATGTGAAAACTCAAAAGGAGTAAATAATAATAATAATAACTTCTTTTTTTTAATTTTTGCAGTCCGACCATAAAATGAAAGTAAAAGTTACTTGATATATGACCTTTTAAAAGTCATTTTTTAATGTTGTTATAAGTTTGCAAAGTTTTTTTTTTTTTCTAATTCTTTTTTCTTTTCTTTTTTCTTTTTTTTTTTCCAACCTGCTCCTGCTGTGATCGTACCTGTCGCCAACCATCCTACAACGACATCACTAACTTCATTATCATGACTATTAAAAAAACAATTTATGTGACCTATCAATTGGAAATTATCTTCATGGCTATTTTAATAACAAACATAACTTCATTTAAAAATAAAAATTTAAAATATTGATTAAATACTAAAAAAAAAAAAAATTATGCATATAATATATTTTAATATATTCTCTATCATTTAAAAAATGAAAATAAATTAACTCCATCCCTTGAACATTTTTGGCGCCGTGTCCAGGGTGCACTTGTGGTTCAACAACGGCATGAAAAAAATGTCGGTTGCTTCCGCCAACTTGTCTCCGCGAGCTGCGAAAAATACCGAAAATTACCGAGGACTTGGAGCAGTAGGCGGAGTAGGCCGATCAAGCGGAGTAGCACAGAGTGATGATGAAGAAGAAGAACAAGAACAAGAAGAAGACGAAGATGAAGAAGGAGGAGGCGTGGGCGAGACGGCACTGGCTGCGATTTCGACGTCCATAGCAGGAACGTTGGATGACAGCACTTTGAGCTTCAAACCGGGGTGGAATCGTCACCCACAACAGCAGCAACAGAAACGGCATCACGGTTGGAGACGACAAAGCAAACGGGACTACAGCAAAAGGGATGAGTTATGCGGTATGTGTGGATACAAACCAAAATGGATGCAAATATTCAACAACCCTCGAGCCTTGTTATTCTTTCTCTGTTCAGGATCTTTTATTCAAGGTAAGTGATTTTTTTTTCTTTTCCTTTCTTTCTTTTTTTTTTATTCACCATACTCATCTTCTTCTTCTTCTTCTTCTTGGTTCTTCTTACCATTTGTTAAGATTACTTATTTTATCGTCATCTGTCTCAGAAATCGTTGTTATTCTACTGTTGATATTTTTACCAAAAAATACAAAAACTGAAGTTTATTCTTAAAAAAGAAAAAAACTTTTTCTTTCTTTCTTTTTATTCACCATAATCCTCTTCTTCTTTTTGCTTCTTCTTCTTTGTCGTTACCATTTGTTGAAATTACTTATTTAATTATTTACCATCGGTCTCAAATATTGTTGTTGTTGTTATTCTACAGTTGATATATTTTTACACAAAAAAAAACAAAAAAAACAAAATCAAAACAAAAACCCACAAAAAATGAAGTTTATTCTAAAAAGCATTTTTTTCTTTCTTTTTATTCACCATAATACTCTTCTTCTTTTTGCTTCTTCTTCTTTATCGTTACCATTTGTTAAAATTACTTATTTAATTATTTACCATCGGTGGCATCAATCTCAGATATTGTTGTTGTTGTTATTCTACAGTTGATATATTTTTACCAAAAAAACCCCCCAAAAAACTGAAGTTTATTCTAAAAAAAAAACTTTTTTCTTTCTTTCTTTTTATTCACCATAAATCCTCTTCTTTTTGCTTCTTTATCGTTACCATTAATTAGTATTACTTATTTAATTATATACAAATGATGGCATAAGTCTCAGATATTATTGTTGTTGTTTAATGTTTACGCTACTACTGTTGATAGAATTTTACCCCCCCCCCCTGAAGTTTATTCTAAAAAGCCTTGTTTTTATTTTTATATTTTTTAAAACAATGTTTTTTTACGTCTTTTTTTAATTTTATTTCATTTCTTTTCCTCGAACTTTCTTTACCAATCTTTTTTCTTTCTTTTCTTCCTTCTTTTCCTTCATCGATTCATTTCTTCTTTCTTTCTTTCTCTTTTATTCCACTACTAAACAAGATTGTCAATTTCATACACGTTTTTCGTCCAACCTGAAAACTCTTTCTTTCTTTCCATCAAATCTACAATTTACTACCGTCTCGAAATATTGAATACTTATCATTAAGGTTAATCTTTCGAAGGTAAAGAAGACCAGCAGTAAATAATCCTCACAAACTTAGAATTATAATTTCTTATTATTTATTCACGTTAAAAATAATAACCCTCACAAATTTAGAAAAGTAATTTCTTATTTATTTACGTTAAAAAAGTCACAGAAGTAACTGATTTTTGTTTATGTTTTTTGGGTAATTATGAACTTTTGTTTAGTAAATTAGGGTGTCCCAGAAAAAACAGAACCCACAAATTTTGTAATGAAACTGTTAATTTTAACTAGGGGTTTAGGGTTAGTTTAATGGCAAAATAAATAATTGGGGTTCTGTTTCTAGGTCACACTGTAATATTATGTTACTCAACTAGGGGGGTTTAGGGTTGGGGTTTAGGGTTAAGGTTAGGGTTTAGGGTTAGTTTAATGGGAAAATAAATAAATAATTTGAGTTTTGTTTTTTTCTGGGTCACCCTGTACCCTAATTTACTAAACCAAAGTTTATAATTACCGTTTTTTGTTTGTTTATTTTTTGATGGAGGGGGAGGTTTGGTGTTTATTATTTCTTTTATTTTTTTTTAATGTGTTAGTTCGTGTTCACATTCGTTTAAAAAAAATTAAATTAAAAAAACATTATAAAATAAATAAAGAATAAACAGAATTACAAACAAAATATTAAGAGTGAATTGGTCTTTAAAAACGAAGAATATTTACAACTGTACTGCTTAATACGGCATTTTTTAAAAATCTTGTTTAAAGTGATTTGCTTTATTTAATCAACAGTGCTTTACTTTGACAACCAATTTCTACGACTTCATTCAATATTTTCAATGAAAAGATCTAATTACTTTCAAAGTTATCTCTGATATTCACACTGAAAAAATTCTAGGGCAACAACAAAACAAAAAATAATGATAATAATAATAATAAATACATTGGGAACGTCTTGCTGTCACTTGATCCCAGCAAAAGCCACCAAATACAACTTTGATGATAATAATATAATAATAATAATAATAATAATAATACATTGATCCCAGCAAAAGCCACCAGATATTATAATAAATAATAATAATAATGATAAGGATAATAAATAGATTGTGAACGACTTGCTGTCACTTGATCCCAGCAAAACGCACCAAATACAACTTGAATAATAATAATAATAATAATAGTGAAAAGGGGGGTGGGGTGTCTGAAGATTTGAGGAAGCTTAGTGTCATTTGATCCCCCCCCTCCAATAAAAAACCACCACCAGCCAACTGGATTGGAAATTCGTTAAGTTGTTGTGTGTTATGACTATCTACAATTTTCATCTCACAAAAAAACCCTCTCTTATTTTACCCGAAATACTTGTAAACAAAATTCAATTTGATTTATCTTCCATTAATTCGTTTTTCTTATTCCTTGTGTCCAGCATAAATAAACGTTACCTCGATTTTAAAACGAAAAAGAGAGGAGATAAAAAAAATGGCTCTTATGATACAGAAATAAAACTACAACTTTTTTTCGAATAGGCTACCCTGCCGGTCCTGGTCGAATAGACAAACCTGCTTTTTGGCTTATTATGCCGGTACTCGTAAAATAAACGAACCTACTTTTATGATTATTTTACTCTGGCTGTAAATATTTTTTTCATTATGAATGCAAGTAATGGCAAACATTTTGTGAAAAGATAAAGGTACAAAAATATTTCTAAATGAAGTTAATGACTCTGTAGGTCCTCATAAAATAGACAAAACTATGTTTATTTTACTGTCGCTGTAAATATTTATTATTATTATTATGAATGCAAGTAATGTTAAATTTTCTTCTTTGTGGGGTTCTCATGGCGTAGCGGCTAATGTGGTGGACTACGTCATCTTACTAGGCGAGTTCGAACTCCAGTCGTGCTATTAATTTCGGACTACCATTGAGAGATGTATGTACCCCCTTATTTCCCCCGAGCTATGGACTAAATTAAATAGTACCACTACTGCTTTTCTACAATGGTGTTTTGGATTTAAATAACCCACGAAGGTTGATATGCCGTTAAACTAACAAAACCAAACTAAAAAGTTTCCTCTCGCTGAAGTTTTGTAGTTAAGGCACACGCTTATTATCAACAGGAACTTTTTTTTATGAATAGTTCAGAAAATGTTGGGTGTCTTTATTTTTACTCTGTGTTAAATCGAATACAAAATAGATTTTTGTTTTGTTTTTGTTTTTATTTATTTACTTATTTATTTATTTATCGTTCTATTTTTTCAAATTTCTGGATTCTAAATCTTTTTTGTTTTATTTTTTCATGTTTAGGCCTCGGTTTAGTACAATTAACTTCCTTCCTTTACCAACGTTTAGTCATGGTTTTAAGTGTTTAAAAAACATTATTTTTCATTACGTGGTAATTATCATTTTTTTTTCCTTGAAAATTACAGTTTATGAATATTATATTTCAAACTTTTTTTTTTTTTTTCGTGGTTGGTACAACTGACCTCTTCTCTCTCAGTAACTTGAACCGACATTTTCGTCATCATTACACGAGTTAAAAAAAATAAATAAAATTACTTACCAATATGCGGTAGTAATAGAATTTTTTCTACAAAATTGAAATTTATAAATATCATATTTCGATTTTTTTTTTTTTACCGCTGGACAATATAAAAGTTAATTAATTTGAATTTAAAACTTTTAAATCTTTTTAAAAACCGCAAAACATATTTTTTAATTTTTTAAACTGATTTATTA
>CM042164.1:17970363-17972863 GCA_023376005.1 Doryteuthis pealeii | reverse complement strand
GCACGAACATCCATGACTCTCTCTCTCCCTAACCGCCCTTATCAATCATCGCCTCTTGGAGGTCCTCCATGCAGCATACAGAAACTGACCAGAGCTGATTGATGTAGGATTTTGCTGATCGGCCTGGCCGACAATGGGGTGTTAATGTGCAGGTGTCCACAGGAGAACGTCACTTATGAGTTCGTCCTTACTTCTCCAGGATGTCTTGTTCAATTTACTCGGATAGTTTGTGTGATAGGTGGCAAGTGGCCGTACTGCTGCTTTCTTGTGAAGTGTTGCTTCCACAAATTATTCAAAACACCACGCATTATCCTTGTGTAGCTTCGTTAATGTCCAAGTGGTGCATCCGTACAGTAGCTCTGACATGGCTACAACTTGGAAAAATTCTCGTGTTATCTTATGAGTGAGATAAGATTTCCATATGATTGATAATCTGTCTGTAGTAGCCCATGCCTTTCCTATGTGCATATTGACATGACTTTCTGTAGATGAGATATTACTGCCTATGTATGTGAACTGGTCTACTAATTTCAAAGGCTTTTATATCTGTTTAATGCGATCATCATCGAAAATGGACCCGGTCACATCCTGCTTGCGCGGAGGGGTTTGGTAAATACTTATGTATCCGTAAATACATACACTCAATATATCTATATCTTATAATGGAGATTCGGTGTCTGTCTGTAACCAAAACTACGTCACTGCTAACGTCTCAATACCCTCAGCAATTGCGTAAGTTTACCAATGAGTATTTAATTTATAGTCAGAATCATTAATGCATAGTATAAATCTTATTTATTAATGGTATTTCTCTAAAAAGCCCATGGTATTAGGGCGTTTAAAATCCTGCAGTGTGTTACATATCTATTAATAATGGAGATTCGCTTCCGGTTTTTGTCTGTAACAAAAACTACGTCACTGCTTACAATACCTAAAATAGAATATAGAATAAAAAGAATTATAGAATAAATACACTAAAAATTTGAACATGCAACATTAGACAGTCCTTGTTTTTTTTAAAAACAAGTTTTAATAAATACATACCTGGTATTATCTATCTATATATAGTTTGTTTTATTTTAATATATATTTAAAGTTATCAGAACTAAGTTTCCATTGCAATTTTAAAAATTTTTTTGCTCCTTTAATAAATTTGATGATTTTACTTTACTTATGATACAAACTCTGATATTAAATTATCAACTCCCATCCCCTCAGGCAATATTTATTTTACGTCGCCCAGAGGGCGTTTTTTTATTTTGCTAGTATCACTAAGAAATAAAGGTTTACATAATATATGGTGTAGTTAATTTGCATTCTGGTTTTAACAAACCGGGTTTAATAAATAATTCCTTGGCGTTATTGATCTCTGATATTATTGTTTTATTCTCCAACGTATTAAAATCAATCCTATGAGTGAAATTATATAGAAACCAATTAGAATATAATTCAAATAAATAATCTTTCCATATGCGTTTTTATTTAATTTTGTTAGTCTTTCTAATTTAATATATTTCATTGCATTAAAACTTAAATGCTTAGGCCCGGCGGAGGGCGTATATTCTTGCTAGTATCAATAATGTTTACAGATTGTCAGTGAACGGGCCGGTTTAGCTCAGTCAGTTGAGCGTCGGATTAGGAACCACAATGTTCTGGGTTCGATTCCGGCCATTGCCAGCTCAGCATATTCTCCAAGATCTCAGGGATCCATGCGGTAAAGTGAGGAGCTGATGGTAGGTGTGGCGTTCCACCTCAGACGCCAAAAACAATCTCCTTGGTCTAGCTCTAGTGAAAAGGGGATAGACTTTAGGCCACCCCAACCGATTTTTTACTTATTTGTTGTGTATATCATTTTCGATTTTACTTTGACATTCCGACTAAGTTTGAATCCTAATCAAAAAACAAAGTCTGCGTACTCATATTTTGGCGCTACATAGTCTTAATAAAAAACAAATAAATACAATATTTATAACGTAACTTTGTCACAGTATCGCTTGGCTAGAAGAAAGATCTAGAAAATTCTGTCCCAAGATGACGTCCTCCAAAAATATGTGGATCTATGTTGAGGCACGGTGTATTTCTTTATTATGAGCAGAGATGCTGATAGGTAAGCGTCCTGCGTCCATGACGCATAAAAATCTTAGAGGACTTAGTAAAATCGTGTCCATGCGTCCCAGTGTCTTTCTTTTTTCTTCCCTCACCATGTCAAACTAACTGTAAATACATTTCAATATTTTCTTCGAAATGAATTACATGGGGTTGGGTGGGGAATAGAGGTTAGACAGATTTATTTGTTTCCCCAGTTTATAAATAAATAATAAAAAAAACCTACAATTTATTAAGAAACTTTAGTTGGGACCCATAAATTTTCCCGGGGACTCATTCAAATCAAATATGTGCGTCCCAGGACGCACTAAATCAAAAAAGCTAGACTGATAGATCAGAGAATTTTTTTTGTATATATTGTATATTATTTTGATATGTATAATAAAGTAAAGCC
>CM042164.1:17960363-17965363 GCA_023376005.1 Doryteuthis pealeii | reverse complement strand
TTCAGAGTTCCGGTAGGGCTCCCGATTACGATATGAAAGCTCTCAAGTTCAAAGAGAATTTTCTCAAATTCGATAAGGTTCCTGAGTCTAACAAGAAACACCTGAGAAGGGCGGATGGCACATCAGCCGAAACGTTGTATATAACAATGAAGATGAGGATAATAGTTCGAATAATTCAAAATTCTTTATTTGTTTTAATTATTTTCTGTTTGGCCATGATAATATTAAGGTGTTTTTTTTTTCTGGTCTAGATACCCGTTTATAAGTCAAATTTAATTAACCACACTAGTACAAAATAAAAAAAACGCCCTCCGGGTGATGTAAAAATAGATTTTTGAAACATATTGCCTGAGGAGGTGGGAGTAAAAAATTCAATGTCAGCGAGTTTGTACCCTAAGTAAGTAAAATCATCAAATTCATTAAAGGATTAAAAAATAAAACAATTTGAAATGTAAACTTTAAATATGTATTAAAATAAAACAAACTCTATATAGATATATAATACCAGTCATGTATTTATTAAAACTTGTTTTAAAAAACAATGAGGACTGTCTAATGTTGCATGTTCAAATTTTGAGTGTATTTATTCTATGTTATGACGATTTTGGGTAATATGACGTAAGCAGTGACGTAAGTTTTGTTATAGACAAAACCGGAAGCGAATCTCCATTATTAATAGAGATATAGCGCGCAAAAGGAGATTTTCCCGCCTAAAATATCCACAAACATTCCTTGGTGGTTGAAATGGTTGCGTTTCCTGTGGCAATAGTTTTTTTTATTTACTCAACTCCTCCACCACGGACAGGATGTGACACAAGGTTGATTTTTAAGCGGAGTAAAGTTTTTCTTCTCCTAGACTGGTTGCGTTACGAAAACTAAAGAACCCAATCTACCCTACTATTTACCCATAGCTGGAGGGAGAACAGATAGCTTCATGCCTTTTCCCAAGGGTTATTAGAGCAAAGTTAAATGCAAACAGCCGCGTCCAGGATTTGAACTCGGATCGCCGATTCAGTTGCTACGACGATAACTGTTATGATAACCACGCCTCCATTATTTTATTTATTTATTTATTAAATAGATAACTAATTAGGACTGTACCTATTCTAGTAGTGACCACCCTTAGCAGAATTTAAGAGGTTTGAATTCAGAGTTTTCCTTCTCCTAGACTGGTTGCCTAACCAAGGTTAAAGAGCCCAGTCTGCCCTACTATTTACCCATAGCTGGAGGGAGAGTAGTTGGATTCATACCTTTTCCAAGGTTATTAGCGCTATGTGAACTGTAGCTTCGGTCAGGATTTGAACTCGGGTCGACGAGTCCATTTCCTACGACTCTATCCATTAGACCTCGCACCTCCAACCATTAAAATATGAGACTTGTTTAAGCCAGATTGTTTTTCAAAACAAACAGGTTCCTACCTTTTTACAAATTGGCGCAACACAGTCTTCTTATTCGTAGTTTTTTACTATTTAGCCGTTGTTGAATTTGTCAAGTCTTCAGCTCTGTTACAAGCTGACTACAAAACTATCTCTAGAGTGTTGGCAGGTGGTTTATATGCAGCTTTGGGTTATTCCATTATGAACTGTGGCAAGTCCATTTCCTGGGTTTTGATTGGCTGATGGTTTTCAGGGTGAGTAAAGATATGGATAAGTACCCACTGTTCAGCCCTCAGTCTGCAATGTGCCAGCAGCATGCAAAGACTGTATTTAAATTACAGCATGCATGTTGCTCTTGTCTGCTAACTCGACGGTAGTTAGAATCCCACTGCGGCGGTGAGTATTATGTTGTTTCTATGTTATCTGGGGGATAACTTCTACAACCTTATGCTAATCTTATTAGATATTGATTGACGATACAGACAATATCCTTTTGAAAAATTTGACCTGTCGAACCGGAATAAAAAACAACATTGCAATTATTAATTATTGATAAGCAACAACAAAACAATACATTTTGTCCGTCTGATGCACAGGAAGAATATCATCTTCCATATCTTTAAAGACATGAATTATTAAACATGTAGGCTTAATTAGTATTATTTGGATTATTCGGACTATTGTCCTCATCTTTATTGTTATCTGTACAACGTTTCGGCCGATGTGCCCTCCGTCCTTCTTCGGGTATTCAGATGAGGGCAATAGTCCGAATAATCCAAATAATACTAATTATCAAGCCTCATCTAAAAAAAATCAGAGAAATATATACTTAATCTCTCTCTCTCTCTCTCTCTCTCTCTCTCTCTCTCTCTCTCTCTCTCTCTCTCTCTCTCTTCTTCTCTTACGTTACGGTTTAGGGGTTTGGGGATGAAGGTTATTACGTATTGTTTAACCCCCCCCAAAAAAAATACTACAAACCCCCAAAATTATTATACATTTAATGTTAAAAATATTTTTTTTAAACCAAGTTTAATTGAAATCATACATTGCAATACTAACTCAAACAACTGAGACTAATGTCTACCGTTGTATTCAATAATTAATTTCAATGGTTAATTTAATGTATTAATATTTGTTTTTGTTTTTTAAGCAATACGTAATTAAAAACAACCTAATCCCCAAACCCCTAATCCCAATTCGCAAAATGTTCATTCATAGACTGTAGTTAAACTGTCATAGGGGACCACCAAAAAAGTTTCCGTTTTAATTTTCCGACCAATTTGCAAGTTTAACCAAACATTTAAGTTTCCATATTTATTAGGCCAAAGAAAAATAGTATTCATAAAAGAAATAAACATCAAAACATATTACAACATAATTCATTACATTCTATTTTATCATAGGGTTTAGCTCAGTCGGTAGTGTTCGGCTAGGAATCACCAGGTTCTTGGTTCGATACCGGCCCCGCCAACTCAGCGTATGAGTAGCACAGGGATCTATGCGGTAAAGTGAGGAGCTGATGGTAGGTGTGGCACTCCACTTCAGATGTTAAAAACAATCTCCTTGGTCTAGCACAAGTGAAAAGGGCATAGACTCCCTCGCTGTCTGGCTGGTACCGACATTAGGCTGTCCCGATGACTTTACTTTTACTATTTTATTATGTTTTTATACAATACACTACTAATTTTCTCATTTAGAAAAAAATGGAACAAAAAATAGGCTGTTGGGAGGTGTGTAAAGAACGGATTAATGACATTTCACTTTATATCAATGGGAAAAATTTATTTGATATACGAGGAAATTGAGTTAGGAGCGGAACGAATTAAACTCGTACGTCAAGGTACTACTGTATTCGTTTTTTGGTTTTCTTGTCGTGTAGATCAGTGATTCTGAACGTGGTCCATCTGGACCATCTGTGATCCACAGAACATTTCTAGTGGTCCACAGAGAGTTCGAAGCCACAAAAATATTTTAGCCATTTCACAAAAATTTAACTAATTTAGCGCTTCTTATAATGACCCTCCCCAGTTGAAAATCTCTATTTAAGCGCATATCGATGATCGGCAGAAAAAGAATTGTCTTGTCTTACTTTAACACGTGTGCTAGCCGCTCGCAGCAACATTCAAGAAAAGTAGGATTGGTCCATGGGAATTTTTTGAATAAAAAATGGTCCATAAACCGAAAAAGGTTGAGAAGCACTGGTGTAGATTGTCAGTGATCATAAAAAGTGTATCATCCTGTAACCTGATTTGGTTGTGGAGCGCTACACAAATAGCGTATCTTGGACAGGAATACTCTGTGGAGCCCATCCCTCTCCAGGTCTGGTTTGAATTCAACAATTTTCCTATTCCAGACGAAGGTTAAAGGGCTCAGTCTACCCTGCTATTTACCCATGAACAAATCATGGAAACAGCACCCCACAAGAAAGCAGCTGTACGGCCACTTGCCCCTTATCACTTAAACCACCCGAGTAAAACGAACAAGACATGCTGGATACTGGAGAAGCAAGGACGAACTCATAAGTGACGTTTTCCTGTGGACACCTACCCATAGACCCATCAGTGTATGACGACCTGCAAAAACTTGCACAATCAGCTCTGTGTGGATTCTGGATGCCACGCGAAGGACCTTCTATGGGCGATGACCGGTAGAGACGGTTGGTGAGAGAGAGAGAGAGAGAGTTATGGATATCTGTACACCAAGGGGGACCTGATGTTGTTGATGATTAGAGCTATGTAAAATGCAAATAGTTTCGTTCAGGATTTGAACTCAAGTAGCTGAGTCTGTTTTCTACGACGATAACCACTCCACCATGATTGCCTGTGTATCATACTGGGTTCTTTATTGTTGACTTAATGCAAAGTGTGTGCAGGGTTACAAGATGGCGTCCTCTTCATCTCTAAGTAACAGGTTGCATTGGGTTACATGTACTAGACTCCTCTTCTCTAAGTAACAGGTTGCATTGAGTTACAGGGTACTAGATTAGACTATAATGTTCACGCATTCATTTCCCATAATTTCCCGGGCAAAACTTAGAAGAAAACCTGTTTTTACTGAAAAAGAAATATCGTCGACATTTTCGTAACATCGTCGCAACTCTTAAAAAATGAAATGCCATTATATATTTTTAAAATAGAAAAAAATAGTTTGCCTTTCTTTTTACCATTACCAACCAAAAACACACCCGCCCTGTCGATTGGGGCTGTAGAATACACCGACTGCACCTCTGCAGAGGGATAAAATCCACCCACCACTTGTTGATCGTGGGTGGCGACCCGTGTTGCTTAAGGACGGAATCCTGGTGGCTGAGCACTCCCTGACTTGCAACACACCATTCTGGCCCTTACTTAGACTAGATGGGCGGTCAGAGAGGCCCCCTTTGATCAATCGGCTGGTCATGTCAAGCCCTAGTTGAATGTCTCATCTCTATTGCCCTTATGGCAAATCCCCTATCCTTTTTATCATATATGTGCTGTAAGGCGGTGACTGAGGGTCTTAGTGTCCTGGGTATGACGTTCTAATTGTGAAGTTCCAATTCTGGAGCTCTGGGGAATGTGGAGTAGACCTTCATCGCCATTACTCCCAGTGCCTGTTGGGGTCCCATCTATGCGTTAAATAGAAATT
>CM042164.1:17952863-17955363 GCA_023376005.1 Doryteuthis pealeii | reverse complement strand
TACGATACTGAAACAAAAATCTTTAACAAAAAAATAAATAAATAAATAAATAAATAAAAAAAATTTGAAAAGCAGACAAAAAAGCATCAAATAGTATCGCACAATATAATATAAATCTGTTTTATTTGTGAATGGCACGGGAAGGTTCTCACGAAAAAAAGTTTAATTAAACCCTTCTCTTAATAATGAACAATGAATACGACAAAAGATGAAATAATGTATCGCTTTGTACATGAATTCTATTCACTCGAAAAAAGACAAACAAACAAAAAAAAAAAACTGTGCGCAAATAATGTCTCTACATTTTTATGAGCTAAGAACTTTTTTCTCTTTATTTTCAACATTTCAAATAATTTTTTTATTTGAAAACAACCACTGAATGCTCTTTTGATTTTTCTCGTCTTTACGCGAGTTTTTTTGTTTATTCGAAAAGTGTTTTCAAGGGAAGAATTTGAACTGCTATTCAGAAGAGACAAAAACAAAACTGAATGGTTCTACGCTTTAAAACTAACTCTCATCCTTAGTGCTTTTGGCATGACTCCAAGTGCTCATGTTATTATAGGCACGTCGCTAATATTCATATTTCACAGGTTTCTCAATTTCCAGGCAGGTTTTTTTTCTTTTTTTTTTTTTTGGGGGGGGTCGTATTTTTAAACCTTTTCATTTTCATTCATCTTCGTAACTCTATGGTTCGAAGTGAAAAGATAAAACAACAGACAATACTATGATGTACTACTCATAGTTACAATCACATTGCTACTCTTCCAAAATCTTCTTCTTCTTCTTCTTCTTCTTTTGGGTTTTCACATCAGCATTAGCTGATGGTCTTTCACTAGAGTCTGAGTGACAGCAAGTCTCCTCAGGTCTCCAGGACTCTTCTGAGTATTCTGGCAGATTGCAGCGGTGCAGTGTTCTGAATGGTTTCAATCCTTCCTCTGATTTCCAAACTTTCCAAACCCTTTTCCAATCATTTTGGGACTGTTCCAAGTGCACCAACTACAATTGGTATCACCTTCACTTTCATATTCCATAACTTTTTTAGTTCTCTGGCAAGGTTCAGATATTTGTCTATTTTTTCATTTTCCTTTAGATTCACCCTGTGATCTGCAGGCACTGCAAAATCCACCAGTTGACAAATTCTTTCTTTTTTGTTTATCAACACTAGGTCTGGTCTTCTTGCTGTGATTATTATTATTATTATTATTATTATTATTATTATTATTTACTCCTTTTGAGTTTTCACATCAGCATCAGCTGATGGTCTTTCACTAGAGTCTGAGTGACAGCAAGTCTCCTCGGGTCTCCAGGACTCTTCTAAGTATTCTGGGAATGTATTGGATTAACGTCGTATGAAAATGGAATGGGTAAACCAAGTTCGAATCCTGGACGAGTTTGTTTGTGTTTTACTTCGCGCTAAAGCCCTTGGAAAAATGTATGGAACCATCTTTTCTCTCCCTCCCCTCATCCAGGGCAGATTGAGTTATGTAGCCAGTCTAGGAGAAAGAAAATTCAGGAATCTAATCAGCTTGACCCCGCTTAAAAAATGACCTTGTGTCACATTAGTCTAGTAGTATTAGTAGTTGTATTCTTAGATGATTTTAAAATATCTAATCTATCCATATATAAAGGGCAGTTGTGTATATGTGTATGTCCGGAAGAAAATAAAACAATTAAAGACAAAGTAAATATGTATATACATTCACTATCACCAGGGCTTGTTTCTGGACAAAAATAATGAATATTTTATTTATATTTGGGAAGATATTTAAAAATTAAAATTTGTATAGTAACAGAAGGTATTTGAAATATATGTTGATTGATTGAATTAATCGCTTCATTTATATTGTTTTTTTTTTTTAATTGTAAATTATTGAATTAAAATTTCTTACTATATTGTTATATATTTACATGGGGATTTTATGGGGCATCCAGTGAGGATCTAACTTGTGATAAGAAATAATGGATCTGCGAGACTAACTTTAAAAAAATCACCCCCTCTACCCAGTCGATGCCGGGTAGCCACTTCTAGTTGTTATTAAGTTTGTTTCAATGTTCTTGTTTATAAATGAGTAGAGTAGAAGTTACGCGCGATTTCCTCCTCCTCCTCCCCTCCTCCTCCTCCTCCTCCTCATCATCATCATCATCATCATCATCAACAACAACAACTACTGCAGTTTAAAAGAGGGGGTATGTTTGTTTGTCTGTCGTGCTTGCCTGGAAAATAGGCCTTTAACATCCTAGCTTTAACGTCGGCTCGAACACTGGCTGCTGGTTTCAGGTGGGCGAAAAGCAAACAATCGCCGACATGTTTCAAATCCCACGCAGAATGTTTTATGTGAATATCATTATGGGAGTTGTTTTAATTTTCAACAATGTTCGTTCGCCAGGGTAGGATTTGAAACAAGGTCACAAGCATGGGTCATCCTGCGAGGGTTGAACTCCCTATTTAGTAGTCCTTTTTTTTTTAAACCGTCCGGATGGTAACCTTAAAATTTCGTGG
>CM042164.1:17912863-17947863 GCA_023376005.1 Doryteuthis pealeii | reverse complement strand
CCCACCCAGGTTGATATGCCGTAAAACAAACCAAACCAAGATTAAGGGGCGGGATGCGGACTAAGGGGCTACCGAACGAGCTACGAACATCGGTGCATTGCGTTTTGTTATGTCGGATCGTGTAGCGCGCCGGCAACGTGGGTGGCAGTTGTGTGCGTGGACACAAGATAAAAAGCATTGTATTCTTTTATTAGATGTTTCGATGTGTACACGCGTGTGGGACGTGGTGGAGGGGATGCGTGTGGGGTCCTGTGTTTATGATTAGATTTGACAAAGAGGGTCAGGTGCCCCCTCCCTTTTTTTTATCAATCGAAAGAATGTCAGCGTCCCCAATTACCATTTTGTGGTTCCTATTCTTCCTCCCTCCGCCCACATCGTTTTCCTCGGATCAAATTCCACTCCCACTCTTTAATATCAAAAACTAGGATGGAATACAACAGCGCGAAGAATACATGCTTATTGCATGTAAAACTGTATACGTCTGCATCTCTCCTTCTCTCTCTCTCTCTCTCTCTCTCTCTCTCTCTCTCTATATATATATATATATATATATATATATATATATATATATATATATATATATATATATATATATACACAAGGTGTGTCAAAAAAAAAGGATCACATTTTTTTGTACTTTTGACACACCTTAAATTCTGAAAAAAAAAATGAACGTTCCATTCAGTATTCCTTTCTATCTTGGTAAATACAGCTTCAAACTCGATACGTTCATGATACCTTGAACGGGGCGGCCTAAAGTCGGTATCAGCCAGTCAGCGAGGGAGTCTATCCCCTTTTCAATTGCACTAGACCAAGGAGATGGTTGTTTTTAGCATCTGAAGTGGAGCACCACACCTACAATCAGCTCCTTACTTTACCGCACAGATCCCTATGCTACTCATACGCTGAGTTGGCGAGGCCCGGTATCGAACTAGGAACCTTGTGGTTTCTAGTCGAACGCTCTACCGACTGAGCTAACCCGATATATATATATATATATTAGCTAACACCAAAATAGGTCACGTGGTCAGTTTAGGCCATATTGAAGGAAGAAACGTAAATATTTTTAAACTTTAAAAAAAAATCTCGCAAAAAAGAAATAACGAACATAAAGAGTTGTTACAAAGAAAAACAGTTAATTCAAAGATCAAATTATCCGATTGAGGAAAAATTACTCACCGTTATCTTGAAAAATAAGTAAAACAGTCCGTTTTTTAAGACACGGTCAGTTTCTTTATCGATATTTTTTAGCAGAATTCTGTATTCATGGTTCTTTTATTAAAAACCTCTAGCATTTCATAAAATAGGGTGGGGTAGACTTCGTAAAAATATTTCCCCTAATATATTTTTAGGAAAAACCTACATGTAACATATTTTCATCAAAAGCTAAGTAATTATGGAAATTTTCGTGAAAATTGGACCATTAATTGATTTTTCATAGAATTTTTTTTTTAAAAGCCTGTAGTCATAACTTGTTTTGGGCTACGTTAAATTTCAATTGATTCAACGGTGCAAAAATGAAAACATTGTTTTTCGGTTATAATTTTCATTATTTCCAACATAAAAAAGGGGAACCACTCTGATTGACTGATAAATTATTTATTTATTTATTGATCTACTAGGAAAAAAGACGACGAGGTTAGTTTAATGGGAAAATAATGGGTAGATTAATTATCAGATAAAATTCATTCAGAGTGGTTCCTCTTTTTATGTTATAGGAAATAACCAAATTTTTTTACCTAATCGGTTCATACGGGTTGGATTTGTTACAAGGTCACAAGTATGGGGCATCCTGCGAGGATCGAACTTGCATTTCAGTTGTAATGGATCTACTACTGTCGTAGTTAGTATGTAGTAATTATGTTAGTTATAATTTACTTTGCTTTGTTCAGTACACAAGCCTGAGATCGTTTACTGTACTTAAGTACTAAGTGGTCAGTCATCCAAGTACTGACCAAGGACAACGTTGCTTAACTTATTTCTGTGATATTTCTGGAACCGGGGCACTCAGTTAGAATCGAACTTACTAATAAGATTCTGGTATTTTTCTGATTTTTTTTTAGATGAGTCTTGATAATTAGTATTATTTGGAAATACATCAAGAAAGCCGGGGGGCACATCGACCGAAACGTTGTTCAGATAACAATAAAGATGAGGACAATAGTCCGAATAATCAAAATAATACTAAGATTCCGGTTGTCTGTCTCAGTATACACCAGTACAGGCGCCCATGTTATTGTTGATGCTTCGGTTTTCTTCCCCACCTCCTTTTTAATCATCATTATCATCATCATCATCATCACATCATCATCACATCATCATCATTTGTTTTTACTAAGAAAACCACTTGAACAATAGTTAACATGTACATTTGCTTTCTACAAAACATTCGCTATTTGAATCCAAAACTTAATCGGCATTAAATGAACCACCGAGTTTGATCTGCCGTAAAACAAAACAAACAAATCTTTTTTTTTATTTTTATTTTTTTTTTTTTTACTTATGACCCTAGTCAATAATGTCTGACTCTCCATCATCTTTACCACTATGCCCAAATTTATTTTGAATTCCATCACAATCGATTATAAGTTTGAGATGTCGCTTTCTAACATCCATTCATTTATGTAATCGATTTTTATTTTTCGCTCAATTCTACTCCATAAATTTCAGATTGCAGATCTGAATTGTTGAAGCAGCAGTTCTAGCAATCTTCATTTTCAAAAACGGAAGTGGTAGTAGAAGCTTTATAAAATACCCCCTCTTTCTCTCCCTCTCTCTCTCTCTCTCTCTCTCTCTCTTTCTCTCTCTTCTCCCTGCATATCGCCACACACACACACGCACTCTCTCTCTCTATCTGCATATCGCTACACACACACTCTCTCTCTCTCCCTTCCACTCTCTCCCTATCTCTCTCTCTCTCTCTGCAAATCGCCACACCCACACATACACTCTCTCCCCATCTCCCTCCCCCTCTCTCTTTCACACACACTCTCTCTCTCTCTCCTGCATATCGCCACACACACACATACACACACTCTCTCTCTATCTGCATATCGCTACCCACCTCTCTCTATCTATCTGCATATCGTTACACCCACCTCTCTCTCTCCCTCTCTCTCTCTCTCTTGCTATCTATCTATACCCACTCTCTCTCTCTCTCTCTCTCTCTCTCTCTCTCTCTCTCTCTCTGCATTGCGCCACACACACACACGCTCTCTCTCTCTCTATCTATCTATCTATCTATAGCCACTCTCTCTCTCCCTCCCTCTCTACATTGCGCCACACACACTCCTCTCTCTCTCTCTCTCTCATCCCCCCTCTCTCTCTCTCTCTCTCTGCATATCGCTACCCCCTCTATCTATCTGCATATCGCCACCCTCTCTCTATATATATATCTGCATATCGCCACACACACACACACACACACTCTCTCTCTCTAGCTGCAACTCGCCACATACCCACTCTCTCTCTCTCTCTCTCTCTCTCTCTCTCTCTCCCTCTCTGCATTGCGCCACACACACACACTCTCTTCCTCTCTCTCTCTCTCTCTCTCCCTCTCTCCATATCGCCACACACTCCCAACATCACTATTATATATACAAACTAAAGAATTAAAAAAAAAAAAAAAGAATCCCTGTCTCTAATATCCTGTTCCTATTAACCAGATGTGATAGAAAAGACACACCAGGGTGGAAACACACCAGTTGGTTGTGTGTCTTCAAGATGCAATCGCTTAATTGAGTCAGCAACCTTGAAACCGGTTAAGAGATAAAAAAAAAATGCCTCTCCCCACCGCGTTGGTAGGATTTGACACAAGGTCGGCTTAATGAGGGAACCCCCCAGAAAGCGAGCCCCCTGGATGTTTCAGTTGAAAGAAAACGTTGCGAGAGTAGCAGACAAGGTGTTATCATTCTCTGCTGGAAATCTTAAAACGTTCGGGCGCAAACTGGCGCAGGTAGTTGCTTAATGGTAAATAAAAAAACAAAAACAACGAAGCAACAGTTCTTGATCTGACCATAGACCAATGGTTCTCAAACTTTATACAGTCTAGGTGCACTTACAGTACTACGGATACTTGATAGCGCACTGTATACAAAATAGGACTAATATGTTATTAAGTTAACTGTTAAATATATAAAAAATAACACAATTAACAAAAGTAAACTTAACATACCTCTATGAAGTTTATTCATTCCTGTGTTAATGAGAAACATGAGCTTGATGAGACTTTGCGATTTCTTGAATGTTTGGTCTGATGTTTGAGAGACAAACTCTCATTTCCTCATCAATGCATTGAAGAGTTCCTCTCTTTTTACACTTAATCGTTGCGAGGGTTGAAAATCCCAGTTCACATAAATATGAGGTGAAAATTGCAATAAAATAATTTTTCTCAATAAAATTGTTTAAAACCTGTGTTTTTTATTTAGTTGCAAGAAAGTAACTTATAACTATCATAATAATGTCGCAACGAAACAAGCAGAATGTTCGTAAAGAAATGGTATAATATAGTAACTTAGTATACATTTGCTTTTCATATCTGGATAGATTTTTCAGGAATACTACGGAGCGCACCTGAAAAAGCTCTGGGGCGCACTGTTTGAGAACCACTGCCATAGACAGTAATACATTCCATGAGTGGCAAATAATTGTGCCACAAGGATATATCCCGGTCAGAGATGCTGATAGATACGCGCCCTGCGTCACTGACAGATAAAAATCTAAAAGGACGCAGGAAAATCGTGTCCATGCGTCCCTGTGTTTTTTGTCTCCCCCACCATTTACAGATAACTGTAAATACATTTCAATATTTTCTTGGTAATGAATTATACTGTATGGAGTTCAAGGTAGGGGTTAGACGGCTTTAGTTGTTTATAGATAAAAACTCTACAATTTATTAAGAAACTTTAGTTGGGACCATCAAAAATAGAACCCTCCTTAGGAGAATCTCTCTTGCCATTTTTTTCTTTAATAATGAAATGTATTGTGTACAGTGCTCAGGTGCACCATAACTCATCAAAGTCTCATGTCAAGTACACAGAATAATGTATTAGTGTCAGGAACATGAACAGTTTATAGTAGTAATATGCATGTATGTGTGCGCGTGTGTGCATATTTGTGTGGAGAGGGGCATCATGTATAGTGTCGACGGACTACAGGAAGCACGGAGGCTTTGAAATACAAAAGGAGTATATAACAAATGTTGTAGCCAATAGGTACAGATGGTGAGGGAGAGCCAAAGGAATCCATGCTGTTTGTCATACCATGATGATACTTGTTGCTGTTGGTGTATATGTGTCTATTTCTATGTGTGCATGTTTTTGTGCAAGTATATACTTGTTTGTGTGAGGATATATATATATATATATATATATATATATATGTGTGTGTGTGTGTGTGTGTGTGTGTGTGTGTTTAAAAAAAGTTATCATTAATAAAACTAGTACAAAATAAAAAAAATTCCGGGGACTCATTCAAATCAAATCCGTGCGTCCCAGGACGCACTAAATTAAAAACCTATCAGCCACACTGCCGGTCATAGAGAGTTATCACAGCCATAGACAAATAAACTGACTATTGCTTGATACCCTAGCCATGGGTAGATATCCCAACCCTGGGTGGATATTCCAGCCCTGGGTAGATATTTCAACCCTGGGTGGATATTCCAGCCATGGGTACATATCCCAGCCCTGGGTAGATATCCCAACCCTGGGTGGATATTCCAGCCATGGGTAGATATTCCAGCCCTGGGTAGATATCCCAACCCTGGGTGGATATTCCAGCCATAGTATTCTAACCGTTCTAGTCTGTCTTTTAATTCATGTGAAGCGACTATTGACGTCATTCGCGAAAAATACCAACACCGTTGCTACCGCTACTTTCCCATAACCAAAAAGCAAGCGAAACATAGAGACATATATTTAAGTATATAATAAATGGAATAAATCCCAAAGTATGATGTATAGAAAGAGAAAAACAAATATGAAATATTATGCTAGCAGATATCTGCTTCAACCTGTCGGGTTTATAAAGTACTGGAAGCGGCTACCCGACGTTGCCTGGGTAGTGGGGAAAGTAAAAAAAAAAATTAGTCTCACAAATCCATAATTATTGAATCATGAGTTGGATCCTCGTAGTATGCCCTCATTAAAATCCCTATGTAAAAACAAAAGATGCTGAATTGATCCAACCACTCTGAATAAAAAAATTACCCTCTCTGATGAAGACCAGTGTTTATAAAGTGTCTTTTACAATTGTCTTTATTTTAATTTTAAAATGATTTCAATTGAATTACACTTTATACATGTTTTAAAACTCATTATGAGATTTATTTGTCCTATAGATAGGTTAGTTGGATTTTATGGCACGTCAACCCTGTTGGGTTATTTTATGACGTTTTTGTTCTATTTATTTAAATACTCGTTTTTTTTTTTTAATACATTTTTTAAAACTCACTTTTTTAAATCTATTTAACCGATAGATAGGGCCGTAACATTCCGGGTTTGAGTGGACCTGGGAGTAATGGCAATGAAAGGGTACTGCATATTCTCCAGAGCTCCAGAATTGGACTTCGCCATCAGATAAACGTCATTCCCAGGACACCAAGACCCTCAGCCACTGCCTTCTAGCACATATGATAAAAAGGGTTGGGTCTTACCATAAGGGCAATAGGGTTGCGACAATCATATAGGTGCTAGGGCTTGACATGATCAGCTGACTGATCGGAGGGGGTCTCTCCAACTACCTCTCTAGCCTAGGTAAGAGCCAAAGTAGAGTGTTGCATGTCATGGACTGCTCAGCCACATGGGTTCCATCCTTAAGCATCAGGGGTCGCCACCCACCGCCAACAGGTGGTCCCATTGGGGATGGTCTTACCCCTCTGCAGAGGTGCAGTCAGTGTATTCTAAAACCCCAGCCAACATGACAAGAAAGGAGATCATGTTGAAAAAAGTATATATTGTTTAAAAATACTTATTTTTTAATATTAATGTACTTGTGTATTAACCTCAAACCATTTTGAAGATTTGAAAATCAACTTTGATCAACATTTTTTAAAACTCACTTGAAAAAAAAATCTATTTAACCTATAGATAGGACCCTAGCATGTACTACCATTCCGGGTTGGAGTGGACCTGGGAGTAATGACAATGAAAGTGTACTGCATACTCTCCGGAGCTGCAGAATTGCATCCTCACCACTAGATATAGTTTAATGTCATATACAGGACAGAACAGAATGACATCATGTAGCAAAAGAGTTCTCTCCTCACCGAGTGCCCCGTGGTCCTGTGCCAGACTAAAGTTAACTGAGAAATATTTTTTTTACAAGCCCTAAACAGGAGAAACCATTGTGCTACTTGTTGTATGACATCGTGTTCTCTCCTCACCGAGTGCC
Source organism: Doryteuthis pealeii (assembly GCA_023376005.1). Classification (NCBI taxonomy): domain Eukaryota; kingdom Metazoa; phylum Mollusca; class Cephalopoda; order Myopsida; family Loliginidae; genus Doryteuthis; species Doryteuthis pealeii. The sequence continues at coordinate 17,940,471 of CM042164.1, read as the reverse complement.
CCGTGGTCCTGTGCCAGACTAAAGTTAACTGAGAAAATATTTTTTTACGAGCCCTAAACAGGAGAAACCATTGTGCTGCTTGTTGTGTTGAATAATTCAAGATCTTTTCGATTATTTTAAGAAGAATTTTGCAATAAAAAAACATTTTATTTGTTTATTTTTAACCTTTGTGGTGAAAAATAAAGAAATCGATCAAAACAGAACACAAATAGCTAAGACTACGTGTTCAGTTGATCTTTGATATTTATTGTTAGCCGGTTTAGCTCAGTCGATAGAGCATCCGCCGAGAAACCACAAGGTCCAGGGTTCAATACTCAGCGTATTGAGAATTTCTGGGATATAGTTATTTACTAAGCTTAGCTCAGATATGGCACAAGGCCAGAAGTGTGGGGCGCCCAATGAGAATCGAACTCCCTAACAATGGTTTGTGAATCTAACTTGCTAACCATTACACCACGTGAGGTGCCCGGAATTTCTGGGATATAAGGTGTGTGACAGATCCCCGCTCCTACTTATAGACTAGGCCGGAATCATGTGATCTAACTCTTGGCCAATCACTGGCAGTACTCTGAGGTTGATACAATACTTAACCGACCCTACTGACCATAACTACGTTGACACTCTTTGACGAAGGACATAGGATTAAACACTGGACCTTTACCAATACGCAGGATAGGACTTATACGATCACCAAAGGATTCCATAACACAGGACTTTCTTTAAGCCCTTTCAACTGGCCAAGGATGGCATTTAAAAACTTTACACAGCGCAAGATTAGCACAGCTTGGATCTGTGTAGTAAAGTGGGGAGCTAAGGGTAGGTGTGGCACTCAGACGCATAAAGGACAATCTCCCTGGTCTAGCGCTAGCGAAAAGGGGATAGCGCTAATACAGACAATAAGCCTACTACACTTACTTTTACACTAAATCTGAATTTATTTTACATATAGGTAGTTGATTGTGGTTAGTTGTTTTGTTTTACGGCATATCAACTCTTTTCGGGTCATTTAATGCCGAATCAAGTTATTTTGAAATGTGGTTAGTTACAGTACCTGTTGTTGCTTAAATGGTCACCCATCTAAGTATTAAATAGGCTATTTGCTGCTTAACTTCGCTGATATAGCGGGAACCAGTACTTTCAACGTGACTTGATATCCTGATATTTACCACGTACTCCATCTTGTACGGGTTAGGCACAAGGCCCTATTAATATGGGACCACTCACGAGCCGAGACTCATGGGTGCCGGGTGCAAAAAATACGTTGATCCCGTCGGCATTCCCTTGGACAAAGTTAGTTGTTTTCTTTTACGATATATCAACACTTTTCAGGCCATTTAATTCGAAATCAAATCATTTTGATAAACAAAGGACCCAGGTTGCTAACAGTATGTGCTGTTGCTTAAATGGTCACCCATCTAAGTATTGAACAGGCTCATCGCTGCCTAACCTCAGTGATCTAGCGGGAACCAGTGCTTTCAACGTGACTTGACCGTAAGCTATAGGTAGTTGAGTTGCTGATTTAATTTCTATATTCATTTTGTTTGATATAGATTACTGATAAGATAAAGCGAAAGTTCTTCCAAGCTGTAGTCGTGTCAGTGCTACTGTACAGCTGCACCACTTGGATTAAGCGCTTAGAGAAAAAAATCTAGATGGGAGTTACACAAAATGTTGCGTTCTGTTTTGAACAAATCCTGGAAGCAGCCCCTTCCCCATATAAGAAAGTAGCTGTACGGCCACTTTCCCCCTATCACACAAACCATCAATGTAAGACGAACAATACATTATGGACACTGTTGGAGAAGAAAGAACGAACTTATAAGTGATGTTCTCCCGTGGACACCTACATATGGAAAATCTGCGGCAAACAAGGGCATCTCTTTCTGATCGGGATATGCATTCGGCGACTGCTTGTGAATAATTATATTCCCCTGTTACTCCTTCCATGAATTCATCACAGGTGAATTCGTTGGTTGGAGCCGGGTCGACAGACCCAGGGTAAATGCCGTAACAGAAACAGGAACATTATATCATTTCGTGCATGTTGGCCCTTTTACTAAAGTTCTATTTCGAAAAAAACAATAATTTCTCTGGATGTTTGAGATGAGGCCTGATTATTAGTATTATCTGCGTTATTCGGACTATTGTCCTCATCTTTATTGTTATTTGTACAACGTTTCGGCCGATATACCCTCCGGCCTTCTTCAGGTATTTCTTGTCGGACAAGATGAGGACAATAGTCCGAATAACGCAGATAATACTAAAAAATAAAAACCCAAAATAAATTCTTCCAATTTTTTACAAAAATATTAAGATCCACTTTGAAAATATTCAAATCCATTCCCCCCCACCCAAATCTAGTCACGGGTGTGCCAACGTCGTGAACCGGTGTGTGTGTGTGTGTGTGTGTGTGTGTGTGGAGGGGCAAGAGCTCCACCCGGTGCCTCATCCAATGGTCAATGGTTACTGATTCAGATGTTTCAAAGCTTCAGCTACCCGCCCCGCTTTCAAATACTACGTATTCATAGTTTAGGAATACAGGGGCAAAAGTTAGGCAATATATTCCAATGTTGTATCAATACAAAAGTTTTTGGGTCAGGGTGAGTTTAAGCCCCAAGAAGTTGGGAGAAATTGAGGAATTTATGGATAGTATCAGAGATATTCAATCATTGTGTCCGTGCACAGACCGACTGAAAGCGTTGTGTGAAGTAATGGAACAATAGAATAATGCCAGGGTTTTTTTTAAAGAATTTATTTGTGGGTTTGTTACATAAATAATGTCCGATATATCAGGAAGTAAAAAAATGTTAAAAACAATTTTGATGAGATTTGAAGATGCCGGAAGTTCTGGCTAAGCCAGCGACAGACAGACACACCTCAGATGCTAAAACAATCTCCTTGGTCTAGCGCTAGTGAAAAGGGGATAGACTCCCTCGCTGATTGGCTGATGCCGACTTTAGGCCACCCCGACGACTTAACTTTTTTTTTTACTTATTTGCTTATTATGTTTAACTTATTTCTCTTGCATTGTTTATGTTCTCTCTGTAAGGATTGAACTCGTTATGCTGGCTGGCTAATTGCCTTTTCAGAGGATCTCTTACTATGCATCAAACGACGATAAAGCGCTCAACACACCAAAATTTGATGCCGCCTCAAAGCGAATGGAAAATTATTTTTCAAACAACTCCAATTTCAACATTGCTGCCAATGCGTTTTAAAAATAAAGAAATAAAAACAAAAAACAAAAAAAAAAAAAACGATATCAGGTTTTACAGATTGGCAACGTTTTTATTTTTATTCTTTTTATTTATTTCATACACGGATTGACGGATTATTTAAAAAAGATTTTTATTTTTTTTATTTTTGAAAAAAAAAAATCAGTAGAGAGAGGGTGGGGGGGAAGACAGACAGACAGAGATACCTAGAGACAGACAGACAGACAGACAGACAGAGATACCTAGAGAGAGAGAGACAGACAGACAGACAGAGATACCTAGAGAGAGAGAGACAGACAGACAGACAGAGATACATAGAGAGATACAAAGATACAGAGAGATACAGAGAGAGAGAGAGGAGGAGGAGGAGGAAAAGAGAGCGACAGACAGACATAGAGAGAGAGAGAGAGACGAGAGAGAGAGAGAGAGAGAGAGAGAGAGAGAGAGAGAGCGTCTGCGTCTTGTGCGTGTACGGCATAGATAGATATATAGTGTCTGTGTCTGTGTATGGGAGAGAAAGAAAGAGTGTGTGTATGGTAGAGAGAGAGAGAGAGAGAGAGAGAGAGAGAGGATGTGTGTATATGATAGAGAGAGGGAGGGCGTGTGTGTCTGTTTGCGTGTATGGGAGAGAGAGAAGAGTGTGTGTGTGTGTGTTATGGTATAGATAGATAGATAGAGAGAGAGTCAGAGAGAGTGTGTGTGGTAGAGAGAGAGAGTATGTGTGTGTGTGGTAGAGAAAGTGGGTGTGTCTGTGTGCGTGTATGGGAGAGAGAGAAGGAGTGTGTGTGTGTGTGTGTGTATGGTATAGATAGAGATAGAGAGAGAATGAGTGAGTGAGTGAGTGAGGGGGGGGGCGAATGCAGTAGAATGGATGAAAAATCCAATGGTATCGATCGCATGTTGAAGATTGGATTTCTGGCCTAGTCACGTGCATTCGGCACACTTGGGCAAAAAGACGTCTCCTCGAAGTCACGTGATCGATATATTTTCAATATCTCACACAAAAAGCGGAATCAATAAATCCGCAGCCTGACACGCTGTTATTTTGATGGATTTTTTTTTTGAGATTTGAAAATTGTTTCACTGTGTAACGTTTGACCCGCGTATTATACGAAGAAACGTCAGGTTTAAGCGCACTGACGAGGAAAGGAGAATTTTATTGAAAAGTAAATATTTATTCTGCAAGGTAAAAAAAAAAATGGATGTTTGAATATCATTAGGCTACAGATTTATTGATCGACCTACGTGTTCGTATACTACTCTCCACTTCTTCTTCTTCTTCTTCTTCTTCTTCATCTTCATCTTCTTCTTCTTCTTCTTCTTCTTCTTCTTCTTCTTCTTCTTCTTTGTTCTCCTTCTCTTTTTTCTTCATCTTTCTCCATCATATAACACCCTTTTCTTCTTCATCTTCTTCTCTTCTCTCCTTCATTGTTACCCTTCCTCCTACCCCTTCTCACCCTTCCTCCTACTCCTTCTCCTTCTTTACCCTTTCTTCTCATATCACTTTTCTCCTTGTTCTCATTCTCTTTCGTCTTCATCTTCCTTCATCATATATCATCTTTTTCTTTGGTTGGATGCCCGTCGTGAAAGGGTTAAAGTCGTAGGAAATGGACTCGTCAACCCGAGTTCAAATCCTAGACGAAGCTCTTTGCATTTCATATAGCGCTAATACCCTTGGGAAAGGTATGTATCCACGTACTCTCCCTCCAGCTATGGGTAAAATAGCAGGGCAGACTGGGCCCTTTAACCTTGGCTAGGAAACCAGTCTAGGAGAAGGAAAACTCTGAATTGAAACCTGTTAAATTTCACTCAAGAAATTGACCTTATATATATATATATATATATATATATATATATATATATATATATATATCATCCTTTTCTTCTTCATCTTTCTTTTTCTCCCCTCTCCTTCATTGTTACCCTTCCTCCTACTCCCACTGCTTCTTTACCCATTCTTCACCTTTCCCTCCTCCTATTCCTCTTTCTTCTTTATTCCTCCTCATTCTTGTTCTTCCCTTCCTTCGCCATCCACTAACCCTCCCCCCTTCTTCTTCTTCTTCTTCTTCTTCTTCTTCTTCTTCTTCTTCTTCTTCTTCTTCTGTACTCTTCCTTCCTCTCCATTAAGTCTCTCCTTCTTTTTTCCTTCATTTTTTTTTTTTTTTTTTTTTTTTGCATTCCGTTTTCTATATTCACTTGTTATTTTCTTTATTCCTTATTTTGCATTTTTTTTTCTATCATTAACCCTCTCCCGACCACCGCGGATCGAATATGACCGTTTGGTAATAAATGTAGAATAGCACGCAAGAGATAATATCATTAGAATCGCATTTGACATATAAACAGTATTAGATTACGGAAACTCCCGAAGTGTCCAAATCCTAACACTGACGCTACCCGTAACCCTAGCATCTCAAAGGTTTCGGGCATTTCCGTGTGTAACGAAATGGAATGCTTTTTATACGTAAGTAAAGTAAAGTCGACGGGACGGCTTAGTCAGTATCAGCCAGACAGCGAGGGAGTCTATCCCCTTTTCAATAGCGCTAGACCCAGGAGATTGTTTTTTGGCATCTGAGGTGGAGCGCCACGCCTACCAACAGCTCCTCACTTTATCGCACAGATCCCTGTGCTACTCATACGCTGAGCTGGCTAGGGCGGGGGTATCGAAATAGGAACCTTGTGGTTTCTAACCGAATACTCTACCGACTGAATCTAATGCTATTATCTCTTGCGCGCTATTCTGCATTAGTAGAGAGTAGTCATTTTTATGAACGAAATAGAAAGCTACGGTGGATCCGTTTTTCTCGAGGCTCAAAGTTTCTTCATCACTTACTGGTAGTGTTCATCCGTTGCAAGAGAGACTTGGAGGGGGAGGAGGGGCATGTGGAGGTGGGGTGCTTTATTAATTCTTCGTAATTAACTTTCTTTTTTTTTACTTACTTAACTGATTACAGATGTTTCATACATTTAATAGGTCCGTCAAAGACCAAAACGGAGGAAAAGGTGATTGAAGAAGATTGTGTTGCGTTAAACCTATACCAGATGAAAATAAGACATATATATATATATATGTATATATATATATATATATGTACCGGCATCTATTAAATATTCTTCCGCGTTAATTCGTTCATTCTAAAATTAATTCACTTATTCAAATTTCACTTTATCATTTCATCTCTCTCCCCCCTTTCTCTCTCTCTCCGTCCGTCCGTCTGTCTGTCTGTCTGTCTCTCTCTCTCTCCGTCCGTCCGTCCGTCTGTCTGTCTGTCTGTCTGTCTCTCTCTCTCTCTCCGTCCGTCCGTCCGTCTGTCTGTCTGTCTGTCTGTCTCTCTCCGTCTGTCTGTCTGTCTCTGTCTCTCTTTCTGTCTCTCTCTCTCTCTCTCTCTCTCTCTCTCTCTCTCTCTATATATATATATATATATTATATATATATATATATATATATATGGAAGCGCGTGGCATAATGGTTAGAGTCGTGGGATAATGGACTTGTCGACCCAAGTTCAAATCCCAGACAAGGCTGTTTGCATTTCACATAGCGCTAATACCCTTGGGAAAGGTATGAATCCATATTTTCTCACTCCAGCTATGGGTAAAATAGTAGGGCAGACTGGGCTCTTTAACCTTGGGTAGGAAAACTCTGAATTCAAAATTCCTGAGGTCAGTCGTTGATTGGGTTTGTGGCATTCCTTGTGCACCAATTCTTTCATATTGGCCGTGCCAAAAAGTGCGGATGATCCAACACAAGCCTTCACCATATATAAACAAATCACTGTGCTGGTTCATTGGATGAACACTCATGCGTCGAAAATCGACGAGAGAGTCCATAATATATATATATATATATGAAATCGTTAGTATATATCGCTGATGAGATTTAATAAAGTTGAAACAGTCTGTACGATATTCTACACACCGAATAATTCTTTGCGAAATTCACTTGTCATTGTTATCTTCTATAATTACCGAATTTATGCGATATACGCATTGTAATTGCCTTCAAGCAAAAATATAAATATTAATATATATATATATATATATATTAGACCAAGCAAAGTTTGCCTTAGTCTGGAACATTGGCCTCAGGTTGCTTCCAATATCTGCTTCTTCTAAGAGGTCACCCATATCATAACTAAGCAGAATCGTTATTGCTTAACCTCAATGATCTAGCAAGAACCGGCGTTTTCTAACACGACTTGACCACAATTCATGTCTATATACGGCGGGAGGGGGGACTAAAAAGTTCGTATGATGACATCATACCTGCTGCTGCTGGTGACTTTTTGGACCAATGGGATCCAAGCACTGCAGCATTTATTGATATCACGGAGTGTGTATGGACTGCAAAAGTGACTGTGTTGACAAATTGTCTTTTGTTACATTCTATGAGAATATATTGATTTGGGAATGAACTTTTCAGCCGACTTTCTTCTTTTTCTTTTTCTTCTTCTTCTTTTTCTTCTTTTTCTTTTTCTTTTTTTTCTTCTTCTTCTTTTTTTTTTCTTCTTCTTTCTTCTTCTTGCTTTTTTCTTTTTCTTCTTCTTCTTCTTCTTGCTTTCTTCTTCTTCTTCTGGCTTTCTTTTTCTTCTTCTTCTTCCTTTCTTCTTCTTCTTCTTCTTCTTGCTTTCTTCTTTTTCTTCTTCTATTTCTTTCTTCTTTTTTTCTTCTACTTCTCGCTTTCTTTTCTTCTTCTTCTTCTTGCTTTCTTCTTTTCTTCTTCTTCTTCTTCTTCTTCTTCTTCTTCTTCTTCTTCTTCTTCTTCTTCTTCTTCTTCTTCTTCTTCTTCTCGCTTTCTTCTTCTTCTTCAACCGTTTTGTTGTCTTTCTTCTTCTTCTTCTTCTTCTTCTCGCTTTCTTCTTCTTCTTCTTCAACCGTTTTGTTGTCTTTCTTCTTCTTCTTCTTCTTCTTCTTCTTCTTGCAATTCTTCTTCTTCTTCTTCTTCTTCTTCTTGCAATTCTTCTTCTTCTTCTTCTTCTTCTTCTTCTTCTTCTTCTTCTTCTATAACCGTTTTGTTGTCTTTCTTCCTCTCCTTCTCTTTCTTCTTCTTTTATAATCGTCTTTGTTTTTCTTTCTCCTTATCATTTTGCAATTCGCTTTTTTCTTCTTCTTTATCCTGTAGCCACATGATGAAAAATGCATTCTAATTGTCATCGTATATATATATATATATATATATATATATATATATATATATATATATATATATAATGTGTGTATAGGTGTATTCCTTTCTTCTATTTCTTATTCCTCTCTTTTTCTCTTCCTCCTCCTCCTCTTCAACTTCTTTCTCTCTTTCCTCTCTACTTTCATTCTTCTTTCTTCCTCTCCTCCCCTTCACCATTAAACCCCCTCCTCCCCCCTTCACTTAACAAACAGGCGACAAAGTCTTCTTACTATTTTTCCTATTCTACCTTTTCTCTCTCTCGAAGGAAACCAGAATGTACCATCGGCTACAAAACCGCCGATGCTACCTCCACTCTACAAATACCAAAATGCGACTACCTATCAAATCCACATCGTATACAACCAGAACACTTAGACTTATAGGATAAAAGCTCACTATAATTTTTTGAGGGGCTAAACTTGCAAATCGGTCGGAAAATTAAAACATATTACAGGGTGACCCCGAAAAAAAACAGAACCCAAATTATTTATTTATTTTCCCATTAAACTAACCCAGAAAAAACAGAACCCAAATTATTTATTTATTTTCCCATTAAACTAACCCTAAACTCTAACCCTAAACCCCCCTAGTTAAAAGTAACAGTTTTATTACAAAGTTTATTCTGTTTTATTACAAAAGGGTTCTGTTTTTTCTGGGTCACCCTGTATACATAGTGACCCAGAAAAAACAGAACCCAAATTATTTATTTATTTTCCCATTAAACTCCAACCCTAACCCTAACCCTAACCCTAAACCCCCCTAGTTAAAATTAACAGTTTTATGACAAAGTTTGTTTTGTATTATTACAAAATGGGTTCTATTTTTTCTGGGTCACCCTGTATACATAGTGACCCAGAAAAAAACAGAGCCCAAATTATTTATATTCCCATTAAACTAATCATAAACCTGAACCCTAACCCTAAACCCTAACGCTAACCCTAACCCTTAACCCCCCTAGTTAAAATTAACAGTTTTATTACAAAATTTGTGGGTTCTGTTTTTTTTCTTCTGGGTCACACTGTATAAATAATGACCCTGAAAAAACAGAACCCAAATTATTTATCTATTTTCCCATTAAACAAACCCTCAACCCCAACCCTAACCCCAATCCTAACCCTACACCCTAACCTAACCCTACACCCTAACCTTAACCCTAAACCCCCCCTAGTTAAAATTAACAGTTTTATTACAAAATGTGTGGGTTCTGTTTTTTCTGGGTCACCCTAATTTTCCGACCGATTTGCAAGTTTAGCCTTTTTTTTCTTTTCTTTAATAAAGTACTGATATTGAAGCTATTACAGCAGCAGCTGTAGCGCCACCACCACCACCACCACCACCACCACCATCGTTGCTGTTGCAGTTGCTGCTGCTGCTGCTGCAGTTGCTGCTGCTGCTGCTCTTAACACACATACGAAAAAAAAACCCATCTCTGCAGCTACACACTCTGCAGAATATATCCAGCTCGTTTTGACTTATCGTCTACAATGTCAAATGGCTGCTACTATCAAAGAAAAAAAAAAAAACACGAGGCGCGACAACCACCAATGTTACTTTTTAAAAAGATGATGAAAGGCGGGGGGGTGAGGGAAGGGGATGTGGCTCATTCGGTACACATGTTTGCAAATAAGGAATTGCTGTTTCGGTTTAGAATCGAAAAGGATTTTCGGCATTTATAAAAAGACAAAAAACAAAAAACAAAATTATTATCTAACGAAATATGTAAATTTTTGTACAAGGAAATTGGACAAGTCATGTTTATGTTTTTATGAGCATAAGTAAATCTATTTTTAGACCACTGCAACATCATTCAACTGACTGACCATTCTACTTTAAACCGTTCAGTCTGTTGGCATCTATCTATCTATCTATCTCTCTCTCTCTCTCTATCTCTCTCTCTCACTATCTCTCTCTCTCTCTCTCTCTCTCTCTCTCTATATATATATATATATATATATATATATATATACATACATATATATATATGTGTGTGTGTGTATATATGTGTGTGTGTGTATATATGTTTGTGAGTGTGTGCGTATATATATGTGTGTGTGTGTGTATGTGTGTATGTGTGTGTATATATATGTGTGTGTGTGCATGCATATATATATATGTGTGTGTGCATGCATATATATATATATTGTGTGTGTGTGTATATATATGTGTGTGTATATATGTGTGTGTGTGTATATATATATGTGTGTGCATGCGTATATATATATGTGTGCGTATATATATGTATATATATATGTGTGTGTGTGTATATATATGTGTGTGTGCGTATATTTATTTATATTTATGTGTGTATATATATATATATATATATATAGTTTGCTAAATTTATAAGTAAAGAGTGCTCAATATCATTGATAGAGCATAGGTGAAAAACTGTTACCAAGCGCCGTTGACTTTATATTTACGCTACACTAACTTAGTTTACCTCTATATCTGCCATCAATCTATCCATCAATCTATCACACACACACACACACACACACACACACACACACACACACACACACACACACACATTGTGTGCACATTAGTATCTATGTGCCTATCTATCTCACATCTTATTCACATCTATATATCTATCTATGTTTTAAGCATCTATCTATCTGTCGATATCTTTAAGCATCTATCTATCTATCTATCTATCTATATTTAAGCATCTATCTATCTATCTATCTATCTATCTATCTATCTATCTATCTATCTATCTCAGACTGTTCATCTATCTATCTATCTATCTATCTATCTATCTATCTATCTATCTATCTATCTATCTATCTATCTATCTATCCCAGTCTGTTGATATCTATCTATCTATCTATCTATCTATCTATGGATATATTTAAGCATCTATCTATCTATCTATCTATCTATCTATCTATCTATCTATCTATCTATCTATGGATATATTTAAGCATCTATCTATCTATCTATCTATCTATCGATATATTTAAGCATCTATCTATCTATCTATCTATCTATCTATCTATCGATATCTTTAAGCATCTATCTATCTATCTATCTATCTAAGTATCTATCTATCGATATCTTTAAGCATCTATCTATCTATCTATCTATCTATCTATTTATCTAAGTATCTATCTATCTATCGATATATTTAAGCATCTATCTATCGATATATTTAAGCATCTATCTATCTATCTATCTATTTATCTAAGTATCTATTGATATAAGCATGCATCTATCTATCTATCTATCTATCTATCTATTCTTTCAAGTATCTCTGTTCATAAATATCTGCCCATCTATCTGTTATTCATATGAAAATTATCTTTGACGTAATCAGAATTGGTTTGTAAATCACTCGTTACCACAAAGAAAGTTGTTTTCACTTTCAAATTCTCGTTTTACTTGAAAATTATTTTGGAAAAATCCTCCCCAATCAAGTAGTCAACTTGACAGATCATTAATGGTCTCGTTGTCTTGCAACAGAATTCCTTCAAATAAAAAAAATAGAGTCACATCTATTTATAGAATTAGAAGATTATTTCAAATAAAATACCTAATAACGAGAAATATTCTATAATTAGCATTTCATTGTTATATTCCTCGTGAATTTATTACAATCGATATAAAAGCGATGAATGGACATTTATTTAAAATTTTGAATTACGTTTTTAAGATAGCGGTTCGAGATGGAAAAAACAAACATTGTTCAAAATATCAATACCAGGGGTCATAAATTAAAACCCCTTAAAACATTTTGTAAAGCAAATGCAAGACAAAATTATTTTAGCTACAGAGTGGTGAATACATGGAATAAATTACCATCATCAATAGTGAATGCCCCATCTCTAAACTCCTTTAAGATTTTAGATAATCTGTGGAAAGAGTATAAATATTCTGTGGAATTAAGATGAATGTTTATAAGGAACAGCTGACAGGTCTCAGACCTAATATACTAGCTGAAAAGATATTATTATTTGCTCCTTTTGAGTTTTCACATCAGCATCAGCTGATGGTCTTTCACTGGAGTCTGAGTGACAACAAGTCTCCTCAGATCTCCAGGACTCTTCTGAGTATTCTGGCAGATTGCAGCAGTGCAGTATTCTGGATGGTCTCGATTCTCCCTCTGATTTCCAGATTTTCCAAACCCGTTTGCAATCCTTTTGGGATCATTCCAAGAGCACCAACTACAATTGGTATCACTTTGACTTTCATATTCCATAACTTTTTCAGTTCTCTGGCAAGGTCCAGGTATTTGTCCATTTTTTCGTTTTCCTTTGGCTTCACCCTGTGATCTGCTGGAACTGCAAAATCCACCAGTTGACAAGATTCTTTCTTTTTTGTTAATCAACACTAGGTCTTGCTGGGATAAGGTGATCCGTTTTTATTTCAAAGTCCCAGAGAATTTTATGCTTTTCGTTATTATTGTTTTTAATTTTTTTTTACAAGTGTTAGCTAATGGTCTTTCACTGGAGTTTGAGTGACAACAAATCTCCAGGTTTCCAGGACTCTCCTGAATATTCTAACTGTTGAAATCAGAAGTATTATTATTATTATTATTAGTAGTAGTAGTAAGTTTCTTCTCACCAGCATTAGCTGGTGGTCTTTCACTGGGGTCTGAGTGACAGTAAGTCTCCTCATGTCTCCAGGACTCTCCTAAGTATTCTAGCTGATTCCAACAATGCTGTTGTCTAGATGGTCTCAATTCTTCCTTTGATTTCCAATTCCTCTAGTCTCTTTTTTTAAAATCTTTTGAGGACCGTTTCAAGTGCACCAACTTATTATTTCACTCCATGAGAGTTTTTCACAGCCTCGTTAGCCGGTGATTTAACTAGAGGCTAAGTGACTGCAAGTCTTCTCAGGTCTCCAGGACTCTTCTGAGTATTCTAGCCGATTTTAACTATGCTATTAGTTGGAGGGTCTCTATTTTTTCTCTGATTCCCAGTTCATCCAATTACAATTGGTACGACCTTTACCTTCATGTCCCACAGTTTTTTCAGTTCTCTGGCAAGGTCCAAATATATGGCTATCTTTTATTTTTATAGGATGTACCAAGTTAGGGTATCATGGACATGAAGTCAACGTCGCTTGGTAACTGACAGTTTTTGGCCTAAGCGATTTTCAAACCAGTACTTAGTTTGAAAATCGCATTGGCGAGAGACTTTCAATTACCAAGCACCGTTGACTTCATGACCATGATACCCTAACTTGGTACATATCTATAAAAGTCAGGGTGCTTTCTGAATGGGTACCTGTTTCGTTATGCATGCGTATGAATTTCCGGTTTATAAGTATATGTTTGTTCATAAGTATACATCTATTATCGATTATCATACTAATGCTGAGCTAATCAACTTTTTTTTTCTCCTAAAGGCTTTTTTTCCCCTTTAGTTTAATGACACGAAAGTTATACTAAATTATTCCTAACTTTTAGGATTGAGTTATGTTTGGGGAAAAATCCATTTTAATTGGTTCTAATTAATCATAATTTGCTATTAAGTCAAAAACTGGTCCATCCTTTACTTTACATTCTGCTTATCACTTTCCCTCTCTCTATGTATCTCTTGATTACCTCCTCGTTATATATGTTAGTTTCTCTGGGAGAGAGAGAGAGAGAGAGAGAGAGGAGAGAGAGAGATGGAAGAATTTGAAATGTGTTGGTATGTTAAATTTCATAAACCGCAACCCGTAGTTTAATTTAGGTCAAACCTTCCCTTTCGTGGAAAGTTTACAAACTGATTTTAATGTTTTGTCCGGCCGTATTTATGTATTTATTTTAAAAAAATTAATTCGCTTTGCAAACTCACTTTTCCCTAATCCCAGTTATCTACCCAGAGCTCAATGGGTGACCCAACGTGTCATGTTTTGTCTAGTATAAGTATAATAACAAGATATGTAACGGTCTGAACACACACACACAGAGAGAGAGATTACAACAAATCCATTGCCAAATAAATGATTTATTCTGAAGTGCAAAGATTTGTCTGAGAAGGTGGGGGATGGGGGTCTCTAGTGGACTGGTCGGTGGCGAGAATCTGTGTGGCTTCATGGGGGGGGGGCTAACAAAATTGTTTATACCGATCGTACGATGTCCCGTAAGTTTTTTCTCCTCCTCCACCACCCACTCTGACTTTTATGCAAATGAAGCTATTCGTAAACAACTTGATGCTATCCCATCTTCCCAACGCCCTGTATAACCCCCCTCCCCATCCCCACGTCAATGTGCACGAACACACAGGGTTGCGTGACTGTGTGCTAAATTATATGGTCTGTGCAGACCCCACAGACACATTTACAGATATGCTTCAATTCAAAGATATGCATATCATCATCATCATCATCAACAGCATCCGCATTGCAGTCTCGTGCCCCTGAAGTTACAGCTCTTTCTGTGACTGTGAAGGCCAATTTTCAACAAGACAGCCCCGACCACAGATGTCGCATGTAAAGGCTGTCCCTGAAGATGTTGGTGTGCCGGTACTTTGTTGACGTCGCTTTCTTCTGGACCTCTTGGCTTCATGGTGTTGCGCCAAGGGGACTTCAGACATGATGAACAGTCCGCTATGGAGAGAGCTTGCAGTGACCGATATGCGTCAATTCAAAGATATTCATAAGTTATCTATAAGTACCACCAAAATAGGCCACGTGATCAGTTTAGGCCATATTGAAGGAAGAAACGTAAATATTTTTGAACTTTATTTTTTTAGATCCCGCAAAAAAGAAATAATGAACATAAAGAGTTGTTACAAAGAAAAACAGTTAATTCAAATATCAAATTATCCGATTGGGGAAAAATTACTCACCGTTGTCTTGAAAAATAAGTAAAACAGTCCGTTTTTTTACAACACGGTCAATTTCTTTATTGATATTTTTAGCAGAATTCTATATTTATGGTTCTTACTCTCGCATTGAAACTTATAAAAATCCATAAGGTCGATTTTTCATTTCTTTTAAATATCAAATTGTCCATCTATGTGAAAGTTGTGTGTTAGTATACTGAATACTGATACCAAAAATTAGACCTTTTACTTGCACCATGGTTTGAGGAAATAGCATCAAAGATCGTCTACTAAAATGCACTGAAAATCCTCATTTTCGCAAAATTTAGCCTTTGGAAAACGAGAATTTTTAGTGCATTTTAGTAGACGATCTTTGTTTCTATTTCCTCAAACAATGGTGCAAGTAAAAGATCTAATTTTTGGTATCAGTATTCAGTATACTAACACACAACTTTTGCATGGATGGATAATTTGCTATTTTAAAAAAAGTGAAAAATCGACCTACACTAATATACACTTACCCGAGTGCACTGTATTCTCTGTATGAAGTCAACCAATTCCCTGTAAAGGTTACAGCGATGATAAAAATCAACATTTCTCGGTTCGTCGTTGGGGGTCCTTCTCCAACTACGAAGCCCATGTTAACTGTGTGTGTGTGTGTGTGTGTGTGTGTGTGTGTGTGTGTGTGTGTGTGTGTGTGTGTTCCTGTAAGCTAAATGTCACATTTCATGAACCCATTCATTATGGAAATCAAAAGCCAAATTTGAAATTACAGTAATACCTGCTCCCCAAATTACAACTTACTAGCTGTCTCTCGGTTGATTTTTTTGCTTTGCTTGGTTTGGTTTGGTTTTATGGCATATCAACCTCAGTGGATCATTTAATGCCGGCAAAGTTTTGAAAGATTCGTAGCGATAGTGTGGAAAAAACTTTTTAAACTCTTTTTTTTTTTTTTGTAAAACAGATTGTCTATTTAACCCATAGATGGGACCCTAACAGGCTTGGTTTGATTTGTTCTGTTTTACGGCATATCAACCTCAGTGGGTCATTTAATGCCGATAAAATTTTGAAATAAATTCATTCTTAATGGATACTCATTTTTTTTTATAAACATTTTTTCTATTTAACCCATAGATGGGATTCTAACAGGTACTACCACTCCGAGTCAGAGTTGTACTTGGGAGTAATGGTGATGAAGGGGATCTCTACATTCCCCAGAGCTCCAGAACTGGAACCTCACTATCTGATGATAGAGTTTAATGTCATACACCGCCTTCTAGCACATGTATGATAAAAAGGTTTGGGGATTGCCATAAGGGCAATAGGGTCGGGAAAATCTTTTCCTGGTTAGAGAAATTAGTGAAAATAGATCATTAATTAGGACTGAGCCTATTCTAGTAGAGACCACCCCAAGTGGAGTTTTAAAAGGTTTGAATTCAGAGATTTTCCTTCTTCTAGACTGGTTGGCTTACCAAGGTTAAGGAGCCCAGTCCGTCCTACTGTTTACCAATAGCTGGATGGGGAGCAGTTTGATTCATACCTTTCCCAAAGGTATTAGCGTTATGTGAACTGTAGCTTCGTCGAGGATTTGAACTCGGGTCGACAAGTCCATTTCCTACGACTCTAACCATTACACCACATGCCCCCAACAAACAAGAGAAATGTTGAGTTAATTTGATTACGGATATACAAGAGCACATTTAGTAAATGTTATTCAACTCTTGTTTAAAAGCTGGACCGATAAAGTAATTAACGGCATTGATCCCAGGGGGCTATCCACCCCCAGGCAATACCTGCCCCTTGATTTAAAGGGGCAGAGCTGGGTTTATTGCCTGGAGTCTGGAGCCTGAGGCGCCCCCTTTGAGGAGGAATGCCGACGGGATTAACATATTTTTTGCACGCGCCTCCCATGAGCTTCGGTTCGTGGGTGGTCCCACATTAATAGGGCCTTGTGCCTAACCCGTACACGTGGGGTACGTTGTAAATACCGAAAAACCCCTTAAAAATATATATATATATATATTTACCAACCCTATCCACACGAGCAGGATGTGACACAAGGTCGATTTCTTAAGCGGAGTTCAGCAAGTTTGAATTCAGAGTTTTCCTTCTCCTAGACTGGTTGCCTAACCAAGGTTAAAGAGCCTAGTCTGCCCTACTATTTAACCATAGCTGGAGGACGAGTAGGATTCATACAAGGATATTAGCGCTAAGTGAAATGCAATTACCACGTCCAGGATTTGAACTCGGGGCAACGAGTCCATTTCCCATGACTATAACCATTACACCACGCGCTTCCTACTCTTAAAAAAAAATATATGAAAGTACCGAGTTCCTTTATTTCGTGGTAATGGTTGGGGTTTTTTTTTGTTTTGGTTTTTTGTGTGTGTGTTTTGTTTTCTTTTGAAAGGCGATTCCATTGCAACCGGAAGTAGCGAATTGCATATAACCGAAATTCTTTCTGGGATAGGTGCCATATCCCCCCCCCACCTCTTGCATACCAAACACGCCCTTTTTAAGTGATCTGTTTATTCCGAAACTAAACATTGTGCATGTGATGCTCTAAGATTATGACTGGAACGTAACATCCTCGTTTTTTGGGGGGTTTTTTTTGTGCTTTTGATCATTTTTGAAACTTTGATATACATATATTTTTTTTTTCTCACACGTTGCTTCTGGGTCAAAATATAACACTTCAAATCCTGAGCACATGTTTCCCGTCAGTGGATATCGAACGTCATAACGCTTTCTACCAATGGATTTTATTCTTCAAATACGTCTGACAAGTAAAAGATAAAGTGTCATAGGATAAATGAACGGCTTAGGTTTGGTTTTACGGCACATCAACCCTTTCTGGGTCATTTAATGCCGAATCAAGTTATTTTGATTAATAAAGGTCTTAGGTTGCTTACAGTACCTGTTTTTTGCTTAAGTAGGCATCCAAAATTAATAATAGCAAAATTATCATTAGTTGGTTGTTTTATGGCACGTCAACCCTTTTTGGGTCATTTAATGCCGAATCAAGTTATTTTGATTAATAAAGGTCTTAGGTTGCTTACATACCTGTTGTTGCTTAAGTGGCCATCCAATATTAATAATAGCAAAATATTATTGTTTGGTTGTTTCATGGATGTCAACCAAGTTATTTGAGAGAAGAGATATGGATATACTGAGAAGAGAGAGAGAGAGAGAGAGAGAGAGATACTGAGATCTTTAGATGGACATAGACATACAGAGATAGATAATTATGGATATACTGAGATAGATATGGAGATATATAGACATGGTTGTTTTATGGCACGTCAAGCCTTTTGGGTCATTTAATGCCGAATCAAGTTATTTTGATTAATAAAAGTCTTAGGTTGCTTACAATACCTGTTGTTGCTTAAGTGGCCATCCAATATTAATAATAGCAAAATATTATTGTTTGGTTGTTTCATGGGATGTCAACCAAGTTATTTGAGAGAAAGAGATATGGATATACTGAGAGAGAGAGAGAGAGAGAGAGAGAGAGAGAGAGAGATACTGAGATCTTTAGATGGACATAGACATACAGATAGATAATTATGGATATACTGAGATAGATATGGAGATATATAGACATGGTTGTTTTATGGCACGTCAAGCCTTTTTGGGTCATTTAATGCCGAATCAAGTTATTTTGATTAATAAAAGTCTTAGGTTGCTTACAATACCTGTTGTTGCTTAAGTGGCCATCCAATATTAATAATAGCAAAATATTATTGTTTGGTTGTTTCATGGGATGTCAACCAAGTTATTTGAGAGAAAGAGATATGGATATACTGAGAGAGAGAGAGAGAGAGAGAGAGAGAGAGAGAGAGAGAGAGAGAGAGAGAGAGAGAGAGAAGAGGACATAGACATACAGAGATAGAAATATGGATATACTGAGATAGATATGGAGATATATAGACATGAATATAGTGAGATAGATATGAACATACTTTGATATATAGAGACAGATATATATGGACAGAATATATATATATATATATATATATATATATATATATATATATATATATATATATATATATATGGACATGAATACACAGATGTAGATTCAGCTATTTTCAATCAGTCATTTCTTGTCATTTTCTTGATGGATTGTCTCATCTCAAATGATTGTTATATAAAGAGACAAGTTCCAATTTTTTATTTCTGTTTTGCAAAAATCAAATTCAATGATTCAATCATAAAAAAAAACATAAATTGAACCATAAATTTGACAAGTCAAACGTTTTCTTTTCTTTTTCTTTTTGTTCCAAGTGTTTATTTGATCATTTTTCCCCCCAATATTCTCTTCTTTCTTCATTGAGAAAATTGTGTTTGCAAACTGTACACTTAAAAGGATTTTTTGACATTGACATAATATAAAGATAAAGAGAGAAAATAAAGGCTTTTTTTTATTTTTAAAGTAATCATTTCTAAAAGAAGCAATGATTGAATTGATTCTATAGCATTCTTATAGATATGAACAGACTGAGATAGATAGATAGATAGATAGATATGAACATATTGAGATAGATAGATATGAACATATTGAGATAGATAGATATGAACATACTGAGATAGATTGATAGATAGATAGATAATAAACATACTGAGATAGATAGATAGATAGATAGATAGATATGAACATAGATAGATAGATATTGAGATAGATAGATATGAACATACTGAGATGGATGATAGATAGATAGATAATGACATATAGATAGATAATATGAACATACTGAGATAGATAGATATGAACATACTGAGATAGATAGATAGATAGATATGAACATACTGAGATAGATAGATAGATAGATATGAACATACTGAGATAGATAGATAGATATGAACATACTGAGATAGATAGATAGATTGATTGATAGATATGAACAGACTGAGATAGATAGATGGATATGAACATACTGAGATAGATTGATAGATAGATTGATAGATAGATCTGAACATATACTGAGATAAATATGAATATATATTCCAGCATTTTAACCATTTTTTAAAAGAATTTTAAATAAAGATTAATTGATTAAGTGCTGGTTATATGAAATTAAATAAAATCAATAATTACTTTGCTGTGAAACCTATTTAACTCCACTTAAGAAATTGACCTTGTGTTACATCCTACTCGTGCGGAGGGATTGATATGTATATATATATACATATATATTATTTAATCGGGTTGTCCTAAATGTAAACCCAAACCAGTTTTATATATATTTAAATTTGCTTCGTGTTATAATTTATTTCAACTGCAAGTCGCAACATCTTCAGATATGATTAAAACATGGTTGTTACTGACTTATTCTGGAATTGTAACAACCATGAAATTGCTCTGCCTGAAGATGCTGTGACTTGCAGTTGAAATAAAGAGTTTGCTAAATTATTAGGCAACCAATCTACAAGAAGGTTAAACTCTGCTTAAACTTTATTTTATTTAAAAAAAAAAAAAGATATCCATCACTGTTCATACAACACTTTTCCATCCTAATGTGAAGGCTTAATAAAAACCGAAACGTTTTAACGTCGACTTTTCCATTAAAAATGAATTCATCTTTTTATTGGAGTACTTTGTTTTTCGATTTTCTACATACAATCAGAATTTGCATATTTTACTTTGGCTGATGGATTCGGAAATGTTTTTGACATTTAAATTTTGCTAAATGAAATTCAAATGGGCATTACATAAAATTCTAAAATTGAAACTGACAATAAAATGAGAAATGACGTCTTTATTATTATTATTATTTACTCCTTTTGAGTTTTCACATCAGTGTTAGCTGATGGTCTTTCACTGGAGTCTGAGTGACAGCAAGATTCCTCAGGTCTCCAGGTCTCTTCTGAGTATTCTGGCAGATTGCAGCAGTGCAGTGTTCTGAATGGTTTCAATCCTTCTTCTGATATCCAAACTTTCCAAGCCCTTTTCTAATCCTTTTGGCACTGTTCCAAGTGCACCAACTACAATTGGTATAACTTTGACTTTCATATTCCATAACTTTTTCAGTTCTCTGGCAAGGTCCAGATATTTGTCAATTTTTTCATTTTCCTTTAATTTCACCCTGTGATCTGCTGGCACTGCAAAATCCACCAGTTGACAAGTTCTTTCTTTTTTGTTAATCAACACTAGGTCTGGCTTCTTGCTGGGATAAGGTGATCCGTTTTAATTTCAAAGTCCCAGAGAATTTTGTGCGTTTCGTTCTCAAGAACAGATTCTGGTTTATGCATATACCATTTTGTTGTGTGGTCAAAATTTAATTTCTTGCATAATTCCAGTGGATCACCTTCCCAACCCAGTCGTGTCTAGTTTTGTATTCTCGTTGTGCTAGTTTGCTACATTCGCAGAGTATATGGTTAACAGTCTCATCTCTATTACCGCAAAGTCTACATTTACTATTTTGTTGGGTCTTATCAATTTTCGCTTTGATGTAGTTTGTCCTTATGGCATTATTTTGTGCAGCAATTATAAGTGATTTTGTGCAGCAATTATAATTGATTATTATTATTATTATTATTATTATTATTATTATTATTATTCAATATTGATAATTCTAAACTTCAAATTCATCATCATCATCAACATCATCATTAAAGTGCATTCCTTTTTGCTAGTTTGACGTGCCTTCCAAATAGAAATGGCCGTTCATTTTTCAGTCACCTTAATTGATTCTGATAAAGACGGGGTTTTTTTTCATTCAACAATCTAATTCTATCAAAAAATATTTTCTTAAGATTTAAGATTCAAAACCACAAAACGTGATAAATGTCATGACTTGTGTGTCGAGTTCAATAAAATTTGCTTCTCTTTACACAAGGTTCTTTCTTTCTTTTTTTTTTTCTTCTTCTTTTTTTTAACTCTCTGAACGAGGCAATTAGAAACAAAATGTCTGTTTGTCCAAATGTTTGAAACAATTCATATATTAAATAGTACCACTCCTGTTATTGGATGGCTTTGGCATTAAGTAACTCACAAAGGTTGATATGCCATTAAACAAAGAAACCAAATCTAAACATTGGGGAAGGTATAAACCCCTAATCCCTACAGCTATGGGTTAAATAGTACCACTACTGTTCTTCTACAAGGGTGGTTTGGTTTTAGCATTAAATAAGTATTAATATATAGTTATTTACTAAGCAGAAACTTCGCTTAGATGCGACACAAGACCAGAATTATGGTGCGCCCATTGAGAATCGAACTCACTACCTTTGGTCTGCTGATCTTGCTCGCTAAATACTCGTTATACTACGTAAGGTGCCCAGAGTATTAATATATAATTATTTACTAAGCTTAGCTTAGATGCGACACAAGGCCAAAAGCATGGGGCGCCCAGTGAGAAACGAACTCACAACTAATGGTCTGCTTATCTAGCTCACTAACCCTTATACCATGTGATATGCACTCTTTGTTTAATATATTTATTTACTAAGCTTAGATGCGACACACGGCCAAAAGTAGGGAGCGCCCAGTGAGAATCGAACTCACTACCAATGGTCTGCTAATGTAGCTCGCTAACCATTACCCCACCTGATATGTCCTCTTCGTCTAATATATATTTACTAAGCTTAGATGCGACACAATGCCAAAAGTATGGGGCGCCCAGTGAGAATCGAACTCACTACCAATGTTGTGTTATCTAGCTCGCTAACCATTACACCACGTGATATGCCCTATTTGTCTAATATAGTTATTTGCTAAACTTAGCTTAGATGCGACACAACGCCAAATGTATGGGGCGCCCAGTGAGAATCAAACTCACTACCAATGGTCTACTTATCTAGCTCGCTAACCATTACACCACGTGATATGCTCTCTTTGTCTAATATAGTTATTTACTAAGCTTAGATGCGACACAAGGCCAGAATTATGGGCGCCCATTGAGAATCGAACTCACTACCTTTGGTCTGCTGATCTAGCTCGCTAAATACTCGTTATACTACGTAAGGTGCCCAGAGTATTAATATATAATTATTTACTAAGCTTAGCTTAGCTGCGACACAAGGCCAGAAGTATGGGGCGCCCAGTGAGAATCGAACTCACTACAAATGTTCTACTTATCTAGCTCGCTAACCATTACACTACGTAATGTGCCCAGGTATTAATATATAGTTATATGATAATCTTAGCTTAGATGCGACACACAGCCAGAATTATGGAGCGCCCAGTGAGAATCGAACTCACTTCTAATGTTCTGCTTATCTAGCTCGCTAACCATTATACCACTTAATGTGCCCAGAGTATTAATATATAGAATGAATCTCTGAGAGTTAAAAGGATGTGTTTGCAAACGAAAGGAAACTCTTCATCTTTTTTTCTTTTGAAAAGCAAAAGAGAAACGATTCCCCTTCTTATATTCGTAAAGTTCACAAGGCAAAAATCTACGTCATAATTCTGTTTTTGGGATTGGAACGCCGGCACAAAAACAACTTTGAAAATCTCTAATTAGTTGTCCCCATTTCGAAAATGAAACACTCTATGCAACTTATTAATTGTAGTTGCACTGAAATGCGCGTGGGGACCTCCAGAGACAAACATTAGCCAGTTCGGCCCACTCTTAC
Organism: Doryteuthis pealeii; assembly: GCA_023376005.1. Classification (NCBI taxonomy): domain Eukaryota; kingdom Metazoa; phylum Mollusca; class Cephalopoda; order Myopsida; family Loliginidae; genus Doryteuthis; species Doryteuthis pealeii. The sequence continues at coordinate 17,916,751 of CM042164.1, read as the reverse complement.
TAATAATCTACAAGAGAGAGAGAGAGAGAGAGAGAGAGAGAGAGAGAGAGAGAGAGAGAGAGAGAGAGATTAAGTTGGCAGCTCACAGCTGCCGTTTCCATGACGACTGGAGATTGCTGCTAAAGACAGTAACCATGGTTACTATGGCACTATTTGCTAAGTACCAACATCAGTTGGCATCGGTTTTGGTGGTAAAAGAAACCATTTGCGTGGGTTTTGGCGCCAGAGAATAATCAACGTTTGGATTTGTTTCATTAATAAAAGAAAGAAAAAAACAAAAAAACAAGAGGAACTGTTTTGATTAGTCTGAACCTCCAACATTGCAATACTTCTAAAATCTGTGATCTTCATGAGGAGTGTCGCATTTTATTTTGAATGATATAAAATAATTCGGCTGAACTTGCACAAAGGTGTCAAAGTTTGGGTACCCTGAAAAAACAGAACCCAAATTATTTATTTATTTTCCCATTAAACTAACCTTTAAACCCTAACCCTAACCTCTAACCCTAACCTAGACCCCCGTAGTTAAACTTAACAGTTTTATTACAAAATGTGTGGGTTCTGTTTTTTCTGGGTCACCAGTATACAGGGAGACCCAGAAAAAACAGAACCCAAATTATTTATTCATGTTCCCAGTAAACTAACCCTAAACCCAACCCTAACCCTAAACCCTAACCCTAGACCCCCATAGTTCAAATTAACTGTTTTTATAACAAATTTTGTGGTTTCATTTTTTTCTGGGGCACTCTAATTTTGACATCTTAGGGATTAGGGGTTAGGGTTACGGGTTGGAGTTGGGGTTTGAGGTTAGTTTAATGGGAAAATAAATAAATAATTCGGGTTCTGTTTTTTCTGGGTCACCCTAATTTTGACACCTTTGTGCAAGTTCGGCCGTATGATTCTAATCTAAGTTACATTCGGCTGATTTAGTTCAGTCGGGTAGAGCACTTGACTAGGAACCGCAAGGTTCCGGGCTCGATACCAGTCCCCGCCAATAGCGCATGAGTAGTACAGCTTTGGTAGTATGATCTGTGCGTTAAACCATCTGGGTAATTCCATGTCAAATCATCCAGAAAAAAAGTAAAATTGTCACCCAACCCCTTCAATTTTTCTGAATTTTTTTCCAGGTGTGGGCTATGTTAACATTAGACGACCTCCAAAATTTGAGCATGTATGGACTACTCTTTTCAAGAGGCTGCAAAATGGACACGGGTAATTCCATGTCAAATCATCCAGAAAAAAATAAAAATGTCACCCACCCACTTCAATTTTTCTGAAATTATGTACAGATGTGGATTCTGTTAAAGTTAGACGTTCCCAAAAATTTGAGCTTCCAATTCCAAAAAAAATGGAGAGCTAAAAATCGACATAACTCAATATTTTTTTTTAATTTTTACACCGCCCAGTGGGCGTTTTTTTTTGTTTTTTTTTTTTTTGCTAGTATATATATATATATATATATATATATATATATATATATAGTGTATAAATGACAAAACCCGAAATGGACTTCCGAACTTTTTATATGTCAAATCCCCTGATGCAAAATCGACATTTCATACAACAATGTTTTACGTGTGGAGATAAAAAGTCAGAATCGATTTGAATGGGAAATGAGTCTGCGAGGAAATAGAAGAAAATGTTATCAAAAGTTCAATCTGACCTCATCAACAAAACGTCGGATGCTGACCACATCTGTCCTTTTAGGGTGGCAAGTTTAAAATCTATATATTAATACGCTTGTTCCTAAACCTTCCCAGCCCTGTCGGTTGGGGCTTTAGAATACACCGACTGCACCTCTACAGAGGGGCAAGATCTCCCCCCACTCCAATGGGGCCAGTTGTTGGCCGTGGGTAGCGACCCGTAATGTTTAAGGATGGAACCCAGGTTGATGAGCAGTCCATGACATGCAACACTCCACTTAGACCCTTACTTAGGCTAGACGGGCGGTCGGAGAGGCCTCCTCCGATCAATCGGCTGGTCACGCCAAGCCCTAGCCCCTATTTGATTGCCCCAACCCTATTGCCCTTATGGCAAGCCCCAACCCTTTTTATCATATGGGTTCTAGAAGGCGGTGGCTGAGGGTCTGCAGGTCCTGTGAATGACGTTAAACTCTATCTGATGACGTTAAACTCTATCTGATGGTGAGGTTCCAGTTCTGGAGGTTTGTGGAATGTGAAGCACCATTGCTCCCTGGTCCACTCTGACCTGGAGTGGTAGTATATGTTAGGGTCCCATCTATGGTTTAAATAGAAAAATGTGTTTATAAAAATATGAGTATCCATTAAGAATAGATTTATTTCAAAAATTTTATCGGCATTAAATGACCCACTGAGGTTGATAGGCCGTAAAACAAACCAAACCAAAACTAAATCCTCCGTTCGTTATCATCCTGCAACACTCTGGTTAAAAATGAGACCGTCCAATGTCGTAGAATCCAACCAACCAACCAACCAACCAACCAACCAACATACTTAACAAACTATTCGCTTACATATCATACATACCCCACCCAAAACTAATTTGGGATTAAATAACCAAAAATGGTTGATATGCCATAAAAACAAACAACCAAACAACGGTTCAAAAAATATATATATACAAGGTGTGTCAAAAAAGTATCGAGATTTTTTGTACTTTATGACACACCTTGTATTCTGAAAAAAAATTAACGTGCCATTCATTGTTCACTTCTATTTTGGTAAATACAGCGTCATTCTCGATACTTTTATGACGCACCTTGTATTCTGAAAAAAATTAACGTTCCATTCATTGTTCACTTCTATTTTGGTAAATACAGCTTCAATCTCGATACTTTTATGACGCACCTTGTATTCTGAAAAAAATTAACGTTCCATTCATTGTTCATTTTTATCTTGGTAAATACAGCTTTAAACTTTGTACTTTTATGACACACCTTGTATTCTGAAAAAAATTGACGTTCCATTCATTGTTCATTTTTATCTTGGTAAATACAGCTTTAAACTTTGTACTTTTATGACACACCTTGTATTCTGAAAAAAAATTGACGTTCCATTCATTGTTCATTTTTATCTTGGTAAATACAGCTTGAAACTTTGTACATTTATGACACACCTTGTATTCTGAAAAAAATTAACGTTCCATTCAGTGTTCATTTTTATCTCGGTAAATACAGCTTCAAACTCGATACTTTTATGACACACCTTGTATAGTTATTTACCAAGCTTAGCTTAGATGTGGCACAAGGCCAGTACTATGGTGCGCATAATGAGAATCGAACTCACTAACTAATGACCTGCAAATCTCGCTTGCTAACCATTACACCGCGTGAGATGTCGAAATACTTGGTGGAAAAAGTTTGATTGTATCTTTCGATCGTCGTGAGTATATTTAATTCTCCCAAGATGAGAAAGAAGCCAACTTTTCTGATACAAGAACCGGCAACTTTCTATGCATCTGAAGTGATAACAACAAAAGACCTCAACCGAGACCAAACGGTATTGAGCACTTGATAGTTATTAAGAAAATTGTTTATCCTCTTAGCTGTTCAACTTGTGTAGAATATAACGGACGCAGAGAGAGAGAGAGAGAGAGAGAGAGAGAGAGAGAGAGAGAGAGAGAGAGAGAGAGATGAGGGAGAGATGAAGGAGAGAGAGAGAGAGAGAGAGAGAGAGGTGAGATGTTGATGTTATGTATGTAAGATCGGTGTGTATATTCAATAACAAATTGAGTTAGAGAGAGAGAGAGAGAGAGAGAGAGAGAGATGAGGAAGAGAAAGGGGGTGACCTAAAGAAGAAAGCTTGTTATATATATATGTGTGTGTGTGTCAGAGAGAGAGAGAGAGAGAGAGAGAGAAAGGAAGGTGGAGACATATAGTGAATGAGAGAGAGTGTAGGAAAGATAAAA
>CM042164.1:17887863-17905363 GCA_023376005.1 Doryteuthis pealeii | reverse complement strand
TGATGTGCTCTCCAACCAACTTTGAGTGTTTCTTGTCGGAAGTCTGCGTGGAACTTCAAATCGATCCCTTTATTCAATCCAATGGAGGTAAAACTTGCAAATCGTCGTCAAAATTAAAACGGAAACTTATTTGGTGGTCCCCCATGACAGTTTAACTACAGTGTATGAATTACATTTTTGGCGAATTGGGTTACGGTTTAGGGGTTTGGGGGATTAAGGTTGTTTTTGATTACGTATTGCTTAAAAAAACACAACAAAAAAACCCAAATTACTATACATTTAATATTTTAAAAATATTTTTTAAAACCAAGTTTGATTAAAATTATACATTGCAATACTAACACAAACAACTGAGACTAATGTGTCTACCGTTGGATTCAATAATTAATTTCAATGGTTAATTAAATGTATAGTAATTTGTTTTTTTGTTTTTTTTTTAAGCAGTACGCAATTAAAAACAACCTTAATCCCCAAACCCCTAAACCGTAACCCAATTCGCCAAAAAGTTCATTCATAGACTGTAGTTAAACTGTCACTACCAAATAAGTTTCCGTTTTAATTTTGACGACGATTTGCATGTTTAACCCCGATGGGGTAGGCTGATCTCATTCTGTTAACCATATATATATATATATATATATATATATATATATTATATATATATATAATATTAATAATATGCATTTCTAGTCTTTAAAAACACTAAATTTTAAAAAATAATACTACTTATCTGGGCAAATCTTAACTCTTCGAGCGACTTTAACATTTGACAAAAGTCATGGTGCCTTCTTGGGATTTTTTTTTCTTTTTTCTTTCTATTAGGCGAGGGATTGGGGGGGGCTCTTTTTTTATATATATATATAAGCAAAGAAAGGCTCAAATATCAGTCATATTAACAGTTATAAATTCAGTAGAAATGCATTTACTGCTAACAAACTTTGTCTTATTTTTTTTTGTTTAAATAAGCAATGTATTTCTGAAATATTATTTCATTCAAACCGGACAGTCATGTCGGCTAAGAGCCCCCCCCCCCAATCCCTCGCCTAATAGAAGAAAAAAGAAAAAAAAAAGTCCCAAGAAGGCACCATGACTTTTGTCAAATGTTAAAGTCGGCTCGAAGAGTTAAGATTTGCCAGATAAGTAGTATTATTTTTTTAAATTTAGTGTTTTTAAGACTAGAAATGCATATTAATTAACACATGTTTATTTCTTTTACATATTGTTTTACTGCTAACAAACTTTGTCTTATTTTATTTTGTTTTAAATAAGCAATGTATTTCTGAAATATTATTTCATCAAACCGGACAGTCACGCAGGTGTCCTTGAAAAAGCATTAATTGAACTAACTTACGATTTTGCTTTTTGATAATCTAAAATGGTACATGTGACTTATACTAAGTTAAATTAGTCTTTTTTTTTTTTTTTTTTTTTTTCCCCGGTGTGGTGGACCCGTAGATCTCATCAGATCATCCACCTGCGTTCCCAAAGTCTCCCAGTCATCTTGCCTCGGCTTGTCACTGATACTTGACTTTGGGGAAGGAGAGCATGCGGTGTGTGTCGCACAAGCACGCAACATGTAAAACAAAAAAACATGTGCAATATTTCTACAAGTCCCCCGAGTGATTGTAGAATAACGTGGTATGCAGCCTGACTTTGAGCATGCAGATGTGAATCTACATACATACGGCGTGATTCGTGGTGCACTTAACGTCACAGCTTTGCGATGAACAGCAACGTGCCTCGCGAGTTGTGGTGTGAATGAGCGCCCCTTGGTTAACACTGTTCACCCAGCCATTTGGAACTCTAAAAAAATGACCTAAAACAAAATGCCGGTTCACCTATCAACTGGCCAGGAAACAACATTTCGACGGTTGTCCACATTAGCTGGGCGAAAACTAGGAAATACTACAAGACAAGGCTAAGAATAGCCACCTGGAATGTCTGGACACCTCCCGATCTTGAGACTGGAAAACCAAACTTACATACTTGCCATCGTGACAGGAAGTATCTCGATAAGGGACAGGACAATGCTCTTGCGAAATCAGCTCCAGCTATAAGGTCCAATGACAGGTCTGATACACATCCGCATGAAAACAGGCTGTAAGAGTTTGAGGTAAGTGACTCGAGTCCTCCATTCAGTACAATGACGGACACCATGGAAACATTTCCTACATTGAAGTCTGACCTGTGTGGCGCGCCTTATGTCGAGGATTTCATATGTGGTATGGGGTACATAATAAAAAAAAAAATAAAAAAAAATAAAAAAAAAAAAAAAAATAAAAAAAAAATTAAATAAATAAAAAACTAGCTGGATCCGTGGGCATCTGGCGTGCACACAACTGCTCACATCGGGGACTACTGTAGAAATGCCTTATTCTGTCAAAGAACGCAATCACCTATATATATATATATATATATATATATATATGTCTGTGTTTACTATATCAACAGAAAGCGCTCAATGCCAATGATGGACAGATATATCCAAGTTTGTATAGTGTAAACACAGAATCAACGGTGTTTGGTGACTGCAAGTTTTCTCGCCTATGCGATCATTGAACTCTCTCTCTCTCTCTCTCTCTCTCTCTCTCTCTGGTTTCTTCACACTCGATTTCTCTACATTTTTCATTTGTTATGAAATACACACACCTACATACGTAACGTCAACATCTCTTCTTTCTCTCTCTTTATCTCTCATACACACACAACATACACGCGCACACACGCACACACACACACACACACACACACCTATATGTATATGGCCCAGAGTGGTAGTATCTGTTAGGGTCCCATCTATGGGTTTAATAGAAAAATGTTTATGAAAAAAATTGAGTATCCATTAAGAATTACTTTTTCAAAACTTTATCAGCATTAAATGACCCACTGAGGTTGATATGCCACAAAACAAAACAAAACAAACCAAGACTTTCCTTTTACTTTAAAAAAAAAACTCCAACGTGAAGAGGAAGCTGAATAAAATATCAGCTGAACTTGCTCAAAGGTGTCAAAATTAAGTTGACCCAGAAAAAACAGAACCCAAATTATTTATTTATTTTCCCATTAAACTAACTTTAAACTCCAACCCCAACCCTAAGCCTAACCCCTAAGCCTAACCCTACCCCCCCCCAAGTTAAGATTAACAGTTTTATTACAAAATTTGTGCATTCTGTTTTTTCTGGGTCACCGGTATACAGGGTGACCCAGAAAAAACAGAACCCAATATTATTTATTTGATTTTCCCATTTCAACTAACCCTACACCCCAACCCAACCCTAAACCCCAACCCTAACCCTAACCCTAGACCCCCATAGTTAAAATGAACACTTTTATTACAAAATTTGTGGGTTCTGTTTTTTCTGGGTCATCCTAATTTTGACACCTTTGTGCAAGTTCAGCCCAAATATCTTGTTGATTTCCCATTGAAGAAACCTCTTAATGTTATTGTTGTTTTTATTGAGTCGATTCGCATCATGTATTGAAATGCAAAAGTATTAACAATTTCTTTCTGTTTTTTCTTTCAACAGGCTTCGTGCTCAATGGTCTCAACAGTGTCAATGCGACCTCCCTAGAACGTCGCTTCGGGCTGAACAGCTCCAACATCGGAATGATTGCCAGTGTATACGACATTTCAGCAGCATTGCTAGGTGTGCTCATCAGTTATCTCTGCTCTCGGGGGCACAAACCACGATGGCTAGGGGTCTCCATCATCATTATGGGCCTAGGCTCGTTAGTCATGGCCTTACCTCACTTCACTACTGACCTCTATAAAATGGGGCAGGAGATAGTCGTCGACCAAAGTCTTTGTTCATTAGGTAAGTAAGCAATTTTTATTTCTTTGTGTTATTTAGATTTTTCGGGCTGTTGTCCTCGTCTTGTTATATACACAATGTTTCGGGTTTGATGTGTTCCTCTGGTCTTCTTCAGGTGCTTCTTGTTGAAATCTGCCACCTTCTTGTTGAACTAGGGAGCCTTCCTGTCATAATTGGAAACCTTCTCGTCAAACTCGGGGACCTTACTGTTGATATCGGGATCCTTCTTAAAAAGGCTGGAGGATACATCGGCTAAAACGTTGTGTATATAGCAATAAAGATAAATGCAATAGTTTGTAAATTCTAAATATTATAAATTATCAAAAATTATCTACCCTCATTTTATGGTGTATGTGCAATTGTCCGTGGCTGAGGATCTTAGTGTCCTGGGTATGACATTAAACTGCATCTAATGTTGAAGTTTCAATTCTGGAACTCTGGGGAGTGTGGAGTATTCCTTTATCACCATTACTCCCAGGTCCACTCTGATCCGGAGTGTTAGTACCTGTTAGGGTCCCATCTATGGGTTAAATAGATAAAAAAAACAAGTTCTTTAGTGCATCCTGGGACGCACATATTTGCTCTGAATGAGTCCCCAGGAAAATTTATTGGTCCCAACTAAAGCCGTCTAACCCCTACCTTGTAACCTATCCTGTGTAATTCATTTCTAAGAAACTATTGAAATGTATTTACAGTTAGCTTGAAATGGTGAGGGAAGAAAAAAGAAAAACTCTGGGATGCATGGATATGATTTTACTGCGTCATTTTAGATTTGTGTGTGTCAGGGACACAGGTCGCGTACCTATCAGATTCTCTGAGAAATAAGTTTAATAACTGCCTGCGTAGTAAATGCCGAATTACGTTTCTGAATTTGAGACATAAAATTATTCCTCGGTTCAAAAACAAAAAAATGTTAATGATACGCATTATTGAGAAATTTAGGAAATTTAGTTCCGTGCATTAGCCAAAATAATGGCACCATACTGTTATATACTCATATACCCTCGTTGGGTAGGAAGTGCGTGGTGTAGTGGTTAGTCATGGGGAATGGACTCGTCGCCCTGAGTTCAAATCCTGATGTGATAATTGCATTTCACTTAGCGCGAAAGGTATGAATCCTACTCTTTCTCCAGGTATGGATAAATAGTAGGCAGACTGGACTCTTTAATCTTGGTTAGGCAAAGCGCTAATACCTTGGGAAAGTATGAATCCTACTCTTTCTCCAGGTATGGATAAATAGTAGGGCAGACTGGACTCTTTAATCTTGGTTAGGCAACCGGTCTTAGCGCTAATACCCTTGGGAAAGGTATGAATCCTACTCTTTCTCCAGGTATAGATAAATAGTAGGGCAGACTGGATCTTTAAATCTTGGTTAGGCAACCGGTCTTAGCGCTAATACCCTTGGGAAAGGTATGAATCCTACTCTTTCTCCAGGTATGGATAAATAGTAGGGCAGACTGGACTCTTTAATCTTGGTTAGGCAACCGGTCTTAGCGCTAATACCCTTGGGAAAGGTATGAATCCTACTCTCCCTCCAGCTATGGATAAATAGTAGGGCAGACTGGACTCTTTAACCTTGGTTAGGCAACCGGTCTTAGCTAATACCCTTGGGAAAGGTATTAATCCTACTCTCCCTCCAGCTATGGATAAATAGTAGGGCAGACTGGACTCTTTAACCTTAGTTAGGCAACCGGTCTTAGCGCTAATACCCTTGGGAAAGGTATGAATCCTACTCTCCCTCCAGCTATGGATAAATAGTAGGGCAGACTGGACTCTTTAATCTTGGTTAGGCAACGGTCTTAGCGCTAATACCCTTGGGAAAGGTATGAATCCTACTCTTTCTCCAGGTATAGATAAATAGTAGGGCAGACTGGACTCTTTAACCTTGGTTAGGCAACCGGTCTTAGCGCTAATACCCTTGGGAAAGGTATGAATCCTACTCTTCTCCAGGTATGGATAAATAGTAGGGCAGACTGGACTCTTTAATCTTGGTTAGGCAACCGGTCTTAGCGCTAATACCCTTGGGAAAGGTATGAATCCTACTCTTTCTCCAGGTATAGATAAATAGTAGGGCAGACTGGACTCTTTAAATTAGGCAACCGGTCTTAGCGCTAATACCCTTGGGAAAGGTATTAATCCTACTCTCCCTCCAGCTATGGATAAATAGTAGGGCAGGCTGGGCTGTTTAACCTTGGTTAGGCAACCAGTCTAGGAGAAGGAAAACTCTGAATTCAATAGCCCTCACCCAGGTTACCGTTGATTTTGCTCTCAGAGTTGTTTTTTTTTTTTTCATAATTTTGCCAATTTCGGCAATTTAAGAAATTGCCGAAATTATGAAAAAAATTTTAAGCAGAAAAATGCTCACATCACCCTAACTGGTAAATAATTTTAAAATAACAATGTCAGTAAATATAAAATAAAAAGATTAGAAAAGAGAAATGATACAGTATAACTGGTAAATAATTTTAAAATAAAACTATCCCTCCAGCCATGGGTAATTAATAGAGCGGACTAAGCTCTTCAACCTGAGTACGGCAACTGGTCTAGGAGAAGGAAAACTCTGAATTTAAACCGGGTAAAAGGATACGGTGACACAAGTTCAAATCCTGGATGAGGCTGGTGGCATTTCATATGGCACTAATACTCTTGGGAAGGGTATGAATCCAACTATTCTCCCTCCAACTATGGATAAATGGTAGGGTGGACTAAGCTTTCTTTATAATAAAATGGAATGATCTATTATTTAGCGATACTCATAAGAAATAGAAATTTGGCGTATAAGCAACACCAGATAATCAGGATTTACATTTTCATTTCATCTTGGACGGTGTCATTTTTAACTAGAGGGTGTTGGAAGATGATAACGGTTGTACTTTTAAGGAGCACGAGTATTAATATATAGAAGATTAGATAAATGTGACTTTAAGAAACTATTACCAATAAGGAAGTTCGATTGAGACTCGAATTCATTAGTATTACCTTATAAGTATGGAGTGCCTCATTAGGATTGAACTCACCTCCGTTGATTATGTTCCGATCACGCTGAAAGCACCAATTCCCACTAGATCCCCGAAGTTAAGCAGCAACGAGCCTGTTCAATAATTGGGTGGCCACTTAAGCAACAGCAGGTACTGTAAACAGCCTGAGTCGATCATTTATCTAAAATGACTTGATACAGCATTAAATGGCCTGAAAAGGGTTGATATGCCATAAAACAAAACAACCAACAAATATATTTATCTATTACGGCCAAGTCATGCTGAAAACATCAGCTCCCACTAGATGCCCGAGGTTAAGCAGCAACGAGCCTGTACGACAATTAGGTGATCATTTAAGCAACAGCAGGTACTGTAAGCAACCTAATTCCTTTGCTGATCAAAATGATTTGATGCCGCATTAAATTACCCGTAAAGGGTTGATATGCCATAAAACAAACAAGCAACAGCAATAATAATAATTGCGACTTGGAGATAAAGACGGACTGTCTTATCTCAGCCAGAAGACCAGACCTAGTATTTATTAAAAAAAAAAAGAACTTGTCATCTGGTAGATTTTGCAGTTCCAGCAAATCACAGGGTGGAGGTGAAGGGAAACGAAAAATAGACAGCTACCTGGACCTTGCTAGAGAATTGAACAAACTGTACAATATGAGGGTGAAAGTGATACCAATTGTGGTTGGTGCACTTGGAACCGTTAAAAATGCTTAGAAAACAAGAGGAACTGAAAATCATAGGACAACAAAATTAAAACGGAAAGTTTTTTGGTGGTCCCCAATGACAGTTTAACTACAGTCTATGAATTAACATTTTGCGAATTGGGTTACGGTTTTAGGGGATTAAGGTTGTTTTTAATTACGTATTGCTTAAAAAACTAAACAACTAAAAACCCAAATTACTATACATTTAATTAACCATTGAAATTAATTATTGAATCTATTATTGAGACAGTTGTTTGTGTTAGTATTGCAATGTATAATTTCAATTAAACTTGGTTTAAAAAATATTTTTCAACATTAAATTTTAGTAATTTGGGTTAATTTGTTTTTTTGTTTTTTTTTAAGCAATACGTAATTAAAAACAACCTTAACTCTTAATGTCCTATACCGCCACATTCCACCCGGCCGGAAGTCCCATTTATTTTCCTAATCCACCCCAAACATAGCCTTTGTTTAAATGTAATATTAAACATATTTAGAAGTATTTGATTTAAGGGAAATAACAGGTAACTTTAAATGAAAAGGACATTTTTAGCCATTTTTTGATAAATCCTTTATGAATGGGGCTCTGGACTTAAAAATTCTCAACAGGATGTTAAGAGTTAATTTTCTACAAAAAGTTCATTCATAGACTGTAGTTAAACTGTCATGGGGACCACCAAAAAACTTTCCGTTTTAATTTTCCGACCGTTGTGCAAGTTCAGCCTGAAATTATTATAATAGAAAAAATATTTCCATTTTACATAAGATATTTATTCAATCAAGATACAACCATATTGACGCACACATGTTATCTCAAGTAACTAAACTACATGTACTTTTCAGTTCCAATTTAATGACTATTTATTATCAATACTAGCAAAATAAAAAGACACCCTCCGGGCGATGTAAAAATAATTTTTTTTAAAGATATTGCCTGAGGGGATGGGAGCTGAAAATTCAATGTCATAGAGTGTGTACCATAAGTATGTAAAATCGTCAAATTTATTAAAGGAATAAAAAAAAAAAAAAAAAAAGAAAGAAAGACAATTTGAAATGGAAACAGTTCCGATAACTTTAAACATTATATTAGAATAAAACAATCTATATATAACTATATAACGCCGGGCATCTATTTATTGAAACAATGAGGATTGTCTAACGTTGCATGCTCACATTTTGAGTATATTTATTCTATGTTATGACGTTGGATTATGTGTTGGGTAACGTGACGTAAGCAGTGACGCAGTTTTTGTTACAGACAAAAACCCGGAAGCGAATCTCCACTATTAATAGATTTAATTTTGCAATTTTCCTATATAGAATTATAATATTTCCTTGGCCCAACTGAAATTTACTGTGGCCAATTTTGGCCATGTGGCCATAGGTTGGGAACCACTGGCCTAGATAACAAAATAACATTTTAAATTTTAAACATTCCTTTTTTCTGCAAGGAGGTTTTGTTTAAACTGGAGATAAAGAATTTATAAATAGTCTTTTTTACGTGAACCGATTAGAAGTTTTGGAGAAAAGACGGAAGAAGATAAGAAAGCCGATTATTTGCGCTTTGCACACTTAAATATTTGTCTATGAATAAACAAATTCCAGCCACCTTAATGACGTCAAATTTCATATCAACACGAAAATATCAATTCAAGTTACTCACACTCGACCTTTTGTTACTTTGAGTTCCATCAGGAATTCGCCACAGTACAGTGGGTCGTCGATTTCTCACTTTTTAAAAAAATTATCAAATTACATGAAACACCGAAAGTTGTCTATTAAGTACTGATAGCAAAAATGAGATCTTGAACTTTTACCAATTTTTGAGGAAATGGCATCAAAGATCGCAGACAAAAATGCACAGACAAAATTCCTCGGTTTTGCAACCATGACCAAAAAAATTGATAAGAAAATCTAAGAATTTCAGTATTTAAACCAGTGAATGTTGTCATTTTATTTTATCAAATGGAAATGGACTCATCGCCCCGAGTTCAAATCCTGGACGCGGTAATTGCATTTTCACTTGGGAAAGGTATGAATCCAATTCTCCCTCCAGCTATGGGTAAATAGTAGGGCAGACCGGGCTCTTTAACCTTGGTTAGGCAACTGGTCTAGGAGAAGGAAAACTCTGAATTCAAACCTGTTGAACTCTGCTTAAGAAATTGACCTTGTGCCACATCCTGCTCGTGCGGAGGGGTTGGTAAATATATATTTTATCAAAATGAAATTTATTGACGAAATTATATACAACTAAAGTTTAGATCAAAAATATGCCACCTCCTCCACCCATTATTGCAAAACCAAGGATGGATCAATACTCTTGTTCCTTAATCATCCGACCGTTATTATCTTGCAACAACATCCTCTGGTTAAAAATGAAACCGTCCAAATTGTTCAATATGAAATGCAAGAATGTAAATTCTGATTATCTGGTGTCGCTTACCCGCCGAATTCTTATTTCTTATGAGTGTCGTCACCTCAGTTAAGTGGATCATTCGGTTTTTATTATAAAGAAAGAAGAGAAAAACGACATGCTACACATTTAGAAAAAAAGAAAGAAAGAGAATGGGGAAAAGAGAGAGGGGGGGCGATAACGCTAATCTATTTCAATCGAACATAATGAAAAGATGAAAAGAAGGAAAGAACGAAAAAAATAGTGAGAGAGAGTTAAATCAAGATTATTATACTTTTTACATATTGAACTATTTAGCAATAGCTCTTTAGTAAACATATCAAACGCTGTGATAATTAAATCATCATACTGTGGTATATCGATATGGGCGATAATGCGAATCTATTTCAATCGAACATTAATAAAAGAAAGAAAAAAGAAAAAGAGAGAAAGAGAGAGTTAAATCAAGATTATTATACTTTTTACATATTGAACTATTTAGCAATAGCTCTTTAGTAAACATATCAAACGTTGTAATAAATAAAATATCATTCTGTGGTATATCACAGGTAGAGAGAGGAAGAGAGAGGGGGGAGTTAAATCAAAATTATTATAGTTTTTACATATTGAAATATTTTGAAAGAGCTCTTAAGTAAGCATATCAAACATTGTAATCATTAAATAGGTCCTGAGAGAGAGAGAGAGAGAGAGAGAGAGAGAGAGAGAGAGAGAGAGAGAGAGAGAGAGAGAGTTAAATCAAAATTATTATAGTTTTTACATATTGAAATATTTTGAAATAGCTCTTAAGTAAGCATATCAAACATTGTAATAATTAAATTATCCTATTGTGGTATATCCACAGGCAGAGAGAGAGAGAGAGAGAGAGAGAGTTAAATCAAAATTATTATAGATTTTACACATTGAAATATTATGCAATAGCTCTTAAGTGAACATATCAAATGTTGTAATAATTAAATGTGGTATATCCACAGGTCCTGCTAGTTGTTATTAATTGTTTAGAATTGTGAATATTCTATGCGACTTGTATCTGTTGTTTTTTTTTATGGAGGATCAGACTGTATCATTTAGGGTAGGTCGATTTTGGAACTGTAACGTCTCAAATGTGGCGAAAGTTGCAAATTAACATAAAGAATTGCCCTACAAAATATTTTTCTTCATTTGAGGAAATAGATTTTCATCTGTTAGAATGGTATCCCTGTTACAGCTTAATTAATGAGGTAAAAAAGCAGCATATTGGAGGTGTCGATGATGAGGGGTGGGGGAGATATTTTCAATTTTAATTCTAGTTATAATATCTTATTTGTTTCATCTTAGTAAAATAAATTTCTGTTTTAAATATTAAAATTGCTAAATTTTCTAACCATTTTCTGGGCCAAATGTTGCGTAAACGAGATTTTTTTAGAGCATTTTAACTGACGATCTTTGATGCTATTTCCTCAAACAATGGTGCAAGTATAAGATTTAGTTTTTGATATCAATATTCATTGTGCCAACACACAACTTTCGCTGTTTGAGAGATTTGAGATTTTAAAACAAGTGAAAAATCGACCTGCCCTACTGTATCATTGCTTCTGTCTTTATCTATTTATCCATCATATATGCTTAAACAAAGGGGAACCACTCTTGACTGATAAATTATTTATTTATTTTCCCATTAAACTAAACCTAAACCCTAACCCTAACCCTGTCTTCTTTTTTCCTAGTAGATCAATAAATAAATAAATAATTTATCAGTCAAGAGTGGTTCCCCTATGGGTAAAACTTGCAAATTACATACTCAAAATCCCATGTATTACAGGGTGACCCAGAAAAAAACAGAACCCAATTTATTTTCCCATTAAACTAACCCTAAACCCCCCCAGTTGAGTAACATGATATTACAGGGTGACCCAGAAAAACAGAACCCAATTTATTTATTTTCCCATTAAACTAACCCTAACCCTAAACCCCCCTAGTTAAAATTAACAGTTTTATTACAAAATTTGTGGGTTCTGTTTTTATTGGGTCATGGGATTTTTTTGTATAATTTGCAAGTTTTACCCCCCCCCCTTGTTTATGTTGGAGTTATAGGAAATAACCGAAATTTGTAAAATAGATGCTTAGATCATCATACTGTGGTATATCCACAGGTCCTGCTCGTATGTTAATAATAAGCGAAGTTTAGCTTAGTCTCCAAGTACTGAAAATCAAACTTACTAAGAACGGGTTAAGAAACTGACACGTGTTAGAATTCTTTAACTGGTTGTACAAATAGAGACTAGCGACGACCTGTTTTTTTACTGGTGTGTGTTTGATAAACTTGCCTTTCTGCTTTCCCTCCGTTCGCATCCACCCAAAACCCAACTCACTGGAGATGACATAGGGGGGGTGAGGAGAGAGAGAGAGAGAGTCTGGGGGCGAGAGTGACTGTGGATGAAGATAAGAATCAACTTCTGCTCTGAAACGAGAACTAAAAATAGATTGATGTTTTTTTTGTTTTTTTTTTTTCTTCTTTCTTATTTTTTTTCTTCTTTCTGTTGAATTGATTTAAAATTTAAGTAACAATTCGACCGCTTCATTTCAAGAAGACAAAATGCGAGAAAGAAAGAAAAAGAAATGGAAGAAAGAAGTAGGAGGAGGAAGAAGAGGAGAAAGTGAAAATGATGGAATAGGTAAAAGGAGGACAAGAAGCTGTGATGCTGATAGCTTTTTGATTTAATGCGTCCCGGGACGCACATATTTGTTTTGAATGAGTCCCCGGGAAAAAGTATGGGTCCCAACTAAAGACTTCTAACTCCAACCTTGTAACCTATCCTGTGTAATTCGTTTCTAAGAAACTATTGAAATGTATTTACAGTTAGCTTAAAATAGCGAAGGAAGAAAAAAGGAAAACACTGGGACGCATGGATACGATTTTTACTGCGTCCTTTTATATTTTTGTGGCGTACCTATCAGCATCTCTGTAATCTATTAATAATGGAGATTCGTTTCCGGTTTTTGTCTGTAACAAAAATTACGTCACTGCTTACGTCACATTACCCAAAATCGTCATAACATAGAATAAATACACTCAAAATTTGAACATGCAACATTAGACAGTCCTCATTATTTTTTTTAAAACAAGTTTTAATAAATACATGACTGGTATTATATATCTATATATAGTTTGTTTTATTTTAATACATATTTAAAGTTTACATTTCAAATTGTTTTATTTTTTAATCCTTTAGCCTTATCTTGGGCTAGACGGGCGGTCGGAGAGGTCCCCTTCCGATCAATCGGCTGATCACGTCAAGCCCTAGCACCTATATGATTTTCCCAACCCTATTGCCCTTATGACATGCCCCAACCCTTTTTATCATAGGGGTGATAGAAGGCGATGGCTGGGGGTCTACATGTCCTGGGAATGACGTTAAACTCTATCTGATGGTGAGGTTCCAGTTTTGGAGGTTTGGGGAATGTAGAGCACCCCTTCATCACCATTGCTCCCTGGTCCACTCTGACCCGGAGTGGTAGTACCTGTTAGGGTCCCATTTATGGTTAAATAGAAAAACATGAGTTTATAAACAAAATTGTATTATCCATCAAGAATGGATTTATTTCAAAACTTTATCGGTAATAAATGACCCACTGAGGTTGATATGCCGTAAAACCAAACCAACCAAACCAATAAACCAAATCTTCATAATTTTTGCACAAAAAAAAAGTGATATTTAATGTGTATATATATTTACTTTGTTGTTGATTGTTTTATTTTCATAGTGTATTAAAAATAAATTGGCTGAACTTGCACAAAAGTATCAAAATTAGGGTGACCGAGAAAAAACAGAACCCAAATTATTTATTCATTTTCCCATTAAACTAACCCTAAACCCCAACCCTAACCTTACACCCTAACCCTAACTCTAAACCTTAACCCTAGACCCCCATAGTTAAAATTAACAGTTTTATTACAAAATTTGTGGGTTTTGTTTTTTCTAGATTCACCCTAATTTTGAAACCTTTGTGCAAGTTCAGCCAATAAATTACATGTGTAAATTTTTTAAATTTTTATTTTTTTTATACTGATGCTCATTATGTTACAACTTTTCGACTTAGACAAAAATTTGACCTTAAATAATTAATTTCAATTCGTTTTTAAAATGAAAATGAGCCAACAAATTGGCAATGCCTATACTTTACAATCACCTTGTATTTGCTAATTGAATTTTTATTTTTTAAATTTTTATCTTTTTATTGCAAAAATTTGAACTCTATTTATAATTTGTATTTTTGTTTTTTCTCTCTCTTTGCAGAAAGTAATAGTTCGCGCTGCAGTAGTGTAACGAATGGTCAGAGTCTTTCTTGGTACATGTATATCTTTCTTCTGGGCCAGATCCTCAACGGCGTCGGAGGTGCAACGCTCTACACTGTAGGATTTGCCTGCATAGATGATAATGTCTCCCACAAGCGTTCTCCTGTATATATTTGTAAGTTGAATATTTATTCACCTTTTTTTAAAACTCTTTGCCTACTTTAAACCGCTCACAGCGGCTGCCTCACTTCTGTGTTTCTAAATGCCTGCTAGCCATTACATCAAGAGTAGCACACTCTTGGGAAAGGTATGAATCCAGCTATTCTCCATCCAGCTATGGGTAAAATAGTAGGTCAGACTGGGTTCTTTAACCTTGCTATGGCAACCAGTCTAGGAAAAGGAAAACTCTGAATTCAAGCCTGTTAGGGCCGGTTTAGCTTAGTCGGTAGTTTGATACCGGCCCTCACCAAATCAGCATATGAGTAGCACAGGGATCTGTGCGGTAAAGTGAGGAGCTGATGGTAGGTGTGGCGCTCCATCTCAGATGCTAAGAAAACAATCTCCCTGGTCTAGTGTTATTGAAAGGGGATAGACTCCTTCGCTGTCTGGATGATACCGATTTTAGGCCACCCGACGACTTAAACTCTGCTTAAAACTTGACTTTTTGTCACTTCCAGCTGGTGCAGAGGGGTTGGGTGAATACATAATTTCCCCAAAAAATATTTTGGACCATATGACCTTTAGTCACCCCTTTTGCGATCTCGACATGTTTTTCATTTACATCGTCAAAATCCGGTTGTTTGTTAACAGACGATTTTTAGAGTTTTTTTTTTTTTTTTTATTATAAAACTAAACCCTAACCCTAACAAACATAAAAAACATATCCTTATGAATTGAGATCGCAAAAGGGGTGCCTAAAGGTCATATGGTCCAATTTCTGTAATTAATTCCTGTTTGTTATGTGATGATTTCTGTTAGACAATTTTGTTCCACTCCTAAAAAAAATAAGAAATTAAAAAAAACTGCTTTAAAAGCATATTGTATTGAAAGGTTAAAACTCATTGAAGGTCTCATGAACTCATTAACACAAAAATATTACAATAACAGTGTGGGATTGTCCGCCCTTGTTTAGCCGGAAGAGTTATCTTCCCTTGTGTTTCTGGTTTTCCACACCAGGCGCTCTGACTATTTAAGCAGGCAAGCGCCAAGTTTGAATCCTTTTTCCTCTTCAGACTCAACGAACACACATGGGTTAGACACTTATGTCTACACCCTTGTGTGAGGGGTTTCATCCCCCCAACACTATGTCAGTAAGTGACATTGTCTTATGAACTCTTCATATCTTTTACATGTACATTTATGTATCTCTGTTATACTTCCATTTTGTATCTTGTCTCATATAT
Organism: Doryteuthis pealeii; assembly: GCA_023376005.1. NCBI lineage: Eukaryota > Metazoa > Mollusca > Cephalopoda > Myopsida > Loliginidae > Doryteuthis > Doryteuthis pealeii. Next base: position 17,889,765 of record CM042164.1, on the reverse strand, counting down.
GTTACTCATATATCTACCATCTACCATGTTTTCTTATGTATCTCGTTGTATAAAGGCTTCTCCATGTATTAAAGTCCATTGTTGTATTTAACACCCTTAGTCGGAGTTGTTTGTTCATATGTGAAACTCATGTTGGGAGGCCTTTAAGCCAACTAACTCAGTATAATTAACATTATTCCCTTTCAAATGCAACAGTTCCATTTTCTTGCACAATGGTGGAACTGGTACTTCTGATTTCTTAAAAGAACCAAATTACAACAGTAATTATTTGCTATGGGTAAATATGGAGATGCCTAGTGTAATAGGAAACGGACTTGCTGACCCGAGTTCAATTCCTGGGCAAGGTCGTTTGCATTTCACACAGGGCTATACAGACTTTATTGTCTGAGCACTTGGACATGTTGTTTCTGATGTATCTTCTCCACATGCTCCATGTATTAAATTAAAGTCCATTGTTGTATTTAATACCCTTACTCAGACCGCCCTGTTGACTGGGGCGTTAGAATGCACCTCTGCAGAGGGGTAAGACTCCCCCAATGGGGCCACCTATTGGCCATGGGTAGCGATTCATGATGCTTAAGGATAGAACCCAAGTGAATGAGCAGTTCATGACTTGCAATACTCCACTCTGGCCCTATCTTGGGCAAGACGGGCTGTCGGAGAGGCCCCCTCCAATCATCGGCTGGTCACGTCAAGCCCTAGCACCTATATGATTTTCCCAACCCTGTGCCTTATGGTAAGCCCCAAACTCCTTTTATCATATGGGTGCTAGAAGGCGTGACTGAGGGTCTTCATGTCCTGGAATTGACGTTAAACTCTATCTGATGGTGAGGTTCCAGTTCTGGAGGTTTTGGGAATGGGAGTATCCCTTATCACCATTGCTCCCTGGTCCACTCTGACCCGGAGTGGTAGTATCTGTTAGGTCCCATCTATGGGTGAATAGAAAAACAGAGTTTATAAACAAAAATTGTATTATGCATTAAGAATGAATTTATTTCACAACTTCGTCGCATTAATGACCCACCGAGGTTGATATGCCCTTTAAAAAACCAATCCAAACCTTTGGAGTTGTTTCTTCAACTAATTATAATTACCTTGATAACCTTTTTGAATCCAACAACAGTTTAGCTCAGTCGTTAGAGCACGCCTAGCAACGACAAGGTTCCGGTCTGATACAGCCCTTGACAACTCAGTGCATGAGTAGCACTGCTTGATTGTGCGTTAAAGTGGGAAGCTGATGGTAGGTGTGTTACTCCACCTCAGATGCAAAACAAATCTCCTAGCTTAGCACTAGTGTAAAGGGGATAGACTTAGATTTAAATCAATAATCAATTAAAGAAAAGAAACAAAATCAGAAATTCTGTAACCATGACTTACCGTATCTGACAGCATATAGGACGCAACTTTTTTCCCCAAAATTCTGGCTCAAAAAATTGCCCTGCGTCTTATACATCGTAGGTTGAAGTTTGAGATCTCCCATAGGCCTAGCTTATCTTCTCTATGATGCTCACTAACCCAGCTTACGCTCAGTACTTTTACCTACCTAAACTGCCAAATGCTTTTATCCAGCTAGTTTGAGTTTATTTGATAATGTTTCTTTTTTTCTTTCCAGCTATTTTATTGTGCCTTACGATGTCGGGTAGCCGTAGGATACACTGCTGGGCAAGTTGCTTGATTACCACGTCGACTTTTACACATCGATTCTAGCAGGTGAAAGACTTTCCTTTCATTTGATCTTTTGTGCGAGGAAGATGCTGTTGGTTGGAGGATGACCGATTTTACGGCATGTGGTTGTTTTGAGTTATTTTATGCCGAAGACGTTTTATTATTAATAGTTCTTAAATAAACATATGAAATATAAGTAAATTTTCTTACTGTGTATATCACCAAGTATCTCTCTCT